>JAVIAB010000101.1:16228348-16905848 GCA_032433765.1 Megaustenia siamemsis
GGCCGGCTACGACTCGAAAGGCCAATAGATAGACAGAAAACATTATCAATATTCTTGTTCACCTACATTTATCCCTTGTAACTCTCACTTTTTACCTTCTCTGCTAATTGTATCTCGTTTCACTGTCATTTGTACCCAAAATTTCTTGTCTCTTCACTTGTCATCTTTCTTACCTTTTCATCCTTTTTTATCCTACTTTATTTTTTTTTCAACTATCTTTATTTTCCAATTGTTAATCATGTCTCTCAGAGATGCAGAATAGCTCAGGCAACAGCAGCTCTGACAGAAACTGAATTAGCAGTGAAATGCACTGTTAATAATAAAGCCTCTGGCATAGATAAAATAACAGCAGAGATGCTGGAAACATTTAATAATCAAAATGTATCCAACCTAAGAAAGTAATTTAATAAAATTTGGGATGAAGAAAAAGTTCAGACAAACTGGAAGAAAGGCATCATTATCAAACTACCTAAAAAAGGCAATCTTAAAGATTGCAATATCTGGAGAGGAATTAAGCTTTTATCAGTTGCCACCAAGGTTTTCTGTAGAATCATGCTGAACAGAATTAAAGATGCTGTAGATAATACTATGTGTGAACAACAAGCAGGATTCAGAAAGGGGAGAAGCTGTCTTGACCAAATATTCACTCTAAGGACAATACTAGAATCTATCTATCTATCTATTGACCTTTCGAGCCGTAACCGGCCCATAGGGCGTAGACCAAGATACACCTTCTCCTATATGAATTTTTGTTCTAGCAGTTTTCTTTTAAAGATATTTTATCAAATCTCGCCATCTGTCTCTGTTCTGTGCAAGCAGTTCTATCTCATTGAGGGAGCCGATTCCTGCTGCTCTTGCCTCTCTCATCAATGTTCTTCTCAGTGTCTCCCTGGGTCTTCCTCTTTTTCTTTTACCTGTTGTTTCCCATATGAGGGCTTGCTTTGCTATTCGATTATTATCTCTTCTCATCACATGTCCAACGTATGACCATCGTCTTTTCTTTATTACTGAAGATATTAGTGGTTGATTGGCGATTTCTCTAATTTCCTCGTTTGTTTTGAATTCGTTCCATTCTATACCAAGTATTTTCCTTAGACATTTATTTTCGAATGCGTTCAACTTTGTTTCTATATCTCTTGTTGTTTTCCAGCTTTCACACGCATACGTAAGGGTTGATAGTACATTTGATTTGAATAGCCTAAGTTTTGTGTTTGTGCTAATGAGTTTTGATTTCCACAACTTTTCAAGGCTTCTGAAAGACATTGCTGCTTTAGCCAGTCTGATTCTAATTTCTTTGCTCGTATCCCCTTCTCGATCAATGTGACTTCCAAGATAGATGAAGTGATCGATCTCTTCTACTGGTTTGTTTTCCATGTATATTTTGTCACTTGTTGGAATTAAACTTTTCATGACTTTAGTCTTTTCATGATTGACCTCAAGCCCAATTTTGCTGGCTATTGATGATAGTTCATTTGTGTTTTCCTGCATCGTTTTTATCTGATTGCTGATGAGAACTATGTCATCAGCAAAGTCCAGGTCCTCCAAATGGTCTCCTTGTATCCATTCGATGCCTTTATTACCAGTGCAGCATTTCTTCATTATGAAGTCCATAACAATTCCAAATAACAAGGGCGATAAAATACATCCTTGTTTAACCCCAGTTTCGATACTAGAATAATATACAGAAAAACAACAACCATTAATCTGCTATTTCATTTATTTTAAATAAGTATTTGACAGCACACATAGATTGTCCTTGTGGAATATCTTGAAACATTACGGAATACCACATAAAAATTACCAACATTCCAACATTATAAAAGACATGATGACGGCTATACATGTGCATTTCACACAGAGGAGGGAATGAGTGATTGGTTTCGAATTGAAACAGGAGTCAAACAGGGATGTTTAAATTATATCTATCTATTGTCCTTTCGAGCTGAAGACGGCACACAGGGCAGAACCACAATCTCAAAAACAGAAACCTTGCGTGCCAAAATGGCACATATTGCAGATATCACTGCTCCTAAAACCTATGGCTGTTTCCATAACAATACTTTTTACAATGACAGCTTGTCAAGCCATCGATCAACCTCCTTAGTCGCCTCTTACGACATGCCTGGAAGGTCACAGTGTCATTTTATGTGTTTAAAGTGTGTTTAAATTACATTAACAAAAAAATAATAATAATACATTAAATGGTATGACAAAAAATACTTGGAAGATCTAGATTTTACAGATGATATCGTGCTCCTAAGTGATAATATCAACAATATTCAAACTATCACAGATACCTTATCATCCATGACAGAAAAAAATAAGACTTGAAATCAACAGAGATAAAACAAAGGCAATGAAAAATAATGATACCCCAGAGGGTATATATCTCAATCGCCAGGCAGTGGAAAGAGTATACCACTATATACATATCTTGGTAGTAATATAGATCAAGAAGGTGAAACAACGAAAGAGATCAGAAACAGGACAGCAAAAGCAGCAACAGATTTTAAAAACCTAGATAAAATATGGAACTCATAAATACTATGAAAGAAAACCAAACTTAGAACATTCAACTCAAGCGTATTTTCAACACTTACCTTGCATGTGAAAGCTGGACAACATCAAAAGAGATTGTGAAAAAATTAAACTTTTTTGAAGACAAATGCATAAGAAAAGTACTCAGTGCACAATGGAATGAATTCAAGACTAATCTTGAATAAGAGAAATGGCCATACAATCAAAGATCTCATCTACAATTAAGAAAAGAAGATGGACATTTGTCGGACATGTGCTGAGAAAAGACAACAAGAAAATTCCAAAACAGGCTCTTCTATGGGAAACATTAGGATACAAAAAAAGAGGAAGACCTAAAGAGATACTAAAAAGAACACTTATAAGTGAAGCAAGGTTGGCAGGCATAGACTCATTATATCAGATCGAACATCTTGCACAGAATAGAGACTGGTGGCAAAAAACACAAGACCTTTGTGATGTCTAACAGAGTGGGAAGGATCAAATTCAAAATTCAATATACAGTAAATGAATTAGTTTTAAGATTCAAAATGTGGAAAATGAATTAGACAAGTGGATTCAAGATGTAGAGAATGAATTAAATACATCGATTAAGAAAAAGAAAATGAATTAGGCATATAATTCAAGCAGAGGAGATTAAATTAAGTGTATAGTTTCAATGTGGAGAATGAATTAGATGTTAGAATTCTAGATGTGGAGAATGAATTAGATGCAAGGATTCTAGATGTGGAGAATGAATTAGATGTTAGCATTCTAGATGCTGAGAGTGAATTAGATGTATGTATTCTAGATGTGGAGAATGAATAAGATGTAAGGATTCTAAATGTAGAGAATGAATTAGATGTAAGGATTCTAGATGTAGAGAATGAAATAGATGTAAGGATTCTAGATGTGAAGAATGAAATAGATGTAAGGATTCTGGATGTGAAGAATGAACAAGATGTTAGAATTCTTATGTGGAGAATGAATTAGATGTTAGCATTCTAGATGTGGAGAATGAATTAGATGGATGTAAGGATTCTAGATGTGCTGAACGAATTAGATGTAATGATTCTAGATGTGGAGAATGAATTAGGTGAGTGAATTGAATATGTGGAAATCGAATTAAATGAGTGAATTTAAAATATGGAGAATAAATTAAGTAATTCAAAATTACTTAACAGTGCTTTTAAATACTTAAGTCCTATAGCAATTCAAGGATAACATACAAAAGTTAATATATAACTGATAAAATTATAAATCAATATATAAATTCACAAAAATAAGATCTAAATAATAAATCAATATATAAATACATACATATATATTACATTTTGTAAATCAATATATTGCCATTACTACACAAACTAATATGTAACCTATTTAAGGAAGACAAATACATTATAAATCAACAAATAATTATATAAATGAATATATAACAATACAAGTTATCAATTCTAAACCCATAAATCAATGTACAGTTTCATAAATCAAATTACGTAACTATTTTAAACCAATATCTATCTATCTATTGACCTTTCGAGCCGTAGCCGGCTCATAGGGCATAGATCCAGATACTCTTTCTCTTATTTAAATTTGTATTCTTGCTGTTTTCAATCCTTGTAGAGATCGTTTATCAAATCTCGCCATTTGTCTATAATCTGTGCAAGCAACTCTATCTAATTGATTTCATAAACCAATATGCATCTATATAAATCAATGTATTTATATATCTGTGTATACAATAAATATGCACCTAAGAGATGAATACATATGTGTGTAATTTATGATATATTTAATTAAATTAATATCATCATCAAAATCCATGCCTGCTGTCAGGGCTAAACATGTCTCTCTCAACCTTTCTTTCTTTACAGTTATTTATCAATTCTCCTGTAGTTCACGCCCATAGACATTCTCTTAAACTGTCTGGCATCTTTTTTTCTTGATTCACTGTCTTTTCTTCACTCAATTTTTCCAGTTGTTACAAATGTGAGAGACACGATCAGAAATGAAGAACTGAGAAAAAAGCTAGGAATAACCCCCATCATAGAATATATAAAGAATCAACAGATAAAATGATTTGGCCACGTGACAAGGCGGAGAGATCAAAACACAACACAGCAAGCCCTCAATAAACATTACGAGAACACCAGACCCAAGAGTCGATCACAAAAAAGATGGATCGACGGAATATTAGAAGCACTAGGAAACATAACAGCAGCAGAGGCGAATAGAAGAGCAAAAAACCGCAAATTATATCTCCCCTCAACGCTGAAAGGCAAATGAGGAAGGAAAGAAGAAAAAGAGAAGAAGTTATAAATATTCCAACTGTTCCCTTGAGTTTGTTCTCATTACATCACCAAAAAATTGATTTAAATCAACATGCAGCTACGTGTCAATATTTATCATCATATTTCATGTCACAATTGCATATGTAACTACATAACTATTTATATAAGTAAAGTAAAGTAAAGTAAAGTAAGTAACGGTTTTTCTGCACGCTTAACTTGGTGTACGGGGAATACGGTATTGGTGACCGTATTTTTGTCATGACCACAGCACATTTTTGGGTGATGTTGACGGTATCACGCCAGACCACCTTTACTTCCCAGAATAATCTCTGGTACCTATCTCTGGTGTATATATGCATATTTGGTCAAATATGTAATGACTTCAGAAGTTTGATAGTTTGTACCAGACTTCATATGCCCACAAACGTTTTTAATAAATTTGGTTTCTCTCAGACTTATTTATATATTACTCGGAGTGCAATGATGATGACCCGCAAAAAACTCAATAACTCAAAGCTGGAAGCTGTAAGCAACTCATAACTTGTAACAGGATCGGTGAACACGCACCATATAGACCCTACTCCACCTCTCCATGGTGCCCCTTGAAGCAGACAATCTAATTTAGTCTAGCCAAGCGAGTAGAGATCGAAGAGGAAAGACAACTTGATACTCAAAAGTGCCATGCTTAAATCGGATGTGTTGGGCCAAAAGGCGCAAATATCATAGTTCTATTGAAAATAACACAGACAAGAAAATCACTGGAGGCTGTAGAAATGTGGTTTTACAGAAGAATGTTGAGAATACCATGGACAGCTAAGAAGAGTAATGTAAACATTCTGAATTAGGCCAAATCAAAAAGAGAGCTAATTTCCAATATTGGGAAGAAACAATCATCATTTTCTTGGCCATGTAATGAGAAGAGAACAGCTGGAATATATTGTAACAACTGGGAAAATTGAGGGATGAAGAGATAGAGGGAAGCAAAGAGAAAAGATACCACACAGCTTAAGAGAATGGCTTGGCAGAAGGTCATCAACAGAAATGATAAATAACTGTCATGATCAAAAGTTGTGGAGAGACATGATCACCTAAGCCAGCAGGCTTGGTACTTGATGATGATCATTGCAAATAACAACACAATGCATCTGTGCCCAGTTAACACTTTTTAAGGACGGATGATGAAGAAGTCAATCAATTCTTTTAGTAGACATCGGGTGAGTAAACAAAAGAAACAAATAATTGTGTCCATTTCCTCTTGGTTGTATCTTGTGCTCAATTCTTGGCTGCTGAATATTTTTGGTCAAAAATATTCTGAGAGAAGAGCCCTTAATTGTGAAATGTTCAAAGTAAATTGTGAATCATCATCTAGAGTGCTTTACTGACCACACACACCCCACCCTCTCCCTGTTTTTGTTAGAATCTTCCTAAGGCAGGTTGTGTGAAATAAATAAATAGTTCCGTTGTTTATTTTCCTACTGTTCTCCAGCGTTCAGATCCTTACAGAAACATTGAAAACACACAGCATTCTTTTTTTTCTTAATTTGTTGTTGTTGTTGCTTTCACCAGCTTTCAACTCTGACGAAGTCCCTAGAGACTAGGAACTGAATTTTGTGTGTTAATCCATTTTTCTCTGGCAACCGTGTGCATAGGGGGCCTTTGCTGCACAGGCAGATAACTCCGACTTCGGAGGTACTCATGTTTTTTCCGTCGATGAGTAACTGACGTTTCAAGCCGGGCCTCGCTGCTGAGACCAGGGGTGGTTGTTGCAGAGAGAAATCATAAATAAAAATCTCAACCGGTGTAGCCGAGATTTGAACCCACAAATATTTTGTTAATTTAAATTTAATGTTGAATTGGATGGATTTCCAAATGTTGTTTAGATTGTAAAAAGCTACCTTAGCATAATTTATGCATTTGTTGTTATCTTTTGTTGAGTTCTTCATCTGGTTATGTCTAAATGATCGTTGCTCCTTGTTTTCTATTCAACGTATATCATAATTTTTTAATATTTAGAGCCTGTCTTTTATATTCAATCCAAGATGTTTACTGTATCTTGCAAAGTATTTGCTCTTGAGTTCAAAGTATGTTAGTCGGAATGGGCTAGTAGTGTGATGTTCATCATCATCATCAAGTACCGGGCCTGCTGGCATAGGCGATCATGTCTCTCCACAACTTTCAATCTCGAAAGTTATTTATCATTTCCGCTGTTGTCTTTCTGCCAAGCCATTCTCTTAAGCTGTCTGGTATCTTGTCTCTTTGCTTCCCTCTATCTCTTCGTCCCTCAATTTTCCCAGTTGTTACAATATATTCCAGCTGCTCTCTTCTCATTTCGTTTCCAAAAAATAATGATTGTTTCTTCCTAATATTGGAAATTAGTACTCTTTTTGCTTTGGCCTCTTTCAGAACGTTTTCATTACTCTTCTTAGCTGTCCATGGTATTCTCAACATTCTTCTGTAAAACCACATTTCTACAGCCTCCAGTAATTTTCTTGTCTGTTGTCCTATTGTCCATGATTCACATCCATATGTTAAAACTGGTTCTACATAACATTTAAGAACTCTTTTAATTGTTTCTATTGTCAAAAATGGATTGCTTAATATCTTCCTCATTTTTTGGAAAGCTGCTTTTGCCTGAGCCATTCTCCATCTCACCTCTTTTGTACATCTTACATCTAAGGTTAACAAAGTTCCCAAATATTTTAATTCAATTACTAGTTTTAATATTTCCAGTGTGATGTTGCTAGTGTATTTCTAGCCCTTTCTGTACTATGGCAAGACATGGAAGAGAAAAGACTTATGAAAAAAGATGGAAAACCCTTTTGATCAGTGGGCCTGACTTGTTCATTCTATGGCCGAATGTTTTTGTCAAACATTGGTAGAATCAGCCACGAGAGAAGTTGTCTGACAAAAATAAAACCTCCACAAAAAAATACACAATAGCCTTCACTAAACCGTCTGAAAAGGGACATAACTTTCAAGCCCTTTATTGTTGAGAATATCGTCCATTATATTCCATTAGGGAACTACATATAACACCACTATTTAAAACTTACATAAATATATGAGTAATAATATGGGAAACATATACCATCAGTATACGATAAACAAAATAACTAATCAACTAATGAGCTTACTAATTGGAATGCTACAAATAATCATATTTAACAATTATATTTATAAAGCTGGGTAATTTATAGGTAGAACGTCAACTTCTGATCAGGAAGAATCTAGGTTCAAAGCCCAATGCAGGCAATGGTGGTTTTCTTTTTAATGGAGAAAAAATAATCCATTGTTTCCTCATGATGTTACCCTCCCTTGATCTCTTGTGTAAAAAAATCAGATATCTAGCCCACTCGGATAATGGCAAAAAACAGGATGTCTTGCGTGCACTTGCGCGTGTTAAAAGAATATTGGCAGTTTAAATAAAAAAACAGTTGGCCATAAATTGTGGCTGCTGCTCGGACAAAACTTAGCAAGAACCTACCCCCACCTTGGATCCCAGGCCGTGCTACAGAGTTTGTGCACATGGATTCATTTTCTCTAGATTTTCAAGGGAGCGATATCAGAGCACATATGGATTCATTGTTGTGATGGTCCTAACAACAACAATAATTTGTTAATAATAATAATTTGTAATAATATTTGCATAATAAATGTATATACATCTGAATAAATAAATAGTAAAGGCTGTAGTGTGCGGAAGAGGGGGAGGGTTAAGGCACTATTGTATTCATCATCATCATCATCATCATCGAGTGCCATCTCCGCAACGAAGGTTGGCTACCATGGAGCACCATTCTGCTCTGTCTCTTGCTTTGATGGTGCAGTTTGTCATAGGCTGATTTTTCCATCTTTTAATGTTACTCGTCCATGTTAGTCTTGGTCTGCCTCTGCCTCTTTTACCTTGTATTTTCCCCTCCAGGATTACTTTAAGTAGACTGTTGTGTCTTTTAACATGACCCAAAAATTGCATTTGTCTTGTTTGAATTGTGCTTAGTAGTTCACTTTTCATTTTTAGTTGTTTTAAGACTTCATCGTTTGTTTTCTTTTCCTTCCATCCAATTCTACCTATTCTTCTATATATCCACATTTCAAAGGCTTCAATTCTCTGTTCTGTTTTCTTGCCTAATGTCCATGTTCCTGCACCATATAGGAATATTGAGAAGATGTAACATTTTGCTATTTTTAGTTTTAGCCCTGGTGTTATTTGTTTTGATGTTAGTATGTTCTTCACGACATTAAAATTACTTTTTGCCATTCCTATTCTTTTGTTTATTTCAGTTGTACATTTTCCATCACTGGTTATAGTATGTCCAAGGTAGTTGTAGTTCTGAACTGTGTCCAGGTCTATTCCTTCTATTTTGATATCCACTTGTGGGTTTGGAGTATTTTTTGACTATTATATTAACATTTTTCAAATCCTGTTTGGAGTGACTACATATTTTTCAAAGGTGATGGACAATAAAACACAGATTTCATGTTCACATTGAGGGAAAATAGAACCATTGTCAGTTTAAAAAATAAAAAGAGTAAGCTGAATGTTGCAGCCAAAACAAAATTCAGAAGCAAAACTCATGTCATCGTTACAATGATATCATAAAATATAAACTAATTTCTGAAATTGCAGTGAGGAATGTCACTGGTTCTATGGATTTTGCACAGAGATAAGATTTTCCTGCAATTAGGAAAGTGAATAAAGTACTACTGGGCATAATCTCAGAACAATGATATTAATCTTTTAAAAACATAAAAGAAAAAGAATATTTCACCAAATAATCGCATATGGCAACTAAATAAAAATAGCATTTATTGACATCTATAATAATATTGTTTAAGTTTAAATAACTAAAATTAACATTTCAATTATGCTTAGTCTAACTGGTCACTGGTACCACCAACCACACTTGCTGACTTTTCTGAATAAACGAGAAGGACAAAAAAATATTAGTTGGAGTTTTAAGTTAAAAATTAAAATGGTAAATAGAAAATATGAAACAAAAAGTTAGCAGTTAGTGCAAGGCAACAAAACAAAATATTAAAATGAAACCTCTTCTTCTACATTCACCCAATGGCTACTTCTCTTCATCATCTGCCCTTAAAAGGATGTTAAGAGGGCATAGATGAGTTGTTTTGTGGCTCAATATATACATTTTCAGCACAGCAATTTTTAGCACTAGTGTTTTGTCTTGATACCTGTTTCCTTAGCCAGGCTGGTTAGCTTGTTACTAGGGACACTGTATTGAGGTGGAGTTGAGTCTGGATTTTTCTAGTTCACCAATCATAACATAAGCAGTCAGTTATAAGTTACTAATTAAGGAGCTGGTGTGTGAAAAAAAAAGAAAGAACAAAGATTTGTTCAATTGATTGTCTTTTTGATTTCTGGAGACATACTGGTCTGGACAAAACTTGACAGAAACATTGAATAGGCAATGAGCCCGCTAATAACTGGTTAAGATCTTAGATGACTAATTCAATCAGTCCAACTCTCCATGTATTGATTAAATGTTTCTTACTATATACACATCAATGGCAGTATTATCCGTTCAACCACAATATTATCTTAGAATCAGCACTGTCCAAGACGGACCAAAATATCTATATTATTAAACTATTACTAAACATCATAATAGATAATACAACTCTGAAGCAAGAAGACAATTTTAAATATCTGGGTAGCATGTTAACACAAGACAATAACCAAGAGACAGAAATAGATATAAGGTGTAACAAAGCATGCCAAGTTATAGGCCAAGTATCAACACTATTGAAAAACAAAGCAATAACTACAGAAGCAAAAAGGGCAATATACAAATCAATTTTTCTACCAACTCTGTGCTATCAGTGCCAGAATTGGACGCTGGACTCTAAAACAATCTGGTTATCTGGTTATGGTAGGCTTTGGTATCACTGCAAACGAATTAAAATCCATAATTGTTCAACCGCCCGTGCCAGTGGAATCATCCGAATTGCTAACACATCTCCCAAGCAAAGAAAGGTAGCTGTAGTCCCCACCATAGCAGTCTCAGCACACGCCAAAAGACATAAGGCGAAACCACACAGAGAGTGAACACGGCCAACTGTTCCTGTCATACGATATCAGCATTCATCGTAAGCAATTGGAATATCGGAGCATGATCAAAATGGATGAAACACACAGCTCACGGTGTGCACAGAGCACTTAACTCAGTAGCTCCTGCAACAAGCCGGACTTGGAATATGAGGAAACTGCA
Organism: Megaustenia siamemsis; assembly: GCA_032433765.1. Lineage (NCBI taxonomy): Eukaryota > Metazoa > Mollusca > Gastropoda > Stylommatophora > Ariophantidae > Megaustenia > Megaustenia siamemsis. Next base: position 16,239,387 of record JAVIAB010000101.1, read on the forward strand.
ACAAGGAACACTTTTCAGACATAGCCTTCAATGGTTCCTGCCGCCTATCCATCACATTGCCCGGAAGATCACGTCCTCCTGAAAATGATGAACGTCATAGCATTTAAATGTATAGCGCTTGATGATGTTAGGACATCGTGTTTGACTCCAACTCCGAACATACAAAACACAGTTCGTCGTCAGATTATCCCCGTTGCACACCAAACAACAGATCGCAAGATTAGCGCATGGTCGGTCTTGGGACACACGATGATCCATTATGATGATGTAGCACGCACAATATGTCTGCGCCCATGTATTCATGATTACTCTAGTGAATGCAGTCTACAACGAACGAAACATGGTACAAACTTCCCAAAGACGCTGACTTGACTGACTTGATGGATCCCACCACATTAATGCGTTGTAACTTGTAAATAACTTGCGTCAACCATCTCCATCAAGCGGTCATGGAACAGCACTTTGTGTGACGTAAAACGCAGATCAACATTAGACATCGGAAGGCGCATTCACAACACTTGATTTGTCAAAACGGAGTATTGCCGTGCGTGCAATGCCAATTCAATGGCGCAGATATGACAATTAAATTAAATTAAATGTTTAAATGATTAAATCTAGAACAATAAGAAAGATAACGACCACCGAAATAAAATGCGTTAGAAGAATGACAGGAAACAGCTTAAGGGACAGAATAAGAAACACCGACCTGAGGAAGAAACTCAAAATTGAACCAGCCATCGAATACATAAAGAAACAACAGATAAATTGGTTCGGCCACATAACAAGACAAAAAGAACTAACAATGACGCAAAGAGCCATAAAAAAACGCTACGAAAACGCCAGATTAAGAGGAAGACCGAGAAAAAGATGGATAAAGGGAATACTAGAGTAACTAGGAGGGATAACACCAGAAGAGGCCAACAGAAGAGCAAAGAATCGCAGATTGTATCTCCCCTCGACGCCAACTGCAATAGAGGAAGGATAGAAGAAGAAGAATTAAACTATCTTAACTGAACAACTTTCAGCATCTTATGTTACTAAAGTTTACATGAGATCTGTCTAATACTGTCTAAATCTTGGTGTTGTTTACATGAGATCTGTCTAATACTGTCTAAATCTTGGTGTTGTTTACATGAGATCTGTCTAATACTGTCTAAATCTTGGTGTTGTTTACATGAGATCTGTCTAATACTGCCTAAATCTTGGTGTTGTTTACATGAGATCTGTCTAATACTGTCTAAATCTTGGTGTTGTTTACATGAGATCTGTCTAATACTGTCTAAATCTTGGTGTTGTTTACATGAGATCTGTCTAATACTGCCTAAATCTTGGTGTTGTTTACATGAGATCTGTCTAATACTGTCTAAATCTTGGTGTTGTTTACATGAGATCTGTCTAATACTGTCTAAATCTTGGTGTTGTTTACATGAGATCTGTCTAATACTGCCTAAATCTTGGTGTTGTTTACATGAGATCTGTCTAATACTGCCTAAATCTTGGTGTTGTTTACATGAGATCTGTCTAATACTGCCTAAATCTTGGTGTTGTTTACATGAGATCTGTCTAATACTGTCTAAATCTTGGTGTTGTTTACATGAGATCTGTCTAATACTGTCTAAATCTTGTGTTGTTTACATGAGATCTGTCTAATACTGTCTAAATCTTGGTGTTGTTTACATGAGATCTGTCTAATACTGTCTAAATCTTGGTGTTGTTTACATGAGATCTGTCTAATACTGTCTAAATCTTGGTGTTGTTTACATGAGATCTGTCTAATACTGTCTAAATCTTGGTGTTGTTTGCATGAGATCTGTCTAATACTGTCTAAATCTTGGTGTTGTTTGCATGAGATCTGTCTAATACTGTCTAAATCTTGGTGTTGTTTACATGAGATCTGTCTAATACTGTCTAAATCTTGGTGTTGTTTACATGAGATCTGTCTAATACTGTCTAAATCTTGGTGTTGTTTACATGAGATCTGTCTAATACTGTCTAAATCTGTCTATTCCCTATGTCTTTCAATCTACTAAACATACTATTCCCTACGTCCTTCAATCTACAAAACATACTATTTCCTATGTCCTTCAATCTACAAAACATACTATTCCCTTTGTCCTTCAATCTACAAAACATATTATTCCCTATGTCCTTCAATCTACAAAACATACTATTCCCTTTGTCCTTCAATCTACAAAACATACTATTCCCTTTGTCTTTCAATCTACAAAACATACTATTCCCTACGTCCTTCAATCTACAAAACATACTATTTCCTATGTCCTTCAATCTACAAAACATACTATTCCCTTTGTCCTTCAATCTACAAAACATATTATTCCCTATGTCCTTCAATCTACAAAACATACTATTCCCTTTGTCCTTCAATCTACAAAACATACTATTCCCTTTGTCCTTCAATCTACAAAACATAATATTTCTTATGTCCTTCAATCTACAAAACATACTACTCCCTATGTCCTTCAATCTACAAAACATACTATTTCCTTTGTCCTTCAATCTACAAAACATACTATTCCCTTTGTCCTTCAATCTACAAAACATACTATTTTCTATGTCCTTCAATCTACAAAACATACTATTCCCTTTGTCCTTCAATCTACAAAACATACTATTACCTATGTCCTTCAATCTACAAAACATACTATTCCTTTTGTCCTTCAATCTACAAAACATACTATTCCCTATGTCCTTCAATCTACAAAACATACTATTCCCTTTGTCTTTCAATCTACAAAACATACTATTTCCTATGTCCTTCAATCTACAAAACATACTATTCCCTTTGTCCTTCAATCTACAAAACATACTATTCCCTTTGTCCTTCAATCTACAAAACATACTATTCCCTTTGTCCTTCAATCTACAAAACATACTATTCCCTTTGTCCTTCAATCTACAAAACATACTATTCCCTTAGTCCTTCAATCTACAAAACATACTATTCCCTTTGTCCTTCAATCTACAAAACATACTATTCCCTTTGTCCTTCAATCTACAAAACATACTACTCCCTATGTCCTTCAATCTACAAAACATACTATTCCCTTTGTCCTTCAATCTACAAAACATACTACTCCCTATGTCCTTCAATCTACAAAACATACTATTCCCTTTGTCCTTCAATCTACAAAACATACTATTTCCTATGTCCTTCAATCTACAAAACATACTATTTCCTATGTCCTTCAATCTACAAAACATACTATTCCCTATGTCCTTCAATCTACAAAACATACTATTCCCTTTTAGTGTAGTCCCCAACTTCTATTTTTATCTTTACTAAACTAAACTCTGGGACACATTGATCACATTCATTCCTGGCGCTGAACTACTAAATACAATTCAAACAAGACAAATGCGATTTTTGGGACATGTTAAAAGACACAACAGCCTACTAAAAGTAATATTGGAAGAGAAAATACAAATTAAAGAGTTAGAGACAGACCAAGACTAACATGAACAAGTAACAGCAAAAGATGGACAAGTCAGCCTATGACTGCATCATCAAAACAAGAGACAGAGCAGATTGGCGATCCATGGTAGCCAACCTTCGATAGTGACGGCACTCAATGATGATGTATGGATGAGAATCAGGAAAACTTCCCAATTCCATCTGCTTCAAACTAGAATTCTTGTTCTAGTTTAAAAACAAACATATTTGAAGAAAATCATAACAAATTTACTAAATGACATTTACAACAGCAGTCATATCCCTAATGATTCTCTACAATCCACCGTTATAGCTCTGCCCAAAAACACAAGGAGCAAAAGAATGTGATGAATATAGACCTATTAATTGATCATGTCATATTACAAAGATCACGCTAAGAATCATTATGAGAAGAACAGGACAAAAGATTAAAGAGAAATAGCAGATGAGCAATTTGGATTTGATCAAGGAAAAGAAACACAAAATGTCATTTATACCCTATGAATATTGGTAGAGAAAGAGAGTTTTAGGTACTGAAAGATCTATACTTATGCGTTATTGACTACACCAAAGCTTTCAATAAAGTCAACCACGAACAGATGATCAAGTTGCTAGAAAATATCAATATAGATAGTAAAGATCTCAGGATTATTAAACATATAAACCGGAAACAAGAAGCAGTCATTAGAATTGAAAACAAACAAGGAGAATATTAACAAATAAGACAAGGAGTGTAAAAGGGATGTGCATTGTCATCAAACCTATTTTCTTTGCACAACGAAAATATTTTAGGAACAATTACGAACAAACCTGTCATTAAAGTGGGGGCAAGCAACATAAACAACCTCAAGTAGGCAGATGTCATAGCATTGATAGCGGAAAACCAACATCTACTAAATCCGATAGATGAAATTGTAACAGAAAGTTAACAAAAAGACCTGACTCTCAACATCAAAAAGACAGAAACTAGAACAACATCAAAGAAAACAAACACAGGCATGTAGAGTAAAACTAAATGGAAAAATCCTGAAACAAGTGCATTGATTAAAATACATGGGATCAATAATAACATCAGATGGCAGATGAACTGCAGAAATTAGAAGCAGAATAGGACAAGCAAAGACAGAATTTCATTGAATGAGAAACATCCTATGTAACAAATCATTGTGAATTAATGTTAGAAAATGTTTCCCAGAGTGCTACATCGTACCTGTTCTACTATATGGCAGCGAGTCATTGACAATAAGTAAGACAACACAAAGAACATTAGAGACAGCTGAGATATGGTTTATCAGAAGAAAGTTAGGAATTCCATTTCTATAACAACAGACAGAATAAATGGAAAGAAGGCATTGAGAATACTATAACAGTCAGAATAAATGGAAAGAAGGCATTGAGAATACTATAACAGTCAGAATAAATGGAAAGAAGGCATTGAGAATACTATAACAACGGACAGAATAAATGGACAGAAGAGCAGAGGAAAACCAAGAGAGATAATATTTAACAGCTTTTCCAATGGTATAATAAAAGACTGAAATTACGACATGCATGAAGGACTGAGTGATGTGGAGAGATACGATCGCCTACACCAACTGGCATGACCCTGATGATGATATTTGTAGAATACTGATTGTTTTTGTTTCTTTGGCCTAATATTAACGTCCAGCAAAGATCTTCACACAGAATCGTGCACTGGTGACATCACTATAGTGAACTTAAAGAGAGGAAGGCATTGGATAGACAATGTTCTCACAATGCCTCAGGCAACAATACCAAGACTTTACATGGCAAACAAAATAAGAGGAAAGCCAACAATGATATGGCGTAGAATGGTTGATAAAGAAACTGAATTAAAACTACTTCACATGTGATTGGCAGAAAAGGTCGGCTGAAGGCAGAAAACAGTGGAGATCTCTAGTGATGGTTTTATGTGTTAAAAAAAGGAGGTCTGAATAAGTAAGTGTCACTCTTAATGTATTACCTTCACTGTTGTAACCACTGCCTTCACTGATGGAGCTGCTATCATCATCACTTCCCTGATGAACAACAACTGGGTTGGCTGTGGGAATGAAACCATCACCAAAATGGAGCTGTGTGTTAGGGCCATAGTTGAAGATTTTGTTCTTGATGTTGGTGACATTTATTGTTACTGGCCTAAAAATCATTTGTCAACGAAAAGAAAAAATAAAGAACAACAATTACATTGTAAAAATAATTATACAATAAAGTTGTATTATATTTATAATATTATATTGTAAAAATATAAGACAACTTGTAGCATTAAAGTTGTAGTTTATGGAAACCTACTACTGTCTGAAACAAAACAAACAAAATACTCTATTTTCGCTAACTGAGGTTTGAGATAAATACTGCAAAAAAAAAGTAAGTAGCCAGAAAATTGTTGTATTAAGTATTGTCATAAAAAAGAAGAAATAACTTTGTTGTCTCTCCAACTAAAGGTAAGGTATGAGACTTCAATCGGCGTCTTAGCACGTAAGTTTTCACCCATATGTGCTCGCCGCCTATCCGGAAGTGTTCGGAGACTTCTGGAGAGTGTCGCTTCAAGCATCGAAACTCATGATGCGAGGCGACATTCCACACTTTTCCAGAGAGCTACTCTGGTACCCATTTCTGCTAGTGGCTGGGTCAACAGCGGGGGTATTTTTTTCCAACCATGAGTACAATATGGGCCAGCTTGGTGTCGTGGTATGGAAAACGGCCAACAACAGAACTGATATGATGCACTGTAGCTAGAAGATTGTGGAAGGACATGATCGCCTACGCCAACCGGTATGGCACATGATGATGAGTACAAATCACACTGCTTCTAGCTAGAATCGAACATGGGTTGTCCGAACATCGGTAGCCCAGTCATATAGTTTTCCCAAGTAATTGTGTTTCATGTTCGGATTTAGAGTCAATATGATATTCTACCATCATCAAGCGCTATACATTTTTAAAAAATATGACGATCATCATTTTCAGAAGGACGTGAACTTCCGGTCAATATGGTGGATAGGCGGCAGGAACCATTAAAAGCTATGTCTGAAAAGTGTTCCTTGTTGCAGTTTCCTGATATACGAAGTCCGGCTTGTTGCAGGAGCTACAGAGTTAAGTGCTCTATGCACACTGTGAGCTGTGCTTTTCATCCGTTTTGATCGTGTTTTAATATTCCGATTGTTTACGATGAATGATGATATCGTATGATGGAGAACAGATGGATGTGTTCACTTTCTGTGCGGTTTCACCTTATGTTTTTTGGCGTATGCTGAGACTGTTATGATGGAGACTACAGCTACCTTTCTTTGTTTGGGAGATGAGATAGTAATCCGGATGATTCCACTGGCACTGGCGGTTGAGCAATTATGGATTTTAATTTGTTTGCAGTGATACCGGGGCCAGCCATAACTATAACCATGGTTTTCCAAACTAGGGTACCGAGGCACCCAAACATTGTGAGCCTGCCAGGATACAAACCTGGAATCTTCTGGTCTCCAACTGCTGTTGCAGAGGAGAAGATACTATCTTTACATTCTGTTAACAAACAAGAAAAGTAAGACACTCAGGATGCTATTTTTATCTGCTATAATAAACAAGGACTTTCATACTATAGTGCTGTCACAAATAAGGACTTTCATATTATATGCTGTCACAAATAAGGACTGGCACAAACAAGGAATATCATAAACATGAACCATCACAAACAAAGACTGTCACAAAAGAACACCTTAAGTGAATGACAAAAGACTATTTACATACATCACAACTTTCCCAGCTTGATGCTCATCTTCCTCATCATGTGAACCACTCGCCTTCACATCTTCCTCATCATGTGAACCACTCGCCTTCATATCTTCCTCATCATGTGAACCACTTGCCTTCACATCTTCTCCATGTTCTAAAGAAAACGTGGCCAAGTGGTCTTCTATTTGTTGTTTGATTGTACCCGGATCTTGAGATTCACTGTCACTGGACACTGCTGATGGAGACGTTGTTCCAGAAGACAGAAGTGATGAGCTGTCATTGGATACGTCACCTTGACCTAATTAAACAGACACAAATAATGACCTGAACATCTTAAAGCAAATTTGATTAATTCATTGTCATTAATTTCTGTTGATGATTATAAATTTGCAAAAGTGTTTAAACCACTCTTTTTGGTTGTGTCCAATTGAATAATTTGCAGATTTTTATGATTTCAACTCAGATTAGAGCTCTGTGTGTGACTCTTTCATTTCAATGTAATTGGCATTGTCTTTAATCACAACATTATTTAGCATTTCATTCATTCCTTAATAAAAAGAAACAATTTTTTTTTCAGTATTGTCTATCTACCCTTCAAGCCGTAAATGACCTATAGGGCATAGACTCAGATACTCTTTCTCTGTTTTGAAATTTCCTTTTTAGCAGCCTCAATCTTTGTGCAAAGATCTTATATCAAATTTCACCATTTGTTTCTGTTCTGTGCAAGCATCTCGATCACATTGAGGGAGCAGATTCCTGCTGCCTATGCCTCTTTGATCAATGTTCTTCTCAGTGTTTTTCAGGGTCGGCCATGTTTCCTCCTATCTGTTGTTTCCTACTTAAGGGACTCTTCAGTATCAACTGTCCTCAAAATAGGACTTGAGATCAACCAAGAAAAGGCAAAAGTAAAGAAACACCAAATTCACCCACAAGAAAAAATATGCCTGAAAGGAAAAGCTACAGCTTCACATGTGCAGTTCGCACAGGGCCAGGACTTACTGACTGGTTCCTGATTGATACCGGAGTGAAACAACGATGTATTTTATTTCTCTTGTTATGTGGAATTATGTGATGAGAAGAGATAATAACCAAATAACAAAGCAAGCCCTCATGTGGGAAACAACAGGTAAGAGGAGAAGGTCGACCCAGAGAGACACTGGGAAGAACATTGATCAGTGAGGCAAGAGCAGAAGGAATCGGCTCCCTCAATGAGATAGAGTTGCTTGCACAGAACAGAGACAAATGGCGAGATTTGATTAAAGATCTTTACAAGGATTGAAAACTGCTAGAATAAAAATTAAGAGAAGGAGTATCTGGGTCTACGTCCTATGGGCCGGCTACGGCTCGAAAGGTCACTAAATGAATAGATAGATAGACATACAGACAGACAGGCAGGCAGGCATGCAGGCAGGCAGACAGCCAGGCAGGCAGCCAGACAGACAGACATATAGATGTGGAATTGTCATTAACTTATTAATGCAGAAATGCTGTACAGTTGACAAAGGCATTGTATGGACACATGGATCTCTATTAGAGGACCTTGATCTTGTGAATGACATAATTCTTATCTATATCAATGTGGACATGATGCAAGAAAAAAATAAATGCCCTGCTATCAAACGCTAGGAAAATAGGACTTGAGATCAGCCAAGAAAAGAAACAAGTAATTAAAAATTAAATTTGCTCAAAGGTAAAAAAAATATACCGGCAAGGAAAAGCAGCAGAAGAAGTACATCACTTTGTATAACTTGCAGCGGCGGATTTTCAAAGGAGACATCGGAGGCTACAATTCCTCTAATATTTCACCAGAATACATAACAGAATCACATTCCAGCTCAATGAGTTAAATGCCAGTGTGTAACCAGCCTTTGTATTTCCTTGAATAGCCGTGATATAGTTCAGATACCTCAAGCCATTACTAATAAATAGACTTCAATGTCTATGGAGGTCAAACTTACTACAACTGTACAACAGCATCTATCGACCTTACAATGTGTATGAGAAGTAGGTAGGCCATTTCAACAATTACCTCCCTGTTTCCATAGCAACAAAAGAACAACAAATCAGATGACGTTCTATCTTTTAACTGAAACATCAGAAGTGGTGTCGATGGGGAGAAATTTTATGAAGTGTCGACTGTAAAGTATGGCAAAAAGTAATTTTAATGTCGTGAAGAACATACTAACATCAAAATAAATAACACCAGGGCTAAAACTAGGAATAGCAAAATGTTACATCTTCTTAATATTCCTATATGGTGCAGAAACATGGACATTAAACAAGAAAACATAACAGAAAACTGAAGCCTTTGAAATGTGGATATATGGAAGAATAGGTAGAATTGGATGGAAGGAAAAGAAAACAAACGATGAAGTTTTAAAACAACTAAAAATGAAAAGAGAAGTACTAAACACAATTAGAACAAGACAAATGAAATTGTTGGGGCATGTTAAAAGACACAACAGCCTAATAAAAGTAATATTGGAAGGGAAAATATAGGGTAAAAGAGGCAGACCAAGACTAACGTGGATGAGTAACATTAAAAGATGGACAAATCAACCTATGACAATCTGCACCATCAAAGCAAGAGACAGACTGGAATGGCGCTCCATGGTAGCCAACCTTTGATGCAGGGGAGACGGCATTCAATGATGATGATGACTGTAAGAATCACTGCGCTGTCTTTATATACACAACAACAAAAAACCTGAACAAAACTGTAAGAGAATTTAATTAACAGCAAAACCATGTTTTTTTCCATAATTTATAAAATAAAAATAACTAAGATATGATGTACTTATGATTATGTAAATTTAGGGCAATAATTGAATGAACTATATTACGTAGCACAAATTGTAGTAATGTTTATGTCTCAATTTATCAGGTCAACATAATAGTTCTGTCTCATGTCTGGTCTTCTCAAGTTTCAAACTCACCGTTCATTCTTGATATCTTGTAAGCTGCATAGATCAGGAGGTAGACACAAGGAGAGAGATTAATTTCAGAATAATGTAAACAGCAATGACTTTCAGAGACCTTGATAAAATATGGAAATCAAAATTACTAAGCACAAAAACAAAGTTCAGGATTTTTAAATCCACACTTACCTATGCATGCGAGAGCTGGAAAACAACTAAAGATATAGAAAATAAACTGAATGCTTTTGAAAACAAATGCCAGAGGAAAATACTTTGAATACCATGGAATGAGTTCAAGATTAGTGCAGAAAAAAGAGAAATGACAAAACATAAAAAAATATCACCTCTAATTAAGAGAAAGGTGGTCATATGTTGGCCATGTGATGTGAAAAGACAATAAAGAACCTCAAAGCAGACCCTCAAATGGGAACCAGAGGGTAAAAGAAAAAGAGGCCATCCTAGAAAAGCAATAAAAAGATCATTAAAGCAAGAGGCAACAACAGCAGGCCTCATCTTATACATTGATATTGAGCAACTCGCCCAGAACAGAGGCGTTCTGCAAGACATAAAGCAGATCCTATGCAAGGCCTGACATTTGAAAGATCGCTGAATGTACGAGTCTATAATTGCTGCCCTATGTGCCGTCTTCGGCACGAAAGGACAATCATCATCATGTGCCATACCGGTTGGAGTAGGCGATCATGTCCTTCCACAATCTTCTATCTACAGTGCATCGTATGAGTTCTGTTGTTGACTGTTTTCCATGCCATGACACCAAGCTATCCAGTATTTTCTCTCTTTGTCGTCCACGATCTCTCTTTCCTTTTATTTTGCCAGTTGTAACCAAGTATTCCAACTTTCCTCTTCTCATGATGTGCCCGAAAAATGTTGATTGCTTCTTTCTGATGTTTTTAAGAGCTCCCTTTTTGTGTTGGCCTCTTTGAGAACTTCCTCATTGGTCTTTTTAGCTGTCCAGAGAACTTTCAACATTCTTCTGAGAAATCCCATCTCTGTGGCCTCTAATCATCTTTTCATTTGTTTGTCTACTGTCCATGATTCGCTTCAATAGGTCAGAATTGGTTCTATATAGCACTGATGAACTCTCTTTCTCATTTTTATTGACATAGATTTGTTGCATAAGATATTTTTCATTTTCTGAAATGCTATTTTGGCCTGAGCCATTCTGCTTTTTATTTCTGTGGTGCATCTCCCATCTGATGTTATTATTGTGCCCAAGTATTTGACGCGTTGCACTTGTTTTAGATTTGTCTCGTTTATTTTATGCTGCATGATGGTGGTGATTGTTTCTTCGATATAACCATTACTTCTGTTTTCTTACTATTCAGACTGAGACCTTTCTTTTATTATTATTTCTATCATTTCTTGTAGTTCGTTCTCTGTCTCTGCTATTAAGACTGTGTCATCCGCATATCGCAAATTATTTATGTTGTGACCATTGACTTCAATTCCTTTTTTGTCTACTATTGATCTCATAATATATTCGCTGTAAAGTGAAAACAAATCCGGTGACAGAACACAGCCTTGTCTGACTCCGTGTTTTATATATTGGAATTGTCCTGTTTGGTTGCTAATTCGTATAGCTACTGTCTGTTGCCAGTACATGTTTTTTATGATTCGCAGATCCTTGCCATCAATGTTTAATTTCTCCAGCATATTGATTATTTCCACATGCTTTAATTTGTCAAATGCTTTCGTGTAGTCTATAAAGCACATATATAGATCTTTCTTTATATCTATAGATATATCATGTTCTATCAATGTTCTTAAGATGTATATGAAAGGACAATAGATAGATAAATATTATACAATGGTGTTTTGGCAGGACAAAAAATATAGGGTTTGAATAACAAAAAAAAAAGAGGAAAAAAAGGGATTTTTTCTAATGCATTACCTTCACTGCTTTCACAACTGCCACCACTACAGCCACCACTACCTCCACTGCTGTCACTACTGTTTTCACCACTGCTGGAGCTGCTATCATTACCATCATTATCTAGAGTGACCCTTCTCTTATTAACAACAACAGGACTGGCTGTAGGAATAAAACTACCACCAACATGAAGTTGCGTGCCTGGGCCATAGTTGTAGATTGTTTTCTTGAGGTTTGTGACATTCATCGATGTTGGCCTGCAGATAATTTGTTGATGAAAAATAAAGAATATTTACAATATTGAGGTAATGATTGAACAAACTGTTATTGTAATGATAAAATTAGACAAAAATGTAAAAATGTATATTTTATTATTGATATAACAATAATAACAATAACTCATTCTATTAATTTTATATTAATAATTTATTTAGAAATCTGCTATATCTAACTTTTGTCGCTGTTCATACAATATTTAGCTTTACTGTTTTTCTGTTATTGTTGATAAAATATGTAGCTATGCTGTCTCTAATTTATGTCAATGTTGATAAAATATGTAACTATGCTGTCTCTAATTTCTGTCAATGTTGATAAAATATGTAGTTATGGTGTCTCTAACTTATGTCAATGTTTATAAAATATGTAGTTATGGTGTCTCTAACTTATGTCAATGTTTATAAAATATGTAGCTATGATGTCTCCAACTTATGTCAATGTTTATAAAATATGTAGCTATGCTTTCTCTAATTTCTGTCAATGTTTATAAAATATGTAGGTATGGTGTCTCCAACTTCTGTCAATGTATATAAAATATGTAGCTATGGTGTCTCTAACTTCTGTCAATGTTTATAAAATATGTAGGTATGGTGTCTCCAACTTCTGTCAATGTATATAAAATATGTAGCTATGGTGTCTCTAACTTAAGTCAATGTAAAAAAATATGTAGCTATAGTGTCTCTAACTTAAGTCAATGTTTATAAAATATGTAGCTATGCTGTCTCTAACTTATGTCAATGTTTATAAAATATGTAGTTATGGTGTCTCTAACTTATGTCAATGTTTATAAAATATGTAGTTATGGTGTCTCTAACTTATGTCAATGTTTATAAAATATGTAGCTATGGTGTCTCTAATTTATGTCAATGTTTATAAAATATGTAGCTATGCTTTCTCTAATTTCTGTCAATGTTTATAAAATATGTAGCTATGCTTTCTCTAATTTCTGTCAATGTTTATAAAATATGTAGGTATGGTGTCTCCAACTTCTGTCAATGTATATAAAATATGTAGCTATGGTGTCTCTAACTTAAGTCAATGTATATAAAATATGTAGCTATAGTGTCTCTAACTTAAGTCAATGTTTATAAAATATGTAGCTATGCTGTCTCTAACTTATGTCAATGTATATAAAATATGTAGCTATGGTGTCTCTAACTTAAGTCAATGTATATAAAATATGTAGCTATAGTGTCTCTAACTTAAGTCAATGTTTATAAAATATGCAGCTATGCTGTCTCTAACTTATGTCAATGTTTATAAAATGTGTAGCTATGCTGTCTCTAACTTATGTTAATGTTTATAAAATATGTAGCTATGGTGTCTCTAACTTAAGTCAATGTTTATAAAATATGTAGCTATGGTGTCTCTAATTTATGTCAATGTTTATAAAATATGTAGCTATGCTTTCTCTAATTTCTGTCAATGTTGATAAAATATGTAGCTATGCTGTATGTAACTTATGTCAATGTTTATAAATATGTAGCTATGGTGTCTCTAACTTATGTCAATATTTACAAAATATGTAACTATGCTGTATGTAATTTATGTCAATGTTGATAAAATATGTAACTATGCTGTATGTAATTTATGTCAATGTTTATAAAATATGTAGCTATGGTGTCTTTAACTTATGTCAATGTTGGTAAAATATGTAGCTATGGTGTCTCCAACTTCTGTCAATGTTTATAAAATATGCAGCTATGGTGTCTCTAACTTAAGTCAATGTTTATAAAATATGCAACTATGGTATCTCTAACTTAAGTCAATGTTTATAAAATATGTAGCTATGCTTCCTCTAATTTCTGTCAATGTTGATAAAATATGTAGCTATGGTGTCTCTAACTTATGTCAATGTTTATAAAATATGCAGCTATGGTGTCTCTAACTTCTGTCAATGTTTATAAAATATGCAGCTATGGTGTCTCCAACTTCTGTCAATGTTTATAAAATATGCAGCTATGGTGTCTCTAACTTAAGTCAATGTTTATAAAATATGCAACTATGGTATCTCTAACTTAAGTCAATGTTTATAAAATATGTAGCTATGCTTCCTCTAATTTCTGTCAATGTTGATAAAATATGTAGCTATGGTGTCTCTAACTTATGTCAATGTTTATAAAATATGCAGCTATGGTGTCTCTAACTTATGTCAATGTTTATAAAATATGTAGCTATGGTGTCTCTAACTTATGTCAATGTTTATAAAATATGTAGTTATGGTGTCTCTAACTTATGTTAATGTTTATAAAATATGTAGCTATGGTCTCTAACTTATGTCAATGTTTATGAAATATGTAGCAATGGTGTCTCTAACTTATGTCAATGTTTATAAAATATGTAGTTATGGTGTCTCTAACTTATGTCAATGTTTATAAAATATGTAGTTATGGTGTCTCTAACTTATGTCAATGTTTATAAAATATGTAGTTATGGTGTCTCTAACTTATGTCAATGTTTATAAAATATGTAGTTATGGTGTCTCTAACTTATGTCAATGTTTATAAAATATGTAGCTATGCTGTCTCTAATTTCTGTCAATGTTGATAAAATATGTAACTATGCTGTCTCTAATTTATGTCAATGTTGATAAAATATGTAACTATGCTGTCTCTAATTTCTGTCAATGTTGATAAAATATGTAGCTATGCTGTCTCTAATTTCTGTCAATGTTTATAAAATATGTAACTATGCTGTATGTAATTTATGTCAATGTTGATAAAATATGTAGCTATGCTGTCTCTAATTTCTGTCAATGTTGATAAAATATGTAACTATGCTGTATGTAATTTATGTCAATGTTGATAAAATATGTAACTATGCTGTCTCTAATTTCTGTCAATGTTGATAAAATATGTAACTATGCTGTATGTAATTTATGTCAATGTTGATAAAATATGTAACTATGCTGTCTCTAATTTCTGTCAATGTTGATAAAATATGTAACTATGCTGTATGTAATTTCTGTCAATGTTGATAAAATATGTAACTATGCTGTATGTAATTTATGTCAATGTTTATAAAATATGTAGCTATGGTGTCTTTAACTTAAGTCAATGTTTATAAAATATGCAACTATGGTATCTCTAACTTAAGTCAATGTTTATAAAATATGTAGCTATGCTTCCTCTAATTTCTGTCAATGTTGATAAAATATGTAGCTATGGTGTCTCTAACTTATGTCAATGTTTATAAAATATGCAGCTATGGTGTCTCTAACTTAAGTCAATGTTGGTAAAATATGTAGCTATGGTGTCTCCAACTTCTGTCAATGTTTATAAAATATGCAGCTATGGTGTCTCTAACTTAAGTCAATGTTTATAAAATATGCAGCTATGGTGTCTCTAACTTAAGTCAATGTTTATAAAATATGTAGCTATGCTTCCTCTAATTTCTGTCAATGTTGATAAAATATGTAGCTATGGTGTCTCTAAATAATGACAATGTTTATAAAATATGCAGCTATGGTGTCTCTAACTTAAGTCAATGTTTATAAAATATGCAGCTATGGTGTCTCTAACTTATGTCAATGTTTATAAAATATGTAGTTATGGTGTCTCTAACTTATGTTAATGTTGATAAAATATGTAACTATGCTGTCTCTAATTTCTGTCAATGTTGATAAAATATGTAACTATGCTGTCTCTAATTTATGTCAATGTTGATAAAATATGTAACTATGCTGTCTCTAATTTCTGTCAATGTTGATAAAATATGTAGCTATGCTGTCTCTAATTTCTGTCAATGTTTATAAAATATGTAACTATGCTGTATGTAATTTATGTCAATGTTGATAAAATATGTAGCTATGCTGTCTCTAATTTCTGTCAATGTTGATAAAATATGTAACTATGCTGTATGTAATTTATGTCAATGTTGATAAAATATGTAACTATGCTGTCTCTAATTTCTGTCAATGTTGATAAAATATGTAACTATGCTGTATGTAATTTCTGTCAATGTTGATAAAATATGTAACTATGCTGTATGTAATTTATGTCAATGTTGATAAAATATGTAACTATGCTGTATGTAATTTATGTCAATGTTGATAAAATATGTAACTATGCTGTATGTAATTTATGTCAATGTTTATAAAATATGTAGCTATGGTGTCTTTAACTTATGTCAATGTTGGTAAAATATGTAGCTATGGTGTCTCCAACTTCTGTCAATGT
Organism: Megaustenia siamemsis; assembly: GCA_032433765.1. NCBI lineage: Eukaryota > Metazoa > Mollusca > Gastropoda > Stylommatophora > Ariophantidae > Megaustenia > Megaustenia siamemsis. The sequence goes on from JAVIAB010000101.1 coordinate 16,255,848, forward strand.
TTATAAAATATGCAGCTATGGTGTCTCTAACTTAAGTCAATGTTTATAAAATATGCAACTATGGTATCTCTAACTTAAGTCAATGTTTATAAAATATGTAGCTATGCTTCCTCTAATTTCTGTCAATGTTGATAAAATATGTAGCTATGGTGTCTCTAACTTATGTCAATGTTTATAAAATATGCAGCTATGGTGTCTCTAACTTAAGTCAATGTTGGTAAAATATGTAGCTATGGTGTCTCCAACTTCTGTCAATGTTTATAAAATATGCAGCTATGGTGTCTCTAACTTAAGTCAATGTTTATAAAATATGTAGCTATGCTTCCTCTAATTTCTGTCAATGTTGATAAAATATGTAGCTATGGTGTCTCTAACTTATGTCAATGTTTATAAAATATGCAGCTAAGGTGTCTCTAACTTAAGTCAATGTTTATAAAATATGCAGCTATGGTGTCTCTAACTTATGTCAATGTTTATAAAATATGTAGCTATGGTGTCTCTAACTTATGTCAATGTTTATAAAATATGTAGTTATGGTGTCTCTAACTTATGTTAATGTTTATAAAATATGTAGCTATGGTCTCTAACTTATGTCAATGTTTATGAAATATGTAGCTATGGTGTCTCTAACTTATGTCAATGTTTATAAAATATGTAGTTATGGTGTCTCTAACTTATGTCAATGTTTATAAAATATGTAGTTATGGTGTCTCTAACTTATGTCAATGTTTATAAAATATGTAGTTATGGTGTCTCTAACTTATGTCAATGTTTATAAAATATGTAGCTATGCTGTCTCTAACTTATGTCAATGTTTATAAAATATGTAGCTATGATGTCTCCAACTTATGTCAATGTTTATAAAATATGTAGCTATGCTTTCTCTAATTTCTGTCAATGTTTATAAAATATGTAGGTATGGTGTCTCCAACTTCTGTCAATGTATATAAAATATGTAGCTATGGTGTCTCTAACTTAAGTCAATGTATATAAAATATGTAGCTATAGTGTCTCTAACTTAAGTCAATGTTTATAAAATATGTAGCTATGCTGTCTCTAACTTATGTCAATGTATATAAAATATGTAGCTATGGTGTCTCTAACTTAAGTCAATGTATATAAAATATGTAGCTATAGTGTCTCTAACTTAAGTCAATGTTTATAAAATATGCAGCTATGCTGTCTCTAACTTATGTCAATGTTTATAAAATGTGTAGCTATGCTGTCTCTAACTTATGTTAATGTTTATAAAATATGTAGCTATGGTGTCTCTAACTTAAGTCAATGTTTATAAAATATGTAGCTATGGTGTCTCTAATTTATGTCAATGTTTATAAAATATGTAGCTATGCTTTCTCTAATTTCTGTCAATGTTGATAAAATATGTAGCTATGCTGTATGTAACTTATGTCAATGTTTATAAATATGTAGCTATGGTGTCTCTAACTTATGTCAATATTTATAAAATATGTAGTTATGGTGTCTCTAACTTATGTCAATGTTTATAAAATATGTAGTTATGGTGTCTCTAACTTCTGTCAATGTTTATAAAATATGTAGTTATGGTGTCTCTAACTTATGTCAATGTTTATAAAATATGTAGCTATGGTGTCTCCAATTTATGTCAATGTTTATAAAATATGTAGTTATGGTGTCTCTAACTTATGTCAATGTTTATAAAATATGTAGTTATGGTGTCTCTAACTTATGTCAATGTTTATAAAATATGTAGCTATGGTGTCTCCAATTTATGTCAATGTTGATAAAATATGTAGCTATGCTTTCTCTAATTTCTGTCAATGTTGATAAAATATGTAGCTATGCTGTATGTAACTTATGTCAATGTTTATAAAATATGTAGTTATGGTGTCTCTAACTTATGTCAATGTTTATAAAATATGTAGCTATGATGTCTCCAACTTATGTCAATGTTTATAAAATATGTAGCTATGCTTTCTCTAATTTCTGTCAATGTTTATAAAATATGTAGCTATGGTGTCTCTAACTTCTGTCAATGTTTATAAAATATGTAGGTACGGTGTCTCCAACTTCTGTCAATGTATATAAAATATGTAGCTATGGTGTCTCTAACTTAAGTCAATGTATATAAAATATGTAGCTATAGTGTCTCTAACTTAAGTCAATGTTTATAAAATATGTAGCTATGCTGTCTCTAACTTATGTCAATGTTTATAAAATATGTAGTTATGGTGTCTCTAACTTATGTCAATGTTTATAAAATATGTAGTTATGGTGTCTCTAACTTATGTCAATGTTTATAAAATATGTAGCTATGGTGTCTCTAACTTCTGTCAATGTTTATAAAATATGTAGGTATGGTGTCTCCAACTTCTGTCAATGTACATAAAATATGTAGCTATGGTGTCTCTAACTTAAGTCAATGTATATAAAATATGTAGCTATAGTGTCTCTAACTTAAGTCAATGTTTATAAAATATGTAGCTATGCTGTCTCTAACTTATGTCAATGTATATAAAATATGTAGCTATGGTGTCTCTAACTTAAGTCAATGTTTATAAAATATGTAGCTATGGTGTCTCTAATTTATGTCAATGTTTATAAAATATGTAGCTATGCTTTCTCTAATTTCTGTCAATGTTGATAAAATATGTAGCTATGCTGTATGTAACTTATGTCAATGTTTATAAATATGTAGCTATGGTGTCTCTAACTTATGTCAATGTTGATAAAATATGTAGTTATGGTGTCCCTAACTTCTGTCAATGTTTAAAAAATATGTAGTTATGGTGTCTCTAACTTATGTCAATGTTTATAAAATATGTAGCTATGGTGTCTCCAATTTATGTCAATGTTTATAAAATATGTAGTTATGGTGTCTCTAACTTATGTCAATGTTTATAAAATATGTAGTTATGGTGTCTCCAACTTATGTCAATGTTTAAAAAATATGTAGCTATGCTTTCTCTAATTTCTGTCAATGTTTATAAAATATGTAGCTATGGTGTCTCTAACTTCTGTCAATGTTATAAAATATGTAGGTATGGTGTCTCCAACTTCTGTCAATGTATATAAAATATGTAGCTATGGTGTCTCTAACTTAAGTCAATGTATATAAAATATGTAGCTATAGTGTCTCTAACTTATGTCAATGTTTATAAAATATGTAGCTATGCTGTCTCTAACTTATGTCAATGTTTATAAAATGTGTAGCTATGCTGTCTCTAACTTATGTCAATGTTTATAAAATATGTAGCTATGCTGTCTCTAACTTATGTCAATGTTTATAAAATATGTAGCTATGCTGTCTCTAATTTATGTTAATGTTTATAAAATATGTAGCTATGCTGTATGTAATTTATGTCAATGTTTATAAAATATGTAGCTATGCTGTCTCTAACTTATGTCAATGTTTATAAAATATGTAGCTATGCTGTCTCTAACTTATGTTATTGTTTATAAAATATGTAGCTATGGTGTCTCTAACTTATGTTAATGTTTATAAAATATGTAGCTATGGTGTCTCTAACTTATGTTAATGTTTATAAAATATGTAGCTATGGTGTCTCTAACTTATGTCAATGTTTATAAAATATGTAGCTATGGTGTCTCTAACTTATGTTAATGTTTATAAAATATGTAGCTATGGTGTCTCTAACTTAAGTCAATGTTTATAAAATATGTAGCTATGGTGTCTCTAATTTATGTCAATGTTGATAAAATATGTAGCTATGCTTTCTCTAATTTCTGTCAATGTTGATAAAATATGTAGCTATGCTGTATGTAACTTATGTCAATGTTTATAAATATGTAGCTATGGTGTCTCTAACTTATGTCAATGTTTATAAAATATGTAGTTATGGTGTCCCTAACTTCTGTCAATGTTTATAAAATATGTAGCTGGGGTGTCGCTAACTTAAGTCAATGTTTATAAAATATGTAGCTTTGGTGTCTCTAACTTATGTCAATGTTTACAAAATATGTAGCTATGGTGTCTCTAACTTCTGTCAATGTTTATAAAATATGTCGCTATGGTGTCTCTAGCTTCTGTCACTATCAAAACCATAAAGAATGACAAGATACTAGGGTACACACAAAATATTTATTGCAGTTAGAAATTCTTCCTGCACATCCGAAGAATAACTCATCATGTCTTCTCTGCTTTCTGGAGACAACTCCGACCAGTGTTCTTTGACATCTTCTCTGACGACGCTCGGCCATTGAGAGGAAGTGTCAGACAAATCATGTGACTCCTCTGACATTGAAGGGATAGTTTCATGACTTAGATGTGCCAATTTTGACCCTGGACGCGATGGATCTGAAGCCAGAAGTATATCTTTATTCATAGATGCATCATCTAGACCAAATTGAAAAAAGTTGCAGTTATAAGCTGCACATGTCAACATAACATTCTTTTATTTTTGTCTGTATTCTTACATTTGTTTTCCCACTCCAGCCCCACCCTCACACATTTTATATTTACAAATTTGAATTTAGTAAAACATCTTTCAAACTTTACCTCAATATTACTGAAAATTATATGTTTACAATATGAACATTAAAAAAAAAATTAGGTATTCATCATCATCATGTGCCATACCGGTTGGCATAGGCGATCATGTCCTTCCACAATCTTCTATCCACAGTGCGATGTATCAATTCTGTTGTTGATCGTTTTCATGCTATGACACCAAGATATCTAGTATCTTCTCTCTTTGCCGTCCATCTCTATTTTCCTGTATTTTGTCAGCTGTAATAAAATAGTCTGTGTGTTACCTGGGTCTCATTATGAGAGAAGTAAAGAATAGTGACTCTGTGAGTTTCCAGGCATGTCGTAAGAGGCGACTCAGGAGGTTGATTGATGGCTTGACAAGCTGTCAATGTAAAAAATATTGTTATGGAAACAGAGCCATAGATTTTAGAAGCAGTGATCTCTGCAATCTTTGCACAAAGAGGGAGGAATTGAAAATAATACCAAAATAAGGATATCAAAAGCAAGAGGAGCTTTTGTTGCACTGTGAAACATATGGAAGTCCAAAGAAATTAGCTTAAATACTGAAATAAAAAATTTTCAACTCCATTATTAAGTTAGCCAAAGTACCAGTCAAATACTAGTGGATAAAGAGATACAGCGAAGACAATGGTGCTGGATATGACACACACTGCGGAAGTCAACAGAGAATATTACACAACAGGCCCTTTTTTGGAATCTCCAGGGAAAAAGACAAAGAGGAAGACCAAGGGATTCTTGGAGAAGATAGAAGCAGATATGAAGATGATGGGGAAGACATGGAACAATCTTAAAAGAATGGCAAGAAACAGAAAGGCTTGGAAAGTGTTTGTTGAAGACCTATGCTCCACTGGGAGCTGAAAGGTAGATCTCTGCAATATGTGCCATTTTGGTACACAAGGTTTCTGTTTTTGAGATTGTGGTTCTGCCCTACGTGTCATCTTCAGCTCGAAAGGACAATAGATTTATATAGATAGAATAAAATATTCCAACTTTCCTCTTCTCATGATGTGCCCAAAAAATGTTGATGGTCTCATTCTGATGTTTTTTTGGAGCTCCCTTTTTGTATTGGCCTCTTTGAGAATTTCCTCATTGATCCTTTTACCTGTCCTGAGAACTTCAACATTCTTCCGAGAAATCCCATCTCTGTGGCCTCTAATCGTCTTTTCATATTTTTGTTTACTGTCCATGATTCATCATCATCATTGAGTGCCGTCTCCGCAACGAAGGTTGGCTACCATGGAGCGCCATTCTGCTATATCTCTTGCTTTGATGGTGCAGGTTGTCATCGGTTGATTTGTCCATCTTTTGATGTTACTCGTCCATGTTAATCATGGTCTGCCTCTGCCTCTTTTACCTTGTATTTTCCCCTCCAGGATCACTTTCAGTAGGCTGTTGTGTCTTTAACATGGCCCAAGAATCGCATTTGTCTTGTTCTAATTGTGTTCAGAAGTTCTCTTTTCATTTTTAGTTGTTTTAAGACTTCGTCGTTTGTTTTCTTTTCCTTCCATCCAATTCTACCTATTCTTCTATAAATCCACATTTCGAATGCTTCAATTCTCTGTTCTGTTTTCTTGTCTAATGTCCATGTTTCAGCACCATATAGGAATATTGAGAAGATGTAACATTTTGCTATTCTTAGTTTTAGCTTTGGTGTTATTTGTTTTGATGTTAGTATGTCCTTCATAACATTAAAATTACTTTTTGCCATTCCTATTCTTTTGTTTATTTCAGTTGTACATTTTCCATCACTGGTTATAGTATGTCCAAGGTAGTTGTAGTTCTGAACTGTGTCCAGGTCTATTCTTCAATTTTGATATCCACTTGTGGGTTTGAGTATTTCTTTGTTTATGATCATAGTTTTAGTCTTTTTGATGTTCATATCTAGTCCATGATTAGTCATTAATAAAAGATTAACTAAATTATCCCCTCTCTCAAAAGTGAAAAGTACAAAATATGAGTTGTTTTTTTTAATTTGCGTTTTTAGAAAGGAAAGAATAAGAAGAAAGAAGACCGCTACACTTCAAACATTGTATATAGGAAATTTGCTATTTGTGTTATTATTCCTTTTAGTATTACTATATTATTGTGCAACATGGTCTGTACAATTCCATGTAATTTTTATTTCTCAGAATTTCTTTAGGTTTGGACCATATCAATTTTCAAATTAAAAAAAACTCCATCACAAGATGACACACAAGACATGACATATCTTTTTTTCATTTTACAATTTCACGCAATAGTTTATTAAATGTAAAAAAAAAAAAAGTAAAGTACCCCCCGTCACGCCGAGTGGCGTATAGGGAAATATGGTGTTAGTGACCCTATATTTTACAGACCTTCAGCACATGATTTTTGGGTAATGTGGTCGGTATTACGCCCGTGCTGCTTTTACTTTCCCAGAAAAAATCCGGTACCCATTTAAGGCTGGGTGAACCCGGAGCCGTCGGTTGGGATCGAACCCTACCCCTTGTCCGTAGTAGTCCAGTTCACTAACCACTGAGCTATCGCGGCTCCTACTAATTTTTAGGGAATTAGTAAAACCCAGGTGTCCTCGCCAGGGTACGAACCCCGGCTGTTGCCGTGGTAAGCCAACCGAATTTATTAAATGTGGTACATGTTATACATGCCTCGGTGGCTGAGTGGTTAGTGTGCTCACCTCGGTGGCTGAATGGTTAGTGTACTCGCTTCCTGAACAGAAGGGTCCGGGTTCGATGCCAGCAGAGGTGCATTTTTTAGGACTAACAAGGCTCCGAGGTTCACCCAGCCTCTAAAAATGTGTCATCATCATCGAGTGCCATCTCCGCAATGAAGGTTGGATGCCATGGCTATCATGGAGTGCCATTCTGCTCTGTCTCTGGCTTTAATGGTGCAGGTTGTCATAGGTTGATTTGTCCATCTTTTAATGATACTCGTCCACGTTAGTCTTGGTCTGCCTCTGCCTCTTTTACCTTCAATGGGCACCATTAATGCCAGAAATGGGTACCAGAGATTTTTTCTGGGAAGTAAAGGCGGCCTGGCGTGATACCGACTACATCACCCAAAAATGTGCCAGTGTCATAGAAAAATATGGTCACTAACATCATATTCTCCATACGACTAGCAAGACATGGAGGGAACTTTTACTTACGTTTTTTTACAAATTAATCACCAGAAAAGAAAATGATTGGAGAAAATGAAAGTAGCAATCTAGTGATGCTATCTGAAGGAAAAATATATTTTAAATAAATAACCTCCACACCATTTATACCATTCTGCGATCCTAAAGATCCATCAAAAGTAATAAAAATACACTTTTAAAGTTAGTTGGTCAAATATATTTCGGCTGTTTTATTTTATTTATCATCGGTCACTCTTTACCACCCCCACACAATTACGCTCCGCCACCCAAGAAACTCTTTAAAAGTAATTGAAATACACATTTATAAAATAAATAGGTCAACTGTGAGAATGAGTAATTTTCTTTTAATGTTTATCACAAACATCAGAAAGTGAAAATCATAAAACTTTGGCCACGAAATGAGAAAGGAACAGCTGGAATGTCTTGTTACAACTGGAAATTTTGAGGGAAGAAAAATAAAAAGGAAACACAGAGAAAAGATAACAGAAAAAGAAAATGACTTGAGATGAAGACAATAACCAGAATTAATTAATCGACAGATGTAAGGTATAGATGGTTGTAGGGAGACATGATTATCTTCACCAGTTGGAACAATACCTAATGATGATAAGAATGATATAAAGAACCACTGATAGAAATTTGAATATATACCCCAGGACTGGAACAGATGTAACAGGTTTGTTGAAGATCAGTGAGAAGAGATATCAAAACTATTATGTTTGCTAGTATGTGCCTGATAACTATATCACATTCTCATCCTCCTTTCATCGGGTCGCATGACCTTTGCAGAACATTGCACTCACCACAGTCCAGCTGAAAGAATTTCTGTTCTTCATAGCATGTCATTTTTGTATAGCTATTGCTAGTCTTCTTTTTGTACACTTCTGGCAGTCTCTATTGTTAATTATTACAGATCCAATATATTTCTAGTTTGTTACAATTTCAAGTTCTTAGTTGATGGTGCTGAATTTAAACGTCCTCTCGTAGGAGTCATAATTTTGTGTCATGGTTTACAGTTTGCAATAATTACATCTTTCAGCCAACACATCAGACTTAAGCATGGCATTGTTGGTACCAGGTTTGGTTTCCCAATACTTAATTATTTGGCCAGAGCCAGACCAATTTGTCTCTTCTTCTGGGATATCATGAGGGAGGAAAGGAAAGTACCCCATCTCACCAATTGGCGTATAGGGAATATGGAGTTAGCGACAATAGTTTTTACAGACTTTCGGCGCTTCATTTTTGGGGTAATATGGTCGGTATTATGCCCGTCCCGTTTTACTTTCGCAGAAAAAAACCGGTACCAATTTAAGGCTGAGTGAACCCGGAAGCCGTTGATCACTCTTGTCCTTTGTAGTCCAGTTCACTGATATAAATGTTATATATATATATATATATATATATATATATGTATATAGTTCTTTTCGTCTTGTCAGATGGTCTAGTGGAGGCTATTGTATATTTTTTGAGGTTTGTTTTGTTGAACAGCTTCTCTCGTGGCTAATTCTACCAATGTTTGACAAACACACACGGCCACAGAAAGAACAAGTCAGGACCACTGATCCACAGGGTTTTCCATCCTTTTTCATGAGTCTTTTCTCTTCTAAGTTTTGCCGTAGCACAGTCTCAAATGATGTTATACCGTTCCTTATACATGCTCTCCATGATGTGCGATTACTTGCCAGATGTTCCCAGTCATTTTCACATATGGAGAAGTCTTTCAGAGATTTACATATGTCTCTATATCGTAGTTTAGGTCTGCCGATTTGTCTTCCGTGTATTAGTACACCATATGGTATTTGCCTAAGAATGCACTTTTCTTCCATTCGTTGGAGATGCCCCAGCCATCTTATTCTTCGACATCTGAGCACCGACATGATTGTTGGGATCTTAGCACGTTGCAGGACAGTTAAGTTGGTTATTTTGTCCTGCCATTTGATGTGTGGAAGACATTTAGTCTTTTTTCCTGGTTTGAGTATGTTGTCCAGGTTTCAGATCCATATAATAGCGTGCTAAGCACACAAGTTTGATATATTAAGAGTTTAGTCTTCAGTGTTAGTTTTGTGTTGTTCCAGACCCTTTCTGTGAGTTTGCCGAAGGTCGTAGCTGCCTTACCAATTCGACTGTTTATTACTGTTTTATATCAAGGGAGATGGTTTGCGTAATTGTGGATCCAAGATATGTACATTTCTTAACTGATTCTAGTGGACAATCTTTTAAAGTAATTAGTTGAGGTTTGATGTCGCCTTAACTTAGCATTACTGTCTTCTGAACATTAATTGACAGTGAAAAAAGGTCGCATGCTTTGTCCAAGTTGTTGATCAGCGATTGTAGGGTGGCTTCACTATGAGCGACTATATTATAGGGCTGCATCATCAGCAATAAAAGTTCTTTAAGTAGGGCAACATTTGTTTTGGTCTTTGCTCTTAGTCGTGATAAGTTGAACATTGAGCCATCTGATCTTGTGCGAATGTAAATATCTCCTGAGCTGTTTTCGAAAGCGTAATTTAGGAGGGCAGAAAAAAAATATACCAAAAAGGATGGGGGTGAGGACACATCCCTGTTTTACTCCTTTGTTGACTTTGAAATTCTTTGATGAACTCCCATCAAAGTAGATTTTACCAGTTCACTAACCACTAGCTATTGTGGCTCACACGGAGGACCCTTATGGGGAGGTGGATTAGAATATTGATCAGTTCTGATTCGCTGTTGCTCTTATCAACACACAAATATTTGTCATTGACTACATTTTCAGTTCATCCCTTGAATGGCTTCTTCAGCAAAATAAATTGTTCTTAAAAAAAAAAGACGGTGAACAAGGGATAAAGCTCTAAAATGTAACCAAATCCAAAATAAATAAGCATTTCTGAAAATATAAAATGTCTTGTACAAGTATATGTCAATAGAAGTGAGAAAGAGAGTTCACTGGTGCTATATAGAAAAAATTATGACCTATGGAAGTGAATCATGGACAGTAGACAAACAAATTAAAAACGTCTTGTACAACAAGTTTATGTTAATAGAAGTGACAAAGATAGCTCATTGGTGCTATATAGAACATTTCTGACCTATGGAAGCAAATCATGGACAATAGACAAACAAATGAAAAGACGATTAGTGGCCACAGAGATGGGATTTCTCAGAAGAATGTTGAAAATTCCCTGTACACTAAAAAAAGACCAACAAGGACATTCTCAAAGAGGCCAACACAAAAGGTAGCTCCTAAAAAACATCAGAAAGAAACAATAAACTTTTTTCGGGCACATCATGAGAAGAGGAAAGTTGGAATACTTGGTTACAACTGGCAAAATACAGGGAAAGAGAGATCGCAGATGTCAAAGAGAGAAAATACTGGATAGCTTGGTGTCATGGCATGGAAAACAGTCAACAACAGAATTGATACAATGCACTGTGGATAGAAGATTGTGGAAGGACATATTCGCCTATGCCAGCCGGTATGGCACATGATGATGATGAAACAAATTTAGAAAATTTGTTGTTGACCGGAAAGTTGTGTTATTTGTGTTATGATGTTGATATAATTTTAGCTACAACTTCTGGGTCGTCTTCTTCTATCCTTCCTCCATTGTCGTTGGCGTCGAGGGAAGATACAATCTGCGATTCTTTGCTCTTCTGTTTGCCTCTTCTGGTGTTATCGCTCCTAGTGACTCTAGTATTTCCTTTATCCATCTCTTTCTCGGTCTTCCTCTTAATCTGGCGTTTCGTAGCGTTTGTTATTGCTCTTTGAGTCATTGTTAATAACTTCTGGGTAAATATAACAAAAAAAACTCAATAGACATTAATTACCATTTGTTGAAATCTTGTCCTCATTCTCAACCGTCCTGGTACTGTATGTGTTTAAAAAGTTGATGACAACTTTAATGTACACTAGTTCAATTGGTGTGAACTTAGAACTCTGAATAGATTTTATTTTAGTAATTATAGAAGCTAGCAATGTGTATTTTATTTAGTAATTATAGAAGCTAGCAATGTATATTTTATTTTAGTAATTATAGAAGCTAGTAATTTGTATTTTATTTTAGTAATTATAGAAACTAGCAATGTGTATTTTATTTTAGTAATTATAGAAGCTAGTAACTTGTATTTTATTTTAGTAATTATAGAAGCTAGCAATGTGTATTTATTTTAGTAATTATAGAAGCTAGCAATGTGTATTTTATTTTAGTAATTATAGAAGCTAGCAATTTGTATTTTATTTTAGTAATTATAGAAGCTAGTAATGTGTATTTTATTTTAGTAATTATAGAAGCTAGCAATGTGTATTTTATTTTAGTAATTATAGAAGCTAGTAATGTGTATTTTATTTTAGTAATTATAGAAGCTAGTAATTTGTATTTTATTTTAGTAATTATAGAAGCTAGCAATGTGTATTTTATTTTAGTAATTATAGAAGCTAGTAATGTGTATTTTATTTTAGTAATTATAGAAGCTAGCAATGTGTATTTTATTTTAGTAATTATAGAAGCTAGTAATTTGTATTTTATTTTAGTAATTATAGAAGCTAGCAATTTGTATTTTATTTTAGTAATTATAGAAGCCAGAAATTTGTATTTCATTTTAGTAATTATAGAAGCCAGAAATTTGTATTTTATTTTAGTAATTATAGAAGCTGGAAATTTGTATTTTATTTTAGTAATTATAGAAGCTAGCAATGTGTATTTTATTTTAGTACTCACAGAAGCCAGAAATTTGTATTTTATTTTTTCTCGTATAAAGTAATGATGTTTTCTGCGAATGTCTCTGAAATAAATCTCATAAATAGACTGAATCTTACCTTTATCAGAAGATCTAATCAGCACATTAGCAGCTGTATTCTTATCATGCTTAAAGCTTAAAGATGGGAGTATTTGTTTATGTCTTATTTCTGCAAAACCTGTAGCTCCAGCTTTGTGAAGGACTTTAACAATTTTCTTATGTCCATAACGAGCACCCAAATGCAGCAGAGTTTGTTTATAATTTTTTTCAGCATCAACATTAGCTCCAGCTTTGACAAGGATTTCAATCATTTCTGTATAGCCCTCAACAATGCCCAAGTGTAGTGGAGTTTGCTTATAATTATTTTCAGCATCAACATTAGCTCCAGCTTTGACAAGGATTTCAACAATTTCTTGATGACCATTGCGAGCACTCAAATGTAGTGGAGTTTCCATATAATTATTTTCCACATCAACATTAGCTCCAGCTTTGACAAGGATTTCAACAATTTCTTGATGACCATTGCGAGCACTCAAATGTAGTGGAGTTTCCATATAATTATTTTCCACATCAACATTAGCTCCAGCTTTGACAAGGATTTCAACAATTTCTTGATGACCATAACGAGCACTCAAATGCAGTGGAGTTTGTTTATAATTATTTTCCACATCTACATTAGCTCCAGCTTTGACAAGGATTTCAACAACTTCTTTATAGCCTTCAACAATGCCCAAGTATAGTGGAGTTAGCTTAGAATTATTTTCAGCATCAACATTAGCTCCAGCTTTGACAAGGAATTTAACAATTTCTTTATAACCCTCAACAACGCCCACGTATAGTGGAGTTTGCTTAGAATTATTTTCAGCATCAACACTAGCTCCAGCTTTGACAAGGATTTCAACAATTTCTTGATGACCATTGCAAGCACTCAAATGCAGTGGAGTTTGTCTATAATTATTTTCAGCATCAACATTAGCTCCAGCTTTGACAAGGATTTCAACAATTTCTTGATGACCATTGCAAGCACTCAAATGCAGTGGAGTTGTCTATAATTATTTTCAGCATCAACATTAGCTCCAGCTTTGACAAGGATTTCAACAATTTCTTGATGACCATTGCAAGCACTCAAATGCAGTGGAGTTTCCATATAATTATTTTCCACATCAACATTAGCTCCAGCTTTGACAAGGATTTCAACAATTTCTTTATATCTCTTCACAGCACTCAATTCTAGTGGAGTTTCATTAAAACATTTCAGCATTAACATTAGCTCCAGCTTTGACAAGGATTTCAACAACTTCTTGATAACCGTTGTGAGCACTCAAATGTAGTGGAGTTTGTTTATAATTATTTTCAGCATCAACATTAGCTCCAGCTTTGACAAGGATTTCAACAACTTCTTGATGACCATTGCGAGCACTCAAATGTAGTGGAGTTTGTTTATAATTATTTTCAGCATCAACATTAGCTCCAGCTTTGACTAGGATTTCAACAATTTCTTGATGACCATTGCGAGCACTCAAATGTAGTGGAGTTTGTTTATAATTACTTTCAGCACCAACATTAGCTCCAGACTTAACAAGGATTTCAACAATGTCTTTAAAGCCCTCCACAGCACTTAAATGTAGTGGAGTTTCATTATTACTGCACTGAGCATCAACACTAGCTCCAGCTTTCAAAAAGATATTAACAAGTTCTGTATCCCCAAATTTAGCACTCAAGTGTAGGGGAGTTTTACCAGATGTTGTTCTCTCATTAACATAAGCTGTAGCGATGTTAATGATGTCGACTTTGTGACTAGCCTCTGCAGTAGAGAACAATGTTTTATCCTGACAGTCATCCCTATCCGATCCCTCTGATTTGTTTTCCACAAGTTCTCCACGATGTAGAATATCTCGTTTATGATTTTCTAAAATCTTGATACTCTTACTAGATAGAAATGTCAACAACTTTATAACAAGATTATTGTTATCTTTCTCTGTGAATGGTAAAACATGTTGTCTTGACAAGTCATCCATGTTAGTTCTAGTCATCAGATTATTCTCATTGCATCTAACAATGGCCTATAATCGCTTAGATCTCCTCCCCAGCAAATCTTGCAGTGTGAAACGATAAACTAGTTCACATTCTACCCACGATCTCCTCGTAGCTCTCTTGAATCTAGGCAAGACCACTCTTGACTAACATGAAGATCTGGGAGTCACACCAGGGCTGCAAATTGACGATAAACTTTTTTACATGGACAGTGAGATCTCTGACTTGTTTTGTCGATGCAGGATCAGATCTGTAGGAAACATTTGAACACATTTTTACAAACATTGCTCTTTTTTTTTTGGGGGGGGGGGGGGGGGGGTGTTACGATACCATGGGTATTCTAAATTCTAACTAAATTTATTTATTGGTCAACATTTTTAAAATCCAAAAGTATGTTTTATGTGTAAATGTATAGATAAATATGGTTTCGGCCTTTTAAAGAAACCACATATACTTTCTAGAGTAAATTCACTTCAAATTGAGTTATTGAGTTATTTACGGGTCATCATCATTGCACTCCGAACATGTTCATAGATGCTCAGATCCCCTCCTCAGCAAGTCTCGCAGTGTCCAGCGACTGACGACTCTAGTTCTGTGTTGGTTGATAAGTCTTCCTATACACCAACTAAGTTTCTAATTGCTGGCTGTAACTCCCATCTCTTTCATTCGACGGAGTGACGTGGACTCATGGTTGTCGAAGTCCTGTGTCCTTCCCAGGCCTAGTCTCTCCACTTCGATAATTTCATACCACCACGTTTATCTTTTCTAGTTTTCCTCCTTCGTTGTTGCCTTTTGGGCGTCATCTGAATACTTACTGTCGTCATGGTTGATTTTGTCGCTGAATGTCAATGCTGTGGATGGTCTAGAAATTGTCTACAGGACAAGAACATCTTAGATACATGGAACTTCATAGTATTTGAGAGAAACTCTTACAACAATTAATTATGATCACACAACTAGTGAATATTTTATAGAACAAAAAGTGGCAAAAATAAGTTTATTATAGATCAAAATTGAGAAAATCAGAGAAATCACCAATCAACCACTATCTTCAGTAATCAAGAAAAGATGATGGTCGTATGTTGGACATGTGATGAGGAAAGATAATAACCGAATAACAAAGCAAGCCCTCATGTGGGAAACATCAGGTAAGAGGAAAGAGGCTGACCTAGAGAGGCACCGAGAAGAACATTGATCAGAGAGGCAAGATCAGCAGGAATCGATTCCCTCAATGAGATAGAGCTGCTTGCACAGAACAGAGACAAATGGCGAGCTTTGATTAAAGATCGTTATAAGGAGTGACAACTGCTAGAATAAAAATTTAGATAAGAGAAAGAGTATGTGGGTTTATGCCCTATGGGCCGGCTACGGCTGGAAAGGTCAATAGATAGATAGACAAACAGATAGGTAGAGACAGATAGAGATATATAGACGGACAGAAAGATAGAGACAGACAGACGGACAGGGATTTTTAATCTTTCTTGGGGGGGGGGGGGGGGGGAAATTAAATTCAAATATTTAAAAAATTCATTTGGTCTGAGAGAAAAATTAATGAAAAAAATTTCAGACACCATTAAATCTTGTGCCCAAGCATGTAAATACACCAGCAGTAAACACATAACATGACAAGCATACATATACATATATATTCATAATTATTGAACTTTTGCTAGTAAACAAAAAGTGACAAGAACAAATCTAACAATCATTGGGACATCAATATTCAATTCTATTATATCCATGCAAACAGCAATAATAACAAACAACAAAGAGAACTCCTACACCCATTGATATAAAGAGAGGAGTAAGACAGGGATGCATCCTATCACCAAGCTTGTTCAATCTATACTGGGAGCAAACAGCAATAATAACAAACAACAAAGAGAACTCTACACCCATTGATATAAAGAGAGGAGTAAGACAGGGATGCATCCTATCACCAAGCTTGTTCAATCTATACTGGGAGCAAACAGCAATAATAACAAACAACAAAGAGAACTCTACACCCATTGATATAAAGAGAGGAGTAAGACAGGGATGCATCCTATCACCAAGCTTGTTCAATCTATACTGGGAGCAAACAGCAATAATAACAAACAACAAAGAGTTCTCTACACCCATTGATATAAAGAGAGGAGTAAGACAGGGATGCATCCTATCACCAAGCTTGTTCAATCTATACTGGGAGCAAACAGCAATAATAACAAACAACAAAGAGAACTCTACACCCATTGATATAAAGAGAGGAGTAAGACAGGGATGCATCCTATCACCAAGCTTGTTCAATCTATACTGGGAGCAAACAGCAATAATAACAAACAACAAAGAGAACTCTACACCCATTGATATAAAGAGAGGAGTAAGACAGGGATGCATCCTATCACCAAGCTTGTTCAATCTATACTGGGAGCAAACAGCAATAATAACAAACAACAAAGAGAACTCTACACCATTGATATAAAGAGAGGAGTAAGACAGGGATGCATCCTATCACCAAGCTTGTTCAATCTATACTGGGAGCAAACAGCAATAATAACAAACAACAAAGAGTTCTCTACACCCATTGATATAAAGAGAGGAGTAAGACAGGGATGCATCCTATCACCAAGCTTGTTCAATCTATACTGGGAGCAAACAGCAATAATAACAAACAACAAAGAGAACTCTACACCCATTGATATAAAGAGAGGAGTAAGACAGGGATGCATCCTATCACCAAGCTTGTTCAATCTATACTGGGAGCAAACAGCAATAATAACAAACAACAAAGAGAACTCTACACCCATTGATATAAAGAGAGGAGTAAGACAGGGATGCATCCTATCACCAAGCTTGTTCAATCTATACTGGGAGCAAACAGCAATAATAACAAACAACAAAGAGAACTCCTACACCCATTGATATAAAGAGAGGAGTAAGACAGGGATGCATCCTATCACCAAGCTTGTTCAATCTATACTGGGAGCAAACAGCAATAATAACAAACAACAAAGAGAACTCTACACCCATTGATATAAAGAGAGGAGTAAGACAGGGATGCATCCTATCACCAAGCTTGTTCAATCTATACTGGGAGCAAACAGCAATAATAACAAACAACAAAGAGAACTCTACACCCATTGATATAAAGAGAGGAGTAAGACAGGGATGCATCCTATCACCAAGCTTGTTCAATCTATACTGGGAGCAAACAGCAATAATAACAAACAACAAAGAGTTCTCTACACCCATTGATATAAAGAGAGGAGTAAGACAGGGATGCATCCTATCACCAAGCTTGTTCAATCTATACTGGGAGCAAACAGCAATAATAACAAACAACAAAGAGAACTCTACACCCATTGATATAAAGAGAGGAGTAAGACAGGGATGCATCCTATCACCAAGCTTGTTCAATCTATACTGGGAGCAAACAGCAATAATAACAAACAACAAAGAGAACTCTACACCCATTGATATAAAGAGAGGAGTAAGACAGGGATGCATCCTATCACCAAGCTTGTTCAATCTATACTGGGAGCAAACAGCAATAATAACAAACAACAAAGAGAACTCTACACCCATTGATATAAAGAGAGGAGTAAGACAGGGATGCATCCTATCACCAAGCTTGTTCAATCTATACTGGGAGCAAACAGCAATAATAACAAACAACAAAGAGTTCTCTACACCCATTGATATAAAGAGAGGAGTAAGACAGGGATGCATCCTATCACCAAGCTTGTTCAATCTATACTGGGAGCAAACAGCAATAATAACAAACAACAAAGAGAACTCTACACCCATTGATATAAAGAGAGGAGTAAGACAGGGATGCATCCTATCACCAAGCTTGTTCAATCTATACTGGGAGCAAACAGCAATAATAACAAACAACAAAGAGAACTCTACACCCATTGATATAAAGAGAGGAGTAAGACAGGGATGCATCCTATCACCAAGCTTGTTCAATCTATACTGGGAGCAAACAGCAATAATAACAAACAACAAAGAGAACTCTACACCCATTGATATAAAGAGAGGAGTAAGACAGGGATGCATCCTATCACCAAGCTTGTTCAATCTATACTGGGAGCAAACAGCAATAATAACAAACAACAAAGAGAACTCTACACCCATTGATATAAAGAGAGGAGTAAGACAGGGATGCATCCTATCACCAAGCTTGTTCAATCTATACTGGGAGCAAACAGCAATAATAACAAACAACAAAGAGTTCTCTACACCCATTGATATAAAGAGAGGAGTAAGACAGGGATGCATCCTATCACCAAGCTTGTTCAATCTATACTGGGAGCAAACAGCAATAATAACAAACAACAAAGAGAACTCTACACCCATTGATATAAAGAGAGGAGTAAGACAGGGATGCATCCTATCACCAAGCTTGTTCATTCTATACTGGGAGCAAACAGCAATAATAACAAACAACAAAGAGAACTCTACACCCATTGATATAAAGAGAGGAGTAAGACAGGGATGCATCCTATCACCAAGCTTGTTCAATCTATACTGGGAGCAAACAGCAATAATAACAAACAACAAAGAGTTCTCTACACCCATTGATATAAAGAGAGGAGTAAGACAGGGATGCATCCTATCACCAAGCTTGTTCAATCTATACTGGGAGCAAACAGCAATAATAACAAACAACAAAGAGAACTCTACACCCATTGATATAAAGAGAGGAGTAAGACAGGGATGCATCCTATCACCAAGCTTGTTCAATCTATACTGGGAGCAAACAGCAATAATAACAAACAACAAAGAGAACTCTACGCCCATTGATATAAAGAGAGGAGTAAGACAGGGATGCATCCTATCACCAGCTTGTTCAATCTATACTGGGAGCAAACAGCAATAATAACAAACAACAAAGAGTTCTCTACACCCATTGATATAAAGAGAGGAGTAAGACAGGGATGCATCCTATCACCAAGCTTGTTCAATCTATACTGGGAGCAAACAGCAATAATAACAAACAACAAAGAGAACTCTACACCCATTGATATAAAGAGAGGAGTAAGACAGGGATGCATCCTATCACCAAGCTTGTTCAATCTATACTGGGAGCAAACAGCAATAATAACAAACAACAAAGAGAACTCTACACCCATTGATATAAAGAGAGGAGTAAGACAGGGATGCATCCTATCACCAAGCTTGTTCAATCTATACTGGGAGCAAACAGCAATAATAACAAACAACAAAGAGTTCTCTACACCCATTGATATAAAGAGAGGAGTAAGACAGGGATGCATCCTATCACCAAGCTTGTTCAATCTATACTGGGAGCAAACAGCAATAATAACAAACAACAAAGAGTTCTCTACACCCATTGATATAAAGAGAGGAGTAAGACAGGGATGCATCCTATCACCAAGCTTGTTCAATCTATACTGGGAGCAAACAGCAATAATAACAAACAACAAAGAGAACTCTACACCCATTGATATAAAGAGAGGAGTAAGACAGGGATGCATCCTATCACCAAGCTTGTTCAATCTATACTGGGAGCAAACAGCAATAATAACAAACAACAAAGAGAACTCTACACCCATTGATATAAAGAGAGGAGTAAGACAGGGATGCATCCTATCACCAAGCTTGTTCAATCTATACTGGGAGCAAACAGCAATAATAACAAACAACAAAGAGAACTCTACACCCATTGATATAAAGAGAGGAGTAAGACAGGGATGCATCCTATCACCAAGCTTGTTCAATCTATACTGGGAGCAAACAGCAATAATAACAAACAACAAAGAGAACTCTACACCCATTGATATAAAGAGAGGAGTAAGACAGGGATGCATCCTATCACCAAGCTTGTTCAATCTATACTGGGAGCAAACAGCAATAATAACAAATAACAAAGAGAACTCTACACCCATTGATATAAAGAGAGGAGTAAGACAGGGATGCATCCTATCACCAAGCTTGTTCAATCTATACTGGGAGCAAACAACAATAATAACAAACAACAAAGAGAACTCTACACCCATTGATATAAAGAGAGGAGTAAGACAGGGATGCATCCTATCACCAAGCTTGTTCAATCTATACTGGGAGCAAACAGCAATAATAACAAACAACAAAGAGAACTCTACACCCATTGATATAAAGAGAGGAGTAAGACAGGGATGCATCCTATCACCAAGCTTGTTCAATCTATACTGGGAGCAAACAGCAATAATAACAAACAACAAAGAGAACTCTACACCCATTGATATAAAGAGAGGAGTAAGACAGGGATGCATCCTATCACCAAGCTTGTTCAATCTATACTGGGAGCAAACAGCAATAATAACAAACAACAAAGAGTTCTCTACACCCATTGATATAAAGAGAGGAGTAAGACAGGGATGCATCCTATCACCAAGCTTGTTCAATCTATACTGGGAGCAAACAGCAATAATAACAAACAACAAAGAGAACTCTACACCCATTGATATAAAGAGAGGAGTAAGACAGGGATGCATCCTATCACCAAGCTTGTTCAATTTATACTGGGAGCAAACAGCAATAATAACAAACAACAAAGAGAACTCTACACCCATTGATATAAAGAGAGGAGTAAGACAGGGATGCATCCTATCACCAAGCTTGTTCAATCTATACTGGGAGCAAACAGCAATAATAACAAACAACAAAGAGTTCTCTACACCCATTGATATAAAGAGAGGAGTAAGACAGGGATGCATCCTATCACCAAGCTTGTTCAATCTATACTGGGAGCAAACAGCAATAATAACAAACAACAAAGAGAACTCTACACCCATTGATATAAAGAGAGGAGTAAGACAGGGATGCATCCTATCACCAAGCTTGTTCAATCTATACTGGGAGCAAACAACAATAATAATAAACAACAAAGAGAACTCTACACCCATTGATATAAAGAGAGGAGTAAGACAGGGATGCATCCTATCACCAAGCTTGTTCAATCTATACTGGGAGCAAACAGCAATAATAACAAACAACAAAGAGTTCTCTACACCCATTGATATAAAGAGAGGAGTAAGACAGGGATGCATCCTATCACCAAGCTTGTTCAATCTATACTGGGAGCAAACAGCAATAATAACAAACAACAAAGAGTTCTCTACACCCATTGATATAAAGAGAGGAGTAAGACAGGGATGCATCCTATCACCAAGCTTGTTCAATCTATACTGGGAGCAAACAGCAATAATAACAAACAACAAAGAGTTCTCTACACCCATTGATATAAAGAGAGGAGTAAGACAGGGATGCATCCTATCACCAAGCTTGTTCAATCTATACTGGGAGCAAACAGCAATAATAACAAACAACAAAGAGTTCTCTACACCCATTGATATAAAGAGAGGAGTAAGACAGGGATGCATCCTATCACCAAGCTTGTTCAATCTATACTGGGAGCAAACAGCAATAATAACAATCAACAAAGAGAACTCTACACCCATTGATATAAAGAGAGGAGTAAGACAGGGATGCATCCTATCACCAAGCTTGTTCAATCTATACTGGGAGCAAACAGCAATAATAACAAACAACAAAGAGAACTCTACACCCATTGATATAAAGAGAGGAGTAAGACAGGGATGCATCCTATCACCAAGCTTGTTCAATCTATACTGGGAGCAAACAGCAATAATAACAAACAACAACGAGTTCTCTACACCCATTGATATAAAGAGAGGAGTAAGACAGGGATGCATCCTATCACCAAGCTTGTTCAATCTATACTGGGAGCAAACAGCAATAATAACAAACAACAAAGAGTTCTCTACACCCATTGATATAAAGAGAGGAGTAAGACAGGGATGCATCCTATCACCAAGCTTGTTCAATCTATACTGGGAGCAAACAGCAATAATAACAAACAACAAAGAGAACTCTACACCCATTGATATAAAGAGAGGAGTAAGACAGGGATGCATCCTATCACCAAGCTTGTTCAATCTATACTGGGAGCAAACAGCAATAATAACAAACAACAAAGAGAACTCTACACCCATTGATATAAAGAGAGGAGTAAGACAGGGATGCATCCTATCACCAAGCTTGTTCAATCTATACTGGGAGCAAACAGCAATAATAACAAACAACAAAGAGTTCTCTACACCCATTGATATAAAGAGAGGAGTAAGACAGGGATGCATCCTATCACCAAGCTTGTTCAATCTATACTGGGAGCAAACAGCAATAATAACAAACAACAAAGAGAACTCTACACCCATTGATATAAAGAGAGGAGTAAGACAGGGATGCATCCTATCACCAAGCTTGTTCATTCTATACTGGGAGCAAACAGCAATAATAACAAACAACAAAGAGAACTCTACACCCATTGATATAAAGAGAGGAGTAAGACAGGGATGCATCCTATCACCAAGCTTGTTCAATCTATACTGGGAGCAAACAGCAATAATAACAAACAACAAAGAGTTCTCTACACCCATTGATATAAAGAGAGGAGTAAGACAGGGATGCATCCTATCACCAAGCTTGTTCAATCTATACTGGGAGCAAACAGCAATAATAACAAACAACAAAGAGTTCTCTACACCCATTGATATAAAGAGAGGAGTAAGACAGGGATGCATCCTATCACCAAGCTTGTTCAATCTATACTGGGAGCAAACAGCAATAATAACAAACAACAAAGAGTTCTCTACACCCATTGATATAAAGAGAGGAGTAAGACAGGGATGCATCCTATCACCAAGCTTGTTCAATCTATACTGGGAGCAAACAGCAATAATAACAATCAACAAAGAGAACTCTACACCCATTGATATAAAGAGAGGAGTAAGACAGGGATGCATCCTATCACCAAGCTTGTTCAATCTATACTGGGAGCAAACAGCAATAATAACAAACAACAAAGAGAACTCTACACCCATTGATATAAAGAGAGGAGTAAGACAGGGATGCATCCTATCACCAAGCTTGTTCAATCTATACTGGGAGCAAACAGCAATAATAACAAACAACAACGAGTTCTCTACACCCATTGATATAAAGAGAGGAGTAAGACAGGGATGCATCCTATCACCAAGCTTGTTCAATCTATACTGGGAGCAAACAGCAATAATAACAAACAACAAAGAGTTCTCTACACCCATTGATATAAAGAGAGGAGTAAGACAGGGATGCATCCTATCACCAAGCTTGTTCAATCTATACTGGGAGCAAACAGCAATAATAACAAACAACAAAGAGAACTCTACACCCATTGATATAAAGAGAGGAGTAAGACAGGGATGCATCCTATCACCAAGCTTGTTCAATCTATACTGGAGCAAACAGCAATAATAACAAACAACAAAGAGAACTCTACACCCATTGATATAAAGAGAGGAGTAAGACAGGGATGCATCCTATCACCAAGCTTGTTCAATCTATACTGGGAGCAAACAGCAATAATAACAAACAACAAAGAGAACTCTACACCCATTGATATAAAGAGAGGAGTAAGACAGGGATGCATCCTATCACCAAGCTTGTTCAATCTATACTGGGAGCAAACAGCAATAATAACAAACAACAAAGAGTTCTCTACACCCATTGATATAAAGAGAGGAGTAAGACAGGGATGCATCCTATCACCAAGCTTGTTCAATCTATACTGGGAGCAAACAGCAATAATAACAAACAACAAAGAGAACTCTACACCCATTGATATAAAGAGAGGAGTAAGACAGGGATGCATCCTATCACCAAGCTTGTTCATTCTATACTGGGAGCAAACAGCAATAATAACAAACAACAAAGAGAACTCTACACCCATTGATATAAAGAGAGGAGTAAGACAGGGATGCATCCTATCACCAAGCTTGTTCAATCTATACTGGGAGCAAACAGCAATAATAACAAACAACAAAGAGTTCTCTACACCCATTGATATAAAGAGAGGAGTAAGACAGGGATGCATCCTATCACCAAGCTTGTTCAATCTATACTGGGAGCAAACAGCAATAATAACAAACAACAAAGAGAACTCTACACCCATTGATATAAAGAGAGGAGTAAGACAGGGATGCATCCTATCACCAAGCTTGTTCAATCTATATTGGGAGCAAACAGCAATAATAACAAACAACAAAGAGAACTCTACGCCCATTGATATAAAGAGAGGAGTAAGACAGGGATGCATCCTATCACCAAGCTTGTTCAATCTATACTGGGAGCAAACAGCAATAATAACAAACAACAAAGAGTTCTCTACACCCATTGATATAAAGAGAGGAGTAAGACAGGGATGCATCCTATCACCAAGCTTGTTCAATCTATACTGGGAGCAAACAGCAATAATAACAAACAACAAAGAGAACTCTACACCCATTGATATAAAGAGAGGAGTAAGACAGGGATGCATCCTATCACCAAGCTTGTTCAATCTATACTGGGAGCAAACAGCAATAATAACAAACAACAAAGAAAACTCTACACCCATTGATATAAAGAGAGGAGTAAGACAGGGATGCATCCTATCACCAAGCTTGTTCAATCTATACTGGGAGCAAACAGCAATAATAACAAACAACAAAGAGAACTCTACACCCATTGATATAAAGAGAGGAGTAAGACAGGGATGCATCCTATCACCAAGCTTGTTCAATCTATACTGGGAGCAAACAGCAATAATAACAAACAACAAAGAGTTCTCTACACCCATTGATATAAAGAGAGGAGTAAGACAGGGATGCATCCTATCACCAAGCTTGTTCAATCTATACTGGGAGCAAACAGCAATAATAACAAACAACAAAGAGAACTCTACACCCATTGATATAAAGAGAGGAGTAAGACAGGGATGCATCCTATCACCAAGCTTGTTCAATCTATACTGGGAGCAAACAGCAATAATAACAAACAACAAAGAGAACACTACACCCATTGATATAAAGAGAGGAGTAAGACAGGGATGCATCCTATCACCAAGCTTGTTCAATCTATACTGGGAGCAAACAGCAATAATAACAAACAACAAAGAGAACTCTACACCCATTGATATAAAGAGAGGAGTAAGACAGGGATGCATCCTATCACCAAGCTTGTTCAATCTATACTGGGAGCAAACAGCAATAATAACAAACAACAAAGAGAACTCTACACCCATTGATATAAAGAGAGGAGTAAGACAGGGATGCATCCTATCACCAAGCTTGTTCAATCTATACTGGGAGCAAACAGCAATAATAACAAACAACAAAGAGTTCTCTACACCCATTGATATAAAGAGAGGAGTAAGACAGGGATGCATCCTATCACCAAGCTTGTTCAATCTATACTGGGAGCAAACAACAATAATAACAAACAACAAAGAGAACTCTACACCCATTGATATAAAGAGAGGAGTAAGACAGGGATGCATCCTATCACCAAGCTTGTTCAATCTATACTGGGAGCAAACAACAATAATAACAAACAACAAAGAGGACTCTACACCCATTGATATAAAGAGAGGAGTAAGACAGGGATGCATCCTATCACCAAGCTTGTTCAATCTATACTGGGAGCAAACAGCAATAATAACAAACAACAAAGAGAACTCTACACCCATTGATATAAAGAGAGGAGTAAGACAGGGATGCATCCTATCACCAAGCTTGTTCAATCTATACTGGGAGCAAACAGCAATAATAACAAACAACAAAGAGAACTCTACACCCATTGATATAAAGAGAGGAGTAATACAGGGATGCATCCTATCACCAAGCTTGTTCAATCTATACTGGGAGCAAACAGCAATAATAACAAACAACAAAGAGTTCTCTACACCCATTGATATAAAGAGAGGAGTAAGACAGGGATGCATCCTATCACCAAGCTTGTTCAATCTATACTGGGAGCAAACAGCAATAATAACAAACAACAAAGAGAACTCTACACCCATTGATATAAAGAGAGGAGTAAGACAGGGATGCATCCTATCACCAAGCTTGTTCAATCTATACTGGGAGCAAACAGCAATAATAACAAACAACAAAGAGAACTCTACACCCATTGATATAAAGAGAGGAGTAAGACAGGGATGCATCCTATCACCAAGCTTGTTCAATCTATACTGGGAGCAAACAGCAATAATAACAAACAACAAAGAGTTCTCTACACCCATTGATATAAAGAGAGGAGTAAGACAGGGATGCATCCTATCACCAAGCTTGTTCAATCTATACTGGGAGCAAACAGCAATAATAACAAACAACAAAGAGAACTCTACACCCATTGATATAAAGAGAGGAGTAAGACAGGGATGCATCCTATCACCAAGCTTGTTCAATCTATACTGGGAGCAAACAACAATAATAATAAACAACAAAGAGAACTCTACACCCATTGATATAAAGAGAGGAGTAAGACAGGGATGCATCCTATCACCAAGCTTGTTCAATCTATACTGGGAGCAAACAGCAATAATAACAAACAACAAAGAGTTCTCTACACCCATTGATATAAAGAGAGGAGTAAGACAGGGATGCATCCTATCACCAAGCTTGTTCAATCTATACTGGGAGCAAACAGCAATAATAACAAACAACAAAGAGTTCTCTACACCCATTGATATAAAGAGAGGAGTAAGACAGGGATGCATCCTATCACCAAGCTTGTTCAATCTATACTGGGAGCAAACAGCAATAATAACAAACAACAAAGAGAACTCTACACCCATTGATATAAAGAGAGGAGTAAGACAGGGATGCATCCTATCACCAAGCTTGTTCAATCTATACTGGGAGCAAACAGCAATAATAACAAACAACAAAGAGTTCTCTACACCCATTGATATAAAGAGAGGAGTAAGACAGGGATGCATCCTATCACCAAGCTTGTTCAATCTATACTGGGAGCAAACAGCAATAATAACAAACAACAAAGAGAACTCTACACCCATTGATATAAAGAGAGGAGTAAGACAGGGATGCATCCTATCACCAAGCTTGTTCAATCTATACTGGGAGCAAACAGCAATAATAACAAACAACAAAGAGAACTCTACACCATTGATATAAAGAGAGGAGTAAGACAGGGATGCATCCTATCACCAAGCTTGTTCAATCTATACTGGGAGCAAACAGCAATAATAACAAACAACAAAGAGTTCTCTACACCCATTGATATAAAGAGAGGAGTAAGACAGGGATGCATCCTATCACCAAGCTTGTTCAATCTATACTGGGAGCAAACAGCAATAATAACAAACAACAAAGAGTTCTCTACACCCATTGATATAAAGAGAGGAGTAAGACAGGGATGCATCCTATCACCAAGCTTGTTCAATCTATACTGGGAGCAAACAGCAATAATAACAAACAACAAAGAGAACTCTACACCCATTGATATAAAGAGAGGAGTAAGACAGGGATGCATCCTATCACCAAGCTTGTTCAATCTATACTGGGAGCAAACAGCAATAATAACAAACAACAAAGAGAACTCTACACCCATTGATATAAAGAGAGGAGTAAGACAGGGATGCATCCTATCACCAAGCTTGTTCAATCTATACTGGGAGCAAACAGCAATAATAACAAATAACAAAGAGAACTCTACACCCATTGATATAAAGAGAGGAGTAAGACAGGGATGCATCCTATCACCAAGCTTGTTCAATCTATACACTGAGCAAATCTTTAAATACATCACACGATTCGAATTTATCATCGAGCTAGCACTATGATTCGGGTATAGAATGCCACTCTACAGGCTTTCTCTGACAGTGGCAATGTAGTGTCCCAGTATAATGATATATCATACCCAAACATTTCTGTGAACACTATTGTAGTCACCACACAAGCGACAATGGCACACATTAAGATTGAGTTCTCATCGACCATTTCGCAGGCCGACAGTGCACTGACGATGAGTGAGGTACAAACATCTACAGACACCTATTGTCTGGACGGGCATTCTTGGTCGTTTTGTGCAGTGTGTAGTGGGTGCTGCAAAGGATACAATGTCATCATCGGTACGTGTCACGGCTACTGTTCACATGGGATCTATGGACACGACTGATCCGGGTCTTGTCTTAGTGTCTGTCCTTTATGTCAGGAAAATCTGGAAAATGCCTTCAATGTAAACTTCCTGGCTATATCTGTAGTGACACTTGTCCCGATGGTAATTTTGGGCTACAGTGCAAACAGACATGTTCTGATGGCTGTGACATCATATGTGACCCGGAAAGTACAGACTGTACGTGCAAGGAAATGTAATACGGATCAGACTGCACTCTCAAATGTCCAGACAACTGTTTCAACGACACCTGTGAACAGTCAACCGGGAACTGTACATGTAAGGGAACGTTCTACGGGTCAGACTTCACTCTCAAATCTTCGGACAACTGTTTGAACGAAACCTGTGAACAGTTAATCGGGGCCTGCGTCTCGTATGTCGATGATTGCCACGTTAAGAAGAGTACTACAACAAACCCAAGCATATGGATACCTTAATGTGTTTCTGTGCTGCATATGGTTCATTTCTTGGTGTTTTTCCGTGAAGCCATGGCTCATATCTTGATGTGTTTCTGTGCTAGCCATGGCTCATATCTTGATGTGTTTCTGTGCTAGCCATGGCTCATATCTTGATGTGTTTCTGTGCTATCCATGTCTCATATCTTAGCTTGTGTGTGTGTGTGCTGGCCATGGCTCATATCTTGGTGTGTGTCATGTTAGTCATATCTCATATCTTGGTGTGTTCTTCTTAATCATGTCTCATATCTTTATGTGTGTATGTGTTTAGTCATATCTCATATCTTAGTTGTATCTGTGTTAGTCATGTGTCATATCTTTGTGTGTGCATGTTTGGGTTAGATATCTAATATCTTTGTGTGTGCATACCTGTTTATGTCACATCTCATATCTATGTTGATTATATCACATATCTTTGTGTGCATGTCTATGTTTGGCACGTGTCATATCTTTGTGTATGCATGTCTCTGTCAGTCATATCTCATATCTTTATGTGCATGTTTATGTTAGTCATGTGTCATATATCTTGATGTGTGTCAGTGTTAGTCATGCCTCGTATCACTGTGTGCAAATCTGTGTTAGTCACATCTCATATCTTTGTGTGTGCATGTCTGTGTTAGTCACCTCTAGTGACTCTGGCAGATGGTTCTCGTAAACCTGGGAGGGCCGACCATCTAAGGGCAGAATCCCCCTACAGAAAAGATCATCTGCTGCCTTGCAGGAAGATTGGGGACAATCAAAGGCAATGGAATGCAAACCTGAATAAAATGCTGGCTGAAATCGGATGCACTGGGCCACTGGCGCAGAACACAGTGCAACGTTTTAACGGGTGTTCAATTCAAAGTGGATCTGGCAGACTCTAATTGTGATGTTCTGTCTGTAGTGGCGATCAACACACTAAACCTGACAGCAGACTTCATGTGAGAGTCTGGGATCCTACTCTGATTGAGCCCTGATCGCAGAGAGAGAGAGAGAAAACATCACAGAGATGCCAGGTTTAAACATTAATGGAAAGATAATCAATAACCTAAGATATACTGATGATACTGTACTACTAGCAGAAAATCCTAAAGATCTACAACAATTACTTAATGAAATAAACATGACAAGCAAAGAATATTGATATAAAATATGAATCTAAATCCCATTTAAGAAAGATTAATACATGAGAGATGTGATGCTTGAGAAAAGTAACAAACAACACAAGAAGAGATAGAATACCAAATGAAACCATAAGAAAAATGGTAGGAACAAAACCCTGCAAAGAATTGAGTTATTGAGTTATTTGTGGGTCATCAACATTGCACTCCGAACATGTCCATAGGTGCTCAGATCCCCTCCTGAGCAATTCCCTCAGTGTCCAGCGACTGACGACTCCAGTTCTATGTTGGTTGATAAGTCTTCTTACACGGCCACTAAGTGTCTCATTTCCGGCTATGCCCAACTTAACTCCCATTTCCATCATCCAAAGAAGTGACGTGGATCTGTGTTTGTCGAAGCCATGTGCTCTTCCCACATCTCGGAGTGCATTGATGATGTCCGCCCGATCCATTGGTTGCCCGTCCTCAACGACAGCGCAGCTAGCCAACCTGTCCGCTCTTTCATTCCCCCGTACTCCCGCATGTCCAGGGACATAGACAAAGGTGACCTTACGTATTTTGGATTTCTGCAACGACTCTACCCATTGCATGGGTACAGAGCCCGCCTCCACTTTTTTATCATGCTCATCGAATCACTCAGTATACATGCGTGGGTGTAGTCTTGTGACTCTAAACATTTGAATGCCTTGGTCACTGCCATCGCCTCCATTGTCATGCTGCTCGTGGTCACGACGTATGCACCACTGTCTTCGTAGACTATTCTGCCTGCCGAGCGTGCTGTAAATGCCCATGCACTTCTTTGGTGTCGTATTACAGATCCGTCTGTATAGATGACTGCATCTTTCTCATCGGTGTTATCGCAGATGAGACCGTTGACCTCAGCATTAACCACGACCGGGTTCTGTTCCCTACTTTTCCTGTCGAGTATGACAATACACGAGAAAGTCCCCTTGAATGACGTAGGCACCGGTATCCACTCCTCACCAACGCTGATATTGGTAAGCCCACAGACCTGTTTGATGACATCTTCTGCTCGGCCCACCCATGATTTGGGTCTTTTTAGCCTGTCACCTTTCTCTGTGTTGAGCACATGGTGCAATGGATGCTCTGTATCTGTACTAATCTTCAGGTATGCTCGTGCTCTCCAGATCTTGATTCTGTCATCCATGGTTGGAAAGTCAAGAAGATACCTCATTGCTACACAGGGAGTCTCCCTCGTACATCCCAGGATAATGCGCATAGCTTCATTTTGTATTTTCCCCAGCCTATCAATTTGAGTCGTACTGACAGTAAGAATTGCCAGGGCATATTCGATTGGTGCGAGGATTAGACCCTGGAACAGAAGAGTAAGTAGCCTCTGCTCGATGTTGGCAGCTGCCATGACCTTCGAGGCGGCTAATCCTTTGCGGGATTTTGTTATCACATGGTCGACGTGGTCCCGAAAACACAGGCTGCGATCAAACTTAACTCAAGGTATTTCATCAACTTGTCCCTGGCCACCTCATTAGCTCCCATTCGTACTACCGGTGTGGTCGTATGAACGATATGATTGTTAAGGGAGAACCATGAAACTGATGCTTTATTAGGATTAACCACGGCACCTGATACTCCACACCAGGAAGAAATGCGATCGAGTTCATCTTGCATTGTGGAAGCGATTCCCCGTCTGTCTCTTCCCTGTCGATATACCAGAATATCATCAGCAAAAGTCATAGTTCTTCCCCTCCCATCCAGCTGTTGTTCCATGATCGTTATTGTGTACACGTTAAATAGAACTGGTGACAATGGTAAGCCTTGTGGCAGCCCTGGGCAAATGGATGTTGGCTCGGAAGACCAACTTCCACATCTGAGTATCACCTTCCTCTGAAACAGTGCCGCGGCGATCCATCTAATGAGGAAGGGGTGCACCGCAGTTTGAGGAGCATATGCATGAGATATTAAAATGGTACCCATGTCTCTTTGTTATATCTATAACCTCCGCGTGTGGGTGGGAATACACGTTTCTGTTCAAGGTGACAGGTGAGGACACGGGCAACTATTTTCTCCAACAGCTTGCCCGCAGTGTTCTGCATTGTGATGATTCTGTAGGCACTGATCTGAGAATGGTACTTGTTTGGCTTCGGTAGCGGTAGTAAGTAGCTGTGTAGCCACTCCTCCTTAATCTGGCCACTCTGAATGCTGGCATTAAACTCATTGGCCAGTTTTGTCAAGTCGTCATCAGCTAAATTGCCTATGTCATCGTACCGAACACCATCTGGACCAGGAGCAGTGTTGTGTAACCGTTTAAGTGTCGTGCGAATGGTATCGGTTGTGATTGTGAGATCTTCTTCCAGCCCTACATCCTTGCACAATTTTGACAGCGATCTCCGTATCCTCATTCTTACAGCCTCATTTCTTTGGTCCGTCTGCTCAATGTAGCGGGCAAACAGGGCCTTCCCTTTGCTCTCATCAGATTTGTGCCATATCCGGCCTGTGCTCTGAAAGTCTGGTATGCCTCTGTGTCGTGGTGTGCCATTCATGCACTGATGAAGGCGCCAAAATGTGGCGAGCGATTTTTCTGAGCACACATTTTTTTACAGAAGTCATCCCATTTGGCATCCTTAGCCTGCTTAGCACATAGTTTAAAGCGCATCATATTTTGGTCGACCTCTACTTTCAGACGCTTCAAGAGCTCAGGTTGTGTTCTTCCATTCCTTCTAGCGTTCTGCCATGTCTTGACCGTTTGTCTCTTGCTCCGCCAAGCTTCCTCGACATCTACGTTCCACCAGGGTGGCTGCGTCCATCGCTCCTGCCTCCTACGAGGGGCGCTCTGTTTCCTATGTCTGATTTTGCTAATGGCGTCCTGGTCTGTTTTTCTCGTAGTTGAATGTGTGGAGCTTTCTTTTCTGGCTTTTATTTCTGCTTTTCTCAATTAGGAGGACACATGGATAGTGATAACTTCCGTGGAACCCCAGTGCATATTCCTCCTGCAAACCGGTGCGAAGGTGGACGACACCAGTGCCAGGTCTATGACACTATCAGAGTCCCCTGTTCGAGTGGCCATTCTTGTTGCCCTTCCATCATTCAAGCACACTAAATCGGCCGATATCAGTGTGTTCTCTAGGTCTTCTACCTGCTTGTTTGTTATGACGTTACCCAACTGGTTTCCTTTAGCATTAAAGTCACCGCGGAAAATGACATTCTCTTCATCGAACTCGAAGAGATTCTGCCATTGTTGTGTGTTCACCTTCCCATTACAGGCATACACATTATGCCAAGAATATATAGAGCAACAACAACTTAAATGGCTGGGCCACCTGGTCAGAATGAATCCTCACCAATCACCATCAAGGGGGTTCTTATCGAGAATGCCTGGAAAAAGACCAAGAGGAAGACCTAGAAGAAGATGGATGATGCATGATGGAGACACATGCAGTGACAGAAACAACAGAGGAAAATCACTAATTCAGACAGTTCGAGCAGCTCAAGAACGACAAATGATATAACCACGACACCTCTTCGGTATCAGTGAAAAGAGAAAAGAAGAAGACATTTGAAGATGAAAAAGATTAAAACTATGATCATAAACAAAGAAAATACTCAAAACCCACAAGTGAATATCAAAGTTGAAGGAACAGACCTGTTGATAGTCCAGAGCTACAACTACCTTGGACATACCAGTGATTGAAAAAGTAAAACTGAAATAAACAAAAGAATAGGAATGGTAAAAGGTAATTTTAATGCTATGAAAAATATACTATAGCTAAATTAAGTATAGCAAAATGTTATATCTTCTCAACATTCCTTTATGGTGCAGAAACATGTATATTAGACAATAAAATAGAACAGAAAATTGATGCCTTTGAAATGTGGATTTATACAAGAAAAGGTAGAACTGGTAGGAAAAAAAAAAAAACAAATGATGAAGTCTTAAAGCAACTAAAAATGAAAAGAGAACTACTAAACACAATTAAAACAAGACAAATGATATTTTTGGGCCATGTTAAAAGACACAACAGCCTACTGAAGTAATTTTGGAAGCAAAAATACAAGGTAAAAGAGGCAAAAGCAGATCAATACGAAAATAGATGAGTAACATCAAAAGTGGGACTAGTCAGCCTATGACAATCTGCACCATCAAAGCAAGAGATTTATAGCAAAATGGCGCTCCATGGTAGCCAACCTTTGATGCGGAGACGGCACTCAATGATGATTCTATTTATGGAACCAGTTTCCTTGCAGTTGGGAATTCCCTTTACCCGCTCCACTACTTGTCACATTATTTCCCAAAGTGCATTGGTAAATTCAATTAAACAAGATCGCTCCGTTCACATCATACGCGACAACATCCTTAGTGGCTTCTTACGATACGCGTGGCAGGTAACACTATCTCCATGCTTGGCTCCCCTCACTGTGGGGGTCCCGGTAGCCACATGGACACCGTCTTGTAAGCATAACATCACCATTAAGTACCATGTCTGCTGGTGCCGGTGATCATGTCTCTCCACAGCACTCGAACTCAACAGTTATTTATCATTTCTGTTCTTGACTTTCTGCCAAGCCATTCTCTTAAGCTGTCTGTTATATTTTCTCTTTGCTTCCCTCTATCTCTTCGTCACTCAATTTTTACTGTTATCACAATACATTCCAGCTGTTCCCTTCTCATTGCATGGCCAAAAAATGAGTAAGCATAAAAGGGAAGGTATTTGCCAGATGTTTTCTAAAGTACAAGTATAAGCTGGCAGAGGCGATCACTCCAGAAATATTATAAAAGCTCATTTGGATCTGGAAAGTTAACTACTGACATAATTTTCACACTTCGACAACTCAACAAAAAAGTGCACGGAGAAAGGTAAGCAAGATCTGAAGCCTATGTTGACCTCGCAAATATATTTGGTACGTGAGCAGAGTAGGACCATATTTACTGTTGATATGAATCCAGCGGCCTGTGAGCTAACGCCCTTGGGCCCAATGCCATGTAATGATATCTGCAGGCATTGAGCTCCCTTGCAGTTCCGTACAATGTATGCTGTTTATCAGGTCTTTGAGGAAGTAGAGTTACTCTAATATCAACTAGCTTTGGATAATCAAACAAGTGATGTTCTACTGTTTCGTGTGGACGTTCCCAGAGTGGATATGTTTGGGGTTTGATTTCGTTGTATTCTGTTGACTTGGTTGTTCAGTGGCAGGACTCTAAATAAAAAATATGTTACCACCATTACTGCTTATATTGATCATACCATTTCTTGAAGGAATGAATGCATCTGTACTATTTAATGACATCACATCTGACTGCTTTGAAGTCAAGAGTGGAGTTAAGCAGGATGTGCTCTTGAATCCTATCCAGTTTTTAATCTTTTTTTTTTACTGTCCTTTTATACTCCACGTTCACAACAGCCTCCTTTGACCTCTACACTCATTTGAGATCTAGCTAGAAGTATTTACTTAACTTAGCTCGATCAACAGCAAAAATGTAAACATCGAAATCCCTAATTAGAGGTCTCCTCTTTGCTGATGATTCAGCTCTAGTTGTTCACACCGAAGCTGAATTTGAATCATTAACTGATAACTTGGTCAGATTGTGCGATTTATTCCACATAACAAGAAGGGCATCATCATCAGGTACCGGGCCTGCTGGCATAGGTGATCATGTCTCTCCACAACTTTCTATCTCTGCAGCTATTTATCATTTCTCTTGTTGACCTTCTGCCAAGCCATTCTCTTAAGCTGTCTGTTATTTTTTCTCTTTGCTTCCCTCTATCTCTTCGTCCCTCAATTTTTTCCAGTTGTTACAATATATTCCAGTTATTCTATTCTCATTACATGGCCAAAAAATGATGATTGTTTCTTCCTAATATTGAAAATTAGCTCTCTTTTTGCTTTGACCTCTCTCAGAACATCTTCATTACTCTTCTTAGCTGTCCATGGTATTCTCAATATTCTTCTGTAAAACCACATTTCTACAGACTCCAGTGATTTTCTTGTCTGTTGTCCTATTGTCCATGATTCACATCCATATGTTAAGACTGGCTCTACGTAACATTTAAGAACTCTGTTTCTTGTTTCTATTGTCAAAAATGGATTGCATAGTATCTTCCTAATTTTTTGGAAATTTGCTTTTGCCTGAGCCATTCTGCATCTCACCTCTTTTGTACATCTTCCGTCTGAGGTTAATAAAGTTCCCAAATATTTAAATTCATTTACCTGTTTTAATATTGTTCCACTTGTCTTTATTTTGCACTGAGGTGATGTCTTTTTCTTTGTTGTGACCATTACCTCTGTCTTTTTGCTATTAAGGCTGAGTCCTTTATTTTTGCTTTCTTTCACCATAATGTCCAACATTTCTTGTAACTCATTTTCATTCTTAGCGATTAAAACTGTATCATCAGCATACCCTAGATTATTTATATTATGACCTCCAATTGTTATTCCAGGCATGCCCCTTATGGATCTTAAAATAATCTCACTATAAATATTAAACAAATCTGGTGACATCACACAACCTTGTCTAACACGCTGTTTTATTTGTTGAAACATTCCCAATTGGTTTCCAGTTCTTATGGCCGCTGTTTGTTGTCAGTACATGTTCTTTATTATTCTTAGATCTTTGCTGTCTACGTTTATGCTTTCTAAAATTTTGATTATTTCTTGGTGCTTTACTTTACTTAATGCCTAGGTGTAATCTATGAAACATATGTATAGATCTGTTTTCACCTCTATGGCTCTTTCTACTAAAGATCTTATGATATAAATGGCATTGCTTGTTCCTTTATCTCTAACAAAACCACACTGTTCATCGCTAATTTCTGGACTGATTTTGTATCGCACTATTCGCATGATGATTCTTAGTAATATCTTAGTCATGTGACTCATAAGGCTTATTGTGCGATGATCATCGCATTCAATCGCACCCGATTTCTTTGGTAGGGCTATGAATATTGATTTATTGGTGCATACGTCCTGACCACAAGTAGCATGACAATGGAGGCGATGGCAGTGACCAAGGCATTCAAATGGTTAGAGTCACAAGACTACACCCACGCATGTATACTGAGTGATTCGATGAGCATGATAAAAAAATGCGGAGGCTGGCTCTGTACGTATGCAATGGGTAGAGTCGTTGCAGAAATCCAAAATACGTAAGGTCACCTTTGTCTATGTCCCTGGACATGCGGGAGTACGGGGAAATGGAAGAGCAGACAGGTTGGCTAGCTGCGCTGTCGTTGAGGACGGACAACCAATGGATCGGGCGGACATCATCAATGCCCTCTGAGATGTGAGAAGAGCACAGGACTTTGACAAACACAGATTCACGTCACTTCTTCGGATGATGGAAATATGAGTTAAGATGGGCATAGCCAGAAATGAGAAACTTAGTGGCCGTGTAAGAAGACTTATCAACCAACATAGAACTGGAGTCGTCAGTCGCTGGACACTGAGGGAATTGCTGAGGAGGGGATCTGAGCACCTATGGACATGTTCGGAGTGCAATGATGATGACCCGCAAATAACTCAATAACTCAATATTGATTTGAGCATGTCGTCTGGTATATATCCGCTGTTGTAGATATCATTCAATATTTTTGTTATTATTACTATTCCAAAATCACCCATGGCTTCAATCTCTTTTTAGTTATATTATCTTGTCCAGGAGCTTTGCCTGCTTTCATATTGTGCAAGGCGTCTTACACTTCTTCTCTGAGTATTTCTGGTCCTTCTCCATTATCCTTAATATTTACTTAAGTTCGTTCATCATTATAAAGATATTTAATGTATTCTGTCCATCGTTCCCTTATGTTTTCTTGATCAATCAACAGTTCTCCTTCCTTTGATCTTAGACGTCCAGTTTTTTTATTGCGTTTTTCTTCCTGTTAATTACTCAGTTTGTTTGTATATAGCTTTAGCGTCTCCTTTTTGTTGCATTTCAATCTCTTTGCATCTCTCAAGAAGGGCATAGAATACTGTAATTCCAATCCAAAGATTTAATTATAAACCTATAACCACAACCTTAAATGGAAGCTCGCTTGTGTACAAATATTCATCTACTTATCTTGGGTCACGCCTGCCCACAACATTAGATAAAATCACACAAAAAGGTAGTGAAAAACACGAAATTAACATTAACGACATAGGTCCTATTTATTGTATAAAATATGCAATGAATTTATGTATGGATCTGAAACTTCGACAACCTATTCAAGGCACAAGAAAAGACTAAATATGTTCCACGTGCATTGCCTTCGAAAAATAATGAACGTTAAATGAAATGAAAGAGTAAACCAATCGATAAATCCTGTGACTTTCTAGTGCTCTATTCATTATTACGAAAACACTCAGGAGTTAAAGATTAAGGTATCTGGGAAATATTAGAAGAATAGCAAACGATGACATGTCCAAGCAAATACTGTATGGGGAGTTTATATGTGGTAAGCAGCCTGTGAGTAAACTAAAATGAAGACACACATATGTCATTCCTGATGTGAGTTTTGCATTATTAAAAACGTAAACGGAAAATTTGGTAGAAGTTGGAGGCACACATAAAAGTAACCGCATATTATAAGCGGCTCAATAATATTCTTTATATTCTATATAATCTGAAGGGGAATAGAATACGGCAAGTTTAGAAGATGAGAAAAGCAGAATAAAAGAAGTTTGAACCCACCACCTGCTATAAATCTGACTTGTTCATCTTGCTGCCCGACCTGTCACCCAAATATCGACAAAATTAGCCATCAACGAAGTCGATCGATAAATCAGCTCATGGCAGTTAATATTGAAGATCGACATAACTGCCGATGTTTGTGTGCCGATTGAAATGATGTTCAAAAACACTGAAACTGAGATATAACTTATAAATAGAATCATCGTGTTTTGTTTTGATATTATAAAACAAGGGACTTTTTAAAACAAAGTTACACTTAAAATAAATAAATAATAATCAGACTGATTTTTACAAGCAGGAGATTTGGGATTAAAACTGTTAACAAAACGATAATTTTATTTGTTTATTGACTTGAGCACATTCAGAATGAATATGCGAATGGTACTAATTTTTTGTTTAATCAAACACTGAGAAGACTGTGTTTATGCTTATATAAAATCTAGACTCTAGACACTCAGTTATTCATGACTTTATTTACTGATAAAGAGACATCCATTGTACATAGAAATACAGTCGATATCAGAGATACAAGAATCAATACTTGAGATGTCATGGATGCTACATCTTCTTTCCTTTCTCATTCGCTTTTCAGCGTTAAGTGAAGGTACAATTTGTGGTATTTTGCTCTTCTGTTCGCCTCTGCTGCTGTTGTTTCCTAGTGTCTCTAATATTCTGTCAATCCATATTTTTCTTGATTGGCCCTTAGGTCTGGCGTTCTCGTAAGGTTTATTGAAGTCTCATTGTGTTATGTTTTGTTCTTTCAGTCTTGTCACGTGGCCAAATCATATATTCCCGGCAGGGTTTTATTCCTAGCTTTTTTCTCAGTTCTTCATTTCTGCTCTTATCTATCAGACTCAATTCTGTCATTCGTCTAACACAGTGCATCTCAGTAGAGGTTATTTTTCTTATTGTTCTTGCATCTATGGTCCAGGACTGGCATTCGTAGCACAACGTTGGGATGAATATTATTTTGTAGAGTGCCTGTTTTGTCTCTAGCGTTATTTCCTTGTTGGACAATAGTGGTGATAGCTGTCCAATGATTTGACAAGCTTTGTTGCATCTTGAGTCTATTTCTGCTGCTTGTAAATTGCCGTTTGCCACTAAACTTCCAAGGTATTCCTTTGCTTGTTTTAGTTGTCTGCTGCCTATAGTTATGTTGATGTTCTGTTTCGCTTTTTCCATATTCATGACTTCTCTTTTGTTGATGTTGATTTTAATGTTGTATTTTGTGCCTGTGCTGTTGAGTTTATTTAAGTGTTCTTGTAGGTCTTCTATTGTTTCATGTATTAGTGCCTGATCGTCTGCAAATAGAAGTTTGTTGATCTACTCTTTCTCCGAGGTTGGCTAATGTCTATATATATATATATATAAAAGTAAAGTACCCCCGTCACGCCAAGTGGCGTATAGGGAAATATGGTGTTAGTGACTCTATATTTTACAGACATTCAGCACATGATTTTTGGGTAACGTGGTCAGTATTACGCCCGTGCTGCTTTACTTTCCCAGAAAAAATCCGGTGCCCATTTAAGGCTGGGTGAACCCGGAAGCCGTCGGTTGGGATCGAACCCTACCCCTTGTAGTCCAGTTCACTAACCACTGAGGTATCGCGGCTCCTATATATATATATTACTCCGGTACCAATATGGAACCATTCACTCAACCTTGCCGCTGTGCGAACTACACATGCGAAGCCGTTGTACAGATCGTTGACGACGTCAATGATTTATGCTGGTATGGGGGATCACATTAACACCCAAAATGTAAACTCGTTTTTTTTTTATATGAGGAACTAACACAATATTTCCTAGACGTCACGTGGCATGGCGGGCTCTTTTCTTTTTCATTTCTTTATATTTTTCAAATTCTTGTATTTTTTTTTAGCCTTGTAATAATGTAATCTTTCAAATAATAACATAGAAGAGTTATATAACATATAGTAGATAGGTAACACAGATAGTCGATCACATACTACAGAGCTGCAACATATTCTGATAGTTGTGGAAGGAACACTGGCCCAAGGAAATGCACAAACATGCCAAGTTGTTTGGAAGTCCCGATGAACTCCCTATAGCATACATTTAAAAAAAAAAAATTTTGTAGACATTATGAAAAAGACAACCATCGAAAAAGAAGAAAAGAGGAAGATGTACACTTAAACTACTACATAATATGAAGATATTAATTTTTTTTTAATCTGGTGAGACACGGTGGGGGAAAACACGCATGTGCAGTTTGTAGAGAAGGAGCACATACTTGCTTGGGGTCCAAGATTGAGAACTAACGAGGAAAATTAAATATTGAAACATCGTTTAGGCAGTGTTGTAGCAGAATCTGAAGGGGAACTGGATGAGAATCTGAAGATGGACTATATGAGAATCTGAAGGGGAACTATATGAGAATCTGAAGGGGAACTATATGAGAATCTTAAGGGGAAATGGATGAGAATCTGACAGGGAAATGGATGAGAATCTGACGGGGAAATGGATGAGAATCTGACGGGGAAATGGATGAGAATCTGACGGGGAACTGGATGAGAATCTGAAGGGGAACTGGATGAGAATCTGACGGGGAACTGGATGAGAATCTGAAGGGGAACTGGATAATAATCTGAAAATGAACTGGATGAGAATCTGAAGTGGAACTGGATGAGAATCTGAAGGGGAAATGGATGAGAATCTGATGGGGAACTGGATGAGAATCTAAAGGGGAACTGGATAATAATCTGAAAAGGAACTGGATGAGAATCTGAAGGGGAACTGGATGAGAATCTGAAGGGGAACTGGATGAGAATCTGAAGGGGAACTGGATGAGAATCTGACGGGGAACTGGATGAGAATCTGACGGGGAAATGGATGAGAATCTGAAAGGGAAACTGGATGAGAATCTGAAGGGGAAATGGATGAGAATCTGACGGGGAACTGGATGAGAATCTGATGGGGAACTGGATGAGAATCTAAAGGGGAACTGGATAATAATCTGAAAAGGAACTGGATGAGAATCTGAAGGGGAACTGGATGAGAATCTGAAGGGGAACTGGATGAGAATCTGAAGGGAAATGGATGAGAATCTGACGGGGAAATGGATGAAAATCTGACGGGGAAATGGATGAGAATCTGACGGGAAACTGGATGAGAATCTGAAGGGGAAATGGATGAGAATCTGACGGGGAACTGGATGAGAATCTGAAGGGGAACTGGATGAGAATCTGAAGGGGAACTGGATGAGAATCTGAATGGGAACTATATGAGAATCTGAAGGGGAACTATATGAGAATCTGAAGGGGAACTGGATGAGAATCTGAAGGGGAACTGGATGAGAATCTGAAGGGGAACTATATGAGAATCTGAAGGGGAACTATATGAGAATCTGAAGGGGAAATGGATGAGAATCTGACGGGGAACTGGATGAGAATCTGAAAGGGAAATGGATGAGAATCTGACGGGGAACTGGATGAGAATCTGAAGGGGAACTGGATGAGAATCTGACGGGGAACTGTGGATGAGAATCTGAAGGGAAATGGATGAGAATCTGACGGGGAACTGGATGAGAATCTGAAGGGGAACTGGATGAGAATCTGACGGGGAACTGGATGAGAATCTGAAGGGAATCTGAAGGGGAAATGGATGAGAATCTGAAGGGGAAATGGATGAGAATCTGACGGGGAACTGGATGAGAATCTGAAGGGGAACTGGATGAGAATCTGAAGGGGAACTGGATAATAATCTGAAAATGAACTGGATGAGAATCTGAAGGGGAACTGGATGAGAATCTGAAGGGGAAATGGATGAGAATCTGACGGGGAACTGGATGAGAATCTGAAGGGGAACTGGATAATAATCTGAAAAGGAACTGGATGAGAATCTGAAGGGGAACTGTATGAGAATCTGAAGGGGTGTAACCGTGAATGATAGCACATACATATTTAGATCATAATTAAGTGAGGACTAAACAGGACTAGACAAATTTAGCATAGGGATGACTAACCGCACTGACTGACATAAACTAAAGGTGCCAGATGGCTGGGGAATGACCACTGGTCGTAAACTTACTTTAGCTGTCGGTGAGGAATGTAGAACTAGAAACTAAACGCTAGTCACAACCACCATGAATGACCACTGGTCGTAAACTTACTTTAGCTGTCGGTAAGGAATGTGGAATGCACGAACTAAGAGGCTAGTCACACAGAGTGACAGATGGTGAGGGAAGGTCACTTAGAATGCAGAAAGGAGTAGAGCCAGATGTCACTTTTATCTGGATAAAGAATAGTTGGCGGGAAAAAGGTTCACGGTTGGTCCACTGAGGTATCGCGGCTCCTATATATATATATATATATATATATATATATATATATATATATTACTCCGGTACCAATATGGAACCATTCACTCAACCCTGCCGCTGTGCGAACTACACATGCGAAGCCGTTGTACAGATCGTTGACGACGTCAATGATTTATGCTGGTATGGGGGATCACATTAACACCCAAAAATGTAAACTCGTTTTTTTTTTTATATGAGGAACTAACACAATATTTCCTAGACGTCACGTGGCATGGCGGGCTCTTTTCTTTTTCATTTCTTTATATTTTTCAAATTCTTGTATTTTTTTTTAGCCTTGTAATAATGTAATCTTTCAAATAATAACATAGAAGAGTTATATAACATATAGTAGATAGGTAACACAGATAGTCGATCACATACTACAGAGCTGCAACATATTCTGATAGTTGTGGAAGGAACACTGGCCCAAGGAAATGCACAAACATGCCAAGTTGTTTGGAAGTCCCGATGAACTCCCTATAGCATACATTTAAAAAAAAAAATTTTGTAGACATTATGAAAAAGACAACCATCGAAAAAGAAGAAAAGAAGAAGATGTACACTTAAACTACTACATAATATGAAGATATTAATTTTTTTTTTAATCTGGTGAGACACGGTGGGGGAAAACACACATGTGCAGTTTGTAGAGAAGGAGCACATACTTGCTTGGGGTCCAAGATTGAGAACTAACGAGGAAAATTAAATATTGAAACATCGTTTAGGCAGTGTTGTAGCAGAATCTGAAGGGGAACTGGATGAGAATCTGAAGATGGACTATATGAGAATCTGAAGGGGAACTATATGAGAATCTGAAGGGGAACTATATGAGAATCTTAAGGGGAAATGGATGAGAATCTGACAGGGAAATGGATGAGAATCTGAAGGGGAACTGGATGAGAATCTGAAGGGGAACTGGATGAGAATCTGAAGGGGAACTGGATGAGAATCTGATGGGGAACTGGATGAGAATCTGACGGGGAACTGGATGAGAATCTGACGGGGAACTGGATGAGAATCTGACGGGGAACTATATGAGAATCTGAAGGGGAACTGGATGAGAATCTGACGGGGAAATAGATGAGAATCTGACGGGGAAATGGATGAGAATCTGAAGGGGAACTGGATGAGAATCTGACGGGGAAATGGATGAGAATCTGAAGGGGAACTGGATGAGAATCTGACGGGGAACTGGATGAGAATCTGACGGGGAACTGGATGAGAATCTGAAGGGGAACTGGATGAGAATCTGACGGGGAACTGGATGAGAATCTGAAGGGGAACTGGATGAGAATCTGAAGGGGAAATGGATGAGAATCTGACGGGGAACTGGATGAGAATCTGAAGGGGAACTGGATAATAATCTGAAAATGAACTGGATGAGAATCTGAAGTGGAACTGGATGAGAATCTGAAGGGAACTGGATGAGAATCTGACGGGGAACTGGATGAGAATCTGAAGGGGAACTGGATAATAATCTGAAAATGAACTGGATGAGAATCTGAAGTGGAACTGGATGAGAATCTGAAGTGGAACTGGATAAGAATCTGAAGGGGAAATGGATGAGAATCTGACGGGGAACTGGATGAGAATCTGAAGGGGAACTGGATAATAATCTGAAAATGAACTGGATGAGAATCTGAAGTGGAACTGGACGAGAATCTGAAGGGGAAATGGATGAGAATCTGACGGGGAACTGGATGAGAATCTGAAGGGGAACTGGATAATAATCTGA
Source organism: Megaustenia siamemsis (assembly GCA_032433765.1). Classification (NCBI taxonomy): domain Eukaryota; kingdom Metazoa; phylum Mollusca; class Gastropoda; order Stylommatophora; family Ariophantidae; genus Megaustenia; species Megaustenia siamemsis. The sequence goes on from JAVIAB010000101.1 coordinate 16,300,463, forward strand.
AAATGAACTGGATGAGAATCTGAAGTGGAACTGGATGAGAATCTGAAGTGGAACTGGATAAGAATCTGACGGGGAACTGGATGAGAATCTAAAGGGGAACTGGATAATAATCTGAAAAGGAACTGGATGAGAATCTGAAGGGGAACTGGATGAGAATCTGAAGGGGAACTGGATGAGAATCTGAAGGGGAAATGGATGAGAATCTGAAGGGGAAATGGATGAAAATCTGACGGGGAAATGGATGAGAATCTGACGGGAAACTGGATGAGAATCTGAAGGGGAAATGGATGAGAATCTGACGGGGAACTGGATGAGAATCTGAAGGGGAACTGGATGAGAATCTGAAGGGGAACTGGATGAGAATCTGAATGGGAACTATATGAGAATCTGAAGGGGAACTATATGAGAATCTTAAGGGGAACCGGATGAGAATCTGAAGGGGAACTGGATGAGAATCTGAAGGGGAACTATATGAGAATCTGACGGGGAACTATATGAGAATCTGAAGGGGAAATGGATGAGAATCTGACGTGGAACTGGATGAGAATCTGAAGGGGAAATGGATGAGAATCTGACGGGGAACTGGATGAGAATCTGAAGGGGAACTGGATAATAATCTGAAAATGAACTGGATGAGAATCTGAAGGGGAACTGGATGAGAATCTGAAGGGGAAATGGATGAGAATCTGACGGGGAACTGGATGAGAATCTGAAGGGGAACTGGATGAGAATCTGACGGGGAACTGGATGAGAATCTGAAGGGGAAATGGATGAGAATCTGAAGGGGAACTGTGGATGAGAATCTGAAGGGGAAATGGATGAGAATCTGACGGGGAACTGGATGAGAATCTGAAGGGGAACTGGATAATAATCTGAAAATGAACTGGATGAGAATCTGACGGGGAACTGGATGAGAATCTGAAGGGGAACTGGATGAGAATCTGACGGGGAACTGGATGAGAATCTGAAGGGGAAATGGATGAGAATCTGAAGGGGAACTGTGGATGAGAATCTGAAGGGGAAATGGATGAGAATCTGACGGGGAACTGGATGAGAATCTGAAGGGGAACTGGATGAGAATCTGACGGGGAACTGGATGAGAATCTGAAGGGAATCTGAAGGGGAAATGGATGAGAATCTGAAGGGGAAATGGATGAGAATCTGACGGGGAACTGGATGAGAATCTGAAGGGGAACTGGATAATAATATGAAAATGAACTGGATGAGAATCTGAAGGGGAACTGGATGAGAATCTGAAGGGGAAATGGATGAGAATCTGACGGGGAACTGGATGAGAATCTGAAGGGGAACTGGATAATAATCTGAAAAGGAACTGGATGAGAATCTGACGTGGAACTGGATGAGAATCTGAAAGGGAAATGGATGAGAATCTGACGGGGAACTGGATGAGAATCTGAAGGGGAACTGGATGAGAATCTGACGGGGAACTGGATGAGAATCTGAAGGGAACTGGATGAGAATCTGAAGGGGAACTATATGAGAATCTGAAGGGGAACTATATGAGAATCTGAAGGGGAAATGGATGAGAATCTGACGTGGAACTGGATGAGAATCTGAAAGGGAAATGGATGAGAATCTGACGGGGAACTGGATGAGAATCTGAAGGGGAACTGGATGAGAATCTGACGGGGAACTGGATGAGAATCTGAAGGGGAACTGGATGAGAATCTGAAGGGGAAATGGATGAGAATCTGACGGGGAACTGGATGAGAATCTGAAGGGGAACTGGTTGAGAATCTGACGGGGAACTGGATGAGAATCTGAAGGGGAACTATATGAGAATCTGAAGGGGAACTGTGGATGAGAATCTGAAGGGGAAATGGATGAGAATCTGACGGGAACTGGATGAGAATCTGAAGGGGAACTGGATAATAATCTGAAAATGAACTGGATGAGAATCTGACGGGGAACTGGATGAGAATCTGAAGGGGAACTGGATGAGAATCTGACGGGGAACTGGATGAGAATCTGAAGGGGAAATGGATGAGAATCTGAAGGGGAACTGTGGATGAGAATCTGAAGGGGAAATGGATGAGAATCTGACGGGGAACTGGATGAGAATCTGAAGGGGAACTGGATGAGAATCTGACGGGAACTGGATGAGAATCTGAAGGGAATCTGAAGGGGAAATGGATGAGAATCTGAAGGGGAAATGGATGAGAATCTGACGGGGAACTGGATGAGAATCTGAAGGGGAACTGGATAATAATATGAAAATGAACTGGATGAGAATCTGAAGGGGAACTGGATGAGAATCTGAAGGGGAAATGGATGAGAATCTGACGGGGAACTGGATGAGAATCTGAAGGGGAACTGGATAATAATCTGAAAAGGAACTGGATGAGAATCTGAAGGGGAACTGTATGAGAATCTGAAGGGGTGTAACCGTGAATGATAGCACATACATATTTAGATCATAATTAAGTGAAGACTAAACAGGACTAGACAAATTTAGCATAGGGATGACTAACCGCACTGACTGACATAAACTAAAGGTGCCAGATGGCTGGGGAATGACCACTGGTCGTAAACTTACTTTAGCTGTCGGTGAGGAATGTAGAACTAGAAACTAAACGCTAGTCACGACCACCATGAATGACCACTGGTCGTAAACTTACTTTAGCTGTCGGTAAGGAATGTGGAATGCACGAACTAAGAGGCTAGTCACACAGAGTGACAGATGGTGAGGGAAGGTCACTTAGAATGCAGAAAGGAGTAGAGCCAGATGTCACTTTTATCTGGATAAAGAATAGTTGGCGGGAAAAAAGGTTCACGGTCGGTCAAAACCGTATAAAAGTTAGAGGGCAGATTGAGGAGGACAGACTTCCATTTTTACATCTCTACTAGGAACACACAGAAATAGTCACGCACTAGCGACCGATAGGAATTGAGATAGTCATAGAAGAACTTCAACTTAGAGATAGAAAGACAGATAGAACATCCACTATACGAATAGCTGAGGTACAACACCGACGGTAGTCGAAATACTTCAGCGGCCAAGACTTATTAGATCGAACAAGTTATCAGTATAGAAGTATAGAACAGAGACGCTAGGAAGGACAGTCAGAAAGCATCTATATATATATATATATATATATGTATATATATGTATGTAACATAATAAATGAGGACTGATTTGTAACACGCAAAGTTTGTTGATTCTTGAATGTGTGGTGTCGTGTCATATACCAAGAACAGTCAGAACACGGTTATAGGGGAACTGGATGAGAATCTGAAGGGGAAATGGATGAGAATCTGACGGGGAACTGGATGAGAATCTGAAGGGGAAATGGATGAGAATCTGACGGGAAACTGGATGAGAATCTGAAGGGGAACTAGATGAGAATCTGAATGGGAACTATATGAGAATCTGAAGGGGAACTATATGAGAATCTGAAGATGGACTATATGAGAATCTGAAGATGGACTATATGAGAATCTGAAGGGGAACTATATGAGAATCTGAAGATGGACTATATGAGAATCTGAAGATGGACTATATGAGAATCTGAAGATGGACTATATGAGAATCTGAAGATGGACTATATGAGAATCTGAAGATGGACTATATGAGAATCTGATGGGGCACTATATGAGAATCTGAAGATGGACTATATGAGAATCTGAAGAGGAACTATATGAGAATCTGAAGATGGACTATATGAGAATCTGAAGAGGAACTATATGAGAATCTGAAGATGAATTATATGAGAATCTGAAGATGAATTATATGAGAATCCATTTAAATAAATGTGATCACCATGAGATATGGGAGGTATAGAATGAGTTTTTTTTTCCTTCAAAACGATTTGCTCACAAATGATTTATAGCATGAAAGATTGTTCGTTGTGGTGTGCTTTTTATCAATCAGATCCAAAAGTGATTATTTTTTGTTTTTGGAGTTTTAATTTCATTGCTTATGTTTGCGAGAACCGATTTTCAACACTTCGTCATACCAAAGACAAAGACGAGAAACAGACTGAATTGTAGACGACGAGATTCGCTGTAACAAATGCTCAACCTTAAACTCTGAAATAGAATCAAGCAGGAAAATAGCATTAATTATAATTGTTACAAATGAAATATTGGATTACAACTATACACAGCAAAAAGTATGTGTTAATGTATCTTTTGTATCATATTTACAATGTGTTTTCAGCAAATATGACAACGTGACGGGAAGGGGTGGCGAGGCATTGACAAATAGAAAAAGTGGGTCACGACGTAAAAATGGTTGAAAACAAATGGACTACGCTACAGTTGAAAGACGATCTGTTTAGAATTGCATTGGACTGTGACGGGGGGTGAAACGGGTTGTAATTAAACTGATACTTTGAATATAATTCAAAGAACAGAAAGAGAGTACCATCATATTTATAAACGAAATACAATACCTGTTCAATCCCTTACAAAATACATGTACCTCCTTCCGGAGTCCGGAGCATTTGGGTCACAAACATAGAAGGAGTCATTCTCAAATTTCATTCATTCTTCCCTTTTGTTTTCCACTTCCTGTGATTTTGTTTGTTTTCCCGTCCACTTTTTGAAAACAAATATTCTTAAACATCTTTGCTTCACTATTTTAAACCAGTTATAATAACTGTTAAATGTTATCCTCGCAAATTAATTAAAATTATATAATATACGCATTTACTTGATTTACTTTACCATCATTGCGTAAGGATGTAGTAAAACAATTTTCCTAGCTATCTTCAGATGAATAAAGTTATCGGGTATTTTACTGGGTGCAGGGTGGCGGTCTATATCCTCTTAATCAGTAATGTATGGTTGTGGTAAGTTTATAGATTTTATGAAATAAAGCCGAATACTTACATTTGTTGTATAGTCACTGAAAATAAATATGGCTGATGCCCTCCATTTGCACTCTCACTTCCGACAGGACAAATATGTTCGGAGATTCCCTAACAAACTTCAGGTACAATAAACAGAATGTATTGATACAACAAAAGCCTGGGCACGTTACAGCGTAGTGGGAAATGAAACAAAAATGTTGACAAGCTGGCGAAGGCAAGTACTGATAGAGAGCCAAATCATCACGTAGTATCAATGAGAGAACTAAAGGGGCAGGCAACATGGACTATAGAAATGAACGAACAATTGATAGTCTCTCAAAATTCTGTTCTATAGCTTGTTTCATAACTCGTGCCCAACTTTTAAAATCGATAGCTTTTTAACCGCTTGTTGTAAGTTCTTGAAAATTTGCATGTAAAGTTATAATGATTAGAACCCAACAGGGAATTAATTTCATTAAAAGAAAACATTTAGTTATTATTGTTGCTTATTTGATTTATATAAATTTATAACGACTCATTGATCATTGATGTAGTCAAAACTTAATGTTTACAGTATTTTAAGTTTTTAATAGCGAGAAAAATCCATACACGGTAAAATTGACATGTTTGCATGCTTTCGCCATGGTTTTTTTGACACAATTAGACACTTGAGAAATTGTGTGTTCCATTTCCGTTCATTCAGAGGTGTAGACGTGAAATTCGCAAAATGTTGGGTATGAATGAAACTGTTACAATAAGAAAATTAAAAGTTTCGCTGAAAAAGAACAACAGTATTGAAATATCAAAGTCTACATTATGGAGGAATGTGAGAGCTGCAGGCTTTACATTCAGAAAGTATTCCAATGGACGAAACATCATCTGTGAGAAGCCACATATAGTAGTCATGAGAAGCAAGTACTTACGTGAAGTAAAAGAGGTGCGCAAGCAAGGTTATGATATTGTGTACTTGGATGAAACATGGATCAATGCTCACCACACTAACCAAAGGGAATGGCAGTCATCAGATGGAAAGATTAAGAAATTAATACCTAGCAGCAAAGGACAGCGCTTGATAATTGCTCATGCAGGTAGTCGACAACATGGACTAATACAGAATGCAGAGCTCATTTTTCTTTCAAAATCCATAGACAATCGGGATTATCACTCTGAGATGAATGGTCACATATTTCGACATTGGATTGAAAATTCTGTTCTCCCATCACTAGATCGACCATCTTGCCTAATAATGGACAATGCAGCGTACCACAACATTGTTGCACTTGAAGATAAAGTCCCGACGTCATCCAGTACAAAAGATGCTATTAAGATATGGCTCACAAAGAAGCACATACAATTTAATAACATCTACTTAAAACCTGAATTACTATCTCTAGTAAAACAAAAACAAAGGACAAAGATTTTTCAAATAGATAAGATTATCCAAGAGCACGGTCATATAAGTTTGAGGCTGCCACCTTACCATGCTCATTTAAATCCAATAGAACTAATCTGGGCAAAATTAAAAGGACTAGTGGCAGATGAAAATACAACATTCAAAATATGCGATGTAAAGACTCTTGCTAATCTCGCTTTATTAAATATAGACAAAGATTATTGGGCTGAATGTGAAGACCACGTCTTAAAACAGGAAGAGGAATATTGGAAAAATGATGGTTTGTGGAATGTTCAACCCCAAACAGTTATTAATCTTTTAGACTCGTCTGATTCAGAATGAAAGTATATAGCCCCCACAATGTTGGCCCCTATATTACCTTAAATTAGTTCAACAAACGGTCCTTTTCAGGACCACACAACTATGAAAATTGGACATACAGGTATACCTTGATATTATCGTCCGTCCTCGAACTGAGAAGACAATAATTCTCCTGGTGTTTTTCCTTATTCAGTTATTTCCCCATTATGGCCACGCCTTTACCTAGTGAAAATTAATCATAGACCAGCAACTACGGTAATTTCTATTATTTAGGGGTTCACAATTTACAATTTTGACAAACATCAAAGAAATTCGCCGCTTTAAGAAAACTGCAGCTGCAAGATATTTGTTAAATATACATTTAAAGGGTCTTTTGCATTCTAATAACATTTGGAAAATTTCAACAGTTTTTAACAAACGGATACTGAGCAATAGTGTTTTGAAGTTGGGCAAGTGATTTGAAACGAGCTATAAACCTGATGAGAGCAAACAAACCAGACTCTTCCTATACATTCTTGCTGAGCACATATCTTTATAGACTGCAAGGATCATAAGGCATGCTGACCATGACTGGTGGTCAGATCCAATGCGTGCATTTAGATCGACCAGTACATAAAGTTGTTCTATTTTGGGGATTGAATCCGAGATAACTTGAAGCATCTCGTAAAGTTTATCTTTATCTGCTGTGGTTGCTGTCATTGTTGGTGCAGAGGCACTGGTTATGATGATTGGTCCAGCTTTTGGGTGGATTTGTAGTGTTATAATGCGTTCTGATGTGTCATTTGGGGTGTTTAAAGATTGTATGAGCTTATTATGCACAGCAAATCCCACTTCATGTAGGCGAAGCTACTCAGACTTTAGCCCCTGCCAGAAAAAGGTATCATTTTTCTCCCTGACTGAACCACAATCCGGAAGCCTTTCGCAAACATACTGAAGAAGAAATTGACAATCTGTGCTGACATTTCCAGACTGGTGAGTTAAAACTCTGCCTGACTATTATCTGTGGTATGCGCTGAAAAGAAAAGTTGATCTAAATAATCCGCAAACAGTTCATGACCTGAAGGCAGAAATCGTCACACAGATCCAACAAATATCACCAGTCATTATCCAGAAGTTTTTCGAAAATATGAAGAGGCGAGTCATCAAATGTCTTGAGGCACCGTGGTGGACTTTTTGAACACATGCTGTAGACATTTGGAACACATCTGGAGACAGTCCAGAGCTACAACTACCTGGGACATACTATAACCAATGATGGAAAATGGAAAATTGAAATAAACAAAAGAATAGGTATGGCAAAAAGTAATTTTAATGCCATGAAAAATATACTAACAACAAAACAAATAACAGCAGGGCTGAAACTAAGAATAGCAAAATGTTACATCTTCTCAATATTCCTGTATGGTGCAGAAACATGGACATTAGACAAGAAAACAGAACAGAAAAATTGAAGCCTTTGAAATGTGGATTTATAGAAGAATAGGTAGAATTGGATAGAAAGAAAACAAAACAAACGATGAAGTTTTAGAAGAACTGAAAATAAAAAGAGAACTACTAAATACAATTAAGACAAGACAGATGAAATTTTTGGGACATGTTAAAAGACACAATAGCCTACTAAAAGTAATATTGGAAGGGAAAATACAAGGTAAAAGAGGCAGACCAAGACTAACATGGACGAGTAACATCAAAAGATGGACAAGTCAATCTATGACAACCTGCACCATCAAAGCAAGAAACATAGTGGAATGGCGATCCATGGTAGCCAACCTTCTTTGCAGAGATGGCACTCGATGATGATGCTGTAGACACAATTTCATCGTGTGAATAGCCACTTTACCCAATACATGCCAGCCAAGAGCAGTAATGTCTAGATTTATTCTATCTTTTGTTCGCCTGAAGCATTGTCTGTATCTGCAATGTCATTTCTTGTATAAATGTTACTGTCTTTTGTAATTCTTGCAGTGGCCCATATAGTTTTGTTTGTAGTGTTGTATCTATGAGCCAATGGATTTTCATGTTAATGACATTTTCATGTCAAAATCAGTATCATGAAATATGTGTTCAGCAGTGTGGGGCGCCTGTCCACATGTACATGTAGTTGAGGTGCCGATCTTGAATTTTTTTATACATGTGACTGTGGAGTCGATTGTGCCTTGTTCTGAGGCGTATATAACTTGTTCCCATCTTATCATATTATGAAAGGCATCCCTATTTGAAGATTGTAGTCTTCTGATCGATTTGATTATCTGTTTCTTCTGATGGTATGTAACTGGAGCTAGTGTCTAGATAAACAATACACATTTACGTTACAATTTCACAAATAATTTCATTGCACAGCGACTTCATAAACACCCCGTGTGTGTATGTATTAATATATATATATATATGTATATATGTGTGTGTGTGTGTACAAGTCTGTGTGTTCTCGCACCGTTGTATATAGGTAGATACACATAGATATTGCCAGTGGCATTGAGGTAACCTATAAAATATCCCCAACCCCACCAATTTTTAAAACCCATCCTGGGTTTTGGCACTCACAGTTAGCTGGTCAGGTACACCGGGTATCCTGCATGGACTAGCCAGCGTTCATTTTTCTCCTGGCCACAGCGCATTACGCAGGGAGGGCATTTTTTTTTCATTCCAGTTCGAGATTATTTTGTTTTTAAAATGTCATTATTAGCTATGTAGGGCTAATTTTATTTACTTACATGTATGTGTTGTTCCTGCTGATGGTCTATTGAGCCGAAACGTTCAAATTTGTGCAGTCCATTAATTACATAAAGCTTTAAGCACACCATTTTTTCTCTTTTTCTTTTCATTTCTCCAAATAACTATGATTATTGTTAGAGAAAAGGCACACAATTTACAAGGCAATGTTGAAGTAGACGGAAACAAATCTAAATGGGTTCAAGAATATAGGGAACATGAAAATAATTGTAGTGCTGCGGTAAAGCTGGTAGCAAGGAGCCCGCTCATTTTAGATGTCGCAGAGTTTATCTTTATTCCGTTGTTCGTTTGTGGTTTTCTCGTTTTCTGAAGAAGGCCGCTTGTAGGCCGAAACGTCAGTATTTTGTTGTGTTCATTTTTTAAAGCTACAATCAAACCTTATAGGAGTGTGCGTTACACCCCACCACTTGCTTCAAGAAGATAGATATCATGGAAATATTATAACACACTAATGAAAATGTAAAGCAGAAATAAACAAAAGAATGTGAATGACAAAAACCAATTTTAACAACATGAAAACTATACCCACATCAAAGCAAACAACAACAGATCTAAAACTATGAATAGCAAAATGTTATATTTATTCAACATTGCTTTATGGTGCAGAAACACAGACATTAAATAAGAAAACAGAACATAAAATTGAAGCCTTTGAAATTTGGACCTATAGGAAAATGAATCAATGAATCTAAAAGAATCAATGTAAATATCAAAAGAGTTCATACCACCAGTGAGGACAAATTCAAGAAAGAAATGGATGACAAATGACATTTTGCAGATAATGGATACAAGAAGAAGAAATAAAGAAAGTAAAGATGATTATAAGAGATTAAATAAAGAAATTGTAATAAAATGCAATGAAGCAAAAGAAACATGTCTAAAATAGAGATGCAAAGAGATTGAAATGCAACAAAAAGGAGATGCCAAAGCTATATACAAACAAACTGCAGAATTAACAGGAAGAAAAACGCAATAAAAAACTGGATGTTTAAGACAAAGGAAGAAGAACTGTTGATTGAACAAGAAAGCATAAGGGAACGGTGGACAGAATACATTAAAGATCTTTATAACGATGAACGAATAGACGTAAATATTAAGGATAATGAAGGACTAGAAATACTCAAAGAAGTAGTGGAAGATGCCTTGCGCAATATGAAGGCAGGAAAAGCTCCTGGACCAGATAATATAACTAAAGAAGAGATTGAAACCATGGGTGATTTTGAAATAGAAATAATAACAAAAATATTAAATGATATCTACAACAGCAGATATATACCAGACGACCTGCTCAAATCAATATTCATAGCCCTACCAAAGAAATAGGGTGTGATTGAATGCGATGATCATCGCACATTAAGCCTTATGAGTCACATGACTAAGATATTATTAAGAATCATCATGCAAAGAGTCTGAAACAAAATCAGTCCAGAAATTAGCAATGAACAGTGTGGTTTTGTAAAGGAACGAGCAATGCCATATATATCATAAGATCTTTAGTAGAAAGAGCCATAGAGGTGAAAACAGATCTATACCTATGTTTCATAGATTATACCAAAGCATTTGACAAAGAAAAGCACCGAGAAATAATCAAAATTTTAGAAAGCATAAACGTAGACAGCAAAGATCTAAGAATAATAAAGAACATGTACTGGCAACAAACAGCAGCCATAAGAACTGGAAATCAATTGGGGATGTTTCAACAAATAAAACAAGGTGTTAGACAAGGTTGTGTGCTGTCACCAGATTTGTTTAATATTTATAGTGAGATTATTTTAAGACCCATAAAGGGCATGCCTGGAATAACAATTGGAGGTCATAATATAAATAATCTAAGGTATGCTGATGATACAGTCTTCATCAGCTAAGAGTGAAATGAGTTACAAGAAATGTTGGACATTATAGTGAAAGAAAGCAAGAATAAAGGACTCCGCCTTAATAACAAAAAGACAGAAGCAATGTAACAACAAAGAAAAAGACATCACCTCAGTGCAAAATAAAGACAAGTGGAACAATATTAAAACAGGTAAATGAATTTAAATGTTTGGGAACTTTGTTAACCTCAGACGGAAGATGTACAAAAGAGGTGAGATGCAGAATGGCTCAGGCAAAAGCAGCTTTCCAAAAAATGAGGAAGATACTATGCAATCCATTTTTGACAATAGAAACAAGAAAAAGAGTTCTTAAATGTTATGTAGAGCCAGTCTTAACATATGGATGTGAATCATGGACAATATGACAACAGACAAGAAAATCAGTGGAGTCTGTAGAAATGTGGTTTTACAAAAGAATATTAAGAATACCATGGACAGCTAAGAAGAGTAATGAGAATGTTCTGAAAGAGGTCAAAGCAAAAAGAGAGCCAATTTTCAATATTAGGAAGAAACAATCATCATTTTTTGGCCATGTAATGAGAAGAGAACAACAACTGGAATATATTGTAACAACTGGAAAAATTGAGGGATGAAGAGATAGAGTGAAGCAAAGAGAAAAGATACCAGACAGCTTAAGAGAAGGTCAACAACAGAAATGATAAATAACTGTCGAGATCAAAGGTTGTGGAGAGACATGATCATCTACACCTACAGACCCGGTACTTGATGATGATGAGTATGTAAAGTGATCACTTTCTCTATTTGGGCTCTTTCCATTTCCACTGGATCATAGAATGTGTTGTTGTATTTTATTCTATCAGGAAACGAGAAAGCGGATCAGTTGACAAAGGAAGGTGCAACAGGCACACAACCAGATGCACTGGTTACATACCACCATAAGAAACGGATAATCAAATCAATCAGAGGACCACAAACTCAAAATCAGGATGCCTTTCATAATATGAATAGATGTGAACAAGTTTATACACCTCAGAACTGGACACAATCGACTCCACAGTCACATGTATACAAAACTCAAGATCAGCTCCTCAACTACATGTACATGTGGACAGGTGCCCCATATTGCTGAACACATACTTCAAGACTGCACTGAATATAGTAGACTGAGGAAAATCTATTGGTCTATAGATAAAACGCTATAGACAAAACTATATGGGCCACTGTAAGAATTACAAAAGACAGTAAAATTTATACAGGAAATGACATTGCAGATATAGACAATACTTCAGGCGAACGAAAGATAGATTTCATTCTATTTTGTTCTATCAAAATTTGTCGGTAACTCTATCTTGTCAGAATCTATTCCTAGTGTCTGTTGCTTGATTTTTGACCTTTATCAGTTGAAAATGAAAAATTTGAGGATGAATGTTGCTGCCTGGACAAAATTCAAAGCAAAACTATGGCCATAATTGGGATGATGTTAATAAATATGGACTAATTTACAACATAACAGTGGGAATTCTCACTGATGGAGTTTGTGCATTGTACTGAGATCTAATTGCAAATTGGAAAGAGATTAAAGTACTTATATTAATGGACACAATCCATGTACAATGACATTAATATTTTATAAATGAATATAACAAAAATACTTGACATCATCAATCTATTGCAAAAAAAATAAAAATTGGAATTATTTACATATATAAATATAATAAATATAAATATTATATATATGCTGCTCGTAAACCTGGGAGGGCCGACCATCTAAGGGCAGAATCCCCCTAGAGAAAAGACAAGCTGTTGCTTTGCAGGAAGATTGGAGACAATCAAAGGCTAAGGAAAGCAAACCTGAATAAAATGCTGGCTCAAATCGGATGCACTGAGCCACTGGCGCAGAACACAGTGCAACGTTTTAACGGGTGTTCAATCAGAGTGGATCTGGCAGACTCTAATTTGTGATGTTCTGTCTGTGGGGGCGATCAACACACTTAACCAGACAGCTGACTTCATGTGAATGTCTGGAATCCTACTCTGATTGAGTTCTGATCGCAGAGAGAGATATGCTGTTTTAGAAAGTCAATTTTCAATTCTAATGTCTCAGCAGTCCTATTATATTTTATAGCTGTGAAACATGGAGAACAATAAAAATGACATTTCAGAGGTACAGACCTTCATAATGGAATATTGTGCAGAACAAAAGGATGGAAATGGCAGGACAAAATCATTGACATAGAATTATGGAAACGTACCAGTCAAATACCAGTGGATAAAGAGATACAACCAAGATGATGGCACTGGATAGGACACAGACTGCAGAAACCAACTGAGAGTATTACATGGCATGCCCTTTTTTGGAATCCCCAGGGGAATAGACAAAGAGGGAGGCTAAAATATTCTTAGAGAAGACATGGAACGATCAACATTTCAACACAGTAAACCATTGCAGCTCTTCCTGGTCTCAGATAGTTATAATTATAGTTATAGTTAGTTGAAGGCCCCGGTATCACTGCAAACGAATTAAAATCCATAATTGCTCAACTGCCTGTGCCAGTGGAATTATCTGAAATATCATCTAATCTCAATGAAGGATCCAAAAAAGACAGCTGCAGTCTTCATCACAGCAGCAACAGCACATGCCAAAAGACATAAGGTGAAGCGACACCGAAAGTGAACGCGACTGAACTGTCCTTCGTTATATGATATCATCATTCATCGTAAACAATAGGAATATCGAAACACGATCTGGGTGAAAAACATAGGTCACACACAGTGTGCACAGAGCAAAAACTCAGTAGCTCCGACAGCAAGCTGGACGTGGAATTTTTTTTTTTTTTGCATTCGCCAGCTTTGACCTCTGACGAAGTCCCTAGAGATTGGAAATTGTATTTTGCATGTTAATCCCTTTTTCCCTGGTAGCCATGTGCACAGGCAGATAACTCAGTCTTCTGGGGTACTCATATTTTTCCCATCCATGACTGATTTATGTTTCAAGCCGGGCCTTGCTGTTGAGAGCAGGGGTGGTTGCTGCAGAGAGAAATCATAAATAAAAATCCAAACTAGTGAAGCTGGGATTTGAACCCATAATCCTCTCTGTCTTGAGGCCGGCATCTTGCCTCGAGACCAACCAGTCTCCCGGACTTGGAATATAAGGAAACTGCAACAAGGAACACTTCTCAGAAAGAACATCAACAGTGCTTGCTGTCTATCCACCATATTGACCGGAAATCCTGATCTCAGATACCACCAACCACGCTTGCTGTCTTTCCTGAAAAATAAATAAATAATAGAAAAAGTTAAAGTTAAAGTTAAAATTTGAAATAATAAAGAGAAAATAAGAAACAAGCAGTAAGTCATTAATATGAGGCAACATGACAAAATAATAAAATGAAACATCTTCTCCATTCACCCAATAGCTACTTCTCTTTATTCTATCTATCTATTGACCTTTCGAGCCATAGCCAGCCCATATGGCGTAGACCAAGATACACCTTCTCCTATCTGAACTTTTGTTCTAGCAGTTTTCTTTTAAAGATATTTTTTCAAATCTTGCCATTTGTCTCGGTTCTGTGCAAACAGCTCTATCTCATGAGGGAGCCGAATCCTGCTGCTCTTGCCTCTCTCATCAATGTTCTTCTCAGTGTCTCCCTGGGTCTTCCTCTTTTTCTCTTACCTGTTGTTTCCCACATGAGGGCTTGCTTTGCTATTCGGTTATTATCTCTTCTCATCACATGTCCAACATATGACCATCATCTTTTCTTTATTACTGAAGATATTAGAAGTTAATTGGTGATTTCTCTAATTTCCTCGTTTGTTTTTAATTCATTCCACTCTATACCAAGTATTTTCCTTAGACATTTATTTTCGAATGCGTTCAACTTTGTTTCTATATCTCTTGTTGTTTTCCAGCTTTCACACGCATACGTAAGGGTTGATAGTACATTTGATTTGAATAGCCTAAGTTTTGTGTTTGTGCTGATGAGTTTTGATTTCCACAACTTTTCAAGGCTTCTGAAAGACATTGCTGCTTTAGCTATTCTGATTCTAATTTCTTTACTTGTATCCCCTTCTCGATCAATTCCAAGATTCCAAGAAGTCACTTCCAAGATAGATAAAGTGATCGATCTCTTCTACTGGTTTGTTTTCCATGTATATTTTGTCATCTGTTGGAATTAAACTTTTCATGACTTTAGTCTTTTCATGACTTTAGTCTTTTCATGATTGATCTCAAGCCCAATTTTGCTGGCTATTTATTACTTCTCTTCATTACTTGCTTTTAAACAAGGGATCGAGGGACGAAGAGATAGAGGGAAGCAAAGAGAAAAGATACCAGACAGCTTAAGAGAATGGCTTGGCAGAAGGTCAACAACAGGAATGATAAATAACTGTCGTGATCGAAAGTTGTGGAGAGACATGATCACCTATGCCAGCAGGCTTGGTACTTGATGATGATGATGAAACAAATGTTAAGTGAGCATATGTGTTGTTTTGTGGCCTAATATATCTGTCTTCAGTATTGAATTTTTGAGCACTGGCTGGTCTGTTATCTTGATCTTTACTTAGTTGTTATGCTACTGGTTAGCTTGTTACTTCTACTGGTTAGCTTGTTACTTCCACTGTTAGCTTGTTACTTCTACTGGTTAGCTTGTTACTTCCACTGGTTAGCTTGTTACCTCTACTGGTTAGCTTGTTACTTCTACTGGTTAGCTTGTTACCTCTACTGGTTAGCTTGTTACCTCTACTGGTTATCTTGTTACCTCTACTGGTTAGCTTGTTACTCTACTGGTTAGCATGTTACTTCTACTGGTTAGCTTGTTACCTCTACTGGTTATCTTGTTACCTCTACTGGTTCGCTTGTTACCTCTACTGGTTAGCATGTTACTTCTACTGGTTAGCTTGTTACCTCTACTGGTTAGCTTGTTACCTCTACTGGTTAGCTTGTTACCTCTACTGGTTAGCTTGTTACTTCTACTGGTTAGCTTGTTACTGCTACTGGTTAGCTTGTTACCTCTACTGGTTAGCTTGTTACTGCTACTGGTTAGCTTGTTACCTCTACTGGTTAGCTTGTTACCTCTACTGGTTAGCTTGTTACCTCTACTGGTTAGCTTGTTACTTCTACTGGTTAGCTTGTTACTGCTACTGGTTAGCTTGTTACCTCTACTGGTTAGCTTGTTACTGCTACTGGTAAACTTTTACTCTAATGGTTAGCTTGTTACTTCTACTGGTTAACTTTTTACCTCTACTGGTTAGCTTGTTACCTCTACTGGTTAGCTTGTTACCTCTACTGGTTAGCTTGTTACTGCTACTGGTTAGCTTGTTACTTCAACTGGTTACTTTTACCTCTACTGGTTAGCTTGTTACCTCTACTGGTTAGCTTGTTACCTCTACTGGTTAGCTTGTTACTGCTACTGGTTAGCTTATTACTTCTATTGGTTAGCTTGTTACTTCTACTGGTTAGCTTGTTACTTCTACTGGTTAGTTTGTTACTGCTACTGTTAGCTTGTTACTTCTACTGGTTAGCTTGTTACTTCTACTGGTTAGTTTGTTACTTCTACTGGTTAGCTTGTTACTTCTACTGGTTAGCTTGTTACTGCTATTGGTTAACTTATTACTTCTATTGGTTAACTTATTACTTCTATTGGTTACTTATTACTTCTACTGGTTAGCTTGTTACTTCTACTGGTTAGCTTGTTACTTCTACTGGTTAGTTTGTTACTTCTACTGTTAGTTTGTTACTTCTACTGGTTAGCTTGTTACTTCTACTGGTTAACTTATTACTTCTATTGTTAACTTATTACTTCTATTGGTTAACTTATTACTTCTACTGGTTAGCTTGTTACTTCTACTGGTTAGCTTGTTACTTCTACTGGTTAGCTTGTTACTGCTACTGGTTAGCATGTTACTTCTACTGGTTAGCTTGTTACTTCTACTGGTTAGCATGTTACTTCTACTGGTTAGCTTGTTACTGCTACTGGTTAGCTTGTTACTGCTACTGGTTAGCATGTTATTCTACTCGTTAGCTTGTTACTGCTACTGGTTAGCATGTTACTTCTACTCGTTAGCTTGTTACTTCTACTGGTTAGCATGTTACTTCTGCTGGTTAGCTTGTTACTTCTACTGGTTAGCTTGTTACTGCTACTGGTTAGCATGTTACTTCTACTCATTAGCTTGTTACTGCTACTGGTTAGCATGTTACTTCTACTGGTTAGCTTGTTACTGCTACTGGTTAGCTTGTTGCCTCTATTGGTTAGCTTGTTACTGCTACTGGTTAGCTTGTTACTTCTACTGGTTAGCTTGTTACTTCCACTGGTTAGCTTGTTATTACGACTGGTTAGCTTGTTACTTCTACTGGTTTGCTTGTTACTTCTACTGGTTAGCTTGTTACTTCTACTGGTTAGCTTGTTACTACCACTGGTTAACTTATTACTTCTACTGGTTAGCTTGTTACTTCTACTGTTTGCTTGTTACTGCTTCTGGTTAGCTTGTTACAGCTACTGGTTAGCTTGTTACTGCTAATGGTTAGCTTGTTACTGCTAATGGTTAGTTTGTTACTGCTACTGGTTAGCTTGTTACTGCTACTGGTTAGCTTGTTACTGCTACTGGTTAGCTTGTTACTTCTACTGGTTAGCTTGTTACTTCTACTGGTTAGCTTGTTACTTCTACTGGTTAGCTTGTTACTTCTACTGGTTAGCTTGTTACTGCTAATGGTTAGCTTGTTACTTCTACTGGTTAGCTTGTTACTGCTACTGGTTAG
This sequence comes from Megaustenia siamemsis, assembly GCA_032433765.1. Classification (NCBI taxonomy): domain Eukaryota; kingdom Metazoa; phylum Mollusca; class Gastropoda; order Stylommatophora; family Ariophantidae; genus Megaustenia; species Megaustenia siamemsis. Next base: position 16,318,310 of record JAVIAB010000101.1, read on the forward strand.
CTTGTTACTGCTACTGGTTAGCTTGTTACTGCTACTGGTTAGCTTGTTACTTCCACTGGTTAGCTTGTTACTGCTACTGGTTAGCTTGTTACTGCTACTGGTTAGCTTGTTACTGCTACTGGTTAGCATGTTACTTCTACTGGTTAGCTTGTTACTGCTACTGGTTAGCTTGTTACTGCTACTGGTTAGCTTGTTACTGCTACTGGTTAGCTTGTTACTGCTACTGGTTAGCTTGTTACTGCTACTGTTAGCTTGTTACTGCTACTGGTTAGCTTGTTACTGCTACTGGTTAGCTTGTTACTGCTACTGTTAGCTTGTTACTTTTACTGGTTAGCTTGTTACTTCCACTGGTTAGCTTGTTACTGCTACTGGTTAGCTTGTTACTGCTACTGGTTAGCTTGTTACTGCTACTGGTTAGCTTGTTACTGCTACTGGTTAGCATGTTACTGCTACTGGCTAGCTTTTTACTTCTACTGGTTAGCTTGTTACTTCCACTGGTTAGCTTGTTACTGCTACTGGTTAGCTTGTTACTGCTACTGCTAGCTTGTTACTGCTACTGGTTAGCTTGTTACTGCTACTGGTTAGCTTGTTACTGCTACTGGTTAGCTTGTTACTGCTACTGGTTAGCTTGTTACTGCTACTGGTTAGCTTGTTACTTCTACTGGTTAGCTTGTTACTTCCACTGGTTAGCTTGTTACTGCTACTGGTTAGCTTGTTACTGCTACTGGTTAGCTTGTTACTGCTACTGGTTAGCATGTTACTGCTACTGGCTAGCTTGTTACTTCTACTGGTTAGCTTGTTACTTCCACTGTTAGCTTGTTACTGCTACTGGTTAGCTTGTTACTGCTACTGGCTAGCTTGTTACTGCTACTGGTTAGCTTGTTACTGCTACTGGTTAGCTTGTTACTGCTACTGGTTAGTTTGGTACTGCTACTGGCTAGCTTGTTACTTCTACTGATTAGCTTGTTACTGCTACTGGTTAGCTTGTTACTGCTACTGGTTAGTTTGTTACTGCTACTGGCTAGCTTGTTACTTCTACTGATTAGCTTGTTACTATGAGCAGGATTTGGATAGTTTTAGTTCGTTTATTATATCCTAAAGTTGTGCTACAAATGCCAGACCTGGACCCTGTACGCAAAAGCAATAACAAAAACAACCACAGCTAAGATTAAATGTGTTAGACGAATGACAAGAAATGGCCTGAGAGATAAGGTAAGAAAAGATTAACTGAGAAAAAAGCTAGGAATAATTCCTGACATAGAATATATGAAGAAACAACAGATAAAATGGTTTGACCACGTGATAAGATTGAAACACCAACACCCAACACAACGAGCCTTTAATAAACATTACGAGAACACCAGACTCAAGGACCGACTACGAAAAAGATGGATTGATGGAATATTAGAAACTCTAGGCAACATAATGGCTGCTGAGGCCAATAGAAGAGTAAAAGACCAAAATTATATCTCCCCTCGATGCTAAAAGACAAATGAGGAAGGAAAGGAGAAGAATCCAATCACAAGCAGTCAGTTATGAATCATTGACCACTTTCAGCCCTGGTGTTGACATACACTTTCACCCCAATAAAAAGATGTGATTTCTTGAATTTTGAAATTCCAAGATAATATTACTATTATGATAACTATCACAGGCAAACAAAAATAAAGGAAAAAAATAAAGAGAAAATTGTGTAATTTGTAAATATTATCACAATGTGATAACCATCCTACTTTATAGATCAGATCAAAGTCATCTGCCTCAACCTAGAGTCTATTTAAAATAATGTATTTGTAAAATACTAGGCACTTTCTGACCTAATATTACCTCCACCAAGATCTTAACAAAGAATGTCTCCAATAATGACATGACTAGGGAGGACCTAAAGACAGGCAATGTTCTCAATTGCCTCAGACAACTATGCTAAGAGCATAGCTTTGCTAGACTCCAGATGGCAAGAGAACACAAGGAGACCAAAATAATGGCTTTTTTCAAGGGGTGAGCTTGAAAGTCTGGCTCAAGACAGAAAACAGTGGAGATTTCTAGTGATGGATATACATTTATCTATCTATCTATTGTCCTTTCAAGCCGAAGACGGCACATAGGGCAGAACCACAATCTCTCTAAAATATATGGCGCTGTTTCCATAAAAATACTTTTAACAATGACAGCTTGTCAAGCCATCGATCAATCTCCTTAGTCGCCTCTTATGACATGCCTGGAAGGTCACAGTGTCACTATTCTTTACTTCCCTTATAATGAGGCCCCGGTAACACACATTTATCAAATATAACAAATATTAAATACTACATGTGGTCCCAAGTGTAGCTGCAGAAAACATATCAAATAAATATAAAATTGTATTGAGCTCCTAGACCAACAATGTTTATAGTTTGTTTGCTATACCCGAGGAAGGCTTTTGTTGAAATGTTGTAGTTTAGCTTTCTGATAGTCTAGCTGTTCAATACCATTCTATGTTTATCTCTAGTGTTGTACCTCTAGTGATGGCCATATGTATCACAAAAAGGGAGATGAGTCAGTAAGTAAGTGTCACTCTTAATGTATTACCTTCACTATTGTAACCACTGCCTTCACTGATGGAGCTGCTATCATCATCACTTCCCTGATGAACAACAACTGGGTTGGCTGTGGGAATGAAACCATCACCAAAGTGGAGCTGTGTGTTAGGGCCATAGTTGAAGATTTTGTTCTTGACGTTGGTGACATTTATTGTTACTGGCCTAAAAATAATTTGTTGATGAAAAAAATAAAAATTTATAAATTAATTATACAATAAATGTTATTATATTTGTAATATTGTTTGAGAGAATATATTAAGATCCATAAGAGGCATACCAGAAATAACAATTGGAGGTCATAATATAAATAATCTAAGGTATGCTGATGATACAGTCTTAATCGCTAAAAGTGAAAATGAGTTACAAGAGATGCTAGACTTTATAGTGAAGGAAAGCAAAAATAAACGACTCAGCCTTAATAGCAAAAGGACAGAAGTAATGGTAGCAACAAAGAAAAAGACATCATTGCTTTGCACAATAGCAACAAATGGAACAATATTAAAACAGGTAAATGAATTTAAATATCTGGGAACACTATTAACATCAGATGGTAGATGTACAAAAGAGGTGAGATACAGAATAGTTTAGGCAAATGCAGCTTTTCAAAAAATGAGGAAGATACTATGCAATCCATTTTTGACAATAGAAACAAGAAAAAGAGTTCTTAAATGTTATGTAGAGCCAGTCTTAACATATGGATGTGAATCATGGACAATAGGACAACAGACAAGAAAATCACTGGAATTTGTAGAAATGTGGTTTTACAGAAGAATGTTGAGAATACCATGGACAGCTAAGAAGAGTAATGAAAACATTCTGAAAGAAGCCAAAGCAAAGGGAGGGCTAATTTCCAATATTAGGCAAAACAATCAACATTTTTTGGCCATGTAATGAGAAGGGAACAGCTGGAATATTTTGTGACAGTTGGAAAAATTGAGAAAAGAAGAGCAGGCCCGGTACTCGATGATGATAACTGTATAAAATGTAAGACAACTTTCAGTATTGGTGTTGTGGTTTATAGGAACCATCTTCTGTGTGAACAGAGTGCAGGCAACATACAATACTGTCTCTGTAAAAAAAAGTACCCCCCGTCACGCCAAGTGGCGTATAGGGAAATATGGTGTTAGTGACCCTATATTTTACAGACCTTCAGCACATGATTTTTGGGTAATGTGGTCGGTATTACGCCCGTGCTGCTTTTACTTTCCCAGAAAAAATCCGGTACCCATTTAAGGCTGGGTGAACCCGGAGCCGTCGGTTGGGATCGAACCCTACCCCTTGTCCGTAGTAGTCCAGTTCACTAACCACTGAGCTATCGCGGCTCCTACTAATTTTTAGGGAATTAGTAAAAACCCAGTGTCCTCGCCAGGATTACGAACCCCGGCTGTTGCCGTGGTAAGCCAACCGAATACTGTCTCTGTGGTCTGAGAGAAAGATGCAAAGAATAGTTAACCAGAGAAATGTATTAAGTGATGTCACAAACTAGAAAAAAAGAAGATAAATAATTGTGTTGTCTCTCTAACTGCTGTCACAGAGGAAGAGATGTGGTCTCTAAATGCTGTTAACAAACAAGAAAAATAAGACACTGAGAATACTATCTTTAATTGCTGTCACAAACAAGGACCATCACAAATAAAGATTATGATAAACATGAACATCATAAACAAAGATTGCCACAAAAGAACACTTTAAGTGAATGACAAAAGATTATTTACATACATCACAACTTTCCCAGCTTGATGCTCATCTTCCTCATCATGTGAACCACTCGTCTTCACATCTTCTCCATGTTCTAAAGAAAACATGGCCAAGTGGTCTTCTATTTGTTGTTTGATTGTACCCGGATCTTGAGATTCACTGTCACTGGACACTGCTGATGGAGATGTTGTTCCAGAAGACAGAAGTGATGAGCTGTCATTGGATACGTCACCTTGACCTAATTAAACAGACACAAATAATGACCTGAACACCTTAAAGCAAATTTGATTAATTCATTGTCCTTAATTTCTGTTGATGAACAAAACTTTGTAAAAGTGTTTAAACCACCCTTTTTGTCCAATTGAATAATTTGCAGATTTTTATTATTTCAACTTACATTTAGAGATCTGTGCATTACTCTTTCAATGTACCTAGCATTGTCTTTAATCATAACAATATTTAGCATTTTATTCATCCCTTAACCAAAAAAAAAGATATTTTTTTCTTCATCTTCAGTATTAACTGTCCTAAGATTAGGACTTGGGATCAACCAAGAAAAGACAAAAGTAAGGAAAGATCAAATTTATCCACAAGAAAAAATATGTCTGAAAGGAAAAGCCACAGCTTCACATGTGTAGTTCGTACAGAGGCAGGACTGAGTGAATGGTTCCTGATTGATACTGGAGTGAAACAAGGATGTATTTTATCTCTCTTGTTATTTGGAATTGCCATCGACTTCACAATACAGAAATGTTGTACAGGCAAAAAAAGTATTGTATGGACACTTGAATCTCTATTGGAGGACCTTTAACTTGTTGATGACATAGTTCTTATTAAGAGCAATGTGAACATGATGCAAGAAAAAAACAATGTCCTGCTATCAATGGCTAGGAAAATAGGACTTGAGATCAGCCAAGAAAAGATACAAGAAATTAAAAATCAAATTTGCCCAAAGGAAAACAAATATACCGGCAAAGAAAAGCAGCGAAGAAGTAGATCACTTTGTATAACTTGCAGCGCCTCGGATATTCAAAGATGACTACGGAGGCTACGACTCCTCTAATATTTTACCAGAATACATAACACAATCATATTCCAGCTCAATGAGTTAAATGTCAGTGTGCAACCAGCCTTTGTATTTCCTTGAATAGCCGTGATATAGTTCAGATACCTCAAGCCGTTACTAATAAATAGACTTCAATGTCTATGGAGGTCAAACTTACTACAACTGTACAACAGCATCTATCGACCTTGCAATGTGTATGAGAAGTAAGTAGGCCATTTCAAAAATTACCTTTCTGTTTCCATGGCAACAAAAGAACAACAAATCAGATGGCGTTCTATCTTTTAATTGAAATATTAGATGTCGATGGTAGAATAATTTTTGAAGTGCCGACTGTTAGAATCACCACGCTGTCTATATATGCAACAAAAAAAACCTGAACACAACTGTAAGAGAATTTAATTAACAACAAAACCATGTTTTTATGTAACTTATAAAGCAGATAACTAAGATATTATGATGCAATTATAATTATGTTAATTTAGGGCAATAATTGAAGGGACTATTTCACATAGCGCAAATTGTAGTCATGTTTATGTCACAAATGATCAGGTTAAAGGTCAACCTAAAAGTTTGGTCTCATGTCTGGCCTCCTCAAGTTTCAAACTCACCGTCCACCCTTGATATCTTGAAATCTGCATAGATCAGGAGGAAGACACAAGGAGGGAGATTAAAATCAGATTAAAGAAAGCAGCAATGACTTTCAGAAATTTAGATAAAATATGGAAATCAAAATTACTAAGCACAAAAAAAAAACTCAGGATTTTTAAATGCATCCTTACCTAGACATGCGAGAGCTGGAAAACAACTAAAGTTATAGAAAATAAACTGGATACTTTTGAAAACAAATGCCCGAGGAAAATACTTTGAATACCATGAAATGAGTTCAAGACTAGTGCAGAAATAAGAGAAATGACAAAACATCCAAAAATATCAACTATAATCAAGAGAAGGTGGATATATGTTGGCCATGTGATGAGAAGAGACAATAAAGAATCTCAAATGGGAACCAGAAAATAAAAGAAAAAGAGGCTGATCTAGAGAACCACTAAAAAGATCATTAAAACAAGAGGCTATAATTGCTGCCCTATGTGTCGTCTTCGGCTCGAAAGGACAATAGTTAGATAAATATTATATAATGAAGTCTTGGCAGGACAATAGTTAGATAAATATTATATAATGGTGTCTTGGCAGGACAATAGTTAGATAAATATTATATAATGAAGTCTTGGCTGGACAATAGTTAGATAAATATTATATAATGAAGTCTTGGCAGGACAATAGTTAGATAAATATTATATAATGAAGTCTTGGCAGGACAATAGTTAGATAAATATTATATAATGAAGTCTTGGCAGGACAATAGTTAGATAAATATTATATAATGAAGTCTTGGCAGGACAATAGTTAGATAAATATTATATAATGAAGTCTTGGCAGGACAATAGTTAGATAAATATTATATAATGGTGTCTTGGCAGGACAATAGTTAGATAAATATTATATAATGGTGTCTTGGCAGGACAATAGTTAGATAAATATTATATAATGAAGTCTTGGCAGGACAATAGTTAGATAAATATTATATAATGAAGTCTTGGCAGGACAATAGTTAGTTAATATTATATAATGAAGTCTTGGCAGGAAAATAGTTAGATAAATATTATATAATGAAGTCTTGGCAGGACAATAGTTAGATAAATATTATATAATGAAGTCTTGGCAGGACAATAGTTAGATAAATATTATATAATGAAGTCTTGGCAGGACATAGTTAGATAAATATTATATAATGAAGTCTTGGCAGGACAATAGTTAGATAAATATTATATAATGAAGTCTTGGCAGGACAATAATATGAGGTATGAATAACAAAAGAAAGGGAGAAAAAAAAGGATTTTTCTAATGTATTACCTTCACTGCTATCACTACTGCTTTCACTACTGCCACCACTACCTTCACTGCTGTCACCACTGCTGGAGCTGCTATCATTGCCATCATTATCTAGAGTGACCCTCCTCTTATTAACAACAACAGGACTGGCTGTGGGAATGAAACTACCACCAACATGAAGTTGCGTGCCAGGACCATAGTTGTAGATTGTTTTCTTGAGGTTTGTGACATTCATCGATGTTGGCCTGCAGATAATTTGTTGATGAAAAGTAAAGAATATTAACATTATAGAAGCAATGATTGAACAAATTGTTATCGTAATGATAACATTAGACAAAAGTGTAAAAATGTATATTTTATTATTGATAAATAATAGTAACAATAATAATAACTCATTTTAAGAATTTTATATTAATAATTTATTTAAAAATCTGCGATATCTAACTTTTGTCATTATCTATCTATCTATCATCCTCTCGAGCCGGAGACGGCACATAGGGCAGAACCACAATCTCAAAAAACAGAAACCTTGCATGCCAAAATGGCACAAATTGCAGAGATCACTGCTTCCAAAACTTATGGTTCTGTTTCCATAACAATACTTTTTACAATGACAGCTTGTCAAGCCATCGATCAACCTCCTTAGTCGCCTCTTACGACATGCCTGGAAGGTCACAGACAATATTTAGCTTTACTGTAGATAAAATATATTGTGTGTATCTAACTTTGTCACTATTGATGAAAAATGTTCTCCACTCTATCTAAGTTCTGTCACTTTTAATGAAATATGTAGCTATGGTTACTGTATCTAACTTGTGTCACTGTTGATAAAATATGTAGATCCACTCTATCTAAGTTCTGTCACTTTTAATGAAATATATAGCTATGGTTACTGTATCTAACTTGTGTCACTGTTGATAAAATATGTAGCTCCACTCAAAACAGTATGGTTACTGTCTCTAACTTCTGTCACTATCAACACCATAAAGATAACAAGATACTAGGGTACATACACAATATTTTTTACAGTCAGAAATTCCTCTTGCACATCTGACGAATAGCTCATCGTGTCTTCACTTTTTTCTGGAGACAACTCCGACCAGGGTTCTTTGACATCTTCTCTGACGTCGCTCGACCACTGAGAGGAAGTGTCAGACAAATCATGTGACTCCTCTGATATTGAAGGGACAGTTACTGAATCATGACTTAAATGTGTCAATATTGACTCGTGATGCAATGTCTTTGAAGTCAGAAGTGTATCTTTATGCATGGATACATCATCTAAACCAAATTGAAAAAAAGTAGCAGTTTTAAGCTGCACATGTCATCTTAACATTCTTTTTTTTTTGTCTGTATTCTTACGTTTTATCTTCTTCTTCTACTTTTTAGCTCCCAGTGGAGCATAGGTCTTCAACAAACACTTTCCAAGTCGTTCTGTTTTTTGCAATTCTTTTAAGATCATTCCATGTCTTCCCCATCATCTTCATCTCTGCTTCGATCTGTCTTCTCCAAGAATTCCTTGGTCTTCCTCTTTGTCTTTTCCCTTGGGGATTCCAAAAAAGGGCCTGTTGTGTAATACTCTCAGTTGGCTTCCGTAGTGTGTGTCCTATCCATCGCCATCGTCTACACTGTATCTCTTTATCCACTGGTATTTGACTGGTACATTTCCATAATTCCACGTTAGTGACTTTGTCCTGCCATTTCATCCCTTTATTCTAAGTAAGCATCCAGTAATGAAAGTCTGTACCTTCGTGATTGTCAATTTTGTTATTCTCCATGTTTCACAGCCATATAATAGGACCGACGAAGTCGGTCCTATTATGTTTCATAATGTAATATAAATATGAGTTTTTAAAAAGATTTGCGTTTTTAGAAAGGAAATAAGAAGAAGAAAGAAGCCCGCTACACTTCTAGTATTGTATAGAGGAAATTTCCTATTAGTTTCTTTATTCTTTTTAGCATTACTATACTTTTGTGCAACATGGTCAGCACAATTCCAGGTCATTTTTTTCTTTCTCAGAAAAATCTCAGTTGTTTGGAATAGAAAGAACCTGCTCTTGCAATGCTTTACAGTAACTTTTTTTTTTAACTGTAAACTTGTGTTGGCATTGCAGGTATAATGATGGGAATTTCTATAAGTAATAAATTTAAAGAGCCCCATTATGTCTAGTTGCATATAGGGAATATGGTGTTAGTGACAATCATTTTTACAGACCTTCGGCACATGATTTTTGGGGTAATGTGGTCGGTATTACGCCCTTGCCGCTTTACTTTCACAGAAAAAAATCTGGTATCCATTTAAGGCTGGGTGAACCCGGAAGCCATCAATCAGGATCAAATCCAACCTCTTGTCCTTTGTAGTCCAGTTCACTAACCACTGAGCTATCATGACGCTTCTGAAGGGCCCTCATGGGAGAGGTGGAGTAGAATACCAATCATCTCTGAACTGATTCGCTGTTGCTGTTATCAACACACAAATGTTAGTCATTGAATACATTTTCAGTTTATCCCCTGTGTGGCTTCTTCAGCAAAATAAATTGTTCTTAAAAATGGGACAGGGAAATAAGGATAAAGCTCTGAAATGTAACCCAATCCTTCACAAATTTAGAAAGTTTATTGTTGACCTGAAAGTTGTGTTATGATGTTGATATAATTTTAGCTACAACTCTTCTGGTTAAATATACACACACAAAACACATAAACTCAATAAACATTAGTTACCATTTGTTGAAATCTTGTTCTCATACTCAATATTCTTGCTATTTTTTGTGTTTAAAAATTCGCTGCCAGTTTTAATGTACTCTTGTTCTGTTCGTGTGAATTTATAACTCTGAATAGATTTTATTTTAGTAATCTCAGGAGCTGGAAATGTGTATTTCCTTTGTTGAGGTAAAGAGTAATGATATCGTCCTCGAAAGTCTCTGATATCAGTCTCATAATCAAACTGATTAATAACTTCATGAGAAGATCTAATCAGCCCATCAGCAACTTTATTCTTATCATGCTTAAAGCTTGAAGATGGAGGTGTTTGTTTATATCTTATTTCTGCAAAACCTGTAGCTCTAACTTTGTGAAAGACTTTACCAATTTCCTTAAGACCATAATGAGCACTCAAATATACTGGAGCTTTCTTATATTTATTTTCAGTATAGACATTAGCTCCAGCTTTGACAAGGATTTGAACAATTTCTTGAAGACCATTGCGAGCACTCAAATGTAGTGGAGTTTCCTTATAAATACTTTCAGCATTAACATTAGCTCCAGCTTTAAGTAAGATTTTGACCATTTTTGTACCACCTTTTACAACACTAGAATGTAGTGGAGTTTCCTTATAGATACTTTCAGCATCAACATTAGCTCCAGCTTTAACTAGGATTTCAACAATGTCTTTATAACGATACATACTACTCAAATGCAGTGGTGTTTTCTTATAATTATTTTCAACATCAACATTAGCTCCAGCCTTGACAAGGATTTCAACAATGTCTTTGTGACCATTACGAACACTAAAGTGTAGTGGAGTTTCCTTGTAATTATTTTCAGCATCAACATTAGCTCCAGACTTGACTAGGAATTCAACAATTTCTTTATATCCCTCAACAACACTCAAATGTAGTGGAGTTTCATTATACTTATTTTTAGCATCAACATTAGCTCCAGACCTGACAAGGATTTCAACAATGTCTTTAAAGCCCTCCACAGCACTTAAATGTAGTGGAATTTCTCTATTACTGCATTGAGCACCAACATCAGCTCCAGCTTTCAAAAAGATGTTAACAAGTTCTTTATCCCCAAATTCAGCACTCAAGTGTAGTGGAGTTTTACCAGATGGTGTTCTCTCATTAACATCAGCTCCAGCTTTCAGAAAGATGTTAACAAGTTCTTTATCCCCAAATTCAGCACTCAAGTGTAGTGGAGTTTTACCAGATGGTGTTCTCTCATTAACATAAGCTGCAGCGATGCGAAGGATGTCAACTTTGTAACCAGCCTCTGCAGTAGAGAACAATGTTTTATCCTGACAGTCATCCCTATCCGATCCCTCTGATTTGTTTTCCACAAGTTTTCCACGATGTAGAATATCTCGTTTATGATTTTCTAAAATCTTGATACTCTTACTAGATAGAAATGTCAACAACTTTATAACAAGATGATTGTTATCTTTCTCTGTGAATGGTAAAACATGTTGTCTTGACAAGTCATCCATGTTAGTTCTAGTCATCAGATTATTCTCATTGCATCGAACAATGGCCTATAATCGCTTAGATCTCCTCCCCAGTAAATCTTGCAGTGTGAAACGATAAACTAGTTCACATTCTACCCACGATCTCCTCGTAGCTCTCTTGAATCTAGGCAAGACCCCCCTTGACTAACATGAAGATCTGGGAGTCACACCAGGGCTGCAAATTGACGATCAGCATTTTCTACATGGACAGTGAGATCTCTGACTTGTTTTGTCAATGCAGGATCAGATCTGTTGAAAAAATTTGAACACGTTTACAAAATTTCCTGACTTTAATTAGTTGTTAAAATTGCGATTCATTTTTTTTTTTGGGGGGGGGGGGGGGATGATAGCATGGTTAATCTAAATTTTAATTTAAATGCGTTATTGGTCAATTTTTTAAAATCCTTATGTTGTATGAGTAAATGTGTAGATAAATATGATTTTCGACTTTTTAAAGAAACATGTACACTTTCTAAAGTAAATTCACTTCAAAATATAAGGATAATGTTGTGAGGTGGAAGGTGGGGACAATATTGGTAGGTGACTGCTGCAGGGGACAGGGAGACGGATGAGGTAAATGGGACAGGAACATCTTAAATACATTGAACTTCATAGTATTTGAACATTGATTCTGATCACATAACTAGTGAATAACTTGTACAACAAAAGTGTTAATAATAAATTATTGTAAATCAAAATAAATGATGCTTTATTGCTAACAAAATTAATATCAGTTTTTTTTTTTTAAAAAATATGTTTATCATTTCTCAGTTAGGCTTAATTATAAAATAATTTTATTCTTCTTGACTGCAGAACAAAAAACAAATCAGTCGGTTACCGACACACACTTTGTACTATCTCTCAGAGCAACAACACAATTATATGACTTTGCATGGTCCAAGGCAGCCCTTCATATAATGCCTCAAATCTGCCAACAGTATCCACCCATGTCTCCGTTGTTCCTGGTCATGTTAAATGACTTATCTGGTAATTAATTAACCATACTGTTTAATAACCTTGTACAGTCATAGTATGGTTATGGAAGGCCCTGGTATCACTTAAAACAAATTAAAATCCATAATTGCTCAACAGCCCGTGCCAGTGGAATTATTCGAATTACTATCTCATCTCCCAAAGATAGGTAGCTGTAGTCCCCATCATAGCAGTCTCAGCACACGCCAAAAGACATAAGGCGAAACCCCACAGAAAGTGAACACAGCCATTTGTTCCCTGTCATACGATATCATCATTCATCGTAAACAATCGGAATATTGAAACACGATTAAAACGGATTAACGCACAGCTCACGGTGTGCACAGTCATAGTATATTTCATTTAGTTCTTTCAACCCTTATTTGATTTATCTACAAAATATTCAGGGTTTTATCTGGAGTTCAAAGGGGAGGAACATATCTCTTGGCTTGCCTGTGATTTAAAAAAACAAGTATTTGCACTTATCATCATCATGTTCTGTCGTTTAGCATTGGTGATCATGTCTTTCCAGAATTCTCTGTCTACAGTACATTGTATCAGTTCTGTTGTTGACTGTTTTCCGTGCTACGACACTAAGAAATCATGTATCTTCTCTTTTTCTCTCGCCCGTGATGTCTCTTTCCTTGTATTTTGACAGTTGTAACCAAGTATTCCAAATATCCTCTCCTCATAATGTGCCCAAAAAATGTTGATTGTTTTCTTTTGATCTTTTTTTAGGAGCTCCCTTTTTGTGTTGGTCTCTTTATGAATGTCCTCATTGGCCTTTTTGTCCAGGAAAGTCAAAATTCTTCCGAGAAATCCCATTTCGGTGGCCTCTAATGGTTTTTCATTTGTTTATTTACTGTCCATTATTCACTTCCATAGTCATGATTGGCTCTATATAGCACAGATGAACTCTCTGTCTCACTTCTATTGACATTAGATTTGTTGCATAAGACGTTTTTCATTATCTGAAATGCTATTTTGGCCTGAGTTATTTTGCTTTATATTTGTGGTGCATCTTCCATCTGATGTTATTATTCGTTGTGCCCAAATATTTGATGCGTTGCATTTGTTTCAGATTTCTGTTCACTGCTCTGTTGATCTCTAACCACCACCGTCAGATTGTAGTAAGCTTGGAAAACATTTCTTAATTTAAGAAACTCAAGTTTTCAAACTCAACTGTTTTTCCTCCATCAACTTGACAAATGGTAATTAAAATTGCCCATACTCATCAAGTACTGTTTTTTCCTCCATCAACTTGACAAACAGTAATTAAAATTGCCCATACTCATCAAGTACTGTTTTTCAATATTCATTCATTTATTTCCTCTCGGTCTGAAGACAGCACATATTGTTGTAGTCATAGTTCTCCATGTTTGATGATTTGCTGATAGTTCTTGCATGTGTTTTATTTATTTTTTGTTTGTTTGTTAGTCCTGTGTTTGAACCTTCGCTAGCAATTGTTCTGTGTAGCGATTCAGATCAAGAATCTGCCTTGTTTTCTTTTACCAGGCGGTTTCCACATGAATGTCTGATGGGGAAGTTTTTCTTCATTCATTTTCATCAACTGACCGATGTATTTATAACATCTTCTTCTTATAAAGCTCGCCACGTATTCTTGTTTTGATTCGTCTCTTATCTGTTCATATGAAATGTATTTTTTCCAACTTATGTTTGAGATCATACATAAAAGTCTAGATGGACTTCCAACTTTCACATTGTCATGTCAGAACTGGTATCATACAGGAGTTGAACAGTCTAAGTTTTGTTCATTTTCTGAGAACTTTTAATCTCCAGATGTTCTTCACTTTGTTGAAAGCTTGTAATGCTAGTGCGATGAGTATCATGATGTCTGATGTTATGCCTCCATCATTGGACATTTTGCTGCCTAAGCATGTAAATTTGTAACTTTTTGTAAAATGTCATAGTTGATTGTTTTATCAGAGACTATGTTGTTAATATACATTACTTTCATTTTGGACATGTGTGTTGAGCGTCTTTTGATCTTGCATCTAGGATTCAGGACTTTCATTTTAGTCATGTGTGTCGAAGGGTCTTTTTGATCTTCCATCTAGGATTCAGGACTTTCATTTTGGTCATGTGTGTTGAAGGGTCTTTTTGATCTTGCATCTAGGATTCAGGACTTTCATTTTGGTCATGTGTGTCGAAGGGTCTTTTTGATCTTGCATCTAGGATTCAGAATTTTCATTTTGGTCATGTGTGTCGAGGGTCTTTTTGATCTTGCATCTAGGATCAGGACTTTCATTTTAGTCATGTGTGTTGAAGGGTCTTTTTGATCTTCCATCTAGGATTCAGGACTTTCATTTTGGTCATGTGTGTCGAAGGGTCTTTTTGATCTTGCATCTAGGATTCAGAATTTTCATTTTGGTCATGTGTGTCGAGGGTCTTTTTGATCTTGCATCTAGGATTCAGAATTTTCATTTTGGTCATGTGTGTCGAAGGGTCTTTTTGATCTTGCATCTAGATTCAGGACTTTCATTTTGGTCATGTGTGTCGAAGGGACTTTTGATCTTGCATCTAGGATTCAGGACTTTCATTTGGTCATGTGTGTCGAGGGTCTTTTTGATCTTGCATCTAGGATTCAGGACTTTCATTTTGGTCATGTGTGCCGAAGTGTCTTTTTGATCTTGCATCTAGGATTCAGAATTTTCATTTTGGTCATGTGTATCGAAGTGTCTTTTTGATCTTGCATCTAGGATTCAGAATTTTCATTTTGGTCATGTGTGTCGAAGGGTCTTTTTGATCTTGCATCTAGGATTCAGAATTTTCATTTTGGTCATGTGTATCGAAGTGTCTTTTTGATCTTGCATCTAGGATTCAGAATTTTCATTTTGGTCATGTGTATCGAAGGTCTTTTTGATCTTGCATCTAGGATTCAGAATTTTCATTTTGGTCATATGTATCGAAGGGTCTTTTTGATCTTGCATCTAGGATTCAGGGCTTTCATTTGGTCATGTGTGTCGAAGTGTTTTTTGATCTTGCATCTAGGATTCAGAATTTTCATTTTGGTCATGTGTGTCGAAGTGTCTTTTTGATCTTGCATCTAGGATTCAGGACTTTCATTTTGGTCATGTGTGTCGAAGGGTCTTTTTGATCTTGCATCTAGGATTCAGAATTTTCATTTTGGTCATATGTATCGAAGGGTCTTTTTGATCTTGCATCTAGGATTCAGAACTTTCATTTTGGTCATGTGTGTCGAAGGGTCTTTTGATCTTGCATCTAGGATTCAGGACTTTCATTTTGGTCATGTGTGTCGAAGTGTCTTTTTAATCTTGCATCTAGGATTCAGGGCTTTCATTTTGGTCAGGTGTGTCGAAGGGTCTTTTTGATCTTGCATCTAGAATTCAGAATTTTCATTTAGTCATGTGTGTCGAAGGGTCTTTTTGATCTTGCATCTAGGATTCAGAATTTTCATTTTGGTCATGTGTATCGAAGTGTCTTTTTGATCTTGCATCTAGGATTCAGAATTTTCATTTTGGTCATGTGTATCGAAGGTCTTTTTGATCTTGCATCTAGGATTCAGAATTTTCATTTGTCATATGTATCGAAGGGTCTTTTTGATCTTGCATCTAGGATTCAGGGCTTTCATTTGGTCATGTGGTCGAAGTGTCTTTTGATCTTGCATCTAGGATTCAGAATTTTCATTTTGGTGATGTGTGTCGAAGTGTCTTTTTGATCTTGCATCTAGGATTCAGGACTTTCATTTTGGTCATGTGTGTCGAAGGGTCTTTTTGATCTTGCATCTAGGATTCAGAATTTTCATTTTGGTCATATGTATCGAAGGGTCTTTTTGATCTTGCATCTAGGATTCAGGACTTTCATTTTGGTCATGTGTGTCGAAGGGTCTTTTTGATCTTCCATCTAGATTCAGGACTTTCATTTTGGTCATGTGTGTCGAAGGGTCTTTTTGATCTTGCATCTAGGATTCAGAATTTTCATTTTGGTCATGTGTGTCGAGGGTCTTTTTGATCTTGCATCTAGGATTCAGAATTTTCATTTTGGTCATGTGTGTCAAGGGTCTTTTTGATCTTGCATCTAGGATTCAGGACTTTCATTTTAGTCATGTGTGTTGAAGGGTCTTTTTGATCTTCCATCTAGGATTCAGGACTTTCATTTTGGTCATGTGTGTCGAAGGGTCTTTTTGATCTTGCATCTAGGATTCAGAATTTTCATTTTGGTCATGTGTGTCGAGGGTCTTTTTGATCTTGCATCTAGGATTCAGAACTTTCATTTTGGTCATGTGTGTCGAAGGGTCTTTTTGATCTTGCATCTAGGATTCAGGACTTTCATTTTGGTCATGTGTGTCGAAGGGACTTTTTGATCTTGCATCTAGGATTCAGGACTTTCATTTTGGTCATGTGTGTCGAGGGTCTTTTTGATCTTGCATCTAGGATTCAGGACTTTCATTTTGGTCATGTGTGCCGAAGTGTCTTTTTGATCTTGCATCTAGGATTCAGAATTTTCATTTTGGTCATGTGTATCGAAGTGTCTTTTTGATCTTGCATCTAGGATTCAGAATTTTCATTTTGGTCATGTGTGTCGAAGGGTCTTTTTGATCTTGCATCTAGGATTCAGAATTTTCATTTTGGTCATGTGTATCGAAGTGTCTTTTTGATCTTGCATCTAGATTCAGAATTTCATTTTGGTCATGTGTATCGAAGGTCTTTTTGATCTTGCATCTAGGATTCAGAATTTTCATTTTGGTCATATGTATCGAAGGGTCTTTTTTGATCTTGCATCTAGGATTCAGGGCTTTCATTGGTCATGTGTGTCGAAGTGTCTTTTTGATCTTGCATCTAGGATTCAGAATTTTCATTTTGGTCATGTGTGTCGAAGTGTCTTTTTGATCTTGCATCTAGGATTCAGGACTTTCATTGGTCATGTGTGTCGAAGTGTCTTTTTGATCTTGCATCTAGGATCAGAATTTTCATTTTGTCATGTGTGTCGAAGTGTCTTTTTGATCTTGCATCTAGGATTCAGGACTTTCATTTTGGTCATGTGTGTCGAAGTGTCTTTTTGATCTTGCATCTAGGATTCAGAATTTTCATTTTGGTGATGTGTGTCGAAGTGTCTTTTTGATCTTGCATCTAGGATTCAGGACTTTCATTTTGGTCATGTGTGTCGAAGGGTCTTTTTGATCTTGCATCTAGGATTCAGAATTTTCATTTTGGTCATATGTATCGAAGGGTCTTTTTGATCTTGCATCTAGGATTCAGAACTTTCATTTTGGTCATGTGTGTCAAAGTGTCTTTTTGATCTTGCATCTAGGATTCAGGACTTTCATTTTGGTCATGTGTGTCGAAGGGTCTTTTTGATCTTGCATCTAGGATTCAGAATTTTCATTTTGGTCATATGTATCGAAGGGTCTTTTTGATCTTGCATCTAGGATTCAGAACTTTCATTTTGGTCATGTGTGTCAAAGTGTCTTTTTGATCTTGCATCTAGGATTCAGGACTTTCATTTTGGTCATGTGTGTCGAAGTGTCTTTTTAATCTTGCATCTAGGATTCAGGGCTTTCATTTTGGTCAGGTGTGTCGAAGGGTCTTTTTGATCTTGCATCTAGAATTCAGAATTTTCATTTTAGTCATGTGTGTCGAAGGTCTTTTTGATCTTGCATCTAGGATTCAGAATTTTCATTTTGGTCATGTGTATCGAAGGGACTTTTTGATCTTGCATCTAGGATTCAGAATTTTCATTTTGGTCATGTGTATCGAAGGTCTTTTTGATCTTGCATCTAGGATTCAGAATTTTCATTTGGTCATATGTATCGAAGGGTCTTTTTGATCTTGCATCTAGGATTCAGGGCTTTCATTTGGTCATGTGTGTCGAAGTGTCTTTTTGATCTTGCATCTAGGATTCAGAATTTTCATTTTGGTGATGTGTGTCAAAGTGTCTTTTTGATCTTGCATCTAGGATTCAGGACTTTCATTTTGGTCATGTGTGTCGAAGGGTCTTTTTGATCTTGCATCTAGGATTCAGAATTTTCATTTGGTCATATGTATCGAAGGGTCTTTTTGATCTTGCATCTAGGATTCAGGACTTTCATTTTGGTCATGTGTGTTGAAGGGTCTTTTTGATCTTGCATCTAGGATTCAGGACTTTCATTTTGGTCATGTGTGTCGAAGGGTCTTTTTGATCTTGCATCTAGGATTCAGAATTTTCATTTTGGTCATGTGTGTCGAGGGTCTTTTTGATCTTGCATCTAGGATTCAGAATTTTCATTTTGGTCATGTGTGTCAAGGGTCTTTTTGATCTTGCATCTAGGATTCAGGACTTTCATTTTAGTCATGTGTGTTGAAGGGTCTTTTTGATCTTCCATCTAGGATTCAGGACTTTCATTTTGGTCATGTGTGTCGAAGGGTCTTTTTGATCTTGCATCTAGGATTCAGAATTTTCATTTTGGTCATGTGTGTCGAGGGTCTTTTTGATCTTGCATCTAGGATTCAGAACTTTCATTTGGTCATGTGTGTCGAAGGGTCTTTTTGATCTTGCATCTAGGATTCAGGACTTTCATTTTGGTCATGTGTGTCGAAGGGACTTTTTGATCTTGCATCTAGGATTCAGGACTTTCATTTTGGTCATGTGTGTCGAGGGTCTTTTTGATCTTGCATCTAGGATTCAGGACTTTCATTTTGGTCATGTGTGCCGAAGTGTCTTTTTGATCTTGCATCTAGGATTCAGAATTTTCATTTTGGTCATGTGTATCGAAGTGTCTTTTTGATCTTGCATCTAGGATTCAGAATTTCATTTTGGTCATGTGTGTCGAAGGGTCTTTTTGATCTTGCATCTAGGATTCAGAACTTTCATTTTGGTCATGTGTATCGAAGTGTCTTTTTGATCTTGCATCTAGGATTCAGAATTTTCATTTTGGTCATGTGTATCGAAGGTCTTTTTGATCTTGCATCTAGGATTCAGAATTTTCATTTTGGTCATGTGTGTCGAAGTGTCTTTTTGATCTTGCATCTAGGATTCAGGACTTTCATTTTGGTCATGTGTGTCGAAGTGTCTTTTTGATCTTGCATCTAGGATTCAGAATTTTCATTTGGTGATGTGTGTCGAAGTGTCTTTTTGATCTTGCATCTAGGATTCAGGACTTTCATTTTGGTCATGTGTGTCGAAGGGTCTTTTTGATCTTGCATCTAGGATTCAGAATTTTCATTTTGGTCATATGTATCGAAGGTCTTTTTGATCTTGCATCTAGGATTCAGAACTTTCATTTTGGTCATGTGTGTCGAAGTGTCTTTTTGATCTTGCATCTAGGATTCAGGACTTTCATTTTGGTCATGTGTGTCGAAGTGTCTTTTTAATCTTGCATCTAGGATTCAGGGCTTTCATTTTGGTCAGTGTGTCGAAGTGTCTTTTTGATCTTGCATCTAGAATTCAGAATTTTCATTTTAGTCATGTGTGTCGAAGGGTCTTTTTGATCTTGCATCTAGGATTCAGAATTTTCATTTTAGTCATATTTATCAAAGGGTCTTTTTGATCTTGCATCTAGGATTCAGGGCTTTCATTTTGGCCATGTGTGTCGAAGGGTATTTTTGATCTTGCATCTAGGATTCAGGACTTTCATTTTGGTCATGTGTGTCGAAGGGTCTTTTTGATCTTGCATCTAGGATTCAGGATTTTCATTTTGGTCATATGTATCGAAGGGTCTTTTTGATCTTGCATCTAGGATTCAGGACTTTCATTTTGGTCATATGTATCGAAGGTCTTTTTTCTTGATCTTGCATCTAGGATTCAGAATTTTCATTTTGGTCATGTGTGTCGAAGTGTCTTTTTGATCTTGCATCTAGGATTCAGAATTTTCATTTTAGTCATGTGTGTCGAAGGGTCTTTTTGATCTTGCATCTAGGATTCAGGATTTTCATTTTGGTCATGTGTGTCGAAGGGTCTTTTTGATCTTGCATCTAGGATTCAGACTTTCATTTTGGTCATGTGTGTCGAAGGGTCTTTTTGATCTTGCATCTAGGATTCAGAATTTTCATTTTGGTCATATGTATCGAAGGGTCTTTTTGATCTTGCATCTAGGATTCAGAACTTTCATTTTGGTGATGTGTGTCGAAGTGTCTTTTTGATCTTGCATCTAGGATTCAGGACTTTCATTTTGGTCATGTGTGTCGAAGTGTCTTTTTGATCTTGCATCTAGGATTCAGGGCTTTCATTTGGTCATGTGTGTCGAAGGGTCTTTTTGATCTTGCATCTAGGATTCAGGGCTTTCATTTTGGACATGTGTGTCGAATGTCTTTTTGATCTTGCATCTAGGATTCAGGATTTCATTTTGGTCATGTGTGTCGAAGTGTCTTTTTGATCTTGCATCTAGGATTCAGGCTTACATTTTGGGAATGTGTGTGACGAAGGTCTTTTGATCTTGCATCTAGGATTCAGGGCTTTCATTTTGGACATGTGTGTCGAAGGTCTTTTTGATCTTGCATCTAGGATTCAGGGCTTTCATTTTGGACATGTGTGTCGAAGGTCTTTTTGATCTTGCATCTAGGATTCAGGGCTTACATTTTGGGGATGTGTGTGACGAAGGGTCTTTTTGATCTTGCATCTAGGATTCAGGGCTTTCATTTTGGACATGTGTGTCGAAGGTCTTTTTGATCTTGCATCTAGGATTCAGGCTTTCATTTTGGACATGTGTGTCGAAGGTCTTTTTGATCTTGCATCTAGGATTCAGGGCTTTCATTTTGGTCATGTGTGTCGAAGTCTTTTTGATCTTGCATCTAGGATTCAGGACTTTCATTTTGGTCATGTGTGTCGAAGTGTCTTTTTGATCTTGCATCTAGGATTCAGGGCTTTCATTTTGGACATGTGTGTCGAAGGTCTTTTTGATCTTGCATCTAGGATTCAGGGCTTTCATTTGGACATGTGTGTCGAAGGGTCTTTTTGATCTTGCATCTAGGATTCAGGGCTTTCATTTTGGACATGTGTGTCGAAGGTCTTTTTGATCTTGCATCTAGGATTCAGGGCTTTCATTTTGGACATGTGTGTCGAAGGTCTTTTTGATCTTGCATCTAGGATTCTGGACTGACATTTTCAGCTCAACGTTGGGATGAAGATTATATTGTAGAGTGCCCGTTTTGCCTCTAGAGTTATTTCCTTATTGGACAACAGTGGTGATAGATGTCCAATGATTTGACAAGCTTTGTTGCATCTTGAGTCTATTTCTGCTGTTTGTGAATTGTTGTTTGTCACTAGAATTCCTAGGCATTTAAATCCATCTACTTGTTTTAGTTTTCTGCCGTCTATAGTTATGTTGATGTTCTGTTTATTTTTTGTGATATTCATGACTTCTGTTTTGTTGATGTTCTTTTTTTTTGTTGTATTTTGTGGCTGAGCTGTTTAGTCTATGTTCTTGTAGGTCTTCTATTTGTCCTTGCATTATACATGTATTATACTATCATCATCATCATCAAGTACCGGGCCTAGTGGCGTAGGTGATCATGTCTCTCCACAACATTCGATCTCGGCAGCTATTTATCATTTCTGTTGTTGACCTTCTGCCAAGCCATTCTCTTAAGCTGTCTGTTATTTTTACTCTTTGCTTCCCTCTATCTCTTCGTCCCTCAATTTTTCCAGTTGTTACAATATATTCCAGTTGTTCTCTTCTCATTACATGGCCAAAAAATGATGATTGTTTCTTCCTAATATTGAAAATTAGCTCTCTTTTTGCTTTGACCTCTCTCAGAACATTTTCATTACTCTTCTTAGCTGTCCATGGTATTCTCAACATTCTTCTGTAAAACCACATTTCTACAGACTTCAGTGATTTTCTTGTCTGTTGTCCTATTGTCCATGATTCGCATCCGTATGTTAAGACTGGCTCTACATAACATTTAAGAACTCTTTTTCTTGTTTCTAATGTCACAAATGGATTGCATAGTATTTTCCTCATTTTTTGGAAAGCTGCTTTTGCCTGAGCCATTCTACATCTCACCTCTTTTGTACATCTTCCGTCTGAGGTTAACAAAGTTCCCAAATAGTTAAATTCATTGACCTGTTTTAATAGTGTTCCACTTGTCTTTATTTTGCACTAAAGGTGATGTCTTTTTCGTTGTTGTTACCATTACCTCTGTCTTTTTGCTATTAAGGATGAGTCCTTTATTTTTGCTTTCCTTCACTACAATGTCCAACATTTCTTGTAACTCATTTTCACTCTTAGCGATTAATACTGTATCATCAGCATACCTTAGATTATTTATATTATGACCTCCAATTGTTATTCCAGGCATGCCCCTTATGGATCTTAAAATAATCTCACTATAAATATTAAACAAATCTGGTGACAGCACACAACCATGTCTAACACCCTGTTTTATTTGTTGAAACATTCCCACTTGGTTTCCAGTTCTTATGGCCGCTGTTTGTTGCCAGTACATGTTCTTTATTATTCTTAGATCTTTGCTGTCTATGTTTATGCTTTCTAAAATGTTGATTATTTCTTGGTGCTTTACTTTGTCAAATGCCTTGGTGTAATCTATGAAACATAGGTATAGATCTGTTTCACCTCTATGACTCTTTCTACTAAAGATCTTATGATATAAATGGCATTGCTTGTTCCTTTATCTCTAACAAAACTACACTGTTGATCGCTAATTTCTGGACTGATTTTGTTTCGCACTCTTCGCATGATGATTCTTAGTAATATCTTAGTCATATGACTCATAAGGCTTATTGTGCGATGATCATCGCATTTAATCGCACCCGATTTCTTTGGTAGGGCTATGAATATTGATTTGAGCATGTCGTCTGGTATATATCCGCTGTTGTAGATATCATTCAATATTTTTGTTATTACTTCTATTCCAAAATCACCCATGGCTTTAATCTCTTCTTTAGTTATATTATCTGGTCCAGGAGCTTTGCCTGCTTTCATATTGCGCAAGGCATCTTCCACTTCTTCTCTGAGTATTTCTGGTCCTTCTCCATTATCTTTAATATTTACTTCCGTTCATTCATCATTATAAAGATCTTTAATGTATTCTGTCCATCGTTCCCTTATGTTTTCTTGATCAATCAACACTTCTCCTTTCTTTGATCTTAAACATCCAATTTTATATATACTATATGTTTTATATACTACATATTTTATGTACTGTATATTTTATATACTATTTATTTATATACTGTATGTTTTATATACTGTATGTTTTATATACTATTTATTTTATATACTATATATTTTTAGGTAATTTCCTAGTTTGATCAGATATAGTCTTTCAGTTTGGAAGAGTGATGTCCCCTAAAATATGTCTGCCAAAATACAGTGGTTCTACGCATTCTTGGCGTTGGGGTCATTACGCTGGCATGTAATCATTTCGGAGTATCTGTTGATTGGGCGTTGGGTCCATGGGTTAGGTTTAGCTTTAGTGTTAAATATTTATAAATAGCTATATTATAACGCGTGACAAAACGACGCCACTCGGCCTAATTATGATCTTCTGATCGAAGGGAATTGTGCGGTTGATTACCAGCGTAATGACCCCAACGCCAAGAATGCGTAGAACCACTGTATTTTGGCAGACATATTTTAGGGGACATCACTCTTCCAAACTGAAATACTATATCTGATCAAACTAGGAAATTACCATATTTTATATAATATGTTTGATAAAACATATGTTTTATATAATATATGTTTTTATATATGTTTATACAAATATATTACATGCTTTATATACGATATGTTTTATATACTATTTGTTTTATATACAATGTTTTTCTGTTTATATACTATTTGTTTATATACTATATGTTTTATATACTATATGTTTTGTATACTATTTGTTTATATACTATATGTTTTATATACTATTTTTTTATAAACTATATGTTTTTATATATGTTTATAAAAATATATTATATATGGCCCTTTTCGTCTTGTCAGACGGTCTCTAGTGGAGGCTATTGCGTATTTTTTTTGAGGTATTGTTTTGCCGAACAGCTTCTCTCGTGGCTAATTCTACCAATGTTTGACAAACACACGCAGTCACATAATGAACAGGTCAGGCTCGCTGGTCCACAGGGTTTTCCATCCTTTTTCATGAGTCTCTTCTCTACTAAGTCCTGTCTTAGCACAGTCTCAAATGTTTTATACCGTTCCTTATACGTGCTCTCCATGATGTGCGATCACTTGCCAGATGTTGCCATTCGTTTTCACAGATGGAGAAGTCTTTCAGAGATGATTTGCAGATATCTCTATATCGTAGTTTAGGTCTGCCGATTTGTCGTTTTCCGTGTTTTAGCTCGCCATATAGTATTTGCCTAGGAATGCGTTTTTCTTCCATCCGTTGGACATGCCCCAGCCATCTTAGCCTTCGACTTCTGAGCATCGACATGATTGTTCGGGTCTTAGCACGTTGCAGGACAGTTAAGTTGGTTATTTTGTCCTGCCATTTGATGTGCATTATTTTGCGGAGACATCGCATGTGGAAGACATTTAGTCTTTTTTCCTGGTTTGAGTATGTTGTCCAGGTTTCGGATCCATATAGTAGTGTGCTAAGCACACAAGTTTGATATATTAAGAGTTTAGTCTTTTGAGTTAGTTTCGTGTTGTTCCATGCCCTTTTTGTGAGTTTGCCGAAGGTCGTAGCTGCCTTACCAATTCGACAGTTTATTTCTTCATCAAGAGAGATGGTTTGCGTAACTGTGGATCCAAGATATGTAAATTTCTGTACTGATTCTAGTGGGCAGTCTTTTAGAGTAATAGATATAGGTTTGAAGTCACCTTGATTTAGTATTACTGTCTTCTGAACATTAATTGACAGTGAAAAAAGGTCGCATGCTTTATCCAGGTTGTTGATCAGCGACTGTAGGGTGGCCTCACTATGAGCGACTAGGGCTGCATCGTCAGCAAATAAAAATTCTTTAAGTAGGGCAACATTTGTTTTGGTTTTTGCTCTTAGTCGTGCTAGGTTGAACAGTGAGCCATCTGGTCTAGTGCGAATGTAAATATCTCCTGAGCTGTTTTCGAAGGTGTAATTTAGGAGGGCAGCAAAAAATATACCAAAAAGGTGGGGGCGAGGACACATCCCTGTTTCACTCCTTTGTTGACTTTGAAATTCTCTGATGGACTCCATCAAAATGGACTTTGCCATTCATGTCTTCATGGAAGGAAATTATCAGCCTAAGTAATTTAGGAGGGCAGCCTATGCCTTCTAACACCTTGTAGAGACCATCTCTGTTTACTGTGTCGAATGCCTTTGTGAGATCCACAAAGGCAATATAGAGCGGCATATTTTGTTCCCGACATTTTTCCTGCAGTTGTCTAAGAGTGAAGATCATATCTATGGTTGATCTCCCGGGTCTGAAACCGCATTGGGACTCGGGAAGCACCCGTTCTGCAAGTCTATGCAGGCGATTAAGTACGACTCTAGCAAAAGCTTTGCCTGTTGTGCTAAGGAGAGAAATGCCTCTGTAATATTGCAGTCGCCCCTGTCTCCTTTATTCTTGTACAGCGTTATAATCTTGGCATTTCTCATATCATGAGGTATAAAGTTTTATAAACTATATGTTTTTATATATGTTTATAAAAATATATTATATATGGCCCTTTTCGTCTTGTCAGACGGTCTAGTGGAGGCTATTGCGTATTTTTTTGAGGTATTGTTTTTGCCGAACAGCTTCTCTCGTGGCTAATTCTACCAATGTTTGACAAACACACGCGGTCACATAATGAACAGGTCAGGCTATATATTTATAAAAATATATTACATGCTTTATATATGATATGTTTTATACACTATTTGTTTTATATACTATATGTTTATATACTATATGTTTATATACTATATGTTTTATATACTATTGTTTATATACTATATGTTTTATATACTATTGTTTATATACAATGTTTTTATATATGTTTATAAAAATATATTACATGCTTTATATACGATATGTTATATACTATTTATTTTATATACTATATGTTTTATATACTATATGTTTTATATACTATTTGTTATATACTGTACTATGTTTTATATATGTTTATAAAAATATATACATGCTTTATATATGATATGTTTTATATACTATTTGTTTTATATACTATATGTTTTATATACTATATGTTTTGTATACTATTTGTTTATATACTATATGTTTTATATACTATTTGTTTATAAACTATATGTTTTTATATATGTTATAAATATATTACATGCTTTATATACGATATGTTTTATATACTATTTATTTTATATACTATATGTTTTATATGTTTATATACTATGTTTTATATATGTTTATAAAAATATATACATGCTTTATATATGATATGTTTATATACTATTTGTTTTATATACTATATGTTTTATATACTATATGTTTTTATATATGTTTATAAAAATATATTACATGCTTTATATACGATATGTTTTATATACTATTTGTTTTATATACAATGTGTTCTGTTTATATACTATTTGTTATATGTACTATATGTTTTATATAGGCCTACTATATGTTTTACATACTATATGTTGATATATTATATACGAGATTTAAATTTGTGATCCCATTTCTCCCTCGGAAGCCTTTCGAACACAAACATAACACACATACGTTTTTCACAATTTGTAATCATTCTTCCATTTTATTTACCCAT
Organism: Megaustenia siamemsis; assembly: GCA_032433765.1. Classification (NCBI taxonomy): domain Eukaryota; kingdom Metazoa; phylum Mollusca; class Gastropoda; order Stylommatophora; family Ariophantidae; genus Megaustenia; species Megaustenia siamemsis. Next base: position 16,345,372 of record JAVIAB010000101.1, read on the forward strand.
TTCTGTGATTTTATTTGTTTTCCTCGTCCACTTATTGAAAACAAATAATTTAATCACCTTTTCCCACTTGTTATTTGTAAAATAGCTGTTAAATTATATTCCATTTAAATGAAGTTAAATATACGCAGTATTTTAAATTAATTCATTCATTTACATTTACCACCCTTTGGCTTTTGTGTGGATATTCACATTGTTTGCTTGAGAAAAGTAACAAACAACACAAAAAGAGATAGAATACCAAATGAAACCATAAGAAAATGGTAGGAACAAAACCCTGCCAAGAATATATAGAACAACAACAACTTAAATGGTTTGGCCACCTGGTCAGAATGAATCCTCACCAATCACCATCAAGGGCGTTCTTCTCGAGAATGCATGGAAAAGACCAAGAGGAAGACCCAGAAGAAGATGGATAGATGCAGTGACAGAGACATGTAACAACAAAGGAAAATCACTAATTCAGACAATTCGAGCAGCACAAGAACGACAAATGATATAAACCACGACACCTTTTTTAATTTAGGTTAGGTATCAGTGAAAAGAGAAAAGAAGAAAGAAGATTCACATTGTGGCCAAAGCAATTTTCAGGCTAGCCTCAGACAAATAAAGTTGTCACGATTTTAATGCGGAAAGAAAATAACCCCCCTCCCACAACCAGTAATGTATAACTGTGATACGTTTATAGATTTTGTGAAACCAAACCAAGTACTTACATTCATGTCACTGAAAATAGATATGGCTGATATCTTCCGTTCGCCATCTTACTTCCTTAAGACATGACAAATATGTTAGGAAATTCCCCAACAAATTGCGTGTACTATAAACAAAATGTATTGCTACAACGGGACAGTGCATTTTACAGCAATAGCCAGAAATGAAAAATGTTGACAAGCTGGTTAAGGCAAGCACTGATAAAGAGCAAAGTCCATCACATAGTATCAATGAGAGAGCAAGAAGGACATAGTCAACGGGAACTTCTGTAAAGGAATGAATAACAAGAACGAAAAAACAACAGTCTCTCAATGTCCTACCCTAAGTCTGAAGAGAGCAAATCAAACTACAATCGTCCTATCCTTGCTGTTTGAACACATATCTTCACAAATTAAATGATTGATGTCCCGCAGCATACATTACGGTTATGGAAGGCCCGGTATCACTGCAAACGAATTAAAATCCATAATTGCTCAACCGCCCGTGCCAGTGGAATCATCCGAGTTACTATCTCATTTCCCAAACAAAGCAAGGTAGCTGTAGTCCCCATCATAGCAGTCTCAGCACACGTCAAAAGACATAAGGCGAAACCGTACAGAAAGTGAACACCGCCATCTGTTCTCCGTCATATGATATCATCATTCATCGTAAATAATCGGAATATAGAAACACGATCACAACAGATGAAACGCACAGAGCACTTAACTCAGTAGCTCCTGCAACAAACCAACGTTTATTGCGGGCTCGTTGTGTTATGTTTTGATCACTCTGCCATGTCACGTGGCCAAATCTATTGTTTCTTTATATATTCTATGGTGGGGGCTAACCTAAACTTACGATATAGAGATATCTATAAATAATCTATGAATGACTTCTTCATCTGTGAAAATGGTGGGGGCTAACCTAAACTTACGATATAGAGATATCTATAAATAATCTATGAATGACTTCTTCATCTGTGAAAATGGTGGGGGCTAACCTAAACTTACGATATAGAGATATCTATAAATAATCTATGAATGACTTCTTCATCTGTGAAAATGGTGGGGGCTAACCTAAACTTACGATATAGAGATATCTATAAATAATCTATGAATGACTTCGTCATCTGTGAAAATGGTGGGGGCTAACCTAAACTTACGATATAGAGATATCTATAAATAATCTATGAATGACTTCTTCATCTGTGAAAATGGTGGGGGCTAACCTAAACTTACGATATAGAGATATCTATAAATAATCTATGAATGACTTCTTCATCTGTGAAAATGGTGGGGGCTAACCTAAACTTACGATATAGAGATATCTATAAATAATCTATGAATGACTTCTTCATCTGTGAAAATGGTGGGGGCTAACCTAAACTTACGATATAGAGATATCTATAAATAATCTATGAATGACTTCTTCATCTGTGAAAATGGTGGGGGCTAACCTAAACTTACGATATAGAGATATCTATAAATAATCTATGAATGACTTCTTCATCTGTGAAAATGGTGGGGGCTAACCTAAACTTACGATATAGAGATATCTATAAATAATCTATGAATGACTTCTTCATCTGTGAAAATGGTGGGGCTAACCTAAACTTACGATATAGAGATATCTATAAATAATCTATGAATGACTTCTTCATCTGTGAAAATGACTGAGAACATCTGGCAAGAGATCGCGCATCATGGAGAGACTTTAAAAGGGAGCCTCGGTAGCCAAGTTGGGAAAACCACCCGACTGAGCTACCGATGTTCGGACAACCCGTGTTCGATTCCCGCTAGAAGCAGTGTGAGTTGTACTCGTGGTTGGGAAAAAATAGCTCCGCGGTCGACCGAGCCGCTGGCAGAAATTGGTAATTACTGTAGCACCATGGGAAGGTGAAGAATGCCGTCTCGCATCGTGAGTTTCGATGCTTGAAGCGACACTATCCAGAAGTCACCGAACACTTCTGGATAGGCGGCCGAGCTCATATGGGTGGAGACTCGTGTGATAGGACGCCGATTCAAGTCTTCTACTTTATGTTTACTGTATAAAAAATGGCATAACATCATTTGAGGCTGTACTATGGCAAAACATGGAATAGAAAAGACTAATGAAAAATGGCGGAAAACCCTGTGGATCAATGGGTCTGGCTTGTTCATTCTGTGGCAAGATGTTATCATATGCATGTTTAAACTGGGCCGCCGAAGATCCGCATCTAACAGTCTATGGACTGACCAGTATCACCAGCTTTTCTGCAGCACAGCAATTATTTGCCTGTTGTATTTGCCTGACCAGTATCACCAGCTTTCCCGCAGCACAGCAATTATTTGCCTGTTGTATTTGCCTGACCAGTATCAAGACTGGCGATAAGTGGATACGGTGCCTACTGCTTCCATCACACAGGGGCACATTCTCATGTATTGTCACACTAGACAGGAAGCGCAGGGAGCAGAATCCAGTCGCGGTCGATGCGGAGGTCAACGCCTCATTTGAAACAACACCCTCGAGGAAGATGCAGTCATCTATACCGACGGATCCGTAATAAAGACACCAAAGGAAAGGGTGGGCATTTACAGTGCGCTGTGTAGTCAGAATAGTCAAAGAGAACAGCGGTGCGTATATTATGACCTCGAGTAGTGTGACATTGGAGATTATGGCAGTGACCAGGGCATTCATTGATTAAGTCACACGACTACCCACGCCTGCAAACTAAGTGACTTGAAGAGCATGATAAGAAAATTAGAGGCGGACTCTGAACACAAGCAGTAATTCGAATCACTGCAGAAGTCAACAACACGCAGTCACCATTATCTACATCCCTGGACAAGCGGGAGTATGGGGAAATGAATGATATGATATTTAGGGTAGCTAGCGGTGCTATTGTCGAAGACGGTCAACCAATGGATCAGACGGACATCAATGAATGCCTCACGAGAAGCGGAAAAGGTACAAGACTTTGATAACCATACATCCACGTCACTCGTCGTGAATGAAAGAGACGAAAGTAAAGATGGGTACAGCCAGAAACGAGGGTTTAGTGAGCGTAAAAGAAAACTTATCAACCAACACAGAACTGGAGTCGTCAGTCGCTGGACACTGCAGGACTTGCTGAGTTGGGGATCTGAGCACCTATAGCTAGGGTTGGAGTTCAAGGATGACAACCCATGAATAACCCAATGTCTACATTTAACATTAAAAAAAAAAAAAGAAACATCTTCTGGATGCGAATACTGATTTGTCTGAACTTTATTTCAGCTTGAACGAAGTCCCGGCCCTTGTCTTTTTTTCTCCTTTCTGTTGTTGACTATTTGTGATTTTTTTCACAGAGTGTTGTAAACATACCTCTTGCCCTGAAATGATTCACTGATCTATCTCCTTGGAAGTTTCCCTCCATAATTGTATTTATTTATTATTATTTGTCTCCACTGTAATGAAATCAACGAAGGCTTCAAGACGATCAATTTCTTTTGTTTGCCTACGATGAAGATGTTTAGCATGCATTATCTTTATTTATTTTAGTGCTTAAATTGTAATTAAATAAGTCTATTTACGTCTTGACAGACAGTTGGCAGCAAGCAATCATGAAAGTCACTAAAAGCATTAGTGTATCATACTGGGTGCTGCTTTACTGAACATCTTTTTTCGTGGCTGAATTTGCCAATCCTGGACAGACAGATCCATCTACAGAACGAACAAGGTGTATTTGCGGTACATGGCCTTGTCACGTTTCTCTTACGCCCTTTGTCTTCTGAATTTGACATCTGCTTTGTCTCGAAAGTTGCTGTGTCATTTTTTATGTTTGCTCTCCATGTGCTACAATCCGCAGCCACATTTTCCCAGTTCCTTTCACTTATAGAAAATCCCCTCAAGGAAGCCTTGCAAACATCCTTATATCTCAGCACTGGTCTGCCCTTTGGTCTCTTTCCGTCCTTAAGTTCGCCATACAATATTTGTTTGGAAATACGATTGTTTGCCAGTCTTCTACAATTAAATAAGTAAACAGTAATAAATCCAACGTGATATAACGTTATTTGCTGTAAAATAAATTTGTAGCGAGCTGTTTTAGTTACACTTCGGTTTAACGTTGGTAATTAAGCAGTGTCGTCGAGTCCTCTTAGCAAATTACCCCACTTTGTGCTACCTTTTGTTATAGGGTACCCAAATACTTGCCAGCACTAGTTATCTTTGTTTCTATTGGTTTTTGCATGCTTGTCTTTTATCTGCTTAACTTTTGTGCATCCCCAACACATGACAGCTTTTGTAATTATTTCTGAATCTCTTCTCAGCTCAAGAAACCTGTCTTGTCCTGTTGTTTATTTTAGAAATTCTTCAATTATCTGAGTGTGGTACATTCTAATTTGGTAGATAAAGTTAGATATTCAATTTAACAACAAGACATCTCTATACTCGTCTCTACAGACTGCAGTGACAACAAAACAGCTGTCTTTATTCCAATATGGCCCACAGAAATGCACGAATATGGCCTATCAGGTGTACAAAACCAGGAACCAAATTCTAGCATCAAGAAAGGCAAGTGACAGAAAGATTATGTGCCACTTATGACACCCCTATCGAATACATTCATGGAGATAGCTCATCATCTCTCTCTCTATCTATCTATCTATTGACCTTTCGATCTGTACTCGGTACATAGAGCATAGACCCAGATACTCCTTCACTTATCTGAATTTTGTTCTAGCAGTTTTCAATCCTTCCAAAGATATTTTATCAGATCTTGCCATTTGTCTCTGTTCTGTGCAAGCAACTCTATCTCATTGAGGGAGCCGATTCCTGCTTTTCTTGCCTCTCTGATCAATGTTCTTCTCAGTGTGTCTCTGGGTCAGCCTCTTCTCCTCTTACCTGTATACATTGTATGTGTGTAACCTTCTGAGTTTGGGAAACTGAATCAGCAGAAGAGAAAGAATTAACAATATTTGTGGTGGAGAAATTCTTCTTTCTATTCCAGAAAGTGACAAATTTAACAATATTTGGATTACTCCAACATCATCAGCGCAAACACTAATTAATTAATTTTTGTTGTTGTTGTTTATTAGAGATAATATTCCAGCACTTCAGGTAAATACATAGGTAACCAGTCACTTTTAAAAGGTGACAGTCTTGACAGTTTTTATAGTTTATGATATAAAAAAAAAATACCAGAAAGAAATACTGAATATAACAACATCATGTGCCGTCTGTGATATTAATGACCACAGACCAGGAGCCTCCAGTATGATTGATACAACTGTTGCACCAAGCATTTCATCAGTAGAGCCATATCTATGGAATGTTAATCTAACATTGTTCTTGAATGATATCCAAGTTAATGAGACATCAGAATCGTGTGGCGGCAGCTACAAGAAGGGAGCGGAGAACATCAAGTTCTGCTGCTATAAAGGAGACTTGCCTTGCTATCCCAGAATTGCCTTAAATGGGATCACTGTAGTTGAAAACTTCTCCTCTTGTGTAAACTACATATTCACATCTAAGAGTGAATCAGTGAAGGTCACAAAATCATATTCTCTCTGTGGTTTTACTAACTACAGGTCATGTGGCTTCTGTTGGATTGGAAATGATAACTTACCACCACTGTGTGTCTATATGTTTGGAATTGGAGTCATCAATGACGGCCTAACATCATCAAGTGCTATGACGATCATCATTTTCGGGAGGACGTGAACTCCCATGGTATATGGTGGATAGGCGGCAGGAACCATTGAAGGCTATGTCTGAAAAGTGTTCCTTCTTGCAGTTTCCTCATATTCCAAGTCCGGCTTGTTGCAGGAGCTACTGAGTTAAGTGCTCTGTGCACACCGTGAGCTGTGTGTCTCATCCGTTTTGATACTGCTTCGATATCCCGCTTGTTTACGATGAATGATGATATCGTATGACAGGGAACAGTTGGCTGTGTTCACTTTCTGCGCGGTTTCGCCTTATGTCTTTTGGCGTGTGCTGAGACTGCTACGATGGGGACTACAGTTACCTTTCTTTGTTTGGGAGATGAGTTAGTAATTCGGATGATTCCACTGGCACGGGCGGTTGAGCAATTATGGATTTTAATTCGTTTGCTGTGAAACCGAGGCCTTCCATAACCAATAATAATCAATAGTTTATGATGATGATGTTGGAATGCTTGAGGACAATACTAGGAATGGAAGATTTATTAGAATTCAGGAACAACAAATGTCGTAATTGATGACTGATTTATTGTCGCTATAAAGTAGTCTTTGAATCAAGGTTTTAATCAATTTATTAAACATCACAATCATTGTACAAATTTTATCACTGAGTTTGCTGAACCAATTCTTGTCTTCATCAATGTCACTGTATTTCAGTACATTCACTCATTCATGATCTTTAATATGCTTGTATATGATGGACATATTTGTTACAGCTTAGGCCGGTAACAACAGAAGTGAGATGTTGGTCATGACTATAAGACTGAGGTAGGTGAACTTCTGCAATGTTCAAATGGTGTGCTATTTAATGTTATACTTTTGGCTACACCATGTTGAAACACCACAGTTTTATGCAAACTTATTGATAAGGAGAATAAGCCTCATGATCCAGCTACATTATTAATCATTGACTGCAGGACAGTTTCATTATGTGCATAGAAGCTCCTTGATTAGGGTCTCAGTTGTTTAAAATTTGTCCCTCAAGTGTGCTAAATTCCCATTGCTTACTATACCTAGATGAATAATATAAAGAAAGTGCTTTGCCCATATTGTACTAGCCCCCTTTCGACTCCTCTTTAAATTGTTCCAAAGTAGGGACGGAGTCCTTATGTTCGGAACCAAGGTTGTGCTGCAGGGGATGCCAGAATATGGATAATACACCACCGGCTGCCTTAGGATCCCTCCTTCTTTATTTTCTGTCTGAGGTTACTCTGGTAGCCTTCAAACTCTCCCAACTCTTCTCACAAGGCTGTAAACAAATTTGGCAAGAAAGCCACTGTTGAAAATAAGCATTAATCAGTGCAGCAGTGAAAATGATGATCTATTGTTATATGTCTATTACAATTGAAAATAAGAACAAATATCCCACTAAACAAAAGAATCATAATGTCAATCAAAATAACATTATAAATCATTGTGTAGCTATATAAATCATTGAGTAGCTATATAAATCATTGTGTAGCTATATAAATCATTGTGTAGCTATATAAATCATTGTGTAGCTATATAAATCATTGAGTAGCTATATAAATCATTGTGTAGTTATAAAATCATTGTGTTGCTATATAAATCATTGTGTAGCTATATAAACCATTGTGTAGCTATATAAATCATTGTGTAGCTATATAAATCAATGAGTAGCTATATAAATCATTGTGTAGCTATATAAATCAATGAGTAGCTATATAAATCATTGTGTAGCTATATAAATCAATGAGTAGCTATATAAATCATTGTGTAGCTATATAAATCAATGAGTAGCTATATAAATCATTGTGTAGCTATATAAATCAATGTGTAGCTATATAAATCATTGAGTAGCTATATAAATCATTGTGTAGCTATATAAATCATTGTGTAGCTATATAAATCATTGTGTAGCTGTATAAATCAATGAGTCGCTATATAAATCATTGTGTAGCTATATAAATCAATGAGTAGCTATATAAATCATTGTGTAGCTGTGTAAATCAATGAGTAGCTATATAAATCATTGTGTAGCTATATAAATCAATGTGTAGCTATATAAATCAATGTATACTTGTGTGTCAACCACGATCAAGGGGAGGAAAGAATGCAGTCACTATCACATGTCATGCATGTCGTAAGAGGCAACTAAAAATGTTGGGGTCAAGGTATTCCCCAGTACCATGGAGTTCATACACTCTGAGTTGATGCTATCTTTAGTGCTTTCACTAGTGTGTAGAGGGAGTGCTTCATACTTAAGCAGGTGCCAAGGAGGGCATTTGAACATATGGAGTGGACCATTGTATGATGAAGATGATCTGTCTATTATACTATACTAGACTAATTACATCTCTATCTATATATCTATTGACCTTTCGAGCCGTAGCCGGCTCATAGGGCGTAGACCAAGATACACCTTCTCCTATCTGAATTTTTATTCTAGCAGTTTTCTTTTAAAGATATTTTATCAAATCTCGCCATCTGTCTCTGTTCTGTGCAAGCAGCTCTATCTCATTGAGGGAACTGAATCCTGCTGCTCTTGCCTCTCTCATCAATGTTCTTCTCAGTGTCTCCCTGGGTCTTCCTCTTTTTCTCTTACCTGTTGTTTCCACATGAGGGCTTGCTTTGCTATTCGGTTATTATCTCTTCTCATCACATGTCCAACATATGACCATCATCTTTTCTTTATTACTGACTAATTACATACACATTTATAATTATTTAAAGCTAGTATGTAGTAAACAAAAAATAATGCCATAGAAATTGTGTTACAATTTGACAGATATAAGAATAGACAATATTAAACATGTGAATGGAGGGATGGCGCCTGAAGGAAACAAGAGCTGGAAGCTGCCAGCGATATACAGCTGATGGTTTGTGTCAGGATTGGTGAACCAGAACCATCCAGACCCTACTCCACCTCTTCTCAGTGCCACCAGTAACAGACTAACCTGTCTAGTCTGGCCAAGCAGGTAGGGATCAAAGTGGGAAGGCACCTAATGGAAACAAGAACTGGAAGCTGCCAGCGATATACAGCTGATGGTTTGTGCCAGGACTGGTGAACCAGAACCATCCAGACCCTACTCCACCTCTTCGCAGTGCCACTAGTAACAGACTAACCTGTCTAGTCTGGGCAAGCAAGAAAGGATGGAAGAGGGAAAGCAACCTGGTACTTAAAAACTATGTGCTGAAGTCGGATGTGTTGGGCTGGAAGGTGCAAACAAACCACAACACAATCCACAACACAATCCATCTATGCTCACTTAACATCCTCTAATTTCCCAATAATAAATTCTTTCATTATTAATTGTACTGATATAAGAATGAACAATAATACATTTTCCACTAATAAATTCTTTGATTATTAATTGTACTGATATAAGAATGAACAATAATACATTTTCCACTAATAAATTCTTTGATTATTAATTGTACTGATATAAGAATGAACAATAATACATTTTCCAATAATAAATTCTTTCATTATTAATTGTACTGATATAAGAATGAACAATATTACATTTTCCACTAATAAATTCTTTGATTATCAATTGTACAGATATTATAATGGACATAATTAAACTTTCCACTAATAAATTCTTTGATTATCAATTGTACAGATATTATAATGGACATAATTAAAACTTTCCACTAATAAATTCTTTGATTATCAATTGTACAGATATTATAATGGACATAATTAAACTTTCCACTAATAAATTATTTGATTATCAATTGTACAGATAATATAATGGACACAATTAAACTTTCCACTAATAAATTCTTTGAATATTAATTGTACTGATATAAGAATGAACAATATTACATTTTCACTAATAAATTCTTTTATCATTATAATTTATACATGTTGTAATTTAGAAAGGTTGAAATAGTGCCAGGTCTAGAACAGAACCAGATTATATTTCTTTAATTTACAAATAATTTGTTGTTCTTAGAAACCCATTTTTCATGGAAACCTTCAATGAAGTTGTAATATTTCTTGCTGGTGATAAAGCTGTGCCTCAAGTTCACAGCACATTTCAATAATTCTTCTTCTTCTTCCTTCTTTTCTCATTTGTCTTTCGGTGTTTTATTTCAATAAATGATTGTTCTAATTTGACTTTTTGCAATGACTAATGTTGACACAGACACAGAGATATGAAATAAATGAGCAAATGCAAAAAGGTACATGAGTGAGGATTGACTAGCATGATTGTCATGATTGTCAGTTGTCACATAACCTTCAGTTTGTGGGAAATAAGGTGGCAATCCAGACCAAGGCACATCAAAACAAGATAACTTTTGCATCAATAGATAAATTATAACATACCTGTATGATAATTGTATAACTACCTAGCTCACTGTTTAAGTATTATAATATATACAATAATATTGTAACTTTTCAAATCATTGTATTGTATGGGTAAATCAATAGCTTACCATATAAATCATTATATAACATTATAAATTTTTGTATAACTATATTAGTCAATATATATATACATAAATCACAACATTATAATCATTGTCTAACTACATAGATCAATGTCTCATAATCAGGTTGCATGATCTTTGCAGAATGTTGCATTCACCACAGCCAATCTGAAAGAATCTCTGTCTCTAGCCAGATCTCCCACAGAACATTGCATTCACCGCAGCCCATCTGAAAGAATCTCTGTCTCTAGCCAGATCTCCCACAGAACGTTGCATTCACTGCAGCCTGTCTGAAAGAATCTCTGTCTCTAGCCAGATCTCCCACAGAACGTTGCATTCACCACAGCCAATCTGAAAGAACCTCTGTCTTTAGCCAGATGTCCCACAGAACGTTGCATTCACTGCAGCCCATCTGAAAGAATCTCTGTCTCTAGCCAGATGTCCCACAGAACGTTGCATTCACTGCAGCCCATCTGAAAGAATCTCTGTCTCTAGCCAGATGTCCGAAAGAACGTTGCATTCACCACAGCCCATCTGAAAGAATCTCTGTCTCTAGCCAGATCTCCCACTTCTTCTGCTGTCATCTTCAAGGTCTCCTTGATGTCTTGAAACCACCTTCTTCTTGATCTACCCCTGATGTGTTGCCTAGAAACCATGCCTGCCATTTTTGTTCTTTCCAGTATGCTGTGCTTTTGACGTGACAGTAGTATTTAAATTTCCTCTGTAGAATGGTGTTTATAAACCAGTTTTTATAAACCATTTTTTGACCTATTGGGCCGAAACGTCGTTTAGTCTGCGTCGTCCACTTATCACGTAAAGCTTCTTACATACCATTTTTTTCTATTTTTAATTTTCCTTATAAAACAGTTCTTGTTTAATGTTTAAACCTTTAATAAGCTCATTTTTTTCATTATCCAAGATAAGATAATTAAGGATTTTTCTGTAGCATTTTGTTTCAAATGAATTTTTTTTTCTTCCTTGCTCTCTGTGAGATTGCCCATGATTCACAAGCACATTTTGCTTTTGGGAAGATTGATTTTAACTTTACTGCTTTACTAATATTGTGCCACATGATCTTCATGATGTTTAATTTTTGTGTTATTGCTAATCTTCTTCTGATCTCTCTCTGACAATCTCCATTGTTAGTTACTACAGATCCCAGATATTCATAGTTTACTACAATTTCAAGTTCTTCACTATTAATGATGATTTTGGGTTTGACTTTTTAGATCAATGTCTATCAACATAAAAATCTGAATATTATTATTCATCTTACAACAACATAGATCACTGTTTATGTATGCAAATAATACCGTAACTTTACACAAGTCATTGTATAACTATGCATACATAAATCAATGTTTATATATATAAATCATAAACATCATCATCTGGAGGTATCCATCCCTCTCGTTATACTTTGGGTGTTCTCGTTTTCATTTTTCATGATACTGGCCTTTGATGATGGATATGACGTCATGGGACGCACCAACATGGAAGTTCATCCGAGTTCTAGCCGTGGTGTATACAATGCTGATCTTGAACATCGCGCTGTCTGTTGTCACAGCGAGTTGGCGGATTGTTAGAATTGTAACCACGGGTTTGAAATAATTGTTTGTGCACATTTCGTTGACCACCGCTGTAGATCAAGTCTTTATTCTGCTGGCTTTGTTTGCCACATTGGAAGCTAATGACCTAACTGCCTAACTTGTGTAGGCGGTTGGTTTGGAGCAAATTGTGTGTTGCAGTGTCACTGCTAAAATCGCTCAGTTTGTGACAGGGCTACAGGGATATGCACAAACGGACACAGTTGTCGGCGAGAGCGTTTCGGACCCCAGTGTCAGTACTTTGATCTAGTTTGCAAATACGCCTAGGGATCTGGACCTACAGATCCGGACAGTTTCATGGTCTAATCAACAAGTTACGGATTGAAGGGGCGATAGTTGCAAATATCTGCTCCATCTACATTGGCGGTGGTCGGAATGTGGCTCTCAAACAGAAGGCAAACCAGATCGACACATTTGATGCTTGATATACAGTGGACGGGTGTGGACCAGAGGCCGCAGTTAATGGCAAAACAAAGACCAATCTTTATGACAATGACTGCACACACACACAATTGAGAAGTGGAACCAATTCTGTTTACTGGTATCTGAACTTTGACACGTCCCAGAAGACTCACACCATTCGAATTTATCATCGAACTAGCACTATGATTCGGATAAAGAATGACACTCCAAAGGCTTTCTCTGACAGTGGCGGTGTAGTGTTCCAGTATAATGATATATTATACCCAAATATTTCTGTGAACACTATTGTAGTCACCATACAAGCGACAATGGCACATAGTAAGTTTGAGTTTTCACCGACCTTTTCGCAGGACGAGAGTGCACTGACGGTGTGTGAGGTGCAAACATTTACAGACACTTATTGTCTGGACGGGCATTCTTGGTCGTTTTGTACAGTGTGTAGTGGGTGTTGCAAAGGCTGCACCTGCGTCATCATCGGTACGTGTCACGGCAACTGTTCACATGGGATCTATGGACACGACTGCTCCGGGTCTTGTCTTAGTGTCAGTTCTTTATGTGAGGAAAATCCGGAAAATGCCAACATTTCAAACATCCTGACCATACCTGTGGTGACACTTGTCCTGATGGTAGTTTTGGACTACAGTGCGAACAGACGTGTTCTGATGGCTGTGACATCATATGTGACACAGAAAGAGCAGACTGTACTCGCAAGGAAGCGTACTACGGGCCAGACTGCACTCTCAAATGTCCTGACCACTGTGTTTACCAACATAAATCAAATAACTGTAAATCATTACATAAACACATAAGGTAATATTTATGTCTGTGTTTACCAACATAAATCAAATAACTATGTAAATCATTACATAAACACATAAGGTAATATTTATGTCTGTGTTTACCAACATAAATCAAATAACTGTAAATCATTACATAAACACATAAGGTAATATTTTTGTCTGTGTTTACCAACATAAATCAAATAACTTTGTAAATCATTACATAAACACATAAGGTAATATTTATGTCTGTGTTTACCAACATAAATCAAATAACTGTAAATCATTACATAAACACATAAGGTAATATTTTTGTCTGTGTTTACCAACATAAATCAAATAACTTTGTAAATCATTACATAAACACATAAGGTAATATTTATGTCTGTGTTTACCAACATAAATCAAATAACTATGTAAATCATTACATAAACACATAAGGTAATATTTTTGTCTGTGTTTACCAATATAAATCATATAATGTGTAAATCATTACATGACTACATAAAGTAATATTTATGTCTGTATATCAAAATATGACGCTATAAACAATTATCTTTACTCTCACTTTCTTCTGCATTTCAGAATCAAGGGAAAATTAAGTCCTTATTTTGGCCAATGGTTTGTATTATGTCTCCTACACTATATTTATAATATTTGCTATTTCATGAAACCATCATCATCTAGATGCACATTTTCCCACTATTCACATTGCTTCTGAGTGTTCTGCGAGGGAAGCTGTCTGGTGGTGATCACATGTCCAAACTATTTGATTTGTTGTTTTCTTATGTGATGCCCATGGGACTACTAGGGTCATGACCTCGGAGAGGGAAGAAGGAATAGGGTCACTGTCACCTGCCACGCATGTCATAAGAGGTAGCTAAGGAGCATTAGGGACAGGTTCTTTGCTGGTGCTATAGAGTTCATACATCTGATCTGAACCGATCTTCAGTGCTTTCACTAGTGTATTTTGAGTGTGCTTCATACTGGGTAACATGCTGATGAGGGGGGGGGGGTCTGAGCACTGTGGTGTTGTCTGTTTTACAATGAAGAAGATCTGATCTGAACCATCTTCAGTGCTTTGACTAGTGTATTTTGAGTGTGCTTCATACTGGGTAACATGCTGATGAGGGGGGTCTGAGCACTGTGCAGTTGTCTGTTGTACAAAAGTTGTCTGTTGTACAAAAGTTGTCTGTTGAAGATCTGTTGACTAAACTAAACTTCCTAATATGATCCAGCACTGTGGAGTTATCTGTTGTACAAAAGTTTTCTGTTGTACAAAAGTTGTCTGTTGAAGATCTGTTGACTAAACTAAACTTCCTAATATGATCTAGCACTGTGGAGCTGTCTGTTGTACAATGAAGAAGACCTGTTGACTAAACTAAACTTCCTAATATGACCAGCACTGAAATTCTATCTATTGACCTTTCGAGCCGTAACCGGCCCATAGGGCGTAGACCAAGATACACCTTCTCCTATATGAATTTTTGTTCTAGCAGTTTTCTTTTAAAGATATTTTATCAAATCTCGCCATCTGTCTCTGTTCTGTGCAAGCAGTTCTATCTCATTGAGGGAGCCGATTCCTGCTGCTCTTGCCTCTCTCATCAATGTTCTTCTCAGTGTCTCCCTGGGTCTTCCTCTTTTCTTTACCTGTTGTTTCCATATGAGGGCTTGCTTTGCTATTCGATTATTATCTCTTCTCATCACATGTCCAACGTATGACCATCGTCTTTTCTTTATTACTGAAGATATTAGTGGTTGATTGGCGATTTCTCTAATTTCCTCGTTTGTTTTGAATTCGTTCCATTCTATACCAAGTATTTTCCTTAGACATTTATTTTCGAATGCGTTCAACTTTGTTTCTATATCTCTTGTTGTTTTCCAGCTTTCACACGCATACGTAAGGGTTGATAGTACATTTGATTTGAATAGCCTAAGTTTTGTGTTTGTGCTAATGAGTTTTGATTTCCACAACTTTTCAAGGCTTCTGAAAGACATTGCTGCTTTAGCCAGTCTGATTCTAATTTCTTTGCTCGTATCCCCTTCTCGATCAATGTGACTTCCAAATTACTGAAATTACTTCAACTCTTTTCCTTACATCCTCATTTCTGATTTTGTCTTTTCTTTGTAACATTCAGTGTTCATCTACTTAGACATTTCTGTAGTGATCAATTGTCTTTTTTCTTGTCCAAATCTGACACTAATAGCAGAGTGTTTGAAAGAATATTGTGTTATATAGTGCTCTCTTTGTATCAAATGTTATATGTCTCTTCTGTAATATTG
This sequence comes from Megaustenia siamemsis, assembly GCA_032433765.1. Lineage (NCBI taxonomy): Eukaryota > Metazoa > Mollusca > Gastropoda > Stylommatophora > Ariophantidae > Megaustenia > Megaustenia siamemsis. Next base: position 16,361,233 of record JAVIAB010000101.1, read on the forward strand.
GAGCTAATTGCTTAATAATTTGGTTTTCTTTGCAGCATCTGTTGTCAATCTCTGTATGTATTTCCCATTGGGTGATATGGCAGTTCTTAAGTATTTAATGTCTGCTAACAAACTCTCAACACACAAAAGTTCTAAGTCCAAAAATTTTAATTTTTAGTGATGAAGGGTCAGTCATACAAGCAATGTCATGCCTGAAACAAGACAGACTGATTCAAGAAATAAAGAACAAAATATGTTCATTGTCAACAAAGACAGAACTAGTCCAGCAGAGGATACCAGCACACTGTGCATCCCTGGAAATGAGAAAGCAGATGAGCTTACAAAAACAGGTAGGTGGGAGCCTTCAACAATCCAACCAACATCAGAAGCTCAAAGAAAGAAAGACAAGTCTGCAACATGCTAGGAAAGCTGATTTTATTATACCATCCGATGTTTAGAGTTTTCCTAAAACAGTGGTCTATAATTGTCTGTATGGGCCATATCAAAGAAGGTTTCATGCTGGTATTAAATACTAAAGTCTGGTGTATGCTTTATGTCCACAGTCTATAGTTTGCTGAATTAGATAACAATTGTTCTTGTATCCTTTATTCTATGTTTATCATTTCTTTTCTGCTTCTATTCCTTGTCAATTATGCTGCCCTAGAATATAAAGTGATCCACTTCCTCTATTGACACTCCTTTTCCGCATGTGTTGTTGCATTTCATTATTTTTGTTCCATCAATGTTTTTCTCATATTCCTTCATGTCAGAACTTAGTGCCTGTAGCTTGTGGTCAATCTTTGTCAGGTGGAATCCAAACATATTCTATCTATCTATCTATCTATTGACCTTTTGAGCCGTAACCGGCCCATAGGGCGTAGACCAAGATACACCTTCTCCTATCTGAACTTTTGTTCTAGCAGTTTTCTTTTAAAGATATTTTATCAAATCTCGCCATTTGTCTCTGTTCTGTGCAAGCAGCTCTATCTCATTGAGGGAGCCGAATCCTGCTGCTCTTGCCTCTCTCATCAATGTTTTTCTCAGTGTCTCCCTGGGTCTTCCTCTTTTTCTCTTACCTGTTGTTTCCCATATGAGGGCTTGCTTTGTTATCGGTTATTATCTCTTCTCATCACATGTCCAACATATGACCATCATCTTTTCTTTATTACTGAAGATATTAGTAGTTGATTAGTGATTTCTCTAATTTCCTTGTTTGTTTTGAATTCGTTCCATGCTATACCAAGTATTTTCTTAGACATTTATTTTCGAATGCGTTCAACTTTCTTTCCAAATATATTACAGTGAGCAAAATTCACAAATAAAACTCTTATCATTATTGGAGTAATATTGATAAATCTATTTCTAAAACTGGAAAAGGGGGGGGGGGGGTTTTACTATTGTAACACAATCCCAGGACAACGATATTAATCTTTCATAAAAGATGCAAAACAAGAATATTTGACAACAAACATCAACATATAAAGAAAAAGTAAAGTGCCCCGTCACGCCAAGTGGCGTAGAGGGAAAATGGTGCTAGTGACCATAATTTTTACAGACCTTCAGCACATGATTTTTGGGGAAATGTGGTTAGTATTATGCCTGTGCCGCTTTACTTTCCCAGAAAAAAATCCGGTACCCATTTAAAGCTGGGTGAATACAGAAGCCGTCGATCAGGATTTAACTCAACCTTTTGTCTTTTGTAGTCCAGTTCACTAACCACTGAGCTATCATGGCCACCACATCAACATATGGCAACTAAATATAAAAAAAAAGCATTTATCAGCATAAATAAACATAATCATGGCTTATAAATTAAGATGTCAACATTTCAACGCAGTAGCAACCCTCCTAGGTTGTCAACATTTCAATGCAGTAGCAACCCTCCTAACTTGTCAACATTTCAATGCAGTAGCAACCCTCCTAAGTTGTCAACATTTCAATGCAGTAGCAACCCTCCTAAGTGTCAACATTTCAACGCAGTAGCAACCCTCCTAAGTTGTCAACATTTCAATGCAGTAGCAACCCTCCTAAGTTGTCAACATTTCAATGCAGTAGCAACCCTCCTAAGTTGTCAACATTTCAACGCAGTAGCAACCCTCCTAAGTTGTCAACATTTCAATGCAGTAGCAACCCTCCTAAGTTGTCAACATTTCAATGCAGTAGCAACCCTCCTAAGTTGTCAACATTTCAACGCAGTAGCAACCCTCCTAAGTTGTCAACATTCAATGCAGTAGCAACCCTCCTAAGTTGTCAACATTTCAATGCAGTAGCAACCCTCCATTGAATCTCCCAGGTCTCAGATACCATCAACTACAGTTGCTGACTTTCCTGAATGAAAGAGAAACACAAAAATTAGTCAGAGTTTAAGTTTAAAATGAAAATGATGATGAGCAAATAGGAAGCAAAAAGTCAGCAGCTAGTGTGAAGCAACAAAGCAAAATAATAAAATGAAACTACTTCTGCATTCACCCAATGACTACTCTTCTTTGTCTGCCATTAAATAAATGTTAAGTGGAGAAAGATAAGTAGTTTTGTGGCCCAATATATTTGTTTTCAGTATGACATCATCATCATGTGCCATACCGGTTGGCGTAGGTGATCATGTCCCTCCACAATCTTCTATCTACAGTGCATCGTATCAGTTTTGTTGTTGACTGTTTTCCATGCCATGACACAAAGCTATCCAGTATTTTCTCTACTTGTCGCCCACGATCTCTCTTTCCTTTTATTTTGCCAGTTGTAACCAAGTATTCCAACTTTCCTCTTCTCATGATGTGCCTGAAAAATGTTGATTGCTTCTTTCTGATGTTTTTTAAGAGCTCCCTTTTTGTGTTGGCCTCTTGAGAACTTCATCATTGGTCTTTTTAGCTGTCCAGGGAACTTTCAACATTCTTCTGAGAAATCCCATCTCTGTGGCCTCTAATCGTCTTTTCATTTGTTTGTCTACTGTCCATGATTCGCTTCCATAGGTCAGAATTGGTTCTATATAGCACCGATGAACTCCTTTCTCATTTCTATTGAATAGATTTGTTGCATAAGATATTTTTCATTTTCTGAAATGCCATTTTGGCCTGAGCTATTCTGCTTTTATATTTCTGTGGTGCACTCCCATCTGATGTACTTATTGTGCCCAAGTATTTGTAACATTGCACTTGTTTCAGATTTGTCTCGTTTATTTTTATGCTGCATGATGGTGGTGATTGTCAGTATGACAACAGATGTTAAATGGGCATAGATGAGTTCTTTTCTGGCATATATCTGTCTTCAGCACTGATTTTTTTACCATTAGCTTGCTTTTTCTCTTGATCTCTTCCTGCTTGGCCAAACTGATTAGTTTATTACTAGAGGGAGGGCACTGAGGTGGAAGTGTAGTTGATCTCTTCCTGCTTGGCCAAGTTGATTAGTTTATTACTACAGGGAGGGCACTGAGGTGGAAGTGTAGTTGATCTCTTCCTGCTTGGCCAAGTTGATTAGTTTATTACTAGAGAGAGGGCACTGAGGTGGAAGTTTAGGATGGTTCTGTTGTTATATGGATCCAGAAGCCTGTGAGCTGACACCCTTTGGCCCAATGCCATGTAATGATATCTGGAGGTATTTCTGAGTTCCCTTGTAGTTCCGTACAAGATGTTCCATTTATCAGGTCTTTGAGGAAGTAGAGTTGCTCTGATGCACAGTGAAAAAGGTGATGTTTTACTGTTTCATGTGGGTGTTCACAGAGTGGAGATGCTGGAGTTTGGTTTAGTTGTATTCTACTGATGTGATTGTTCAGTGGTACATGACCATCGTTGTATTCTACTGATGTGGTTGTTCAGTGGTACATGACCATCGTTGTATTCTACTGATGTGGTTGTTCAGTGGTACATGACCATCGTTGTATTCTACTGATGTGGTTGTTCAGTGGTACATGACCATCGTTGTATTCTACTGATGTGGTTGTTCAGTGGTACATGACCATCGTTGTATTCTACTGATGTGGTTGTTCAGTGGTACATGACCATCATTGTATTCTACTGATGTGGTTGTTCAGTGGTACATGACCATCGTTGTATTCTACTGATGTGGTTGTTCAGTGGTACATGATTGGTTCTCAGTCTGAAGATGGTGGTTTGGTCTATTTTTTTTAGGTTGTTAATGTTAGAGATTTTGACACGTTTTAAAAAGATCTCTCCCTGTTTTGCCCAAGGCTCATCCATTCAGCCAATCTTCTCTACTGTTAGAGTTTATGATTTGTTTGGCTGTGTTTAATGAGATGTTAGTGTTTATGATTTGTTTGGCTGTGTTTAATGAGATGTTAGAGTTTATGATTTGTTTGGCTGTGTTTAATGAGATGTTAGTGTTTATGATTTGTTTGGCTGTGTTTAATGAGATGTTAGTGTTTATGATTTGTTTGGCTGTGTTTAATGAGATGTTAGAGTTTATGATTTGTTTGGCTGTGTTTAATGAGATGTTAGAGTTTATGATTTGTTTGGCTGTGTTTAATGAGATGTTAGTGTTTATGATTTGTTTGGCTGTGTTTAATGAGATGTTAGTGTTTATGATTTGTTTGGCTGTGTTTAATGAGATGTTAGAGTTTATGATTTGTTTGGCTGTGTTTAATGAGATGTTAGTGTTTATGATTTGTTTGGCTGTGTTTAATGAGATGTTAGTGTTAAAGTGTGACAGTTCTAGTCCACCAATCCTATTGTGAGCAGTCAGCTTAAATGCCACTGAACGCAGAACTTTTAGCTCTGGTTCTGAGTGGCCCCTTCTCACCAACAAAACAATGTGACTTCTAAAATCTGAATATTGATAAAGAAATATATTACTGGCATGGTAAATACTGGCAAAAAAAATAAATAAATAAATAATAGGATAAAGAGGAAATCAGTGTAATTCTTATATTATAAAAATATGATAAGCATCCAGTTGTGTGTATCACATTCATGGAAACTTTCCATGTCTATTTGCCTTAAACAAGCTTCTAAAAACATGTCTTCTCTGAACTCAAAGTGTTTGTTAGGCTTAACAATAACTCCACAGATCTCCTTAAGGAAACATGCATATATGACATCACTAGAGAGGTTCTAAAGAGAAGATGGTACTAGATAGGTCACTTACTCAGAGGGAAACATGCATATATGACATCACTAGACAGGTTCTAAAGAGAAGATGGTGCTAGATAGGCCACTTACTCAGAGGGAAACATGCATATATGACATCACTAGACAGGTTCTAAAGAGAAGATGGCACTAGATAGGTCACTTACTCAGAGGGAAACATGCATATATGACATCACTAGAGAGGTTCTAAAGAGAAGATGGTGCTAGATAGGCCACTTACTCAGAGGGAAACATGCATATATGACATCACTAGACAGGTTCTAAAGAGAAGATGGCACTAGATAGGTCACTTACTCAGAGGGAAACATGCATATATGACATCACTAGACAGGTTCTAAAGAGAAGATGGTGTTGGATAGGCCATGTTCTCAGAATGTCTCAGACATATATGCTGAGAGTAGTTTTTTTTTTTCTGTACTCCAGATAACAATAGAATGTGCAGAAGATCAAAAGAGACATGATGTAGAATGGCTGATAGAGAATTGAAGGAAAACAGCTTCATGTAGGGTGGACTTAAAAGGTTGGCTCAAGTCAGACAACAGTGGGGCTCCTACTGGAGGATATATATTCCAGAGGGTAAAAGAGGGATTAATTAAGAAAACATTATTCTGAATATATTACTTTCATTACCATCACCACTGCTGGAGCTGCCATTATCATAATTATCTTTAGTGGTTATCTCCTGATGAACAACAACAGGGTTAGTTAAACATAAAATCCAAGTATGAAACTTGAATCGGCATCTTAGCTCGCGAGTTTTCATCCATATGTGTTCAGTCAACTATCCAGAAGTGTTTGGAGACTTCTGGATAGTGTCGCTTGAAGCATCAAAACTCATGATGCGAGGAGACATTCCTCACCTTCCCAGAGTAATACCCTGGTAGTCATTTCTGCCAACGGCTGGGTCAACAATGGGGGTATTTTTTCCAACCACAAGTACATTTCACTCTGCTTCCAGCAGAAATCGAACACAGGTTGTCCGAATATCGGTAACCCAGTCAAGGTTGGTTGTGGAAATGAAATCATCACCAAAGTGAAGGTGAGTGCCAGGACCATCATTGTCAACTATATCAAGATATATATATATAAAAGAATAGTGACACTGTGACCTTCCAGGCATGTCGTAAGAGGCGACCAAGAAGGTTGATCAATGGCTTGACAAGCTGTCATTGTAAAAAATATTGCTATGGAAACAGAGCCACAGATTTTAGAAGCAGTGATTTCTGCAATATGTGCCATTTTGGCTTGGAAGGATTCTGTTTTTGAGATTGTGGTTCTGCCCTATGTGCAGTCTTTGGCTCGAATGGGCAATATATATATATATATACATGGAAGCATATCCAAAATAGGTGTGAAGCCATACTAGCCTTGTTAAATGTCAAGACTGACTTAGGTAAAATACTAGCTAAAGCAACATATATAGACCTTGATAATAGGGTGAAAAACTCTGCAGGACGTGATAAAAGAACTTATATAGATAATCTGACAGACGAAGCAGAATTAGCCTCCAAAACTGGAAATAGCAAGGCATTATATAATATACAGAAACAACTAACAGGCTCCTTTACATCAACTGGTGGACCTATTCTGAGTAAAGATGGCACTTTACTAACTTCTAGTGCTAACAAAATAATCATATGGGCTGAACATTTCCAGGATATTCTTAACTGCCAACATCTGAGGTTTGAATCAGATGAAGCACCAATTCTACATCTAGACATCATTATAAAAGAAATCACTATAACAGAAATTGAATTAGCAGTGAAACACATGGCTAATTAATAATAAAGCTTGCATAGATAAAATAACAGCAGAGACAAAGCATTTAATAATCAAAACTTTTTTCACCTAAGAAATTTATTTAATAAAATTCAGGATGAAGAAAAGGTTCCTACAAATTGGAAGAAAGGGATCATTATCAAACTACCTAAAAAAGCAATCTTAAAGATTGCAATATCTGGAGAGGAGTGACACTTTTATCAGTTGCCACCAAGGTTTTGTGTAGAATCTTGTTGAACAGAATTAAAGATGTTGTAGATAATATTATGTGTGAACAACAAGCAGGATTCAGAAAGGGGAGTAGGTGTCCTGACCAAATATTCACTCTAAGGACAACACTAGAAAAATATACATAAAGCAACAACCATTAATCTGCAATTTCATTGATTTAAAAAAAGTGTTTGACAGCATATAGAGATTGTCCTTGTGGAATATCTTGGCGAATAACACTACAAGCACTGTGCAATGTCTAACAACTCAGAAAGGATCAAGAATATATATATATATTATGCTGGAAAACATTGGTTAAATTCTCAGAATGAATGAAAGAAGACTTCTGGACCAGACCTTCATGTGGATACTGGGTGGCAAGAGCAAATATGGAAGACCAAAAGAAACTAAACAAATCATTTGTTAGAGAGGACTCAACTATGGGCTTAAGTGTAGAAACAGACCTCCAAGACTTAGCTAGGAATCATCAGACATGGAGAGTTATGATTTCTCCTCAAAGTGCCATCTTCTGCCAAGAGGAACTAACTAGAAGCTGGTTAATCAGTGGTAAAAAAATCTAATCTCTTGTCCACAACAGACCAGTTTGCTAACCACTGTTCCAGTGTAGCTTCCTCAAATCAAAACACAACCATTGGAGATGTCTTTTCTTGAGCCTGCAAAATAGTAGGATGGATATCTACGAGTCTTGAGAATAAAGACTACATGACCAACACAAGTTTTAATTTCACACCCAACCCCACTTCCTCTTGTATCACCTTAACAAGAGAACATGTATCAATGAGATTATTGTGCAGGCCTTTGGTAACCCGCCCTTTCGTGCACTGCCCTCCAAGGCGAATAACAATCGTGACAGGGCGAAAGCCACCCAACTGTAGTATTGCGTGTTACCCTGTTTCTGGGTCAGATACACAAAGCTACTTTCTGCTTGCCCGTCTCACTGCCCATCAAATCCGGCCGCCTGATATACTCTCTGTCAGCACTGACAGATTTTGCTTGACCGGACTCTGGACTTGTTTCTTGATTACTGCTTTCAACTGGACTCTGCCAGCAGCCCATGAATTACCAGGAACTTGCTCCGCTTTCCTTCGTGATCTTTTTCAAATGGTGTACTTGGCGCTGATTTTCAGATATAACGTCCTCACATCAATCTGAGGACTCAGTCCTCTCCGCAACTTTAATGTTCGTTCTTCACTACGCCGTTTATCAACCACAAACACTGACAACAATGTACTATTCAAAAGTCCCCCCCATAAAATATGACTTGAGTTTATTATCGGACAATTTGTCAAGTCACACAACAGTTAAAAGCTAGCAACTTACTTTGTGCTCAGCTGCTCACACACGCAATGTACCACAGGCACTTTTCATTACAATCGTGCTCCCTCAATCTCACACTCTGATTGTCCACACTGAAAAATCCTCTTAATAGGGAACTGAAATCTAAGCTATAAACTAAACACAAAACTGCCTCGACTTTAAACACGAGACTTACTTCTGCACTATTATCACTCTGGCTACTCTTGGACTATCTCTAAGTCACAAAAACTTCAGAACAACTCTTAACGAAAACTGAATTCATTGTCGAACTCCTTGATCAAACCTAAACTAAATAATATGTAACATGAAGGCTTTGGTTACCACCTCCCAGCAACTCTGCTCTTCAGCCGTCCGCATGAGTCAAAAATCTCCCTTACCTACCTTGTACTTTGACTATATCTTTCCCCTTCAGCCAATCATAAATCCTTTTACATTCTCTGCTCCTTTCTAACTGAGCTCTCTCACTATTCACGGGAAACCCGTTATTCTGTCTGAGTTAATTTTCCCACTTTCTCCTCGTGACTTTTGTTCATTCACTCAGCTCATTGTTACCAATTTTAACCTCCACTGTTACACTCTAACAAAAACCTCATGATCTCACCAGCGATGAGACTTGCATCCACTTCCTTTGAAAAATTGTGAGTTTTTACCCACATGTCCAAGTGCTCTATAAAAATTAAGAAAAAAATATTGTTTCATTAAAAAAACTCATCGAACATCAGTGGCTATAATTTTTACATAAAAGAACATTAACATCTAACAAGTATGAGTTAAAGTGGAGGCATGACCTGTATGTATGCAATGGGTAGAGTCATTGCAAAAGTGAAAAAAAAAAACGTAAGGTCACCTCTGTCTACATCCCAGGATATGCGGGAGTACGGGGAAATGCAAGAGCGGACAGGTTGGCTAGCTGCACTATTGTTGAGGATTATAAACAAATGGATCGGGCGGACATCATCAATGCCCTCCAGGAAGTGGGAAGGACACAGAACTTTGACAACCATGAGTCCACATCACTCTTTTTGATGAAAGAGATGGGAGTTAAGATGGGCACAGAGAACTTAGTTGGTGGGTAAGAAGACTAATTAACCAACACAGAACTGAAGTCATCAGTCGCTGGACACTGCGAGACTTGCTGAGGAGGGGATCTGAGCACCTATAGACATGTTCGGAGTGCAATGATGATGACCCACTAATAACTCAATAACTCAATAACTCAATAAGTATGAGTTACCTCCTTTTGAAGTATCATCCTCAGATGTGATCATCATCCCTAAGTCACAAAATTTGTCGAAAATGGTTTATATGTGATGAAATTTAACTGAAGAACTATAACTCTGTAAAGGTTTGACATATCTTTTTTTTTTGCTGCTTTTTTTCCAGTTAAACAACTGAAATGCTCTGATTCAAATGTTACTGTGGTTTGTCCAGTTAGACAACTGAAATGCACTGATTCAAATGTTACTGTGGTTTGTCCAGTTAAACAACTGAAATGCACTGATTCAAATGTTACTGTGGTTTGTCCAGTTAAACAACTGAAATGCACTGATTCAAATGTTACTGTGGTTTGTCCAGTTAAACATCTGAAATGCTCTGATTCAAATGTTACTGTAAAACAACAATCCAAACATCATGCCAGACAACAACTTGTAAAAATGGATTCCAGGGATTTATCTCAAAAGAAGTATGACATAATACTGACCCATGAGATATGGAGACAAATAATAATAAATGTATATTATTATAGAGGGAAACTTCCGAGGCGATAATCAGTGAATCAATTCAGAGGAAGAGGTATGTTTACGGCAAGGTACTGTGCCACTGAGTACGGGTTCGATCCTACTTCGGTCCATATATTGTTTTGTTTTTTTTCTGTTGTTGATTATTTGTCATTTTTTCTGAATGCTGTTTGTTTATACCTCTTCCTCTGAATTGATTCCATGAGATATGGCTCTGGTCACTGATAAACATCAGCACTAAAATCATATATCTACTTCATAAAAGCCACAATACTTACATTTTTACTTACATCTTACCTACATAACTCAGAAGTGAGATGTCTCAGTATAAAGTGCATTGTTATTTGCTTCATTAATTTGTCAACAATAAGTAGCAGCCAATCTGTAGATGCTGTTTGTTGTATCCATGCTGGACACTCTATCTAGCTATCTGAGATATTTCATCTCTTATCCCTCTGTTTATTTCTCCTTGATTTACCTGTCCCGCTCATCCTAGATATAGTAGAGTTTATCTTTATTTCTTTCTTCATTTGTGTTCTCGTTTTCTGAGAAAGGCCGCATGTAGAATGAACTGTCAATATTTTGTTGTGTTCCTTTTTTTTTTTTTTTGTAGAGCTGTCACCACACCTTGTAGGGGTGTACATTAAACCCCAATACTTGCTCCAGCCATCTGATATATTTAATCTCTTATCCCTCTGTTTATTTCTCCTTGATTTACCTGTCCCGCTCATCCTTGATATAGTAGAGTTTATCTTTATTTCTCCTTGATTTACCTGTCCCGCTCATCCTTGATATAGTAGAGTTTATCTTTATTTCTCCTTGATTTACCTGTCCCGCTCATCCTTGATATAGTAGAGTTTATCTTTATTTCTCCTTGATTTACCTGTCCCGCTCATCCTTGATATAGTAGAGTTTATCTTTATTTCATTCTTCATTTGTGTTCTCGTTTTCTGAGAAAGGCCGCATGTAGAACGAACTGTCAATATTTTGTTGTGTTCCTTATTTTTTTTTTGTAGAGCTGTCACTACACCTTGTAGGAGTGTACATTAAACCCCAATACTTGCTCCAGCCATCTGATACCACTTTTCACCTGCTACTTAAATTATTTCTGTTGGTGGTTTATCAGATTTTCCCACTTTGTATTTTGGTGACTGCCTTGCAACCTTATTTACCTCTAGCATTGATATTTCTGGTTCTAGTACTGTTATTTTATAGTTTTTGATCATTATATTTCAATAATCCCTTAGAGGTGAAGTAAAAAAAAGTAAAGGTTCTCTCCAAGCCTTGATAGACACATTTTATTAGTGACCCTATTTTTTCATGTACAATGACATAATTGTTTGGGTGTATGGAGGTCAGTTTCATGCCAAGCTGCCCTTACTTCCCAGAAACCACTCTGGTATTGTATTTACAGGCTGGATGAACCCTGAAGCCATGTTGGTTCTAAGAAGATAATGAACTCTTAAGCATTGCTCCCCATCTGCGAATTATGTCTAACGAATTTATTACGGATCTGACATTTTTGTCATTGATTATTTTAGTGTTACTATAGTTTTATTCTCTTTCCATATGATTTAGACTATTTTTACAAATTGTGACAGCTTTTCTTTAATTTCTTGCTAATAATATCCAAATTGATTCCTTTTTTGTGTTTTTAATCTACTTACATATTTTTCTGCATTGTATTTTGTAGTTTATTATATAAACTTGTTTAAATGTTATCCATCTTGTTTTAATGTTATCCATCTATCTGTTATATAATTTATTTTACTTATTTAATTATTCTTTTGCTTCATCACATACCAATACCTAAAATGTTGACATTAATCATTGCAGAATTTCATCTTGAATTCTATATCTTCTTTTCACTCTTGTTAATACATAGCTGTTCTGACTCCTGATAGTTGATGTTATTTCATTTACATCATGTCCAGTTTCTGATTATTTGTTTTGTAAGATAAAATGGTGTTGTGATAAAAAAAGTCTTTAAATCTTTTATAACATAAAAATGGTGTTGATTAAAAAAATCTTCAGTAACAAAAAGATGGTATTGGCTACAAAAGTCTAATAATCTTTTATTACATAAAAGTGGTGTTAGCTACAAAATATTTGGTAACATAAAGATGATATGGCTACAAAATCTTTGAAAATATAAAAATTATGTTGGCTACAAAATATTTGATAACATAAAGATATTATGGCTACAAAATCTTTGATAATATAAAAATTATGTTGGCTACAAAATATTTGATAACATAAAGATGATATGGCTACAAAATCTTTGAAAATATAAAAATTATGTTGGCTACAAAATATTTGATAACATAAAGATGATATGGCTACAAAATCTTTGATAATATAAAAATTATGTTGGCTACAAAATCTTTGATAACATAAAGATGATGTTGGCTACAAAATCTTTGATAACGTAAAGATGATGCTTGCTACAAAATCTTTGATAACATAAAGATGATGCTGGCTACAAAATATTTGATAACATAAAGATGATGTTGACTACAAAATATTTGATAACATAAAGATGATGTTGACTACAAATTATTTGATAACATAAAGATGATGCTGGCTACAAAATATTTGATAACATAAAGATGATGTTGGCTACAAAATATTTGATAACATAAAGATGATGTTTGATACAAAATATTTGATAACATAAAGATGATGTTTGCTACAAAATATTTGATAACATAAAGATGATGCTGGCTACAAAATATTTGATAACATAAAGATGATGTTGACTACAAAATATTTGATAACATGAAGATGATGCTGGCTACAAAATCTTTGATAACATAAAGATGACATTGGCTACAAAATCTTTGATAACATAAAGATGATGTTGGCTACAAAATCTTTGATAACATACATAAAGATGATGTTGGCTACAAAATCTTTGATAACATAAAGATGATGTTGGCTAAAAAATATTTGATAACATAAAGATGATGCTGGCTACAAAATCATTGATAACATAAAGATGATGTTGGCTACAAAATATTTGATAAAGATGATGTTGGCTACAAATTATTTGATAACATAAAGATGATGCTGGCTACAAAATCTTTGATAACATAAAGATGATGCTGGCTACAAAATCTTTGATAACATAAAGATGATGTTGGCTACAAAATCTTTGATAACATAAAGATGATGTTGGCTACAAAATCTTTGATAACATAAAGATGACATTGGCTACAAAATCTTTGGTAACATAAAGATGATGTTGGCTACAAAATCTTTGATAACATAAAGATGATGTTGGCTACACAATCTTTGATAACATAAAGATGATGTTGGCTACAAAATCTTTGATAACGTAAAGATGATGTTGGTTAAAGAATCTTTGATACCATAAAGATGATGTTGGCTACAAAATCTTTGATAACGTAAAGATGATGTTGGCTACAAAATCTTTGATAACATAAAGATGATGTTGGCTACAAAATATTTGATAACATAAAGATAATGCTGGCTACAAAATCTTTGATAACATAAAGATGATGTTGGCTACAAAATCTTTGATAACATAAAAATGATGTTGGCTACAAAATCTTTGATAACATAAAGATGACATTGGCTACAAAATCTTTGATAACATAAAGATGATGCTGGCTACAAAATCTTTGATAACATAAAGATGATGTTGGCTAGAAAATCTTTGATAACATAAAGATGATGTTGGCTACAAAATCTTTGATAACATAAAGATGATGTTGGCTACAAAATCTTTGATAACATAAAGATGATGTTGGCTACAAAATCTTTGATAACATAAAGATGATGTTGGCTACAAAATCTTTGATAACATAAAGATGATGTTGGCTACAAAATCTTTGATAACATAAAGATGATGTTGGCTACAAAATCTTTGATAACATAAAGATGACATTGGCCCCAAAATCTTTGATAACATAAAGATGATGCTGGCTACAAAATCTTTGATAACATAAAGATGATGTTGGCTAGAAAATCTTTGATAACATAAAGATGATGTTGGCTACAAAATCTTTGATAACGTAAAGATGATGTTGGTTACATAATCTTTGATAACATAAAGATGATGTTGGCTACAAAATCTTTGATAACATAAAGATGATGTTACTACAAAATCTTTGATAACATAAAGATGATGTTTGCTACAAAATCTTTGATAACATAAAGATGATGTTGGCTACAAAATCTTTGATAACATAAAGATGACGTTGGCTACAAAATCTTGGGTAACATAAAGATGATGCTGGCTACAAAATCTTGGGTAACATAAAGATGATGTTGGCTACAAAATCTTTGATAAAGTTTATGCTGGCTACAAAATCTTTGATAACATAAAAATGATGCTGGCTACAAAATCTTTGATAACATAAAGATGATGCTGGCTACAAAATCTTGGGTAACATAAAGATGATGTTGGCTACAAAATCTTTGATAACAACAAAACAAGACCACCACTATGGTCCTAACAACAAAACAAGACCTCAACTATGGTCCTAACAACAAAACAAGACCTCAACTATGGTCCTAACAACAAAACAAAACCTCAACTATGGACCTAACAACAAAACAAGACCTCAACTATGGTCCTAACAACAAAACAAGACCTCAACTATGGTCCTAACAACAAAACAAAACCTCAACTATGGACCTAACAACAAAACAAAACCTCAACTATGGACCTAACAACAAAACAAAACCTCAACTATGGACCTAACAACAAAACAAAACCTCAACTATGGACCTAACAACAAATCAAGACCTCAACTATGGTCCTAACAACAAAACAAGACCTCCACTATGGGCCTAACAACAAAACAAGACCTCCACTATGGACCTAACAACAAAACAAGACCTCAACTATGGTCCTAACAACAAAACAAGACCTCCACTATGGACCTAACAACAAAACAAGACCTCAACTATGGTCCTAACAACAAAACAAGACCTCCACTATGGACCTAACAACAAAACAAGACCTCAACTATGGTCCTAACAACAAAACAAGACCTTAACTATGGTCCTAACAACGAAACAAGACCTCCACTATGGTCCTAACAACAAAACAAGACCTCAACTATGGTCCTAACAACAAAACAAAACCTGATCTATGGCCCTAACAACAAAATAAGACCTCAACTATGGACCTAACAACAAAACAAGACCTCACCTATGGACCTAACAACAAAAAAAGACCTACAAAACTCAGCAATGAATAATCAGACATGGAGAGTTATGATTTCTCCCTATGGGCTGTCATTGGCCTAAGAGGAACTAATTAACTTTCTTTGGAATCTACATTGGTTGTAACTTTAATTCAAATGTCCCCAAGTTATATGTCCCAAATTTGAGCACTAAAATGTAAAGAAATTTTGTCACGAGAAGCCCCCCCCTCCCTTTTTTAACATACACTGCAGTGATGTGAAGAATGTTAATATTTTTTTTTGGGACCAGCTTCAACAATAGAGAGTGATGATTTGATCTAACAGCCATCCTTACTTGTTGTTGTTGTTGGGACCAGCTTCAACAATAGAGAGTGATGATTTGATCTAACAGCCATCCTTACTTGTTGTTGTTGTGGGAACAGCTTCAACAATAGAGAGTGATGATTTGATCTAACAGCCATCCTTACTTGTTGTTGTTGTTGTTGGGACCAGCTTCAACAATAGAAAGCGATGATTTGATCTAACAGCCATCCTTACTTGTTGTTGTTGGGGCCAGCTTCAACAATAGAGAGTGATGATTTGATCTAACAGCCATCCTTACTTGTTGTTGTTGTTGTTGTTGGGAGCAGCTTCAACAATAGAGAGTGATGATTTGATCTAACAGCCATCCTTACTTGTTGTTGTTGTTGTTGTTGTTGTTGGGACCAGCTTCAACAATATAGAGTGATGATTTGATCTAACAGCCATCCTTACTTGTTGTTGTTGTTGGGAGCAGCTTCAACAATAGAGAGTGATGATTTGATCTAACAGCCATCCTTACTTGTTGTTGTTGTTGGGACCAGCTTCAACAATAGAGAGTGATGATTTGATCTAACAGCCATCCTTACTTGTTGTTGTTGGGACCAGCTTCAACAATAGAGAGTGATGATTTGATCTAACAGCCATCCTTACTTGTTGTTGTTGTTGGGACCAGCTTCAACAATAGAGAGCGATGATTTGATCTAACAGCCATCCTTACTTGTTGTTGTTGTTGTTGGGACCAGCTTCAACAATAGAGAGCGATGATTTGATCTAACAGTCATTCTTACTTGTTGTTGTTGTTGTTGTTGGGACCAGCTTCAACAATAGAGAGTGATGATTTGATCTAACAGCCATCCTTACTTGTTGTTGTTGGGACCAGCTTCAACAATAGAGAGTGATGATTTGATCTAACAGCCATCCTTACTTGTTGTTGTTGTTGTTGTTGTTGTTGTTGGGACCAGCTTCAACAATAGAGAGTGATGATTTGATCTAACAGTCATCCTTACTTGTTGTTGTTGTTGTTGTTGTTGTTGTTGTTGTTGTTGGGACCAGCTTCAACAATAGAGAGCGATGATTTGATCTAACAGCCATCCTTACTTGTTGTTGTTGGGACCAGCTTCAACAATAGAGAGCGATGATTTGATCTAACAGCCATCCTTACTTGTTGTTGTTGTTGTTGGGACCAGCTTCAACAATAGAGAGTGATGATTTGATCTAACAGCCATCCTTACTTGTTGTTGTTGTTGGGACCAGCTTCAACAATAGAGAGTGATGATTTGATCTAACAGCCATCCTTACTTGTTGTTGTTGTCGGGACCAGCTTCAACAATAGAGAGTGATGATTTGATCTAAAAGCCATCCTTACTTGTTGTTGTTGTTGGGACCAGCTTCAACAATATAGAGTGATGATTTGATCTAACAGCCATCCTTACTTGTTGTTGTTGTTGTTGGGACCAGCTTCAACAATAGAGCGTGATGATTTGATCTAACAGCCATCCTTACTTGTTGTTGTTGTTGGGACCAGCTTCAACAATAGAGAGTGATGATTTGATCTAACAGCCATCCTTACTTGTTGTTGTTGTTGTTGGGACCAGCTTCAACAATAGAGAGTGATGATTTGATCTAACAGCCATCCTTATTTGTTGTTGTTGTTGGGACCAGCTTCAACAATAGAGAGCGATGATTTGATCTAACAGCCATCCTTACTTGTTGTTGTTGTTGTTGGGACCAGCTTCAACAATAGAGAGTGATGATTTGATCTAACAGCCATCCTTACTTGTTGTTGTTGTTGGGACCAGCTTCAACAATAGAGAGTGATGATTTGATCTAACAGCCATCCTTACTTGTTGTTGTTGTTGGGACCAGCTTCAACAATAGAGAGTGATGATTTGATCTAACAGCCATCCTTACTTGTTGTTGTTGTTGTTGGGACCAGCTTCAACAATAGAAAGCGATGATTTGATCTAACAGCCATCCTTACTTGTTGTTGTTGGGGCCAGCTTCAACAATAGAGAGTGATGATTTGATCTAACAGCCATCCTTACTTGTTGTTGTTGTTGTTGTTGGGAGCAGCTTCAACAATAGAGAGTGATGATTTGATCTAACAGCCATCCTTACTTGTTGTTGTTGTTGTTGTTGTTGTTGTTGTTGGGACCAGCTTCAACAATAGAGAGTGATGATTTGATCTAACAGCCATCCTTACTTGTTGTTGTTGTTGGGACCAGCTTCAACAATAGAGAGTGATGATTTGATCTAACAGCCATCCTTACTTGTTGTTGTTGTTGGGACCAGCTTCAACAATAGAGAGCGATGATTTGATCTAACAGCCATCCTTACTTGTTGTTGTTGTTGGGACCAGCTTCAACAATAGAGAGTGATGATTTGATCTAACAGCCATCCTTAATTGTTGTTGTTGTTGGGAGCAGCTTCAACAATAGAGAGTGATGATTTGATCTAACAGCCATCCTTACTTGTTGTTGTTGTTGTTGTTGGGACCAGCTTCAACAATAGAGAGCAATGATTTGATCTAACAGCCATCCTTACTTGTTGCTGTTGTTGTTGTTGTTGTTGTTGTTGGGAGCAGCTTCAACAATAGAGAGTGATGATTTGATCTAACAGTCATCCTTACTTGTTGTTGTTGTTGTTGTTGTTGTTGTTGTTGTTGGGACCAGCTTCAACAATAGAGAGCGATGATTTGATCTAACAGCCATCCTTACTTGTTGTTGTTGGGACCAGCTTCAACAATAGAGAGCGATGATTTGATCTAACAGCCATCCTTACTTGTTGTTGTTGTTGTTGGGACCAGCTTCAACAATAGAGAGTGATGATTTGATCTAACAGCCATCCTTACTTGTTGTTGTTGTTGTTGGGACCAGCTTCAACAATAGAGAGTGATGATTTGATCTAACAGCCATCCTTACTTGTTGTTGTTGTCGGGACCAGCTTCAACAATAGAGAGTGATGATTTGATCTAAAAGCCATCCTTACTTGTTGTTGTTGTTGGGACCAGCTTCAACAATATAGAGTGATGATTTGATCTAACAGCCATCCTTACTTGTTGTTGTTGTTGTTGGGACCAGCTTCAACAATAGAGCGTGATGATTTGAT
Source organism: Megaustenia siamemsis (assembly GCA_032433765.1). Lineage (NCBI taxonomy): Eukaryota > Metazoa > Mollusca > Gastropoda > Stylommatophora > Ariophantidae > Megaustenia > Megaustenia siamemsis. The sequence goes on from JAVIAB010000101.1 coordinate 16,379,962, forward strand.
CTAACAGCCATCCTTACTTGTTGTTGTTGTTGGGACCAGCTTCAACAATAGAGAGTGATGATTTGATCTAACAGCCATCCTTACTTGTTGTTGTTGTTGTTGGGACCAGCTTCAACAATAGAGAGTGATGATTTGATCTAACAGCCATCCTTATTTGTTGTTGTTGTTGGGACCAGCTTCAACAATAGAGAGCGATGATTTGATCTAACAGCCATCCTTACTTGTTGTTGTTGTTGTTGGGACCAGCTTCAACAATAGAGAGTGATGATTTGATCTAACAGCCATCCTTACTTGTTGTTGTTGTTGGGACCAGCTTCAACAATAGAGAGTGATGATTTGATCTAACAGCCATCCTTACTTGTTGTTGTTGTTGGGACCAGCTTCAACAATAGAGAGTGATGATTTGATCTAACAGCCATCCTTACTTGTTGTTGTTGTTGTTGGGACCAGCTTCAACAATAGAAAGCGATGATTTGATCTAACAGCCATCCTTACTTGTTGTTGTTGGGGCCAGCTTCAACAATAGAGAGTGATGATTTGATCTAACAGCCATCCTTACTTGTTGTTGTTGTTGTTGTTGGGAGCAGCTTCAACAATAGAGAGTGATGATTTGATCTAACAGCCATCCTTACTTGTTGTTGTTGTTGTTGTTGTTGTTGTTGTTGTTGTTGTTGTTGGGACCAGCTTCAACAATAGAGAGTGATGATTTGATCTAACAGCCATCCTTACTTGTTGTTGTTGTTGGGACCAGCTTCAACAATAGAGAGTGATGATTTGATCTAACAGCCATCCTTATTTGTTGTTGTTGGGACCAGGTTCAACAATAGAGAGTGATGATTTGATCTAACAGCCATCCTTACTTATTGTTGTTGTTGTTGGGACCAGCTTCAACAATAGAGAGTGATGATTTGATCTAACAGCCATCCTTAATTGTTGTTGTTGTTGGGAGCAGCTTCAACAATAGAGAGTGATGATTTGATCTAACAGCCATCCTTACTTGTTGTTGTTGTTGTTGTTGGGACCAGCTTCAACAATAGAGAGCAATGATTTGATCTAACAGCCATCCTTACTTGTTGCTGTTGTTGTTGTTGTTGTTGTTAGGACCAGCTTCAACAATAGAGAGCAATGATTTGATCTAACAGCCATCCTTACTTGTTGTTGTTGTTGGGACCAGCTTCAACAATAGAGAGCGATGATTTGATCTAACAGCCATCCTTACTTGTTGTTGGGACCAGCTTCAACAATAGAGAGTGATGATTTGATCTAACAGCCATCCTTACTTGTTGTTGTTGTTGTTGTTGTTGTTGTTGTTGTTGGGACCAGCTTCAACAATAGAGAGTAATGATTTGATCTAACAGCCATCCTTACTTGTTGTTGTTGTTGTTGGGACCAGCTTCAACAATAGAGAGCGATGATTTGATCTACTAGCCTGCCTTACTTTTAACTGAACACTCTGTTCTATTTTTGTATGAATGTAAAGTGGATTATATTTTTAATGATCTTCTAAAATATTTATATGCTCATTAGATAAACTATCTTCATAACAAAATCCTTCTCACCTTTATTTATGTGAAGTACAGATTTTTGTCTTTGCAAAGCATCCACTATTTCTATCATCTTGCCTACTTCATCCACAATTCCATCTGTTAAAAAAATTTGAAGAAATCCTGCTGATTATTGTTAGACTGAATTAAACACATTTATAGTTGTGACTCTCTTCTGTTAGTGAGCTTGAAAATAATCTTAAACAATTTTTTTTAAATTTCTTTATTGCATTTTTCCATTACTGGGGTCTGTCAGGGGGAATTGTAGGACCGGAGAATAAAGACTGCTTGTCCAGTGCAGTCGCCGTGAGATGTTCAAGTCTGAGTTTTTATTTCACCTGATAGAAAATGCTTTTATCCCTACCAGGATTCGAACCCACCTTCTCCTTTGGAAATCAACAAGCTCAAGAAAATTAATTAGTTAGCAGATTTCTGGATTTAACAAAAACCAACTGAATAGGAATGTATATAGTTTATAAAGATGTAAAATAATTAGGCCAGACATTTCAACTAGCAGAAATGCTTCGGGGAAAAAAGAGGATAATATATTATCATGCATCATATTATCCTATGGTGAATATAAATTGCTACATGAACTTAAATTTTAAAATTAATATTGCATAAATATTAATGTTCAAATGAACTCCTAAATAATAATATTATAAATGCTATTTAAAGAGTAAAAGAATGTTCAACAATATTTACATATAAACTGTAACATATTTAAGGATTTTCTTTGAATTAATTTTCATATCTGAAGACTGTGGTTTCTTCCCCTTGTAAATGCTGCAGTGAACTACATCCTTCAATCTTCAAAATGTTGATTCTCCCTTTTACCTGATTCATCATCACTGTGTCAATACACTTAACATAGGGGGGCCTCGGTTGCCTAGTTGGGAAAACCTGACTTGGCTACCGATGTTCAGATAACCTGTATTCGATTCATGCTGGAAACAGTGTGAGTTGTACTCGTGTTTAGGAAAAAAAATACACCTGCGGTCAACCGAGCCACTGGTAGAAATTGGTATCAGGGTATTACTCTGGCAAGATGAGGAATGCCACTTTGCATTGTGAGTTTCGATGTTTGAAGTGACATTATCCAGAAATCTCTGAAAACTAATGGATAGGCGACTGTGCACTTATGGGTGAAAACTCACGTGCTAAGGTGCTGATTCAAGTCTCATACTTTACCTTGACCTCTATTTAACATAGAAGGCTACCATTTTGAATGTTCCCTCATGTTGAAGCCAAATGAGAAGGAAGCTCCCCTTAAAATTGAACAATAATGGGGTGCATCTTTAAGCAAACATATATATGCTGTTTTATTTCATTGTACTATTGATGATCTATCTTTGTATAATCAGATTGCCTTTTGTATTAATCAGTTTATTGTGTAAAGTTATTACATTTCTCATATGGCTGTGAAACATGGAGAACAAGAAAAATTACAATCATGAAGATACAGACTTTCATTAACCCTAGATTATGATGCCATAGAAAAATTTACAACACATTCTTCAAAATTTGACATTTTTCCAAGTTCATACATTACCACCGTCCATGTACTTTCCTAATTACCAACCACTTTTTGTGACCCACAAGTGATTCTATTGCTGCTGATTTTTTTTTTTTTTTTTTTTTTTGAGCAATTTTTTTGTTTTATTTTCTTGCTGTGACCAGGGAAATTTCCTGGTGGTCATCAGCAGACATCAAACAACCCGTTGTGACTCAGGAAACACAGTGAATAACGCTATGTGGTCACCAAACATACCGACACACTTACGGTGACCATATCGATAGACATTGTAAAACATCTGGCCCATAAGGTGAAACTCAGGTCATAAATCAACTTGAGCCAGGAATTTTGAGTCCCCGTGTTTTGCTTAGTGTGAGCACATGGGAGTGTGTCAAGAGTTCAGAGAAATTATTATTTTTTGGAGCACCTAGTGTTACACTTAAGTGGTAGTAATTTTTACTACAGTATTTTAACTGGGAGAGTTACAGATAAGTATTGTAATCTAGGATTAATGGATGCTTGCACAAAACAAAGGGATGGAGATGGCAGGACAAAATCACTAACTTAGAACTATGGGAAGTGTACCAGACAAATACTGTTGGACAAAGAGATAAGACAAAAATGAATTGATAGGACACACAATGTGGAAACCAATTGAGAGCAAGTAAAGTACCCCCATCACGTCAAGTGGCGTGTAGGGAAAATGGTGTTAGTGATCATAAATTTTACAGAACACCAGTACATGATTTTTGGGGTAATGTGGTCGGTATTACACCCGTGCCGCTTTGCTTTCTCAGAAAAAAATCCGGTACCCATTTAAGGCTGGGTGAACCCAGAATTCGTCAGTTGGGATTGAATCCTACCTTTTGTCCTTTGTAGTCCAGTTCACTAACCACTGAGCTATTGCAGCTTCCAATTGAGTGTATTACATGACAAACCAAAGATCATGACAGTAACTAAAGTGATGGCCTGACTAGAAACACAACCTTTTATTCGTGTATGTTTTTTGAGTGACTTTATGAGAATACTCAGAAAAATCAAAGGGGTCTGAGCTTGAAGACAGTTGTTGGTGTTACCAAATAGCTCAGAACTGACAAGGGGTCTGAGCTCAAAGACAGTTGTTGGTGTTACCAAATAGCTCAGAACTGACAAGGGGTCTGAGCTCAAAGACAGTTGTTGGTGTTACCAAATAGCTCAGAACTGACAAGGGGTCTGAGCTCAAAGACAGTTGTTGGTGTTACCAAATAGCTCAGAACTGACAAGGGGTCTGAGCTTGAAGACAGTTGTTGGTGTTACCAAATAGCTCAGAACTGACAAGGGGTCTGAGCTTGAAGACAGTTGTTGGTGTTACCAAATAGCTCAGAACTGACAAGGGGTCTGAGCTTGAAGACAGTTGTTGGTGTTACCAAATAGCTCAGAACTGACAAGGGGTCTGAGCTTGAAGACAGTTGTTGGTGTTACCAAATAGCTCAGAACTGACAAGGGGTCTGAGCTTGAAGACAGTTGTTGGTGTTACCAAATAGCTCAGAACTGACAAGGGGTCTGAGCTCAAAGACAGTTGTTGGTGTTAACAAATAGCTCAGAACTGACAAGGGGTCTGAGCTTGAAGACAGTTGTTGGTGTTACCAAATAGCTCAGAACTGACAAGGGGTCTGAGCTTGAAGACAGTTGTTGGTGTTACCAAATAGCTCAGAACTGACAAGGGGTCTGAGCTTGAAGACAGTTGTTGGTGTTACCAAATAGCTCAGAACTGACAAGGGGTCTGAGCTTGAAGACAGTTGTTGGTGTTACCAAATAGCTCAGAACTGACAAGGGGTCTGAGCTTGAAGACAGTTGTTGGTGTTACCAAATAGCTCAGAACTGACTGGGATCTGTATCATTTTTGTTCCTGGACACTCAGACATGAGAGGAAATGAAACGAGCTGACAGCTTAGCTGAAACTTATGTCATGGGTGGCAAACATGCAATGGACAGGGCTGACAGGGTTGTACCAAAAAATAGTTGATCAGAAAGAGATTAGCTGGACTGTCAACATGAAAGAGATAAGGTGGACTATCAACATGAAAGAGATAAGGTGGACTGTCAACATGAAAGAGATCAGATGGACTGTCAACATGAAAGAGATAAGGTGGACTGTCAACATGAAAGAGATCAGATGGACTGTCAACATGAAAGAGCTAAGCTGGACTGTCAACATGAAAGAGCTAAGCTGGACTGTCAACATGAAAGAGCTAAGCTGGACTGTCAACATGAAAGAGCTAAGCTGGACTGTCAACATGCCATCCTGACCCCAAAGAGCAATTAAACTTCCATCATTGATGAGATTCTACTAAACTCTTATAAGGGTCACATATGTAAGTGTCTGTTGACTTTATGTTAAAACAGATGATGGTGTCCACCACCTCATAGAGCTCTGAACACCATAAGCCCTCCTGGTTTCCCAGCCTAACAAGCTTTTCTTAAACTTAGTACAGAAATTTAAAAAAACATGTTTTTACATTTAATTCTTCATATTTTTATATATTCTTCACTTCATTCACTACCATAGGAATAATTACTGCTTGTTGCCCAACATGAGGCAGTTTATACATCTTTCAGCACAATCAAAGAAATGTAACTGCAGTCAAGATGAATTATATTACTTAAATCACATAGTAATGAAAATATGTAATTCTAGTTTTTATATCATCATCATCATCAAGTACTGGGCCTGCTGGCGTAGGTGATCATGTCTCTCCACAACTTTTGATCTCGACAGTTATTTATCATTTCTGTTGTTGACTTTCTGCCAAGCCATTCTCTTAAGCTGTCGGTATCTTTTTTCTTCGCTTCCCTTTATATCTTCGTCCCTCAATGTTCCCAGTTGTTACAATATATTCCAGCTGTTCTCTTCTCATTCTATCTATATATCTATTGTCCTTTCGAGCCGAAGATGGCACATAGGGCAGAACCACAATCTCAAAAACAAAAACCTTGCGTGCCAAAATGGCACATATTGCAGAGATCACTGATCTAAAATCTATGGCGTTGTTTCCATAACAATACTTTTTACAAAGACTGCTTGTCAAGCCTTTGATCAACCTCCTTAGTCGCCTCTTATGACATGCCTGGAAGGTCACAGTGTCACTATTCTTTACCTCTATAAAGCAAAAAGTGTGGAGAGACATGATCACCTATGCCAGCAGGCCCAGTACTTGATGATGATGATATAAAAACTAGAATTACATATTTTCTTAGGCTGGGAAACCAGGAGGGTTGATAGTGTTCAGGAGCTCTATGAGGTGGTGGACACCATCATCTGTTTTAACATAAAGTCAACAGACACTTACATATGTGACCCTTATAAGAGTTTAGTAGAATCTCATCAATGATGGAAGTTTTATTGCTCTTTGGGGTCAGGATGGCATGTTGACAGTCCAGCTTATCTCTTTCATGTTGACAGTCCAGCTTAGCTCTTTCATGTTGACAGTCCAGCTTAGCTCTTTCATGTTGACAGTCCAGCTTAGCTCTTTCATGTTGACAGTCCAGCTTAGCTCTTTCATGGTGACAGTCCATCTGATCTCTTTCATGTTGACAGTCCAGCTTATCTCTTTAAGTTAACAGCAAAGCTTATCTCTTTCATGTTGACAGTCCAGCTTATCTCTTTCATGTTGACAGTCCAGCTTAGCTCTTTCATGTTGATAGTCCATCTGATCTCTTTCATGTTGACAGTCCATCTGATCTCTTTCATGTTGACAGTCCACCTTATCTCTTTCATGTTGACAGTCCACCTTATCTCTTTCATGTTGACAGTCCATCTGATCTCTTTCATGTTGACAGTCCATCTGATCTCTTTCATGTTGACAGTCCATCTGATCTCTTTCATGTTGACAGTCCATCTGATCTCTTTCATGTTGACAGTCCACCTTATCTCTTTCATGTTGACAGTCCATCTTATCTCTTTCATGTTGACAGTCAACCTTACCTCTCTCATGTTGACAGTCCACCTTATCTCTTTCATGTTGACAGTCCATCTGATCTCTTTCATGTTGACAGTCCAGCTTATCTCTTTCATGTTGACAGTCCAGCTTATCTCTTTCATGTTGACAGTCCAGCTTAGCTCTTTCATGTTGACAGTCCATCTGATCTCTTTCATGTTGACAGTCCACCTTATCTCTTTCATGTTGACAGTCCAGCTTATCTCTTTCATGTTGACAGTCCAGCTTATCTCTTTCATGTTGACAGTCCAGCTTATCTCTTTCATGTTGACTGTCCATCGGATCTCTTTCATGTTGACAGTCCACCTTATCTCTTTCATGTTGACAGTTCATCTGATCTCTTTCATGTTGACAGTCCAGCTTAGCTCTTTCATGTTGACAGTCCACCTTATCTCTTTCATGTTGACAGTTCACCTTATCTCTTTCATGTTGACAGTCCAGCTTATCTCTTTCATGTTGACAGTTCACCTTATCTCTTTCATGTTGACAGTCCAGCTTATCTCTTTCATGTTGACAGTCCAGCTTATCTCTTTCATGTTGACAGTCCACCTTATCTCTTTCATGTTGACAGTCCAGCTTAGCTCTTTCATGTGGACAGTCCACCTTATCTCTTTCATGTTGACAGTCCAGCTAATCTCTTTCATGTTGATAGTCCACCTTATCTCTTTCATGTTGACAGTCCAGCTAATCTCTTTCATGTTGACAGTCCACCTTATCTCTTTCATGTTGACAGTCCAGCTAATCTCTTTCATGTTGACAGTCCAGCTTAGCTCTTTCATGTTGACAGTCCAGCTTAGCTCTTTCATGTTGACAGTCCAGCTTAGCTCTTTCATGTTGACAGTTCATCTGATCTCTTTCATGTTGACAGTCCATCTGATCTCTTTCATGTTGATAGTCCACCTTATCTCTCTCCAGCTAATCTCTTTCTGATCAACTATTTTTTGGTACAACCCTGTCAGCCCTGTCCATTGCATGTTTGCCACCCATGACATAAGTTTCAGCTAAGCTGTCAGCTCGTTTCATTTCCTCTCATGTCTGAGTGTCCAGGAACAAAAATGATACAGATCCCAGTCAGTTCTGAGCTATTTGGTAACACCAACAACTGTCTTCAAGCTCAGACCCCTTGTCAGTTCTGAGCTATTTGGTAACACCAACAACTGTCTTCAAGCTCAGACCCCTTGTCAGTTCTGAGCTATTTGGTAACACTAACAACTGTCTTTGAGCTCAGACCCCTTGTCAGTTCTGAGCTATTTGTTAACACCAACAACTGTCTTTGAGCTCAGACCCCTTGTCAGTTCTGAGCTATTTGGTAACACCAACAACTGTCTTCAAGCTCAGACCCCTTGTCAGTTCTGAGCTATTTGGTAACACCAACAACTGTCTTCAAGCTCAGACCCCTTGTCAGTTCTGAGCTATTTGGTAACACTAACAACTGTCTTCAAGCTCAGACCCCTTGTCAGTTCTGAGCTATTTGGTAACACCAACAACTGTCTTTGAGCTCAGACCCCTTGTCAGTTCTGAGCTATTTGGTAACACCAACAACTGTCTTTGAGCTCAGACCCCTTGTCAGTTCTGAGCTATTTGGTAACACCAACAACTGTCTTTGAGCTCAGACCCCTTGTCAGTTCTGAGCTATTTGGTAACACCAACAACTGTCTTCAAGCTCAGACCCCTTGTCAGTTCTGAGCTATTTGGTAACACTAACAACTGTCTTCAAGCTCAGACCCTTGTCAGTTCTGAGCTATTTGGTAACACCAACAACTGTCTTCAAGCTCAGACCCCTTGTCAGTTCTGAGCTATTTGGTAACACCAACAACTGTCTTTGAGCTCAGACCCCTTTGATTTTTCTGAGCATTCTCATAAAGTCACTCAAAAAACATACACGAATAAAAGGTTGTGTTTCTAGCCAGGACATCACTTTAGTTACTGTCATGATCTTTGGTTTGTCATGTAATACTCTTCTCATTACATGGCCAAAAAATGATGATTGTTTCTTCCTAATATTGGAAATTAGCTCTCTTTTTTATATTTTAAAAATATATATAATTATTTTAAGACTTTTAGATATATTGCATATTTGTTCAGTAGTCTTTAAGAATAAATTCACTTCCATCCAAGTCAGAAAATGAAAAACATTTTATGCAACAAGTCAATGTCAATAGAAGTGAGAAAGATAATTCATCAGTGTTATATAGAGCCAATTCTGACCTATGGAAGCGAGTGAATCATAGACAGTAGACAAACAAATGAAAATATGATTAGAGGACACAGAGTTGGGATTTCTTAGAAGAATCCCAGCATAGCCTGGGATAGATGAACCCAACTTCTCCAGTAATAGCCAGGAATGTCAAGAAAGCCATTACGACCCGCCACATCAATGAGTCAAAGGGCACTCTGCCTGCATCAACTCGTGGTATTACGTCAACTCAACTCAACATAGGAGATCTCCTTCTCATAGGGTGAATGCCAACCAGGGCTGTTTGGCCCACTTGTGTCTACGTGTTCTCCCATAGCCTTTTCATCTCCTAATGGTTACAACTAGGAAGCAGTGGTTTGTCTTCTGGGGTGTCCTTTCCTGTGGATAAAGCTTTAAATGCTACCCTTCCTGGCATGACTTACCTTGTCATTGGACATAGGGGCATTTTTTAATTGATGCAACAGTTCCCCATCATGGTAGGAGAGGCCATCCATTTGGTCTTTAGTTCATGAGGTCAGATTTATAGTCTCTTTTCCATGATGCAGTTGACAGTTCTTTCCAGGTCAGCTGCTAGGTCTTCATATTTTCATTGACCGGGGGCTAAGTCATTGAGTCAGTGGCTAACACATGACTGGGGCAGACAGTTGAGTCAGTGGTTAACACATGACTGGTGTCTGACAATTGAGTCAGTGGCTAACACATGACTGGGGACTGACAATTGAGTCAGTGGCTAACACATGACTGGTGACTGACAATTGAGTCAGTGGCTAACACATGACTGGTGACTGACAATTGAGTCAGTGGCTAACACATGACTGGATACTGACAATTGAGTCAGTGGCTAACACATGACTGGAGACTGACAATTGAGTCAGTGGCTAACACATGACTGGTGATTGACAATTGAGTCAATGGCTAACACATGACTGGAGACTGACAATTGAGTCAGTGGCTAACACATGACTGGTGACTGACAATTGAGTCAGTGGCTAACACATAACTGATGATTGACAATTGAGTCAGTGACTAACACATGACTGGTGATTGACAATTGAGTCAGTGGCTAACACATGACTGGATACTGACAATTGAGTCAGTGGCTAACACATGACTGGAGACTGACAATTGAGTCAGTGGCTAACACATGACTGGTGATTGACAATTGAGTCAATGGCTAACACATGACTGGAGACTGACAATTGAGTCAGTGGCTAACACATGACTGGTGACTGACAATTGAGTCAGTGGCTAACACATAACTGATGATTGACAATTGAGTCAGTGACTAACACATGACTGGTGATTGACAATTGAGTCAGTGGCTAACACATGACTGGTGACAAATAATTGAGTCAGTGGTTAACACATGACTGGTGACTGACAATTGAGTCAGTGGCTAACACATGACTGGGGTCTGACAATTGAGTCAGTGGCTAACACGTGACTGGAGACAAACAATTGAGTCAGTGGCTAACACGTTACTGGGGACTGACAATTGAGTCAGTGGCTAACACATGACTGGTGATTGACAATTGAGTCAGTGACTAACACATGACTGATGACCAACAATTGAGTCAGTGACTAACACATGACTGGTGACAAATAATTGAGTCAGTGGTTAACACGTGACTGGGGTCTGACAATTGAGTCAGTGGCTAACACGTGACTGGGGATTGACAATTGAGTCAGTGGCTAACATGTGACTGGTGACAAACAATTGAGTCAGTGGCTAACACGTGACTGGGGACTGACAATTGAATCAGTGGCTAACACATGACTGGTGATTGACAATTGAGTCAGTGACTAACACCTGACTGGTGACAAATAATTGAGTCAGTGGTTAACACAGCTTGGGATAGCAATAAGATTCTTTTACTATTTATGGTCAAGTGATGTTTGCCTTCTATGAACTGTATACCACCATTTCTTCCCAGACAAGCTTAGATTGAATATCTTCTTCATTAATTGATCTCAAGATTCAGTAATTCTAAGAATGTCAACATTTATGTATTTGATCAGTCACAGAAAAAAAATTATGTCATGGCAGTCATTGGTAAACTAAAGCAAATGATTCTGGTGTTATGGTTATGATAGGCCCCAGTATCACTGCAAATGAATTAAAATCCATAATTGCTCAACCACCCATGCCAATGGAATCATCTGAATTAATATCTCATCTTCCAAACAAAGAAAGGTAGCTGCAGTCCCCATCATTGCAATTTCAGCACATGCCAAAAGACATGAGGTGAAACCGCACAGAAAATGAACACAGTTATATGTTCCTTGTCATAAGATATCATTCATCATAAGAAATTGGAATATCGAAACACGATCAAAACAGATTAAATGCACAGCTCACGGTGTGCACCAAGCACTTAACTCAGTAGTTCCAGCAGCAAAGCAAACCGGACTTGGAATATTAGGAAACTGTAGCAAGGAACATTTTTCAGACACAGTCTTTAACTGTTCCTGCCTCCTATACACCATATTGACCGGTAGTTTACGTCCTCCTGAAAATGTTTAAATGAATTCCTGTGTGTTACCGGGGCCTCATTATGAGGGAAGTAAAGAATAGTGACACTGTGACCTTCCAGGCATGTCGTAAGAGGCGACTAAGGAGGTTGATCGATGGCTTGACAAGCTGTCATTGTAAAAATTACTGTTATAGAAACAGTGCCATATATTTTAGAGCAGTGATCTCTGCAATATGTGCCACTTTGGCATGCAAGGTTTCTGTTTTTGAGATTGTGGTGCTGCCCTATGTGCCGTCTTCAGCTCGAAAGGACAATAGATAGATAGAAAATGTTGACCCTCATATTTTTAAAAATGTATAGTACTTGATGATGTTAGGACATCATTTTTTTGTCTCTGAACATATGAAACACATTTATTCATCTAATTATCATCATCATACATCAAATAACAGTCCGTAAGCATGCATGTTTTTTATAAATATTTTATTAATGTCACGTGGTATAAAACAATTCCTGTATTAACTTCTAAAAATGTTCATATACTCATTAGATAAAAATACAAACAAGTTCACAACAAAATGCACCTTACCTTTCAAAAATTGTATCACAATATTATCTTTATCCAGACCATTTACCATATGGCTTTCATGATATGGGTCATTGTCAGTAGTGCTCCCCGCATATGGGGTCGGAGAGAAATGAACGATTGATGCTGGATCTCAGCTGTTGAAAATATTTATTTTTTTAACTTGCAGAAAGTTGTTAGCCTTAATCAAAAGCATTTATAATTGCGACTCTCTTTAGCATGCTCTGTGGGTGTGCATTTCAAATCAACGAGTTCAAGGGATTTGTTCACAGAGTTCTTGTGCCTCGTTAACAAATAGTTAATTTTGCTTTCTACACAGAGGTCATGTGACATATGTTAGAGAATGTGAGAAGAAAGCAACCAGACAAATAGTGGAACAAAACATGGCTTCTCCACCATGACAATGCACCAGACTCCAGACTCAATAGCATTTGTCCACAAACAATTTCACTATGATTTTTTTAAAAACTAAAATTAAAGCTTAAGCGAGAGGGATGTCAGAGAAAGAGAGAAATTCAAGACAAGCCACAAGCCAATCTCAACATGCTGGAAACGATTATTTATAGAAATGCTTCTGAAAGTGGCAGCACCATTTGGATTGTTGTCTACAGTCAGAAAAAGACTACATTAAGAGTTTTGGTGTGACCACTAACCTGAAAGGTATATCTTTTTTTTTCAGTCCCAGCATTTATTTGACAATACCTTGTATATAGACATTTCTCTCAACTAACTTAGGTGTTCATCATTGTGCTATCTAAACTGCATAAGAAATATGAGATTTGAAGAATATCCTCCTTCTATAAATAGTCAATTGTTTAAAAAGTCTCATCCACAAGGCAGTGGGGTTGTTTTATTTTAGGGTGCCCTCCCCTGAACTTTAGCTCTCCTGAGAATGCTTACAAGGCAGCAGGGCAGGTAGTACTGTCTACTGCATATCATACAGAAGCAGATAAATTACCTGATCTGACCTAACCAAATGGTTTGTTCACTGAGAAACAAAACGTTGAGTTCAAAACTGGTCAATAGCTTCTAGGTACTCCCAGCCAAAACTGGGTGCCAGGTTTTTCTGGGAAAGAAAGCACTGAAGTAATAACGATCACATTAAGAAAAATGTGCTGAAAGTAAAAGAAAATAAGGGCAATAACTCCATATTCCTTACACACTGAGGTGTAGTGGGATTATTTCTTAATCTTTCTTTTTTTTATCTTTTAATTCATCATCATCATTGAGTGCCATCTCTGCATCGAAGGTTGGCTACCACGCAGCACCATTCCACTCTGTCTCTTACATTGATGGTGCAGGTTGTCATAGGCTGACTTGTCCATCTTTTGAATGTTGCTCGTCCATGTTAGTCTTGGTCTGCCTCTGCCTCTTTTACTTTGTATTTTCCCTTCCAAGATGACTTTTAGTAGGCTGTTGTGTCTTTTAACATGGCCCAAAAATTACATTTGTCTTGTTTGAATTGTATTTAGGAGTTCTATTTTAATTTGTAATTGTTTTAAGACTTCATCGTTTGCTTTCTTTTCTTTCCATTCAATTATACCTATTCTTCTATATATCCACATTTCAAAGGCTTCAATTTTCTGTTCTGTTTTCTTATCTAATGTCCATGTTTCTGCACTATATAGAAAAGTTGAGATTACAATGAGAGTTTTAATTATTAAATATAATATCAAATATGAAATTAAAGGTAATTTCCACTTGCATATAAGTGTAATATTGGTCATGTCATTTCATGAAGACTTGTAATAACTACCAGGTGTTGTCTGGCATGGGATACAATCAATTAGAATTCTTAATTACACAGGCTGATGACGTCATGGGACGCACCAAAATGGCAGCTTATTTATATTCGAGCTATGGACTAAGCAATGTTTACATTGAACAACACGATATATTTTATTGCTGCGAGTTCGCAGATTTTTACAAATGTTTTCAAGGGTTTGAACATAAATGTTTGTTCACAGTTCGTTAACCTTCGCTGTAGATAAAGTCGTTAATTGGATGGCTTCGTTTCAGACATTTGTGACGTTGGTAGCTAAGGACCTAACTTGTGCAAACGGATGGCAAGGATCATTTTGAATCTATGAAGTGGGCTCATTGTGTGTTTAACTCAGAAGCATATGTGCTTTTTAACCAAAGACCTTTTTTTGGGGACTCAATGAAGATATCCCCGATGGAAGAATAAATTGTACTATTAGTCCCATAAATGATTCGCTTCCAGAGGTTTATGATGTAAACAAAGCAGTTTTATCATTGCAAGTGAATAATGTCCACACCTATAATTGGTCAGGATTGTGTAGCAGCAGCAGCTTTATAGCGAACACAGAAAACATCATAGGATCGTGCTGTTCTGAAACAGCTATGCCATGCTATCCTAGAATTGCCTTTAATGGGATTACTGTGACCACAAACCACTCTCCATGTGTGTGCCACATATTTACACCCCAGAAATACTGAATAATACAACATCATGTGCCGTCTGTGATATTAATGACCACAGACCAGGAGCCTCCAGTATGATTGATACAACTGTTGCACCAAGCATTTCATCAGCAGAGCCATATCTATGGAATGTTAATCTGACATTGTTCTTGAATGATGTCCAAGTTAATGAGACATCAGAATCGTGTGGCGGCAGCTACAAGAAGGGAGCGGAGAACATCAAGTTCTGCTGCTATAAAGGAGACTTGCCTTGCTATCCCAGAATTGCCTTAAATGGGATCACTGTAGTTGAAAACTTCTCCTCTTGTGTAAACTACACATTCACATCTAAGAGTGAATCAGTGAAGGTCACAAAATCATATTCTCTCTGTGGTTTTACTAACTACAGGTCATGTGGCTTCTGTTGGATTGGAAATGATAACTTACCACCACTGTGTGTCTATATGTTTGGAATTGGAGTCATCAATGACGGCCTAACATCATCAAGTGCTATGACGATCATCATTTTCGGGAGGACGTGAACTCCCATGGTATATGGTGGATAGGCGGCAGGAACCATGAAGGCTATGTCTGAAAAGTGTTCCTTCTTGCAGTTTCCTCATATTCCAAGTCCGGCTTGCTGCAGGAGCTACTGAGTTAAGTGCTCTGTGCACACCGTGAGCTGTGTGTCTCATCCGTTTTGATCCTGCTTCGATATCCCGCTTGTTTACGATGAATGATGATATCGTATGACAGGGAACAGTTGGCTGTGTTCACTTTCTGCGCGGTTTCGCCTTATGTCTTTTGGCGTGTGCTGAGACTGCTACGATGGGGACTACAGTTACCTTTCTTTGTTTGGGAGATGAATTAGTAATTCGGATGATTCCACTGGCACGGGCGGTTGAGCAATTATGGATTTTGATTCGTTTGCTGTGATACCGAGGCCTTCCATAACCAATAACAATAATCTTAATTACAGTCACTGGAAATTCTACTGGAATCAAAATAGATTTAAAGTAATTAAAAACTGGTCGCAATTATACTTCTGTCTATTGACCTTTCGATCCATAGCCGGCCCATAGGGCATAGACCCAGATACTCCTTCTCTTATCTAAATTTTATTCTAGCAGTTTCAACTCTTGTAAAGATCTTTTATCAAATCTTGCCATTTGTCTCTGTTCTGTGCAAGCAACTCTATCTCATTGAGTGAGCCGATTCCTGCTGCTCTTGCCTCTCTCATCAATGTTCTTCTCAGTGTCTCTCTGGGTCGGCCTCTTTTCCTCTTACCTGTTGTTTCCCACATGAGGACTTTGTTTTGTTATTCGGTTATTATCTCTTCTCATTACATGTCCAACATATGACCATTGTCTTTTCTTGATTACTGAAGATATTAGTGGTTGATTGGAGATTTCTCTAATTTCTTTGTTTGTTTTGAATTCGTTCCACGCTATACCAAGTATTTTCCTTAGACATTTATTTTCGAATGCGTTCAACTTTGTTTCTATATCTCTTGTTGTTTTCCAGCTTTCACACACATACATAAGGGTAGATAGTACATTTGATTTGAATAGTCTAAGTTGTGTGCTTTTGCTGATGAATTATGATTTCCAGAACTTTACAAGGCTTCTGAAAGACATTGCTGCTTTAGCTATTCTGATTCTAATTTCTTTGTTTGTATCCCCTTCTCGATCAATGTGACTTCCAAGATAGATAAAGTGATCAATCTTTTCCACTGGTTTATTTTCCATGTATATTCTGTCATCTGTTGGAATTAAGCTTTTCATGACTTTAGTCTTTTCATGATTGATCTCAAGCCCAATTTTGCTGGCTATTGATGATAGTTCATTTGTGTTTTCCTGCATCGTTTTTATCTGCCTGCTGATGAGGACTATGTCATCTGCAAAATCGAGGTCTTCCAAATGGTGTCCTTATATCCATTCGATGCCTTTATTACCAGTGCAGCATTTCTTCATTATGAAGTCCATAACAATTCCAAATAACAAGAGCAATAAAATACATCCTTGTTTAACCCCAGTTTCTATTGGAAAACATTTGCTCAGACCTTCCTCTGTACGAACTGCACATGTGTATCCATCATACATGTCTTTCAATTATACTTGCATATAAATATGCAATTATACTTACATATTTATATATATATACTCCTTTTTTGTCCTGTAATCATTGGCTGTTATCTGTAATCCTGTGTGTTACCGGGGCCTCATTATGAGTAAAGAATAGTGACACTGTGACTTTCCAAGCTTGTCGTAAGCGGTGACTAAGGAGGTTGATCGATGGCTTGACAAGCTGTCATTGTAAAAAGTATTGTTATGGAAACAGAGCCATAGATTTTAGAAGCAGTGATCTCTGCAATATGTGCCATCCTGGCACGCAAGGTTTCTGTTTTTGAGATTGGTTCTGCCCTATGTGCCGTCCTCGGCTCGAAAGGACAGTAGAGAGAGAGAGAGAGAATCATAGGTGTGAAAAAAATCACTTCTTAACATGAGGTCATTATTGTGTATTTATGAAAGCAGTAGAGGTAAGTCAATCACAAACTGAAGGAGGCCAGTGGACACAAAGATGAATAAAGTGCAAGCCATACTTAGGCACTTTGCAGACTTTGGTTATCAATCACATAAAGTCCTCAAACTTTGTTGTTGTACTGCAAGAAATCACAAAACATTCGGACCACATACTACTTTGATTGTCTGTGACCAAGAAAAATGGTTGATAAAATCTGAGCAAACTGTTGTTTTTTTTTTTGTTTTCTCAAATAAAAACTACACGTCCATGAAAACATGGATTCTTGTCATTTTAATTATAAATTTGTAGGAGGCAAAGAGTAAAAGATCATTCTTTGAAAGAAAAAAATATGAGCAGTTGTGATTTTATTTTTGTCAATTAAAAGAATATTGAAAACAAAGAGAGTGTGGCTTTATTGTTGTATTTAATTCTTAAATGTCTTGCCAGTCTCCTTAACTGATAACAAGTCTGTGCCAACTCATTTTGTAGTAAAAATAAAGTTCCTTCACTGTGCATGATCCAGTGAATTTCATGGAGAGTGCCCCAGATCAGGCTCAAATCCACTTTTCTTAGTTGCCTTAGATTTAATATCGTGTTACTAATTTATCTCATCATCATCATCATCATGTGCCATACCGGTTGGCATAGGCGATCAGGTCCCTCCACAATCTTCTATCTACAGTGCATCGTATCAGTTTTGTTGTTGACTGTTTTCCATGCCATGACACCAAGCTATCCAGTATTTTCTCGCTTTGTCATCTGCGATCTCTCTTTCCTTGTATTTTGCAAGTTATAACTAAGTATTCCAACTTTCCTCTTCTCGTGGTGTGCCCGAAAAATGTTGATTGTTTCTTTCGGATGTTTCTTAGGAGCTCCCTTTTTGTGTTGGCCTCTTTGAGAACTTCCTCATTGGTCTTTTTAGCTGTCCAGGGAACTATCAACATTCTTCTGAGAAATCCCATCTTTGTGGCCTCTAATCATCTTTTTATTTGTTTGTCTACTGTCCATGATTTGTTTCCTTAGGTCAGAATTGGCTCTATATAGCACTGGTCAATTCTCTTTCTCATTTCTATTGACATAGATTTGTTGCATAAGATGTTTCTCATTTTCTGAAATGCAATTCTGGCCTGAGCTATTCTATTTTTATTTCTGTGGTGTATCTTCCGTCTGATGTTATTATTGTGCCCAAGTATTTGACACATTGCACACGTTTTAGATTTGTCCTGTTTATTTTTATGCTGCATGATAGTGATGATTGTTTCTTTGATATAACAATTACCTCTGTTTTCTTACTATTCAGACTGAGACTTTTCTTGTTTCTTTCTTTTATTATTATGTCAATCTTTTCTTGTAGTTCATTATCTGTCTCTGCTATTAAGAGTGTCATCCGCATATCATAAACTATTTATATTGTGATCATTGACTTAATTCCTTTTTTTCTACTATTGATCTTATAATTATTTTTTCTGTAAAGTGAAAACAAACCCAGCGACAGAACACAACTTTGTCTGATTCCTTGTTTTATATGTTGGAACTGTCCTATTTGGTTGCTAATTCTTATGGCTGCTGTTTGTTGCCAGTACATGTTTTTTTTAGGATTCTCAGATCCATGCCATCAAAGTTTAATTTCTCCAGCATATTGATTATTTCCACATGTTTTACTTTATCAAATGCTTTTGTGTAGTCTGTAAGCACATGTATAGATCTTTCTTTACTCTATAGATCTTTCTATCAATATTCTCAGGCTATATATTGCATTGTTGGTGCCCTTTCCTTCCACAAATCTACATTGTTCTTCACTTATTTCTGGTTTTATTTTGTTTCTTACACATCTCATGATGATTCTTAGTAATATTTTCATCTCATGGCTCATGAGACTAATAGTGCGATGGTCTTCACAATCACAATTTATCTCAAGCTACAGCAATTAGAAGAATATCAATATTTACATATTGTACCAGTCTTATAATAGGAAGAGATTATTTGTTCCGGCATTCAGCCTTAGATTTAGTATTTTTTAAAATGTTATATTGAGTTGAATAATTCTTTTATTGTCTTCCAAAATTGTGAAAGTATTAAGTCTATGATTCAAGTAACTTTAGCATAAAAATGATCCTCACCTCTACTTCTTTTTAGCAGTTCTATAAATCTATCCAAGTTGTGCATTAAGTGCCATCCTAACTCCAACTTGCTATGTTTATGTATCTGACCTGTTGAAAATATTTAAAGAAAACTTGTATAAATTGTTGAACTGAATCTAGCACATTTATCATTTTCATTCTCTTTAACATGTTATGTGGGTGGTGAGCTTGTCAAATTCAAGAAAATCAATTTCATAGCAGATTTCTGAATTTTAAAATATAACTAATTAGAAATTTATATCATCATCATCATCATCATCATCATCAAGTACCAAGCCTACCGGCATAGGTGATCATGTCTCTCCACAACATTCGATCTCGACAGTTATTTATCATTTCTGTTGTTGACCTTCAACCAAGCCATTCTCTTAAGCTGTCTGGTATCTTTTCTCTTTGCTTCCCTCTATCTCTACATCCCTCAATTTTCCCAGTTGTCACAATATATTCCAGCTGTTCCCTTCTCATTACACAGCCAAAAATGATGATTGTTTCTTCCTAATATTGGATATTAGTTCTCTTTTTTGCTTTGGCCTCTTTCAAAATGTTTTCATTACTCTTCTTAGCTGTCCATGGTATTCTCAACATTCTTCTGTAAAACCACATTTCTACAACCTCCAGCAATTTTCTTGACTGTTGTTCTATTGTCCATGATTCAAAACCATATGTTAAGACTGGCTCTACATAACATTTAAGAGCTCTTGTTCTTGTTTCTATTGTCAAAAATGGATTGCACAGTATCTTCTTCATTTTTTTGGAAAGCTGCTTTTGCCTGAGCCATTCTGCATCTCACCTCTTTTGTACATCTACCATCTGAGGCTAACAATGTTCCCAGATATTTAATTCATTTACCTGTTTTAATATTGTTCTACTTTATTGTGCCTTGAATTATGCTTTTTTCTTAGTTGTTACCATTACTTCTGTCTTTTTGCTCTTAAGGCTGAGTCCTTTATTTTTGCTTTCCTTCACTATAATGTCTAACATTTCTTGTAACACATTTTCACTCTTAACGATTAAGACTGTATCATCAGCATAAAAATAAAGTAAAGTGCCCCCGTCACGCCAAGTGGCATATAGGGAATATGGTGTTAGTGACCATAAATTTTACAGACCTTCAGCACATGATTTTAGGGGTAATGTGGTCGGTATTATGCCCGTGCCGCTTTACTTTCCCAGAAAAAAATCTGGTACCCATTTAAGGCTGGGTGAACCAGAAGCCGTCGGTTGGGATCGAACCCTACCCCTTGTCCATTGTAGTCCAGTTCACTAACCACTGAGCTATCGCGGCTCGTATCATCAGCATACCTTAGATTATTTATATTATGACCTCCAATTGTTATTCCAGGCATGCCCCTTATGGATCTTAAATAATCTCACTATATATATTAAACAAATCTGGTGCAGCACACAACCTTGCCTAATGCCCTGTTTTATTTGTTGAAACATTGATTTCCAGTTTCCCAATTGATTTCCAGTTCTTATGGCCTCTGTTTGTTGCCAGCACATGTTCTTTATTGTTCTTAGATCTTTGCTGTCTACGTTTATGCCTTCTAAATTTTGTATTGTTTCTTGGTGTTTTACCTTGTCAAATGCTTTGGTATAATCTATGAAACAGGTATAGATCTGTTTCACTTCTATAGCTCTTTCTACTAAAGATCTTATGATGCATATGGCATTGCTCATTCCTTTACCTACAACAAAACCACACTGTTCATTGCTAATTTCTGGACTGATTTTGTTTCACACTCTTCGCATGATGATTCTTAGTAATATCTTAGTCATGTTACTCATAAGGCTTATTGTGCAATGGTCATTGCATATTTTTATATAAAATTGATTTCAAACTTTCAAATATACAGCATTTTTTTTCAGTAAACTTATGGAGTAAATTCACTACTAAACACAAAGTCATTATTGTGTGTTGTAGAGGTAGGAAAGCATTTAGACGATAGATCAAAGAGGACAAGCAGGAGTAAAACAGTTGAAACAGAGATGAATATTGTAAGCCAGACCTTGGACATTTTGCAAAGAATGGCTATGAAGCATATTAAGTGGAAGAACTTTGATGCTGCTCTTTGAGACATCACAAAACATTATGGCCAAAACCTGTTTTGTTGATCTGTGACCAAGAAAAGAAGATGGTAGATTCTGAGCAAATTGGATGTTTTATTTTGTTATCAGATAAATGCCCTTGACAACAATTATTCCTGTCACTTAAATTATGAATTTATAGGAAGGAAAGTATTTTTTAAATATCAGCGATGCAATCTTTCATTGACGATAAAAGAAATACTAAAAAAAGAGAGAAACTACTTCTTTTTTGTTGTGTTTAATTTTAAATGTTTTACTTATCTCCTAGACTAATAACTGCCATATCTTAAGGGCAACAACAATGTTACTCCATGATGAATGGCTCATGGCAAGCCTTGGCAGGTTGCCCCAAATATGGCATAAACATTTCATCTCCACTGTTCGGAGACTGCTTCAATGTAATATCATGTCATTAATTTATCTTGCAGGCTGCTTTGTGAAGGATGTCAGCATTTACATATTTGATCAGTCTCAGAAAAGAAGTGATGATTTGTCCTGGCAGTCATCATTAGCTTCATCAGATCACTTTGGTGTGCATTTTGTGAGTTTACCACATACATAATTGCCAGATAGGACATTTTCATCAACTTTCAGTCTCAGCTGCAGCAGGAGGTCAATGCATGAGGGTTAGGACCCTTGTGAGCATTTCCTTCTTAGAGTTTCATGAAGCTAAGGGACAGAAACCCTTGCTTAACCAGACTGTTTCTGGTGATCAGATTGCCTCCTATTGCAAAACTCTGTACAAGATGTTTCCTATCTTGATCACTTTTTTATGACTTTCTAAAATTGTAATTGTATTCCTTTGATTTACAAAAGAGATATACAACAGAGGTAAGATGCAGAATGGCTCAGGCTAAAGCAGCTTTCCAATAAACAAGGAAAATACTGTGCAGTCTGTTTTTGACAATAGAAACATGAAAGATAGTTCTTAAATGTTTTGTAAAACCAGTTTTAACATTTGGATGATAAGGAAAGCAAACCCGAATAAAATGCTGGCTGAAATCGGATGCACTGGGCCACTGGCGCAGAACACAGTGCAACGTATTAACGGGTGTTCAATCAGAGTGGATCGGGCGAACTCTACTTGTGATGTTCTGTCTGTGGGGGCGATCAACACACTTAGCCTGACAGCTGACTTCATGTGGGAGTCTGGAATCCTACTCTGATTGAGTCCTGATCGCAGAGAGAGAGAGAGATTTGGATGTGAATCATAGAAAATAGGACAACAGACAAGAAAATCACTGGAGTCTGTAAAAATGTGGTTTTACAGAAGAATGTTGAGAATACAATGGACAGCTAAGAAGAGTAATGAAAACTTTTTGAAAGAGGCCAAAGCAAAATGAAAGCTAATATCCAATATTAGGAAGAAACAATCATCATTTTTTGGCCATGCAATGAGAAGAGAACAACTGGAATATATTGTGACAACTGGGAAAATTGAGGGACAAAGAGATAGAGGGAAGCAAAGATAAAAGATACCAGACAGCTTAAGAGAATGGCTGAGCAGAAGGTCAGCAAAAGATATGACCAATAACTGTCGAGATCAAAAGTTGTGGAGAAATAGAATCACCTACACCAGCAGGCATGGTACTTGATCATGATAATTCCTTTTATATGTAATCATTTGATAATTATTCAAGTATTATTAGCGCAAAGCGTGAAGTACTCCTCACATTTATTTCTGTTTAGCAGATATTGGAATCTTTCTAGGTCATTAATCATGTCCCGTGTGATCGTTGTCTCGCTTTGTTGACGCAAGATCTGATCTGATGAAAAAATGTGAAGAAAATTTGTAAAAACTGTTGATCTGAGTCAAGCACATTTATAATTGTGATTCTCTTGTGCATATTGTGTGTAAGCATGTCAAATCAAAAGTTATGAAAATTAATTTACTGGCAGATTTCTCGATTCTAGAATAAAACTGATTGGAAATTTATATCTCAAACTGACTTCAGACTTTTTAATATACTGTGTCTTTATTCAGCAAACTTTTTGAGTAAATTCACAAATAAGCATCAAGCCATTATTATATATTGATGAGATAGAAAACCAATAGAAAGATAGATTAAGGTTAACCTGGAGGAAAACAGTGGAAAATTATATGAGCAGTGTAAGCCAGACTTTGGGCACTTTACAAAGAATGGCTATAAACCACAATAAGTGGAGGAACTTTGCTATTGCTCTTCTAGACATCACAAAACATTCTGGCCACTTACTGTTTTGCTGGTCTGTGACTTAGATTAGAAGGTGGTAAAATCAGAGCAAATTGGATGTTTTTTAATTCTCAGATAAATACTCTTGACACCAATTATTCCTGTCAGTTACATTATCGTTATGAATTTAAAGGAAGGAAAGTATACAAAATAATTCTTCAATGAAAAGAATATCAGTGGATTAAGATAATGGAAATACTGAAAAAGAGAGAATTTACTTCCTTCTTATCTTGTTTAATTTAAAATGACTTGCTTGTCTTCTTGAATGGTAATTGAGACATCTGAAGGGCAACAACAAAGTAACTGGGACTCCTCTATCAATGCAATGGCCCATGGCAGTCCCATACCTTCCATATGATATATTTTCCCTGTAGTTAATATTCTTCTTACGTGTTTTTGAATACAGTCCTTACTCACAATTAATATGGGGAAAAGACTATATTTGTGAAATTCTGCATTTTGTTTCTTCTTAAAATTACTCTGCACATACAATTTTTGAAAAACTGTATATTGAATAATTCCAGAAGCGGTGAAAAAACAAAACAAAAAAGTTACCAAGAATGACCTAAAGGACTTGTATTTTAACTCATTTAATTGGAAACATCACATATAGTGTTACATTTTTTTAAAATTTGTACGAGTTTTTTTGGTCTGGTCTTCAGGTTCACTTACAAAATATATGGAAGGTTTGCAATCCTTGACATATTGCCCCAAATATAGCTTACACTATATATTTTCACTGTTCTTCATTTGGTTACATTTAAAGTCATGTCATTAATTGCTAATGAAATATTATGTTTCTGTTCATATCCTTTCATCACCTAGATATTTTTGAATGATGAAGTCAGAATTAAACAAATCTTTTTGTACCCTTTCATGGCTGGGTGAAACTATCAGCCAACAATCATTATAGAACGCAACCTCTTGTCCTCAGTAGATTAATTCACTGTCCATTACTCTACCATAGTTCACACTGTGTGAATAGTATCAACATTTACATATATTTTATATGTCTCTGTACTATATAGAACCAATTCTGACCTATGGAAGTGAATCATGGACAGTAGACAAACAAATGAAAAGACGATTAGAGGCCAAAGAGATGGGATTTCTCAGAAGAATGTTGAAAGTTCCCTGGACAGCTAAAAAGACCAATGAGGAAGTTCTCAAAGAGGCCAACACAAAAAGGGAGCTCTTAAAAAACATCAGAAAGAAGCAATCAACATTTTTCGGGCACATCATGAGAAGAGGAAAGTTGGAATACTTGGTTACAACTGGCAAAATATATAAAACGAAAGAGAGATCGTGGGCGACAAAGAGAGAAAATACTGGATAGCTTGGTGTCATGGCATGGAAAACAGTCAACAACAGAACTGATACGATGCACTGTAGATAGAAGATTGTGGAGGGACATGGTCACCTACACCAACCGGTATGGCACATGATGATGATATGTCTCAGAAATAAATAAATGTTCATTTGTCCTAGTTTTTTACATTTTTTTTGTCAATGCTCCAACACGTGACCTAATTTATTTACTATCTTCTAAAATCTTTATATACACATTAGTATATGAGGTCGTAGGTCGACAACAGTCCGTTTTTGACGAATCAAGTGTTGTGAGTGAGACATTCCACCGTCCAGACTTCATCTGTGCTTTACGTCACATTAGTGCTGTTCAAGACCGTTATTGGGATTCTTTGACGCAAGTTATTTCCACGTTACACATTAATGTAAACTACTTCGTCAGTCGCAGTTTTGTCTCTTTGGGGAAGTTGCTTCGTGTATTGTTCGTCGTAGACTGTTTACACTTGAGTAATCAGACATAAGTCTAAAGGTATCGAGATTATGAGTTTGGCGACATTGTGTCCTACGTCATCGTATTGGTTCCCTAAACCGGCCGTGCGCAAATCTTACGGTCTGCTGTTTGATGTGCAACAAGAATAATTTGACGACTGACTGTGTGTCTATATGTTCGGAATTGGAGTCATCAACGATGGCCTAACATCATCAAGTGCTACGATGATCATCATTTTCGGGAGGACGTGACTTACCGGTATATGGGGATAGGCGGCGGGAACAAATGGAGGCTATGCATGAAATGTGTTCCTTGTTGCAGTTTCCTCATATTACAAGTCGCATGTCTGTGTTAGTCACCTCTAGTGACTCGGGCAGATGGTGCTCGTAAACCTGGGAAGGCCGACCATCTAAGGGCAGAATCCCCCGACAGAAAAGATCAACTGCTGCCTTGCAGGAAGATTGGGGACAATCAAAGGCTAAGGAAAGCAAACCTGAAAAAATGCTGGCTGAAATCGGATGCACTGGGCCACTGGCGCAGAACACAGTGCAGCGTATTAACGGGTGTTCAGTCAGAGTGGATCTGACAGACTCTAATTGTGATGTTCTGTCTGTGGGGGCGATCAACACACTTAGCCTGACAGCTGACTTCATACGAGAGTCTGGAATCCTTACTCTGATTGAGTCCTGAACGCAGAGAGAGAGAGAGATATACACATTAGATAAAACTGGAAGCAGTTTCATAACAAAATGCCCCTTACCTTTTATTTTGTTTAGGATCACAATGTCTTCTTCCAAAGTATTTATCATTTTGTTCACTTGTTGCTTGATCCGATCTGTTGACAATATTTCAAGAAAGTTTACAGAAATTGATGATCCGAAGTAAATACATTCAAACTGGCAGTTATTTTAAACATAATCCTTGGATGTGAATGGCAAAGCTAAAGTTCAAGTATACTAATTTATTGGCAGTTTCCTGGAATATAATCATAAATTGAATGCAAATTTATAAATAAAATAGTTTTAGACTTTTTAGAATTTCCATTTAGATATTAAATGTGGTATGTTTTGGACCAGTAAACTTTGAGAATTAATACTCACGTAAACTTGGAATGATTATTGTGTATTTTAGATGGAATAGCAATAGAGAGATAAGCCAAAGGAGAGGATGGAATGTATAATAAGGAACAGCATAAAATAGGCTTTGGAGGCTCTGAAAGGGATGACTATAACAAAACATTAAGTGGATGAACTTTGCTGCTGTCCTGCAGAACTCACAAGATTTTCTGGTCACTGGCTGCTTTGACTGTCTGTGACCAGGACAAGAAAAGGTTGAAAAATCTTAACAAATTGGAGTTTTTTATTTCTCAAATTAAAAACACTTGAATTCTTATTAATTCATTTATAAATTTGTTTGAAGAAGAGTGTAAAATGTTGTTCTTTTATAGAAAAAATAGCAGTCTTCTGTTTTATTGTTAAAGGGAATATTGAAACAAAAGAGATTTACTTTATTTCTTTTGTCTCTTGAATGTCTTGTAGTCTTTTTTACTGGTGATTGACAATGCAATCTGTGGCTGGCACATCTTGCAAAAACAATAAAGTACTTCCATTATGCATGTTCCATATTGTACTTCCATTATGCATGTTCCATATTGTATTCCATGGCAGGTGCCACAGATCTAGTTCAAACTAATCCTCACAGCTGTTCTCGTTCAGTGATTTAATATCTTGTCGTGCATTATCTCAAGCTACAGCAATTTGATTATGACAATAACACATAGCAACAGGAAAGGAATCCAGTGGTTACTGACCAAGCAACGTGATAACCTAGACTTTGCTGATGACATAACACTCCTATCACAAAATCATAAACGAATGCAGGATAAAATTAGCAAACTCGGTGTGCCAATCCCAACAGCTGGGACTGAAATAAATATAGACAAGACCCAAATCATGATAATTAATACAGTTGGCGCTAGCCAAATAACACTAGGATAGGTTCATCTATTAGACATCAAATCTTAAAAATAGATACGCAATAATATAAAGGAGGAAAAATTTAAAAATTAAAAAAATTGTATGTAAGAATCTTTACGTGATAAGTGGACGACACAGACTAAACAACGTTTCGGCCCAATAGGCCTTCATCAGGAACAAACAAAAAACACACACACACACAAATATTTTTTATTTTTTTATTTTTCCTCACATTCAGCTTTACTGCAGCTTCGCATTTTTATGCCTTAACCCTTTACTAGTATAAAGGAGGTCAGGTCAGGTCATTTTACCTGCAACTGTATGCAGTAGACAGTACACCCTGCTGCCTTGCAGGTATGTTCAGGAGAGTAAAAGGATAAAATAGGGTACTCTAAAATAAAGCAACCTCATTGACTTGAGGGTGAGATGTTTTAGTCTAAGTCTAGTGGAGTCAACCATAAACAAACCAACGGAAGGCAACAGAAAATCACCATCGCAATTTCTTAGTATAGTCATGGGTTGCCACAATTTTAGAAGAGTGAAAACGAGTTACAAGAAATATTAGATATTATAGTGAAGGAAAGCAAAAAGAAACGGCTCAGCCTCAATAGTAAAAAACAAAAGTAAAAGTAGGAAGAAAGAAAAAGACATCACCACAATGCACAATAAAACATGTGAAACAACATTAAAACAGATAAATGAATTTCTATACATGGGAGCAATGTTAACCTCAGATGTACAACAGAGGTGAAATGCAGAATGGCTCAAGAAAAAGTTTTCCGAAACAGGAGGAAGATACTGTGCAATCCATTTTTGACTATGAAAACAAGAAAAAGAGTTCTTAAATGTTATGTAGAACCAGTCTTAACATATGGATGTGAATCATGGACAATAGGACAACAGACAAGAAAATTGGTGGAAGCTGTAGAAATATGGTTTTGCAGAAGAATGTTAAGAATACCATGGACAGCTAAGAAGAGTAATGAAAATGTTCTGAAAGAGGCCAAGACAAAAAGAAAGGTAATATCCAATATTAGGAAGATACAATCATCTTCATTTTGCCATGTTATGAGAACGGTACAGCTGTAATAAATTGTAACAACTGGGAAAATTGAGGGAAGAAAAGATGGAGGGAAGCAAAGAGAAAAGATACTAGACAGCTTAAGAGAATGGCTTGGCAGGAGGTCAACAACAGAAATGATTGGTTGGTTGGTTGGTTGCGTTCACCCGATGACTAAAGTATTCTAGAGTATCGTAGTAGACTAGAATATTCCTCTTCATCACCCTTACAAGGACTTAGTGGACGTGTCTGCGTGTGCTGTGGTTTGCAGTATAACTGTTATATTTGCTCCTTTCGGCGCAACACATCCGACTTAAGCACGACATTTTTGAATACCGGGTTGTCTTCCCTCTTTGATCCCTGCATGCTTGGCCAGACTAGACAGGTTAGTCTGTTACTGAAGTCACCGCGGAGAGGTGGAACAGGGTCTGGATGGTTCTGGTTCACCGATCCTGGTGCAAGCCATCAGCTGTGGGTCACTGACAACTTCCAGTTCTGGTGCAGGTAGGTGCGCCTTCGCCTCCAACAACAGAAATGATAGATAATTGTTGAGATCGAGAGTTCTGGTGAGACATAATCACCTATGCCAGCAGGCCCGGTACTTGATGATGATGATGATGAATATAAACAAAGGAAAAACAGAGAATGATATCAAAATAAGGATACAAAAAGCAAGAAGAGTTTCACTAATCTAGGAAAAATATGAAAATTCAAAGAAATTAGGTTCAAATACAAGAATTAAAATTTTTAACTCCAATGTTAAATCAGTCATACTATATGGTTGTGAAACATGGAGAATAACAAAAATGAGTCACAAATATACAGACCTTCATTAAATGGATGCTTCTGTGGAAAAAGATAGACATGGCATGACAAAATAACTAACTTAGAACTATGGAAAAGTACTAGTTAAATATCAGTGGACAAAGAGACAAGACAAAGATGATTTCTAGAAGCCAACTGAGAGCTTTACTCAATAAGCCATTTTTTGGCATCTCCAGGGAAGGATACAAAACAGAAGGACAAAATATACTTTGAGAAGACAGGAGGAAGTAGAGATGAAGAGGATGGGGAAGACATGGAACAGTCTTAAAAGAATGGCAAGAAGCAGGATGAACTGGAAAGTATTCATTGAGGACCTGTGCTCTACAGGGGACATTGAGGACCTGTGCTCTTATGGGGACACTGAGGACCTGTGCTCTAAAGAGGACATTGAGGACCTGTGCTCTATAGAGGACATTGAGGAGCTGTGCTCTAAAGGGGACATTGAGGACCTGTGCTCTACAGAGGACATTGAGGACCTGTGCTCTACAGGGGACATTGAGGACCTGTGCTCAACAGGGGACATTGAGGACCTGTGCTCTAAAGGGGACATTGAGGACCTGTGCTCTACAGGGGACATTGAGGACCTGTGCTCTAAAGGGGACATTGAGGACCTGTGCTCAACAGGGGACATTGAGGACCTGTGCTCTAAAGGGGACATTGAGGACCTGTGCTCTAAAGGGGACATTGAGGACCTGTGCTCTAAAGGGGACATTGAGGACCTGTGCTCTAAAGGGGACATTGAGGACCTGTGCTCTACAGAGGACATTGAGGACCTGTGCTCTACAGGGGACATTGAGGACCTGTGCTCTACAGAGGACATTGAGGACCTGTGCTCTAAAGGGGACATTGAGGACCTGTGCTCTACAGGGGACATTGAGGACCTGTGCTCTATAGAGGACATTGAGGAGCTGTGCTCTAAAGGGGACATTGAGGACCTGTGCTCTAAAGGGGACATTGAGGACCTGTGCTCTAAAGGGGACATTGAGGACCTGTGCTCTACAGAGGACATTGAGGACCTGTGCTCTACAGGGGACATTGAGGACCTGTGCTCAACAGGGGACATTGAGGACCTGTGCTCTAAAGGGGACATTGAGGACCTGTGCTCTAAAGGGGACATTGAGGACCTGTGCTCTAAAGGGGACATTGAGGACCTGTGCTCTAAAGGGGACATTGAGGACCTGTGCTCTAAAGGGGACATTGAGGACCTGTGCTCTAAAGGGGACATTGAGGACCTGTGCTCTACAGAGGACATTGAGGACCTGTGCTCTACAGAGGACATTGAGGACCTGTGCTCTACAGGGGACATTGAGGACCTGTGCTCTACAGAGGACATTGAGGACCTGTGCTCTAAAGGGGACATTGAGGAGCTGTGCTCTAAAGGGGACATTGAGGACCTGTGCTCTAAAGAGGACATTGAGGACCTGTGCTCTAAAGGGGACATTGAGGACCTGTGCTCTATAGAGGACATTGAGGACCTGTGCTCTAAAGGGGACATTGAGGACCTGTGCTCTAAAGAGGACATTGAGGACCTGTGCTCAACAGGTAACATTGAGGACCTGTGCTCTAAAGGGGACATTGAGGACCTGTGCTCTACAGAGGACATTGAGGACCTGTGCTCTAAAGGGGACATTGAGGACCTGTGCTCTACAGGGGACATTGAGGACCTGTGCTCTACAGGGGACATTGAGGACCTGTGCTCTACAGAGGACATTGAGGACCTGTGCTCTTATGGGGACACTGAGGACCTGTGCTCTATAGAGGACATTGAGGACCTGTGCTCAACAGGTAACATTGAGGACCTGTGCTCTACAGGGGACACTGAGGACCTGTGCTCTAAAGAGGACATTGAGGACCTGCGGTGCTCTAAAGAGGACATTGAGGACCTGTGCTCTTATGGGGACACTGAGGACCTGTGCTCTAAAGAGGACATTGAGGACCTGTGCTCTATAGAGGACATTGAGGAGCTGTGCTCTACAAGGGACATTGAGGACCTGTGCTCTATAGAGGACATTGAGGACCTGTGCTCTATAGAGGACATTGAGGAGCTGTGCTCTACAAGGGACATTGAGGACCTGTGCTCTATAGAGGACATTGAGGACCTGTGCTCTATAGAGGACATTGAGGAGCTGTGCTCTACAAGGGACATTGAGGACCTGTGCTCTACAGGGGACATTGAGGACCTGTGCTCTACAGGGGACATTGAGGACCTGTGCTCTACAGGGGACATTGAGGACCTGTGCTCTACAAGGGACATTGAGGACCTGTGCTCTACAGGGGACATTGAGGACCTGTGCTCTACAGGGGACATTGAGGACCTGTGCTCTACAAGGGACATTGAGGACCTGTGCTCTACAGGGGACATTGAGGACCTGTGCTCTACAGGGGACATTGAGGACCTGTGCTCTAAAGGGGACATTGAGGACCTGTGCTCTAAAGGGGACATTGAGGACCTGTGCTCTACAGAGGACATTGAGGACCTGTGCTCTAAAGGGGACATTGAGGACCTGTGCTCTACAGAGGACATTGAGGACCTGTGCTCTACAGAGGACATTGAGGACCTGTGCTCTACAGAGGACATTGAGGACCTGTGCTCTACAGAGGACATTGAGGACCTGTGCTCTAAAGGGGACATTGAGGACCTGTGCTCTACAGAGGACATTGAGGACCTGTGCTCTACAGAGGACATTGAGGACCTGTGCTCTACAGAGGACATTGAGGACCTGTGCTCTACAGAGGACATTGAGGACCTGTGCTCTACAGAGGACATTGAGGACCTGTGCTCTAAAGGGGACATTGAGGACCTGTGCTCTACAGAGGACATTGAGGACCTGTGCTCTACAGAGGACATTGAGGACCTGTGCTCTACAGAGGACATTGAGGACCTGTGCTCTACAGAGGACATTGAGGACCTGTGCTCTAAAGGGGACATTGAGGACCTGTGCTCTAAAGGGGACATTGAGGACCTGTGCTCTAAAGGGGACATTGAGGACCTGTGCTCTAAAGGGGACATTGAGGACCTGTGCTCTACAGAGGACATTGAGGACCTGTGCTCTACAGGGGACATTGAGGACCTGTGCTCTACAGAGGACATTGAGGACCTGTGCTCTACAGAGGACATTGAGGACCTGTGCTCTACAGAGGACATTGAGGACCTGTGCTCTACAGAGGACATTGAGGACCTGTGCTCTAAAGGGGACATTGAGGACCTGTGCTCTAAAGGGGACATTGAGGACCTGTGCTCTAAAGGGGACATTGAGGACCTGTGCTCTAAAGGGGACATTGAGGACCTGTGCTCTACAGAGGACATTGAGGACCTGTGCTCTACAGAGGACATTGAGGACCTGTGCTCTAAAGGGGACATTGAGGACCTGTGCTCTACAGGGGACATTGAGGACCTGTGCTCTACAGAGGACATTGAGGACCTGTGCTCTAAAGGGGACATTGAGGACCTGTGCTCTACAGGGGACATTGAGGACCTGTGCTCTACAGAGGACATTGAGGACCTGTGCTCTACAGAGGACATTGAGGACCTGTGCTCTAAAGGGGACATTGAGGACCTGTGCTCTACAGAGGACATTGAGGACCTGTGCTCTACAGAGGACATTGAGGACCTGTGCTCTACAGAGGACATTGAGGACCTGTGCTCTAAAGGGGACATTGAGGACCTGTGCTCTACAGAGGACATTGAGGACCTGTGCTCTACAGAGGACATTGAGGACCTGTGCTCTAAAGGGGACATTGAGGACCTGTGCTCTAAAGGGGACATTGAGGACCTGTGCTCTACAGGGGACATTGAGGACCTGTGCTCTAAAGGGGACATTGAGGACCTGTGCTCTATAGAGGACATTGAGGACCTGTGCTCTAAAGGGGACATTGAGGACCTGTGCTCTAAAGGGGACATTGAGGACCTGTGCTCTATAGAGGACATTGAGGACCTGTGCTCTACAGAGGACATTGAGGACCTGTGCTCTACAGGGGACATTGAGGACCTGTGCTCTACAGAGGACATTGAGGACCTGTGCTCTACAGAGGACATTGAGGACCTGTGCTCTATAGAGGACATTGAGGACCTGTGCTCTACAGAGGACATTGAGGACCTGTGCTCTACAGAGGACATTGAGGACCTGTGCTCTACAGAGGACATTGAGGACCTGTGCTCTACAGAGGACATTGAGGACCTGTGC
Source organism: Megaustenia siamemsis (assembly GCA_032433765.1). Lineage (NCBI taxonomy): Eukaryota > Metazoa > Mollusca > Gastropoda > Stylommatophora > Ariophantidae > Megaustenia > Megaustenia siamemsis. Next base: position 16,413,488 of record JAVIAB010000101.1, read on the forward strand.
TCTATAGAGGACATTGAGGACCTGTGCTCTACAGAGGACATTGAGGACCTGTGCTCTACAGAGGACATTGAGGACCTGTGCTCTAAAGGGGACATTGAGGACCTGTGCTCTACAGAGGACATTGAGGACCTGTGCTCTACAGAGGACATTGAGGACCTGTGCTCTAAAGGGGACATTGAGGACCTGTGCTCTAAAGGGGACATTGAGGACCTGTGCTCTAAAGGGGACATTGAGGACCTGTGCTCTAAAGGGGACATTGAGGACCTGTGCTCTAAAGGGGACATTGAGGACCTGTGCTCTAAAGGGGACATTGAGGACCTGTGCTCTACAGAGGACATTGAGGACCTGTGCTCTAAAGGGGACATTGAGGACCTGTGCTCTACAGAGGACATTGAGGACCTGTGCTCTACAGAGGACATTGAGGACCTGTGCTCTAAAGGGGACATTGAGGACCTGTGCTCTAAAGGGGACATTGAGGACCTGTGCTCTAAAGGGGACATTGAGGACCTGTGCTCTAAAGGGGACATTGAGGACCTGTGCTCTAAAGGGGACATTGAGGACCTGTGCTCTAAAGGGGACATTGAGGACCTGTGCTCTACAGAGGACATTGAGGACCTGTGCTCTAAAGGGGACATTGAGGACCTGTGCTCTACAGAGGACATTGAGGACCTGTGCTCTAAAGGGGACATTGAGGACCTGTGCTCTACAGAGGACATTGAGGACCTGTGCTCTACAGAGGACATTGAGGACCTGTGCTCTACAGAGGACATTGAGGACCTGTGCTCTACAGAGGACATTGAGGACCTGTGCTCTAAAGGGGACATTGAGGACCTGTGCTCTACAGAGGACATTGAGGACCTGTGCTCTACAGAGGACATTGAGGACCTGTGCTCTAAAGGGGACATTGAGGACCTGTGCTCTACAGAGGACATTGAGGACCTGTGCTCTACAGAGGACATTGAGGACCTGTGCTCTACAGAGGACATTGAGGACCTGTGCTCTACAGAGGACATTGAGGACCTGTGCTCTACAGAGGACATTGAGGACCTGTGCTCTACAGAGGACATTGAGGACCTGTGCTCTACAGAGGACATTGAGGACCTGTGCTCTACAGAGGACATTGAGGACCTGTGCTCTACAGAGGACATTGAGGACCTGTGCTCTACAGAGGACATTGAGGACCTGTGCTCTACAGAGGACATTGAGGACCTGTGCTCTACAGAGGACATTGAGGAAATGTGCTCTAAAGGGGACATTGAGGACCTGTGCTCTACAGAGGACATTGAGGACCTGTGCTCTACAGAGGACATTGAGGACCTGTGCTCTACAGAGGACATTGAGGACCTGTGCTCTACAGAGGACATTGAGGACCTGTGCTCTACAGAGGACATTGAGGACCTGTGCTCTACAGAGGACATTGAGGACCTGTGCTCTACAGAGGACATTGAGGACCTGTGCTCTACAGAGGACATTGAGGACCTGTGCTCTAAAGGGGACATTGAGGACCTGTGCTCTACAGAGGACATTGAGGACCTGTGCTCTACAGAGGACATTGAGGACCTGTGCTCTACAGAGGACATTGAGGACCTGTGCTCTACAGAGGACATTGAGGACCTGTGCTCTACAGAGGACATTGAGGACCTGTGCTCTACAGAGGACATTGAGGACCTGTGCTCTACAGAGGACATTGAGGACCTGTGCTCTAAAGGGGACATTGAGGACCTGTGCTCTACAGAGGACATTGAGGACCTGTGCTCTACAGGGGACATTGAGGACCTGTGCTCTACAGAGGACATTGAGGACCTGTGCTCTACAGGGGACATTGAGGACCTGTGCTCTACAAGGGACATTGAGGATAGGGTGTTCAAAGAAAGAAGACAGCCATTTGAAGAATGTCACTATATTTGAGCAGTCTTATATTGAAAGTGATAACCTGTACTTGACAGCCATCCTTAGCTTCGGCAGTCTCTCTGGTTTATTCTATTTCTTTTTTTAATGCCCCATTGAATTGTGTGTGGAATAATTCATTTATGATCTTATACAATTGTGAAAGTATTTATTTCATAATTGTTCATGAGCTTTAGAACAAAATACTCACCTCCGCTTCCAGATAGACAATATTGTAAGTCCCTCAATTCCCTAAGCATGTTAAATCGGCTCTCTGACATTCTGTCTCGATGCATGATCCATGCTACTGAAAATATTTGAAGAGAACTAAAAACATTAGTTGCTCTGATCTGAATCAAGCACATTTATTACTGTGATTCTCTACAGCATATTATGTCTGTAAGCATAACAATTAAAAAGTACAAGAAAATAAATTTATTGACAGACTTTGGATTCTAAAAAAGAAACTGAATGGAAATTTATTTATAAAATTGTTTAAACTTATTACATGTACTGAATCTTAGTCCAGAACACTTTGGGGATAAAACCACTTTAAAGATGAAGCAGTTAATGTGTATTTGAGGAAGGAAAGCAATAGAGAGGAATGGTTATGGTTATGGAAGGCCCCGGTATCACTGCAAACGAATTAAAATCCATAATTGCTCAATCGCCCATGCCAGTGGAATAATCTGAATTACTAACTCATCTCCCAAATAAAGAAAGGTAGCTGTAGTCCCCATCATAGCAGTCTCAGCACACGCCAAAAGACATAAGGCGAAACCGTACAGAAAGTGAACACAATTGTCTCTTCCCTGTCATACGATATCATCATTCATTGTAAACATTTGGAATATCGAAACACGATTAAAACGGATGAAACACGCAACTCACAGTGTGCACAGAGCACTTAACTCAGTAGCTCCTGCAACAAGCCGGTAAAAGAGGTAGATCATGAACAACCTGGAGAAAGACAGGCAAACAAAGATAAACAGTTTAAGCTAGACCTGGGGTACCCTGCAGAGGATGACCATAAACAACATTAAGTGGAAGAGAAGTGTTCTGCCCTGCAAGATGTCATCATTAACGAAAATAGACAACAAAAAATCATGTTGATGTACCGTAGGTCCAAAAGAATAACTAAGAGTGGGACATTGTCAGCTTTGCTGATAAGACAAGATTCTTCTCTTCTTCATTTTCTCATGTGCCCATTCTGGTGTTGAGATAGATACCATACTCTGGTTCTTAGATTGTCTGATTGTATCCCTAACTTTGGGAGTGACTATTGAAATCTCCACCTGCAATGAAATGTTCCCTAGAGACATTTATGTTATCTATGTTCAGTGGTATTTTGCTGGGGCAATAGAAGGTTCAATAGAGAGTTCATCGGTGCTATATAGAACCAATTCTGACCTATGGAAGTGAATCATGGACAGTAGACAAACAAATGAAAAGACGATTAGAGGCCAAAGAGATGGGATTTCTCAGAAGAATGTTGAAAGTTCCCTGGACAGCTAAAAAGACCAATGAGGAAGTTCTCAAAGAGGCCAACACAAAAAGGGAACTCTTAAAAAACATCAGAAAGAAGCAATCAACATTTTTCGGGCACATCATGAGAAGAGGAAAGTTGGAATACTTGGTTACAACTGGCAAAATAAAAGGAAAGAGAGATCGCGGATGACAAAGAGAGAAAATACTGGATAGCTTGGTGTCATGGCATGGAAAACAGTCAACAACAGAACTGATACGGTGCCCTGTAGATAGAAGATTGTGGAGGGACATGATCGCCTACGCCAACCGGTATGGCAAATGATGATGATGATGAATAGAAGGTTAGTATATCCAGGTTTGGAAGCCATGATACCTCAGTGGTTAGTGAACTGGACTAGAAAGTACAAGAGGTCGAGTTTGATCCTGATCGATGGCTTTTGGGTTCATCCAGCCTTAAATGGGTACCAGATATTTTCTGAGAAAGTAAAGTGGCACGGGCGTAGTACTGACCACATTAACTCAAAAATCATGGGTCGAAGGCCTATAAAAATTATGGTTACTAACACCATATTCCCTATACGCCACTTGGCATCACTGGGCTCTTTACTTTTTTTACTTATATCCAGGTGTGGAGAGTTTTGGTATTCTGCAGCTTTCTTATATCTCTTTGTTTCTGTGACATTTAGGTTGTTCTTTGTCTATATTAGTTTACCTCCCTTTTCAAATCTTTTTTCTGTCCACTCTGAAGCAGTGATGGCCCTTGTATCATAAAGAATTGTTCTTTATGAAGATCAGTCTACTTCATATAGAGATATTTTTCTGATGTAGGATATCTTCTGCTGTGTCTTTTTTTTTATTTATTCCCTCATGTTCCAATGCATAATCTTCAGAAAAGTCATCTTATCTTGTTTACCACATAGTTTTTCTCTTCCAGCTCGTAACTCCTTTTAAGGCTGATAAAGGGCACCTCTTGTAGCTGAGGGTGAGTTCTGTCAAAGCTCAAAAACTAGAACTTTTTGTGACTAAAAGGATTACACAGGGCAAAAAACTGTAGAATTTTCAAAAATTTGGAAATTTTCTATTTTAGATTTATGGCTACTTTTTTAAAATGTAATATTACCATTTTCTTCTTTTTTTCTTCTTTAAATGTTGTACCCCAAGGAATTTTAGAATAGTGTTGTTACAGTGTTGAATGAGTTAATGATAGACAGAGGGATGTAATCATAGAAATATTGAAATAGAAATTTGGAGAAATATCAGAGTGATGTACCAGAACTAACAAAGGTGAATGAATAACTACTCAGAGATGAATTGCAAGAATGGGTGAATTGAATGAAAGTAAGAGAAAGAAGTGAGAGAATGTTTGGTGAGTTCAGCTCTGGGTTATGAGTGATCTGATCAGCAGAGCATGATGTAGACCACAAGGAGGCAACCAGCCAAGAGGCTAAACACAGCAATCAGGATGCCATACATTCACAGAAGGTGAATAAAAGACAGATAGATCTAATTCTATACATTCACAGAAGGTGAATAAAAGACAGATAGATCTAATTCTATACATTCACAGAAGGTGAATAAAAGACAGATAGATCTAATTCCATACATTCACAGAAGGTGAATAAAAGACAGATAGATCTAATTCTATACATTCACAGAAGGTGAATAAAAGACGGATAGATCTAATTCCATACATTCACAGAAGGTGAATAAAAGACAGATAGATCTAATGCCATACATTCACAGAAGGTGAATAAAAGACAGATAGATCTAATTCCATACATTCACAGAAGGTGAATAAAAGACAGATAGATCTAATTCCATACATTCACAGAAGGTGAATAAAAGACAGATAGATCTAATTCCATACATTCACAGAAGGTGAATAAAAGACAGATAGATCTAATTCCATACATTCACAGAAGGTGAATAAAAGACAGATAGATCTAATTCCATACATTCACAGAAGGTGAATAAAAGACAGATAGATCTAATTCTATACATTCACAGAAGGTGAATAAAAGACAGATAGATCTAATTCTATACATTCACAGAAGGTGAATAAAAGACAGATAGATCTAATTCTATACATTCACAGAAGGTGAATAAAAGACAGATAGATCTAATTCCATACATTCACAGAAGGTGAATAAAAGACAGATAGATCTAATGCCATACATTCACAGAAGGTGAATAAAAGACAGATAGATCTAATTCCATACATTCACAGAAGGTGAATAAAAGACAGATAGATCTAATTCCATACATTCACAGAAGGTGAATAAAAGACAGATAGATCTAATTCCATACATTCACAGAAGGTGAATAAAAGACAGATAGATCTAATTCCATACATTCACAGAAGGTGAATAAAAGACAGATAGATCTAATTCCATACATTCACAGAAGGTGAATAAAAGACAGATAGATCTAATGCCATACATTCACAGAAGGTGAATAAAAGACAGATAGATCTAATTCTATACATTCACAGAAGGTGAATAAAAGACAGATAGATCTAATGCCATACATTCACAGAAGGTGAATAAAAGACAGATAGATCTAATTCCATACATTCACAGAAGGTGAATAAAAGACAGATAGATCTAATTCCATACATTCACAGAAGGTGAATAAAAGACAGATAGATCTAATTCCATACATTCACAGAAGGTGAATAAAAGACAGATAGATCTAATTCCATACATTCACAGAAGGTGAATAAAAGACAGATAGATCTAATTCCATACATTCACAGAAGGTGAATAAAAGACAGATAGATCTAATACCTAACATTGCTGAAGGAGAAGACACCACTTATCCCGACCAAGCAGATATTAACAATCAGTTATCAAGATGCAGCCTACTTGGGGAATTTAAGTAAACCATCGCTGTATTTAATGGTGATGTAAACAATCCAATGGATTGACGACTTAATTAGTATATGTATCTATACATAACATGGATGAATAAGTCATCCCACAGTATACATTTTTAGAGTGGCAATACCTATACATATATATACAACACTACCAGATTAAGTATTACAAGAAATGCCTACCAGAGACTTTTTCAAGAATATGTGTAGCAAGAACATTATTAGGGAATAACATTGGATTTGGTAGAGAGCTTACAGGGGCCCCCTGCGATGCCAGTGCCAGATTTCATGGTCTTACCTCTAGACCCTCAGTCCTCCATTTTAGACCTGAAAGCTTTGTTATTATATTGATAGAATGTTAACAACAACCTCTGGTTAACTTTGTTATTATATTGATAGAATGTTAACAATAACCTCTGGTTAACTTTGTTATTATATTGATAGAATGTTAGCAATAACCTCTGGTTAACTTTGTTATTATATTGATAGAATGTTAGCAATAACCTCTGGTTCACTTTGTTATTATATTGATAGAATGTTAGCAATAACCTCTGGTTAACTTTGTTATTATATTGATAGAATGTTAGCAATAACCTCTGGTTAACTTTGTTATTATATTGATAGAATGTTAACAACAACCTCTGGTTAACTTTGTTATTATATTGATAGAATGTTAACAACAACCTCTGGTTAACTTTGTTATTATATTGATAGAATGTTAGCAACAACCTCTGGTTAACTTTGTTATTATATTGATAGAATGTTAGCAATAACCTCTGGTTAACTTTGTTATTATATTGATAGAATGTTAACAATAACCTCTGGTTAACTTTGTTATTATATTGATAGAATGTTAGCAATAACCTCTGGTTAAATATTAACAGACAACACAAACAGAACCAACACTAGTTACCTTCATCAGATGTACTTTCCTTGAATTCAAGAACCTTAATATTATACATCCTTAAAAGGTTAGCGACAGTGGTCAGATGGTCTAACTTAGTTACTATGTGTTTAGCTCTATTATTTGAATTTGCACCAGCTTCAGTTGCCATTTTGTATTTTAACAGCTCTGCTGTAGAGTAATGGCCTTCTCGTTTCATGTCTACGATATCATCCTCTTCATAAAAACTATCAAAGTCTCTATCACAGGAACTTGAATGAAAATCAGCAGATGTATTTTTATTACATTCAAGGTCAAAATTTAAAAGTGTTTGTTTATATTTCTTCAATGCATCACCAGTAGTGGATTTAAGGATTTCAACAACTTCTTTATGACCCTTCTCAACACTCAAATGTAGAGGAGTTTGTTTATTATTGTTTTCAGCATCAAAATTAGCTCCAGCTTTGAGAAGTGCTTCAACAATGTCTTTGTGACCATACAATGCACTCAAATGTAGTGGAGTTTCATTATAACAGCTTTCAGCATCAAATTTAGCTCCGACTTTGAGAAGTGCTTCAACAATGTCTTTGTGACCATACAATGCACTCAAATGTAGTGGAGTTTCATTATAACAGCTTTCAGCATCAAATTTAGCTCCGACTTTGAGAAGTGCTTCAACAATGTCTTTGTGACCATACAATGCACTCAAATGTAGTGGAGTTTCATTATAACTGTTTTCAGCATCAACATTAGTTCCAGCTTTGAGAAGGATTTCAACAATCTTTCTAAGACCCTTTTCAGCACTTAAATGTAGTGGAGTTTGTTTAAAATTGTTTTCAGCATCAACATTAGCTCCAGCTTTGAGAAGGATTTCAACAACTTCTTTAAGACCCTTCTCAGTGCTCAAATGTAGAGAAGTTTGTTTATTATTGTTTTCAGCATCAACATTAGCTCCAGCTTTGAGAAGGATTTCAACAACTTCTTTAAGACCCTTCTCAGCACTCAAATGTAGAGAAGTTTGTTTATTATTGTTTTCAGCATCAACATTAGCTCCAGCTTTGAGAAGGATTTCAACAACTTCTTTAAGACCCTTCTCAGCACTCAAATGTAGAGAAGTTTGTTTATTATTGTTTTCTGCATCAACATTAGCTCCAGCTTTGAGAAGGATTTCAACAATTTCTTTATGACCCTTCTCAGCACTCAAATGTAGAGAAGTTTGTTTATTATTGTTTTCAGCATCAACATTAGCTCCAGCTTTGAGAAGGATTTCAACAACTTCTTTAAGACCCTTCTCAGCACTCAAATGTAGAGAAGTTTGTTTATTATTGTTTTCTGCATCAACATTAGCTCCAGCTTTGAGAAGGATTTCAACAATTTCTTTATGACCCTTCTCAGCACTCAAATGTAGAGGACTTTGTTTATTATTGTTTTCAGCATCAACATTAGCTCCAGCTTTGAGAAGGATTTCAACAACTTCTTTAAGACCCTTCTCAGCACTCAAATGTAGCGGAGTTTGTTTAAAATTGTTCTCGGCATCAACATTAGCTCCAACTTTGAGAAGAATTTCAACAATTTCTTTATGACCCTTCTCAGCACTCAAATGTAGAGGACTTTGTTTATTATTGTTTTCAGCATCAACATTAGCTCCAGCTTTGAGAAGGATTTCAACAATTTCTTTATGACCCTTCTCAGCACTCAAATGTAGAGGACTTTGTTTATTATTGTTTTCAGTATCAACATTAGCTCCAGCTTTGAGAAGGATTTCAACAACTTCTTTATGACCCTTCTCAGCACTCAAATGTAGAGAAGTTTTTTTATTATTGTTTTCTGCATCAACATTAGCTCCAGCTTTGAGAAGGATTTCAACAACTTCTTTATGACCCTTCTCAGCACTCAAATGTAGAGGACTTTGTTTATTATTGTTTTCTGCATCAACATTAGCTCCAGCTTTGAGAAGGATTTCAACAATTTCTTTAAGACCCTTCTCAGCACTCAAATGTAGAGAAGTTTTTTTATTATTGTTTTCAGCATCAACATTAGCTCCAGCTTTGAGAAGGATTTCAACAATTTCTTTAAGACCCTTCTCAGCACTCAAATAAAGTGGAGTTTCATTACAATTGTTTTCAGCATCAACATTAGCTCCAGCTTTGAGAAGGATTTCAACAACTTCTTTATGACCATAGATAGCACTCAAATATAGTGGAGTTTGTTTATAAGTGTTTTCAGCATCAACATTAGCTCCAGCTTTAAGAAGGACTTCAACACATTTTCTATGACCCTTCTTAGCACTCAGATGAAGTGGTGTTTGTTTGCTATTGTTTTCAGCATCAAAATTAGCTCCAGCTTTAAGAAGGACTTCAACAAATTTTCTATGACCCTTCTTAGCACTCAGATGAAGTGGTATTTGTTTGCTATTGTTTTCAGCATCAAAATTAGCTCCAGCTTTGAGAAGAATTTCAGCAACTTCTTTATGACCCTTCTCAGCACTCAAATGTAGTGGAGTTTGTTTACAATCGCTTTCAACATTAACATTAGCTCCAGCTTTAAGAAGGATTTCAACAACTTCTGTGTGACCCTTCTCAGCACTCAAATGTAGTGGAGTTTGCTTACAATTGCTTTCAGCATTAATATTAGCTCCAGCTTTAAGAAGGATTTCAACAACTTCTGTATGACCCTTCTCAGCACTCAAATGTAGGGGAGTTTGTTTATTGTTGTTTTCACCATCAGAATTAGCTCCAGCTTTGAGACAAACTTGTACAATTTCTTTATGACCCTTCCTAGCACTGTAATGTAGACAAGTTTGCTTACAGCTGCATTCAGCAAGAACATTAGCTCCAAATTTGAAAAGGATTTCAACAATTTCTTTATGACCCTTCTCAGCACTCATATGTAGTGGAGTTTGCTTACTTTTGTTTTTAGCATCAACATTAGCTCCAGCTTTCAGAAGGATTTCAACAATTTCTTTATGACCCTTCTCAGCACTCAAATGTAGTGGAGTATGTTTACAATTGTTTCCAGCATGAACATTTGCTCTGGCTTTCAGAAGGATTTCAACAGTTTCTTTATGACCCTTCTTAGCACTCAAATGTAGGGGAGTTTCCTTACATTTGCTTTCAGCATCAACATTAGCTCCAGCTTTGAGAAGAATGTCAACAACTTCTTTATGACCATTCTGAGCACTCAAATGTAGGGGAGTTTGTTTAAAATTATTCTGAGCATCCACCACTACTCCAGCTTTAAGAAAAATGGTAACAAATTCAGTATCACCAATCGCAGCACTCAAGTGTAATGGAGTTCTGCCAGATATAGATACCTCATTAATATAAGCAGTTGCAATGTTAAGAATATCAACATTATTGTGACCAATCTTTGCATCAGAACAGACATCTTTATGCTCATCCAAATCCTGGCTTTTGTTGTTCACAAGTTCTCCGTGTAGAATATTTCTTTCATGATCTTCTAGAATCTTGATACCCTTACCAGATAAAAATGTCAACAGTTTTATAACAAAATAATTATCATCTTTCCCTGTGGCTAGAACAATTTGCCCTGACAAGTCATCCATCATGGACAGTTAGATCACTGATCTGCTACGTTGATGGAGAATCTGATCTGTTGAGAATATTTGAAAAATATTTTTACAAAACTGCTGTCCTGCATGAAGTAAATTAAATTTCTGAACCTTTGAAATATTTTCTCTTTGTGACAGTAGGCTTGATCTAAATTTTATGAACATTTATTTATTGACAGGTTTTGGGATCCCAGATCTATTTTGTAAATGTATATATATCATGAGAAGAGGAGAGTTAGAATACTTGGTTACAACTGGCAAAATAAAAGGAAAGAGAGATCGCGGACGACAAAGAGAGAAAATACTGGATAGCTTGGTGTCATGGCATGGAAAACAGTCAACAACAGAACTGATACGATGCACTGTAGATAGAAGATTGTGGAGGGGCATGATCGCCTAAGCCAACCGGCATGGTACATGATGATGATGATGATACATAAATATGCTTTTGACTTTAGTCACATCAACTTTTGAGAATAAATTCACCTCAAAACATACTGAAAATAATATTGTGTAGTGGAAGATGTGGAGAGTATTGGTAGATGACTGCTGCAGGAAAAAAAGAAATCAGGAGTTGGAAAACATCCAAGGGACAAGAAAATCAGAACTATATGGGACTTCTTAGTATATTAAAGAAACCTTTGAAAACATTGATTCTAGTTACATTGCTGATAAATAATTTGTACAAGAGAAACTGCAAAAGTAAAAAGACAACTTTAAAAAAAAATAAAATAAAAGCATAAGAATGTTTAATTATTAATACAATTAAATATATATATATATAATATTTGTATTTTATATCATCGCACATTCACTGTATTATTACTTTATTGAAACCTTCTAACCCTACTTTGATTATCTACAAACTGTTCTGTATTTTATATCATCGCACATTCACTGCATTATTACTTTATTGAGACTTTCTAACCCTACTTTGATTATCTACAAACTGTTCTGTATTTTATATCATCGCACATTCACTGTATTATTACTTTATTGAGACCTTCTAACCCTACTTTGATTATCTACAAACTGTTCTGTATTTTATATCATCGCACATTCACTGTATTGTTACTTTATTGAGACCTTCTAACCCTACTTTGATTATCTACAAACTGTTCTGTATTTTATATCATCGCACATTCACTGTATTGTTACTTTATTGAGACCTTCTAACCCTACTTTGATTATCTACAAACTGTTCTGTATTTTATATCATCGCACATTCACTGTATTATTACTTTATTGAGACCTTCTAACCCTACTTTGATTATCTACAAACTGTTCTGTATTTTATATCATTGCACATTCACTGTATTATTACTTTATTGAGACCTTCTAACCCTACTTTGATTATCTACAAACTGTTCTGTATTTTATATCATCGCACATTCACTGTATTATTACTTTATTGAGACCTTCTAACCCTACTTTGATTATCTACAAACTGTTCTGTATTTTATATCATCGCACATTCACTGTATTGTTACTTTATTGAGACCTTCTAACCCTACTTTGATTATCTACAAACTGTTCTGTATTTTATATCATCGCACATTCACTGTATTGTTACTTTATTGAGACCTTCTAACCCTACTTTGATTATCTACAAACTGTTCTGTATTTTATATCATCGCACATTCACTGTATTATTACTTTATTGAGACCTTCTAACCCTACTTTGATTATCTACAAACTGTTCTGTATTTTATATCATTGCACATTCACTGTATTATTACTTTATTGAGACCTTCTAACCCTACTTTGATTATCTACAAACTGTTCTGTATTTTATATCATCGCACATTCACTGTATTATTACTTTATTGAGACCTTCTAACCCTACTTTGATTATCTACAAACTGTTCTGTATTTTATATCATCGCACATTCACTGTATTATTACTTTATTGAGACCTTCTCATCCTACTTTGATTTATCTACAAACTGTTCTGTATTTTATATCATCGCACATTCACTGTATTATTACTTTATTGAGACCTTCTAACCCTACTTTGATTATCTACAAACTGTTCTGTATTTTATATCATCGCACATTCACTGTATTATTACTTTATTGAGACCTTCTAACCCTACTTTGATTATCTACAAACTGTTCTGTATTTTATATCATCGCACATTCACTGTATTATTACTTTATTGAAACCTTCTAACCCTACTTTGATTTATCTACAAACTGTTCTGTATTTTATATCATCGCACATTCACTGTATTGTTACTTTATTGAGACCTTCTAACCCTACTTTGATTATCTACAAACTGTTCTGTATTTTATATCATCGCACATTCACTGTATTATTACTTTATTGAGACCTTCTAACCCTACTTTGATTATCTACAAACTGTTCTGTATTTTATATCATTGCACATTCACTGTATTATTACTTTATTGAGACCTTCTAACCCTACTTTGATTATCTACAAACTGTTCTGTATTTTATATCATCGCACATTCACTGTATTATTACTTTATTGAGACCTTCTAACCCTACTTTGATTATCTACAAACTGTTCTGTATTTTATATCATCGCACATTCACTGTATTATTACTTTATTGAGACCTTCTCAACCTACTTTGATTTATCTACAAACTGTTCTGTATTTTATATCATCGCACATTCACTGTATTATTACTTTATTGAGACCTTCTAACCCTACTTTGATTATCTACAAACTGTTCTGTATTTTATATCATCGCACATTCACTGTATTATTACTTTATTGAGACCTTCTAACCCTACTTTGATTATCTACAAACTGTTCTGTATTTTATATCATCGCACATTCACTGTATTATTACTTTATTGAAACCTTCTAACCCTACTTTGATTTATTTACAAACTGTTCTGTATTTTATATCATCGCACATTCACTGTATTATTACTTTATTGAGACCTCCTAATCCTACTTTGATTTATCTACAAACTGTTCTGTATTTTATATCATCGCACATTCACTGTATTATTACTTTATTGAGACCTTCTAATCCTACTTTGATTTATCTACAAACTGTTCTGTATTTTATCTGGGGATGAAGGAAGGAATTTTTTTCCTTAGTTTGTCTCAGATTTGAAATTAAAATGTGTCTGTACATAATAAGTAATACGTAATAAATACATAATAAGTAATACATAATAAATACATAATAAGTAATACGTAATAAATACATAATAAGTAATAGAAAACTCTTTATACAGAACTTGACAGCAGGAGGCTGATCATCAGAAGTAGGTCCCCTCCAGCAAGTGTTTTAGTTCTTTAGCTTCTTGATACTCTAGAGGAGGTAGGCCACCTGGGCATGACTCCCAGGCATCAACCTCCTATTGCAGTGAACTCTAAGGCTTACAATATATTTGGCATGTAATAACTACACTACGAGATGTGGGGAGAGCACAGGACTTCGACAAACACAGATCAACGTCACTTCTTCGTATGATGGAAATGGGAGTTAAGATGGGCACGGCCAGAAATGAGAAACTTGGTGGCCGTGTAAGAAGACTTATCAACCAACATAGAACTGGAGTCGTCAGTCGCTGGACACTGAGGGAATTGCTGAGGAGGGGATCTGAGCACCTATGGACATGTTCGGAGTGCAATGATGATGACCCGCAAATAACTCAATAACTCAATAACTACACTTATTCTACAAAACACTTCTGATTGCATCTACTGTCTATAATCGGTCGTACACGATTGTTTCTGCTTTAACATACCACACTGGTGTTCTGACCAACGGTGTGTGAATTGTAGTGAGTTTTGAAACATTTCTTAAAGAAATCTAAGTAGTCCTACAAGGAGCATTTGTAGAACCCTTTACACAGTTTGGAAGCCGCGATAGCTCAGTGGTTAGTGAACTGGACTACAAAGGACAGGGGGTAGGGTTCGATCCCAACCAACGGCTTCTGGGTTCGCCCAGCCTTTAATGGGTACCGGATTTTTTTCTGGGAAAGTAAAGCGGCACGGGCGTAATACCGACCACATTACCCAGAAAATCATGTGCTGAATGTCTGTAAAATGTATGGTCACTAACACCATATTCCCGATACGCCACTTGGCGTGACGGGGGCTCTTTACTTTTAGTTTTTACACAGTTTGAAACTCTGACCAACAGGGTAATTACAGCGCACAACCGCCAATCTCTCTTTCTCATTCCAGTCACGGTCCACGACACATGGAAGACATTTTTCTTTTGTTAAACCAGTTTTGATTATTTTGTTTTGGATGTTTCATTACTAGTTAGCTATGTAGGGTTAGTATTATTTACTTACATATCTGTGTGTGTGTTGTTTGTTTGTTCCTGCTGAAGGACTACTGAGCCGAAACGTCGTTCAAATCTGTGTCATCTATCAATCACGTAAATCTTTTACCATACCACTTTTTCTATTGTTTTTTTTTTTATTCTCCCTCACATTTAGCTTTACTGCAGCTCCGCATTTTTATGCCCTTATTTGCCTTAAACTCCGAGCAGTCGTGAAATAACGGGAAATTAGTGTAAAGGTCATGGATACGTATGCACAAGAAAAGTTCTTATTTTGGCACCGTGGTTCCTTAGTAATATAGGGGTCATGATGATCAAGCAGTGTACGGCAGCACAATAGCTACTGCTGTATTGCAACTTCATTGTCAATTTACTGCATGGAAGAAAACAAGGCTTTTTTTTGTTTTGTTTTAGGTGATATGTGTCATTGAGTACCGTCTCCGCATCGAAGGTTGGCTACCATGGTGTGCTATTCCACTCTTTCTCTTGTTTTGATGGTGCAGGTTGTCATAGGGTGACTTGCCCATCTTTTGATATTACTTGTCCATGTTAGTCTTGGTCTACCTCTGCCTCTTTTACCCTGTATTTTCCCCTCCAAGATTACTTTTAGTAGGCTGGTGTGACTTTTAACATGCCCCCAAAAGTCTTATTTGTCCTGTTTGAATTGTGTTTAGTCTTTCTCTTTTCATTTTTATTTTTTTAAAGACTCCATTATGTGTTTTCTTTTCTTTCCATCCAATTCTTCCTATTTAACGAACAGAGGGTGTAAACCCTTACGACATGATATCTATAGAGGAATGAAGGTTCCGTCAAGTTATTTAATTAAATGTCTTGTGGAAGACTTTATCTTGTCTTAACCTTTGAAAGCACATTTATGTGTATTGTCAGCGGTTTGTAGATGATGATGTAATAGAGGCAGTGCAAAGTTGGTCACGGAAAATCAATAATTATTTATTAATTTAAAGCAGGTCTGCACAAATAAAGGAGCCGCGATAGCTTAGTGGTTAGTGAACTGGACTACCACGGACAAGGGGTAGGGTTCGATCCCAACCGACGGCTTCCGGGTTCACCCAGCCTTAAATGGGTACCGGATTTTTCTCAGGGAAAGTAAAGCAGCACGGGCGTAATACTGACCAAATTACCCCAAAAATCATGTGCTGAAGGTCTGTAAAATATAGGGTCACTAACACCATATTTCCCTATACGCCACTTGACGTGATTGGGGTACTTTACTTTACTGCACAAATAAACTTAAGGGGTTAGCTAAGGGTAACAAAAGATTGAAAAGTTTTCAGTTTCGGACTGCCCTACTCAAAGCCTACTGTAGTAGAGCAATCAGTCTGATCCAGTGTAGTAGAGCAATCAGTCTGATTCAGTGTAGTAACAGTACTGTGTCGGCTATATATATATATTTTAAACACGTTTGTCGTTTATAGTTATATGTGTGATTAATGTGAGATAACAGACTAAAAGAAAATAAGCAAAGGTCAGAGTAAGATCAAATTAAAGTCAAGATTCACCAATCACACGGCCATAGTAATTATATAAAGTTAGTGAGCATGGGGGAGCCGCGATAGCTCAGTGGTTAGTGAACTGGACTACAAAGGACAAGAGGTAGGGTTCGATCCCAACCGACGGCTTCCGGGTTCACCCAGCCTTAAATAGGTACCGGATTTTTTTCTGGGAAAGTAAAGCAGCACGGGCGTAATACCGACCATATTACCCCAAAAATCATGTGCCGAAGGTCTGTAAAATTTATGGTCACTAACACCATATTCCCTATATGCCGCCACTTGGCGTGACGGGGGTATTTTACTACTTACTAGTGAGCATGGATTGAGTCGAGTGAGCGAGAACCGCATAGTTTAGTCCTGTTTAGGTCTAGCCAAAGACTCAACTAAGTAACAAAGTTAGACTCTACTAAACTAGGATAGGTAGACTAACTTCTTTAATCTTCTGATAATACCGAGTGATTGTAGTGAAGTTATTTAAATTATTTACTATATCTTTATTTTTTAAAATGCTTACATGTTATATTTCGTGGTCAAAAATGTTTGAATTGTTTGCACTAAACTTCCGCCTTTCTTTTAACTGTGTTCTGTGTCCAAAAAACCCCACAAATATTTACGGGAATTCCCCAAAAATACTGGCCGGGCGTTGTTTTAACACATCTTTACTTTTTTGTCTAATATGTATATCTATTTCTTTTAGTTACATTAAACTCATTAGAACAAAATTATGTAATTATTTGTTTTCCTTTTGCTGAGAGAAAAATTTAATTAAATCTGATTTTCTATCTATTGTCCTTTCGAGCCGAAGACGGCACATAGGGTAGGACCATCATCATCATCGAGTGCCGTCTCCGCAACGAAGGTTGGCTACCATGGATCGCCATTCTGCTCTGTTTCTTGCTGTGATGGTGCAGGCTGTCATAGATTGACTTGTCCATCTTTGATGTTACTCGTCCATGTTAGTCTTGGTCTGCCTCTGTCTATTTTACCTTGTATTTTCCCTTCGAATATTACTTTTAGTAGGCTGTTGTGTCTTTTAACAAGCCCCAAAATTTCATTTGTCTTGTCTTAATTGTATTTAGTAGTTCTCTTTTTATTTTCAGTTGTTTTAAAACTTCATCGTTTGTTATCTTTTGTTCCCATCCAATTTTACCTATTCTTCTATAAATCCACATTTCAAAGGCTTCAATTTTCTGTCAGAAAATAGGCACATAGAGCAGAACCACAATCTCAAAAACAGAAACCTTGCATGCCAAAATGGCACATATTGCAGAGATCACTGCTTCTAAAAATCTATGGCTCTGTTTCCATAACAATAATTTTACAATGACAGCTTGTCAACCCATCGATCCTTAGTCGCCTCTTATGACATGCCTGGAAGGTCACAGTGTCACTATTCTTTACTTCCCTCATAATGAAGCCCCGGTAACACACGGGATTAAATCTAATTTTGGGTACGACTAAATCTCGTGCCCAATCATGCAACAATATTAATTAATATTAGTAACAAATATTTGAAATTATACAGAATATATATTCATATAAATTTGGCAATATAATGAATACATGTGACAACGGCTATTGTAATAATTACAAGGACATCCCTTTTCTAAATTTAGCATAAAGGATATTTGCAAAAGTTATTTGAATGTTCCAACATAAGCTGACAGAGTGTATCACTCCAGTGACACGGCGAGTGTGTTATTCAGAGCTGTGGACATGTCATTCATATATATATATATTTCAATACTTCTAACATATTCGTCAAAAATACAGGGAGCAAGATAAACCTCTTTTCATTGCGTTTCTTTATTTCACAAAAGCATTTCATACAGTGAGCTAAGCAGGGCTATATAAAGCCATAGAGAACGTTGGCTGCCCTCCCTTGTGGCTTACATTGATTATATTATTTCATGAAGTATGAACGCGTCAGTACAATTTGATGACACCACATCTGAATGTCTTGAAGTCAATAATGAAACCTAGTAGCATCCAGCTTTTAATCTCGTGTATTGCCATTTTGCTAAATTCAATATTCATAGCCCTACCCAAGCAATCGAGTGTGATTGAATGCGATGATCATCGCACAATAAGCCTTATTATGAGTCACTTGATTAAGATACTAAGAATCATCATGTAGCTACAAAGAAAACGACTCCACATCAATGCACAATAAAGACAAGTGGAGCAAAACATGTAAATGAATTTGAATATCTGGGAACAATGTTAACCTTAGATGGTAGATGTACAACAGAGGTGAGATGGTAGATGTACAACAGAGGTGAGATGGTAGATGTACAACAGAGGTGAGATGGTAGATGTACAACAGAGGTGAGATGCAGAATCAGGCAAAAGTAGCTTTCCAAAAAATTAGGAAGATACTGTGCAATCCATTTTTGACAATAGAAACAAGAAAAGCAGCTCTTAAATGTTATGTAGAGCCAGTCTTAATATATAGCTGTGAATCATGGACAACAGACAAGAAAATCACTGGACGCTGTAGAAATGTGGTTTTACAGAAGAAAGTTGAGAATACCATGGACAGCTAAGATGAGTAATGCAAATGTTCTGAAAGAGGCCAAATCAAAAAGGGTGCTAATTTCCAAAATTAGAAAGAAACAATCATCATTTTTTGGCCATGTAATGAGAAGGGACAGTTTGAATATATTGTGACAATTTGAAAAATTGAGGACGAAGAGAAAAGATACCAGACAACTTAAGAGAATGGCTTGGTTGAAGGTCAGCAACAGAAATGACAAATGGCTGTCGAGATCGAAAGTTGCGGAGAGACATGATCACCTATGCCAGCAGCTATGGTACATCGTGATGACTATTTTTTTTAAATATCACCTCCGCTTCTGGTGGGCTATGAGCCCGGGGTCGGGGTCCTGTTCTAAGATGGACGCCGTACCTCTAAACGACCCAGCGCCCCCCCCCCCCCACAAATGAATAGAATGTTAATGATCAATCAATGGTAAAGTCCGAATTTAGTCATATAAATTATTTAAGCGAAACAAGTGATCTCCCCTTAGCAGACTTCGCAACAAAATTACGTAATTCTAAATTATCAAAAATTATTTTAGGGTATGGGTTTAGGATGGGTTAAGAACTTAAGACTCTACTCTCGCTCAGTTTCTCTTTTCTCTACAATAAGAGGGGTCCGAATAAAGTGCAATTTTACTCAAGATGACGTTACTCTCCGAACTTTAATTTACCTGACTAAACTAGGACTTTATCCAATCAATTTAGAAATATATAC
This sequence comes from Megaustenia siamemsis, assembly GCA_032433765.1. NCBI lineage: Eukaryota > Metazoa > Mollusca > Gastropoda > Stylommatophora > Ariophantidae > Megaustenia > Megaustenia siamemsis. The sequence continues at coordinate 16,433,241 of JAVIAB010000101.1, forward strand.
ACGTTGTCGTGTATTGCATATGTCTGGCTGCTACTTCGAGAACCTTTGGACTTTGGGACACAAGCATGAGTTATTCACAATCTTTCTCTATTCTGCCCATTTATTTACCAATGTATATAATTTAGGGTGACCATTCGTCCCCGATTTCCGGGGACAGTCCCCGGAATGTAGAAGTTGTCCCCGAAAGAAATTTGTCCCCGATTTCAGTGAATAAATAAATGCTCATACATTGAATCGGCCCTCTTTTAAAGTAATCACTAGGACTCAGGACGTTATTGAGTTGTGTTTATTTATCCCAGACTGAGCGGCATTAACAAGAAGATAAAAGAGAAGACTTGGACGCGTTGTGTCGGAGATAGCTCTTTGAACTCTGGAAGCGCGGTGCTACGTCACTTCTATTCCCACCACTCACTTCTATTGGGATGGGTTTAATTTTTTTAAAAAGCGGACACTCTCTCTCCCCCCACCCCTGCCTTTCCGGACATCTCCCGCCAAAGTATCTCGCCAAAGTCGCCAACAGTAAAAACTAACATTAATTTATCGTGTGAAAGCTTCAGTGAAAAACTTGCTTCAAATCATGAGATCTTGAGAAAGATACACTAAAAAAACAAGTACCACGCCGAGGCAACAACCTCTTCAGTATAAATAAGGTACTGTAAACATTACTTTAATACTGCAATTGATATCTATACGTTGTTTAATTTTTTTTTATTTTAAATATTTTTTTTTAATTGAGAAACACAACTAGCTATTGTAATGTCATTAAGTGCGTGTATCGCATAAGTACCGTGAATATTAACACAAATAAAATCAAACAGCAAATGAACAGTTATTATGAAATTTAAAGTTATCTTTTTTTTTTTGCATCTACAAAATTTCTTGCGCACACACAGTCACACACCCACTCACACATATTATAATATATATATAAATAAATATATATATGTATACACACACACACACACACACATATATATATATATATATATATATATATATATATATATATATATATATATATATATATAATAATAATAATAATATATATATCGTTCGTCCCCGGTTTTGTGGGACAGTCTCAGAAATAAGCAAAAAATCCTCTGAAATGTAAAAAATATGACAAATGTCCCCGGAAACAATGGGAAAAAAAATGGTCACCCTAATATAATTCTATAACTATAGGTTTTTCTTTTTTATAATATTGTGGTTGTCCATGCCCACTTATACTATATAGAAACAATAGTGTATGCATCTTATTTTACTAGATGTAATTAGGCAAATAAGGTTAAATTATTATATCCCCTTAGAATATTAGATCATATTTTTCGTCAACTTTTCTGAACTTTTCTTGTTAGCTTCAGAAGAATAAACTTATTGGTACTATATTCAGACTGGGGAAAAAACATGTCCTCCTAAACAGCAATGTATGATTGTGGTAAGTGTATAAGATATTGTTAAATAAAACCAAATACTTACATTTAATTTAATTGTTAAATCACTAACAATAAATATGGTGATGTCCTCCGTCCACCCTCTTACACGACAAATATTTTCGGAAATTCCCCAACAGACTTCATAAAAAATAAACAAAAAGTATTACTAAATTCGGTATTTTCAATATTCCTATTTATATGGAACCACACAAATAAGTTTTCTCGTTAGCTGTCCGTTGTATTTTCAATATTCTCCTTTGTGTAGAACCACATAATTATGTTCCTTCAGACGGATGCAATAATTTATTTTATCAGTAGGTGCGTACTTCGGACTTCCTGCTAAGGAAGTAACGTTTTTTTTCAAGTAAACCTGGCTGGGGAAACAAACAAATATATCCTCCCCAGTAATGGTAATGTATGATTGCAGTAAGTTTATTTATAGACTTTGTTCAATAAAACCAAGTACTTACATTTAATTCAATTGTCTAAATACTGACCATATATGTGGCTGATGTCATCCGCCCACTCTCTTAAGGCTAAGGCTTAATTAAGCATGTTCGGAAATTTCCGAACAGACTTCATGTAAAAAGACAAAAAGTATTACATGTACTAGATTGTGTGTGAGAGTGTTTATCATCATCAAGTACCGGGCCTGCCGGCGTAGGTGATCATGTCTCACCACAACTTTCTATCTCAACAGTTATTATCATTTCTGTTGTTGACCTTCTGCCAAGCCATTCTCTTAAGCTGTCTGGTATTTTTCCTCTTTGCTTCCCTCTATCTCTTCGTCCCTCAATTTCCCAATTGTTACAATATATTCAAGTTGTTCTCTTCTCATTACATGGCCAAAAAATGATGATTATTTCTTCCTAATATTTGGAAATTAGCTTTCTTTTTGCTTTGACCTCTCAGAACATCTTCATTACTCTTCTTAGCTGTCCATGGTACTCTCAACATTCTTCTGTAAAACCACATTTCTACAGACTAGGGTTGCCAGAACCTTCGAAGCAGAAAGCGGGACAAATGGAACTTTTTTAGACGCGAAAGCGGGACACATCATGTAAAGCATAATAGCCATAGGAAAAGTCAGAGATAGCACACACATAGACTAATTATTATTACATTATAATTCCTCCAGCCTCCAACACATAAAGAAAGAATGAAGCCAAAATTTCTTCTTGCTGCTGGTGAGGATGGCCCGATGTTGTTGAATGAATTATTAGCGCCTACAGAAATACGACAAGGACAAAAGCATGCAGATTGTCACGTAGGCACAGATCACGTGAGCGGTGAGCGGTGAGATGGGTAGAGTAAGGCTCAGCGCCTCGGCTAAGAGTCGCCTAAGAGTAAGACGAAGCCGAAGACGTCATCTTTTGTAAATTTTAAATAATACCGCCTTCCGCACTAACAATTTTGTGCTGGATATTCTCAAATGAGTATTTATGAGTTGTATCTACAAACTTTTTATTAAACAGCGATAGCGCAGGACTCTACAAATAGACGTTTCGGACTAAGAAGCTTCATTTTGTAACAAAACTCAAACCAATAATAAATAATTTAAGAAAATATTAAAATTTGTAGGTGAAAAATTTGGCTGGATTAAAAAGCGGGACAAATTGCTGTCCCCCAGACCCTTAGGCGGGACAATTAATTGTTGATGAAAAAGTGGGACAATCCGGAAAAAGTGGGACGGATGGCAACCCTACTACAGACTCTAGTGATTTTCTTGTCTGTTGTCCTATTGTCCATGATTCGCATCCATATGTTAAGACTGGCTCTACGCAACATTTAAGAACTATTTTTAGCTAGTATATACTGGTAAGAAAACAGATATTCAATCAAATGCAGCCGCTGAAGAGGCGCACGGGGTTAAAGGGGCTTTGCGGGAAATTAAAAACTGGTAAACGCAAAACCAAAGAAACAAACAAAACATGGTGAACTGTCTGCACACGGTGGATCTAGAAAGCTCGCTGGTTGTACACATGCATAGTTCTTGTAGACGTTACTTCTGCGTGATCCACGTTGCATTCAAATTGCTGCAGGGGGGACTGGTTGGTCTCAAGGCAAGACACCGGCCTTGAGACAGAGAGGTTGTGAGTTCAAATCCTGGCTGAACCAGTTCTCTCTATGCGGCAACTACCCCTGGTCTCAGCAGCGAGGCCCAGTTTGAAACGTCATTTACTCATCGACGGAAAAGATGTGAGTACCTCCGAATACGGAGTTATCTGCCTGTACGGCGCGAGGGACCCCTGTGCACACAGCTGCTATGGAAAAATGGATTAACACGCAAAATTCAGTTCCTAATCTCTACGGACTTCGCCACATGTGAAGGCTGGCGAACGCAATATATATATACATGTATATGTATATATATATATATATATATATATATATATATATATAATATATATATAATATATAATTGTTGCAGTTCAAATACTGCGTTTTTGACAATGTCATGTTGTTATATCTAACATTTGATCGTAACGAGCCTTGAAGACGCCGACTGCAATGTTGACAATGGTCATGTTGTTATATCTAACATTTGATCGTAACAAGCCTTGAAGACGCTGATTGCAATGTTGACAATGGTCATGTTGTTATATCTAACATTTGATCGTAACGAGCCTTGAAGACGCTGATTGCAATGTTGACAATGGTCATGTTGTTATATCTAACATTTGATCTTAACGAGCCTTGAAGACGCTGACTGCAATGTTGACAATGGTCATGTTGTTATATCTAACATTTGATCGTAACGAGCCTTGAAGACGCTGACTGCAATGTTGACAATGGTCATGTGTTATATCTAACATTTGGTCGTAACGAGCCTTGAAGACGCTGACTGCAATGTTGACAATGGTCATGTTGTTATATCTAACATTTGATCGTAACTAGCCTTGAAGACGCTGACTGCAATGTTGACAATGGTCATGTTGTTATATCTAACATTTGATCGTAACGAGCCTTGAAGACGCCGATTGCAATGTTGACAATGGTCATGTTATATCTAACATTTGATCGTAACGAGCCTTGAAGACGCTGACTGCAATGTTGACAATAGTCATGTTGTTATATCTAACATTTGATCGTAACGAGCCTTGAAGACGCTGATTGCAATGTTGACAATGGTCATGTTGTTATATTTAACATTTGATTGTAACGAGCCTTGAAGACGCCGACTGCAATGTCGACAATGGTCATGATGTTATATTTAACATTTGATTGTAACGAGCCTTGAAGACGCCGATTGCAATGTTGACAATGGTCATGTTACATCTAACATTTGATCGTAACGAGCCTTGAAGACGCTGACTGTAATGTTGACAATAGTCATGTTGTTATATCTAACATTTGATCGTAACGAGCCTTGAAGACGCTGATTGCAATGTTGACAATGGTCATGTTGTTATATTTAACATTTGATTGTAACGAGCCTTGAAGACGCCGACTGCAATGTCGACAATGGTCATGATGTTATATTTAACATTTGATTGTAACGAGCCTTGAAGACGCCGACTGCAATGTCGACAATGGTCATGTTGTTATATTTAACATTTGATCGTAACGAGCCTTGAAGACGCCGATTGCAATGTTGACAACGGTCATGTGTTATATTTAACATTTGATTGTAACGAGCCTTGAAGACGCCGACTGCAATGTTGACAATGGCCATGTTGATATCTAAAATACGGTTGTAAAGAACGTTCATGATGTCACCATCATCATCGAGTGTCGCCTCCGCATCGAACGTTGGCTACCATGGAACGCCATTCCGCACTGTTTACTTACGAATGTCTTTTATTTCAAACACAGGCGCACTTTAGGTTATTATATCTCAGTCTTCAAAAAAAAATCTCAGTCTTGGGAGCGCAAATTATGCAACCTGCATTCACCACGCTACAATCAACGACTCAGTGTTGATCAAGACATTACGTTACGTGCCAAATGGACGACACTGTAACAGTCAACACCAAAACAGACAGGTTGACGATGTGGGGCCCATAGTCCCAGCAGTGGTGACGTTTGCTGACGCAGGAGCCCTCGTATTGCAGTGTCGTCTCTACGATCGATAAGCTTCAATTTCTCCATTGGGACTCAGGAAAATGGGAAAATTAGTAACATAAATTCCCCGTCTGCTCCGTGGCACTAAGATATCTCATCACCAGCATCTCTTTCTAAATCAAAGTTGTACCTACTGTGATGAGCATATAAAACAGTGAAATCGGATGCAACTTTCACGATCAAGAGTTCATGTGGCGGTTTGCAACAGTTTTATTGTTTTCCGAGGTTCTCGTGGAGAATTACAGATTACAGCTCACCCATCCTAGAGATGCGGCACTACTTGGTCTTCTATATAAATATACTCAACACTGCATTAACTGTTATGTCTGTGGAAAATTAAAAAAAAAATAGAAAAAATGGTATGGTAAAAGGTGTAATCTACCGAAAGCGACAGACAATAAAAACACGAGCACCTCTGAAGTCGGCGAATATCTGCATGTAAAGCAAGGGCCACTCGCTCACACTGCTATTATATCTATCTATCTATCTATCTATCTATCTATCTATCTATCTATCTATCTATCTATCTATCTATCTATCTATCTATCTATCTATCTATCTATCTATCTATCTATCTATCTATCTATCTATCTATCTATCTATCTATCTATCTATCTATCTATCTATCTATCTATCTATCTATCTATCTATCTATCTATCTATCTATCTATCTATCTATCTGTCTGTCTGTCTGTCTGTCTGTCTGTCTATCTATCTATCTATCTATCTATCTATCTATCTATCTATCTATCTATCTATCTATCTATCTATCTATCTATCTATCTATCTATCTATCTATCTATCTATCTATCTATCTATCTATCTATCTATCTATCTATCTATCTATCTATCTATCTATCTATCTATCTATCTATCTATCTATCTATCTATCTATCTATCTATCTATCTATCTATCTATCTATCTATCTATCTATCTATCTATCTATCTATCTATCTATCTATCTATCTATCTATCTATCTATCTATCTATCTATCTATCTATCTATCTATCTTTCTGTCTGTCTGTCTGTCTGTCTATCTATCTAATCTATCTATCTATCTATCTATCTATCTATCTATCTATCTATCTATCTATCTATCTATCTATCTATCTATCTATCTATCTATCTATCTATCTATCTATCTATCTATCTATCTATCTATCTATCTATCTATCTATCTATCTATCTATCTATCTATCTATCTATCTATCTATCTATCTATCTATCTATCTATCTATCTATCTATCTATCTATCTATCTATCTATCTATCTATCTAATCTATCTATCTATCTATCTATCTATCTATCTATCTATCTATCTATCTATCTATCTATCTATCTATCTATCTATCTATCTATCTATCTATCTATCTATCTATCTATCTATCTATCTATCTATCTATCTATCTATCTTTCTGTCTGTCTGTCTGTCTGTCTATCTATCTAATCTATCTATCTATCTATCTATCTATCTATCTATCTATCTATCTATCTATCTATCTATCTATCTATCTATCTATCTATCTATCTATCTATCTATCTATCTATCTATCTATCTATCTATCTATCTATCTATCTATCTATCTATCTATCTATCTATCTATCTATCTATCTATCTAATCTAATCTAATCTATCTATCTATCTATCTATCTATCTATCTATCTATCTATCTATCTATCTATCTATCTATCCATCCATCCATCCATCCATCCATCCATCCATCCATCCATCCATCCATCCATCCATCCATCCATCCATCCATCCATCCATCCATCCATCCATCCATCCATCCATCCATCCATCCATCCATCCATCCATCCATCCATCCATCCATCCATCCATCCATCCATCCATCCATCATCCATCCATCCATCCATCCATCCATCCATCCATCCATCATCCATCCATCCATCCATCCATCCATCCATCCATCCATCCATCCATCCATCCATCCATCCATCCATCCATCCATCCATCCATCCATCCATCCATCCATCCATCCATCCATCATCTATCTATCTATCTATCTATCTATCTATCTATCTATCTATCTATCTATCTATCTATCTATCTATCTATCTATCTATCTATCTATCTATCTATTGTCCTTTCGAGCCGAAGTCGGCACATAGGGCAGAACCAATCTCAAAAACAGAAACCTTGCGTGCCAAAATGGCACATATTGATCACTGCTCCTGTTTCCATAACAATATTTTTACAATGACAGCTTGTCAAGCCATCGATCAATCTCCTTAGTCGCCTCTTACGATATGCCTGCAAGGCCTTTTACCAAACCATTTTTTTCACATTTTTTTTTCAATTTTCCCTCACATTCAGCTTTACTGCAGCTTCGTATTTTTATGCATTCATTTGCATTTCTTTGCCTTAACCCAATGTCTGTGGAATGTCCGTTGCAAATACATGTACATGTATATAGAAAAGTCCCATTGATTTCAAGCCAGCACGCACGTCCCCGCTGAGTTGATTACGGACTTGTCCACATCAGCGACACGGAGAGACACCGGAGAGGAAGGTTGCACAAACCCCAAACTCCTGAATTACCATGGCACCACGTCGACCTAAGAGTTCCAAGAGTCCTAACATTTTCAGCAGTGAATTCATTATTCAAAACCATGCTGATATCATATCCTGTGTTGCTATGGTCTTCGTCGTGGGACTTATGTTTCAGGTAAACTCTTTCTTATAACTTTCTTATAACTTTCTAGATTCGTGTCTGGTTGTCAGTCAATGTCTGGTAGACGGTAGACACTTAGACTTATTATTTGACTTAGTGAGTGAAAATAAACCTACATTTATTTAAACTTAGTAAAATTAAAACTACTAGTGGACCGAATATTATTTGATTATATTATTTATGTTCATTATAAGTTATTCAATTTTAATAACATTTATTTTAAACTAACTTACTACACTTACTTGACTTATGACTTATAGTTATTGACTTATTTTAAATTTTATGAAAAGTTCCGAAAAGTGAGTCTCGGCCTGAGTGAGAAAATAAGAAAACTAGAAAGTAGAAAGTTAAGAAAGTAGTTAGTAGAAAGCATGTTTTTTGGTTTGAAGTAGGCAGTTAAGCAGTAGCTACTAGCTGCTGCTGTGTACTGTACGAGCCTGAGGAAATTACTATTATTATTATTGACAATAAAGTTAATAAATTAATATTACAATTTACATAACGTTTTACACTTTTTGTTTAGAAACGTGTATAAGGCAAAGAACAAGACCTGTCTTCATGCATGTATTCAAACTGTATTGTATATTTTAGTTTAACTGTCCATACTCACTGACAATATTCTCAACACTCTTCCTTAAAGTTAAAGTCACATATTTCTGTGTCGCCTCCAGTATTTTCTTCACGACCAATGATTTAGTTCCCTTTATTATATCAAAACTGGTTGTACATTATTTTCTTCCTCTTTCACACTTCACATTCCCTACTAAGGGGTTTAAAAAAACACTGAGTCATGGCCGTTTTTGGGTAGACTTTACCTATCAATTTTGCCAAGGCAGCTGCCATTTTTGACCATTTTTAATCTTCATTTTTGATTTTCAACTGCCAAAGGACTCTTTGATGTTGCCAGAGTGCACACAGGGCCCTATTTTTTGCTATTGTCCTAGGAGAAGCCATGAAGAAATCACGGGTTTGGAGAGAAAATTCCCACAGCCTATGGCAAGATAAGAATCTGGGACCTTCTTGTCCAGAGGCCAACGACCACCCACCCGAGCACCAAATGGTTAATAAGATTGGCTAATTTTCCACCATAAATGTTACTATCATTTAACCCTAAATTACAATACATACCTGTGAGATGCTTTGTTACATTTCCTAGTACCACTTAATTGTAACATTAGGAGCACTATAAATAGTATTTTCTTTGAACTTTTGACATACAGCTGTGTGTTTACCAAGTAGACACGTGGGGAACTCAGATTTTCTGTCTCAGGTTGATATATGACCCGAAATGACCGCTGTGACCTGATGTGTTACTTTGTCTATTAAAACAATCGCCGTAAGTTTGTCAGTATATTCGGCTATCTCAAAGAGTTATTTGCTGCAATTCCTGAGTCAAAAAGGGTTTGATATTGCAGACAACAGAGGAAATTTCCCTGGTCGCAGCAACACATTTTTTTTAAACGTTAAGTGACCCGAATTTGTTTTCGTATTATAGTATTGTATCTCACAAAATAAAAAAAAAAATCATACATCAATAGAAATAAATCCAACAGTCAGGGGTTGCCGGAAGTAGTAATTAGGAAGGTACATGGAGAGGGAGGTATGTTTGAACATGGTAAACTATCAAATTTTGAAAAATTTGTGTTTTGATGTGGTAATTTTGACTATGGTATTGTAATCTAGAGACTAAACTAAACCCTAACCAAATGGCTTCATCTAATCAGAATAATTTTGACCTCAAAAGAATCAGCGGTTGGGTGGTCATCAGGTAAGATGTTGACCTCCGGAGATGAAGGCCTGAATCTTGCCACAGGTAATGGGAATTTTTTGCTTAAAATTTGTGGTTTCTTTGTGGCTTAACCCCCCCTGACCTCTGGGGTGGGGAATGCAATGTCTAGCCCTCTCAGATTACCAGTTGCAGGAGAGTGAGAACATCTGGGGCAGTTCTGAGTTCTGGGAGGTCAGTACCATTAACTAACTATGAGTAATTTGAGTGCCATTAAAAATATACTAACATCAAAACCAATAACACCAGGGCTAAAACTAAGAATAGCAAAATGTTGTATCTTCTCAACATTTCTCTATAGTGCAGAAACATGGAATTAGACAAAAAAAAGGAACAGAAAATTGAAGCCTTTGAAATGTGGATTTGTAGAAGAATAGGAAGATTTGGATGGAAAGAAAAGAAAACAAATGATGAAGTCTTACAAGAACTATTTAACACAATTAGAACAAGACAAATGAGATTTTTGGGGCATGCTAAAAGACACAACAGCCTACTAAAAGTAATATTGAAAGGGAAAATACAAGGTAAAAGAGACAGAGACAGACCAAGACTAACATGGACGAGTAACATCAAAAGACGGACAAGTCAGATTATGACAACCTTCACCATCGAAGCAAGAGACAGAGCAGAATGACACTCCAGGATAGCCAACCTTTGATGTGAAGACAGCATTAATTAATGATGATGAATCATGAACACAAATTTTGTTTAATTCAAAAACAGCTGGCTCTTAAGTCCATACTCTGAGTTCTTTCTACTGTTGATGTTATTGAACTAAAAAATAATGGATACATTTTATTTATTTTTCCCATATCTAATTTTGATGACTTCTTTTATGTGCTTTTAGGTCACATCTCCTGTAGCAAGCCTGTTTGTTACGCTGCAGTATAAAGTTGGAGTCAATGGTAGGTACATATTTATATGGCTTTACATCTTTAAAGATGGATGGAAACAGGCATGTTTTGAATTTTAGTAACAACTCTTTTGTTGAACAGGTTCTGTCACGGTTGACTCTACCAATGTTGGAATGGCAGATACAGGAAGATTTTCTAATGTTGTGCCGTTTCTTATATTTCTTCTCCATGTGCTATCAGTTTCACATTATTTGTTATCTCATATTATTTGTTTTCTTTCACATAATTTGTTGACTTTTTATATTATTTGATATCTCATGTTATTTGTTTTCTTTCACATAATTTGTTGACTTTTTATATTATTTGTTGATATCTCATATTATTTGTTACTCTGGGAATCAAGAATCAAGCTCAGGACAAGTAGGATGAGATGAATTGATATAACATATCAGAGGTGTTATAACCAACAAACTTGAGAAACTATCAGAAGTGTATATAACCAACAAACTTGAGAAACTATCAGAAGTGTTATAACCAACAAACTTGAGAAACTATCAGAAGTGTATATAACCAACAAACTTGAGAAACTATCAGAAGTGTTATAACCAACAAACTTGAGAAACTATCAGAAGTGTATATAACCAACAAACTTGAGAAACTATCAGAAGTGTATACAACCAACAAACTTGAGAAACTATCAGAAGTGTTATAACCAATAAACTTGAGAAACTATCAGAAGTGTTATAACCAACAAACTTGAGAAACTATCAGAAGTGTTATAACCAATAAACTTGAGAAACTATCAGAAATCGCAGTAGCTCAGTGGTTAGTGTGGACACTACTGACCAGTTAAATTCCAGAATTTTTTTTCCCAGAACAACATGGCTCTGAGTCCATCCAGCCACTTGAAATATGTACCAGATTTGTCTCTGGAAAAGTAAATTGGCCTGGTGTAATTCTGACCACACCAGACTCCCTTTCTGTCATTCACCCAATGACTACTAAAGAAGTTAATTGATCTCTTTGTTTTCCCATCCTTGAAAGGACTTGAGTGGGTGTAGATGCATTTTTCCGTATGTTGCCGGGGCCTCATTATGAGGAAAGTAAAGAATAGTGACACTGTGACCTTCCAGGCATGTCGTAAGAGGCGACTGAGGAGATTGGTCAATGGCCTGACAAGCTGTCATTGTAAAAGAGTAATTTTAGGGAAACAGAACCATAGAATTTAGAACAGTGATCTCTGCAATATGTGCCATTTTGGCACGCAAGGTTTCTGTTTTTGAGATTGTGGTTCTGCCCTATGTGCCACCTTCGGCTCGAAAGGACAATAGATAGATAGATAGAATTCTTACTGCATCATTCAAAAATATCCAGGTGATGAAAGGATATGAACAGAAACACAATATTTCATTAGTAATTAATGACACGACTTTAAATGTAACCTAATGATGTTTCTTCTTAATATTAGAAATAAGCTCTATTTTTGCTTTGGCCTTTTTCAGAACGTTTTCATTACTCTTCTTAGCTGTCCATGGTATTCTTAATATTCTTCTGTAAAACCACATTTCAACAGACTGGTTTTCTTGTCTGTTGTCCTATTGTCCATGATTCACATCCATATGTTAAGACTGCCTGTACATAACATTTAAGAACTCTTTTTCTTGTTTCTATTTTCAAAAATGGATTGCATAGTATTTTCGTGGCGATTCATGATTATACAAAGAAATTACAACGGTGGTTTTCTGTTACCTTCCGTCGGTTTGTTTATGGTTGGCTCCGCTGGCCTTTGACTAAAAAGTCTCACCCACAAGGCAGTGGGGTTGTTTTACTTCGGGGTACCCTCCCTTATCCTTTTACTCTCCCGAGCTTACCTGCAAGGCAGTAGGGCAGCCACAGGTTGTACTGTTTACTGCATACAGTAGCAGGTAAAATACCCGACCTGACAATAATCTCCCACCAGATAACCCATAATATATGTCTGGTCATTGGCATTAACATCTTATTCTCCATAAACTTTAAAGCACAGAGGGAGCTTTTACTGACAGCAACTGTCAGTGGAATCTTTGTGTTGTCTTTTAGGAAGAACCGAGCACCTAGAGATTCCGGCGATGCAGTTTCTTTAAATCATTAAGTAATAACATTTTTTTATTGTCATTTTTATGTTGCAGATTCCTCCAATGTGGAACATTTTGTGTACTCTGCTGGGAACAGGGACCTGTTTACAGTTTTCTTTTATTTCCTCATCAGCATTGTCATCCACGCTGTCATCCAAGAGTATGTTTGGATGTGAGTATAGAACTTTGGAAATGTTTCTCTCTAGTCTTTTTTTTTTGTATGTAAATGTCAAACTTTGGAAATGTTTGTTTTAAGTCTTCTATTTTACACTCCAAGAGTATGTTTTGGATGTAAATGTCAAACTTTGGAAATGTTTGTTTTAAGTCTACTATTTTACACTCCAAGAGTACGTTTTGGATGTAAATGTCAAACTTTGGAAATGTTTGTTTTAAGTCTACTATTTTACACTCCAAGAGTACGTTTTGGATGTAAATGTCAAACTTTGAAAATGTTTGTTTTAAGTCTACTATTTTACACTCCAAGAGTACGTTTTGTATATGAGTATAAAACTTTGGAAATGTGAATGGTGTCAGTGCCCATATTTTAAAAATAGACCTTTGACACATTATTTTTGAAGTAATGTGTCAGTGTTACTGTGCCATTTTTCTTTCCCAGAAAAAAATTGAGGTACCCATTTAAAGCTGGATGAACCTGGAAGCAGTCAATCTGGGTCGAATCTGACCTCTTGTCCTTAGTAATTGTTTCAACTGAATTTCTGTGTCCTAAGTCCTGCATGTAGAACATCTTAATCCTCTGAACTCCGATCTAAGCTTAGGGCACTCACAAGAGATCGCCACCCAGTCTAGCCTGGAGTAAGCATGGATAACTCTCGCTAGGACATGCCAGCCTCTTTCATTTCTTCATGTATGGTTCATCGCCATGTCCCCAATGGGCTGCCTCTTCTTCATTTTACTAGGTAGTTCTGATGATAATGCTGGGTGTGAATGCTGGTTTGTTCCATTCGTAGAGCATGACCTAGCCATCTCCAGTCTTCTTTTCATTTCTTGATTGATGTTCTTAATGCCTGATCTTCTGGCGACAACTTTGTTCGTAATTTGTTGATCCCGATATTTATAATCTCCTTAAGACACTGATCTTCAAATCCTCTTAGTCGACTTTCTATCTTATGGTTCTCTCCAAGTTTCTGCTGCATATAGAAGTATGGATCGCACATTTGACTCGTCAATTCTAAGATGGAGACTGGTTGAACGCCAGATGTTTCTACTAAGTCTTTGAATGTCTGGGTTGACATGCCTATTTTTGTAGATATTTCTTTCTTAATGTTGCTGATTGATGAAGTATTGCTTCCCAGGTATTTAAAGTGACCCACTTCTTGTCCCATTCCTCTAAGTGTAATTTTCTTTGTACTTTTGGCATTTATCTGAATTTTTCCCTGGCACCCGTGTGCACAGGGGTACCTCGCCACACAGGCAGATAACTCTGTCTTCGGAGGTACTCATATGTTTGCTGTCCATGAGTAATTGTTGTTTCAAGCTGGGCCTCACTGCTGAGACCAGGGGTGGTTGTCGCAGAGAGAAATCATAAATAAAAATCCCAACTGATGGAGCCGGGATTTGAACCTACAAACTCTCTGTCTCAAGGCCGGCGTCTTGCCTTGAGACCAACCAGTATGCATATAGGATTTTCCAAAGTGATGGATGCTATCGAATGCCTTCTCAAAGTCTTAGAAGTTTATATGTAAGGATGAATTTCACTTCAGTGACTGTTCTACAATGGTTGGCAAGAGAAAGATTTGATTAGAAATAATATCATCTTGTTTGCTTGAGTTGTTAAAACGAGTTTTTGAGCAGATGTCTTCACCTTTGTTCCTCAGAAACTGAATCGCAAAATGCACCTCTCAAAAATTAAACACAGCAAGTTCAATGAGTCCGGACAATTGCTGGTTTTTTTCCTGGCATCAACCGTCTGGGGATTAGACATCCTGTTTAGGGTAAGTGTTGCTGTCACCATGTTTGCTAAATGATTTGGTCACAGTTTTTCCAACTTTATCATTATCATCATCATTATTAATCATTGAAATAGACCCCTCCTAGTCAATTTTTTTAACCTTGAGTTAACAATTTTAGTAGCATCCATGTCCTAGTTAATTTTCTAAACCTTGAGTTAACAATTTTAGTTGCAACCATGTCCTAGTTAATTTTTGTAACCTTCAGTTAACAATTTTAGTTGCAACCATGTCCTAGTTAATTTTCTAAACCTTGAGTTAACAATTTTAGTTACATCCAAGTCCTCCCTGCATTTCTTATCTGTTTTGAAATTTTGAATTTTCTTTTAATGTTTTTCTTCTTTCTATATGTTGCAATTTGATTCTTTCAACAACCGATTTTGAAAAAGCTTTGAGCTGGTTTTATAAAATATATTTCCTTACAGTCATTGAGAATTGCTTTATGGGCCAAAAGTTGTTGGTTAGTGTATTTATACATCAAAGGGAGATTATATGATGATTAGTTTTTGAAGTTGGATTTGCTTGCTTGTATTCGCCCGATGACTTAAGGAGTGTACCTCGTCATCATCCGCCCTTAAAAGGACGTTAAGTGGGCATGTCTGCGTTGTGTTGTGGTTTACAGTATAACTATTATATTTGCGCCTTTCGGCCCAACGCATATGCATCCGACTTCAGCATGACATTTTTGAGTACCGGGTTGACTTCCCTCTTCGATCCCTACTTGTTTGGCCAGACTAGATAGGTTAGTCTGTTACTAGAGGCACCATGGAGAGGTGGAGCAGCGTCTGGTTTTTCTGGTTCACGATCCTGGCGCAAACCATCAGCTGTAGATCGCTGACAACTTCCAGCTCTGGTGCTGGGAGGCACGCCTTCGCCTTCTAAAGAAGTTGGATTTAAGAGAGGATGAATTAATCAAAGTGGGAAGTTAGGATTATTTTATGAAACTGGATTTTAAAAAGAGATTGAATTTATTGAAACTGGATTTCAGGTGTGAGAATGAAATTGTGAAACTGAATTTGAGAGTGAGAATGCATTTATGAAACTGGTTAAAGGAGTGAAAATGAATGTATGTAAACCTGATGGAAGATGAAAATGAGTTTAACCCTAGATTATGATTCTGTTGTAAAAATTACCGCCCCAAAATATAAATTTTAAAAATTTGACAGTTTGCTGCAGGCAAACAACCTCTTGAGGGTGGCATCTTGCCTCGGAATCCTACACACCCCCCACCTTCCTAATTACTGCTTTCGGTGACCCCTGAGTGTTAGATTTGTTTTCTTTGATGTTGGTTTTTTTTTTCTGCGTAGTAAAAATTGTGATGGTATCGTAGAAAGGTTTTTTAAAAAATAATTGCACTAGTTTTAAAAGACGCACCCCCCTCCCCCAACCCCCCTTTTTACATTTTCATGCTGGGGGCAATCTCCTCGGCTGTTTATGAGACATCAGAGAAACCTTTGTAACACAGGATAGCCATTGAAAGACACTTTGAGGGAGCTGAACATACGGCTGGTTGGACTGACTTACGGCAGTCCCATGAGTAGACACACCTCCAATGTTAAGTCAGTCCTATTATAAGGCTGTGAAACATGGAGAACAACAAAACTGACAATCATGAAATAACAGACTTTCATTAATGGATGCTTACGCAGAATAAAAGGATGGAAATGACAGGACAAAATCACTAACATAGAATTATGGAAATGTACCAGTCAAATACCAGTGGATAAAGAGATACAGCGAAGACGATGGCGCTGGATAGGACACACACTGCGGAAGCCAACTGAGAGTATTACACAACAGGCCCTTTTTTGGAATCCCCAGGGGAAAAGTTAAAGAGGAAGACGAAGAAATTCTTGGAGAAGACAGACAGAAGCAGAAATGAAGATGATGGGGAAGACATGGAATGATCTTAAAAGAATGGCAAGAAACAGAATGGCTTGGAAAGTGTTTGTTGAAGACCGATGTTCCACAGAGATCTGAAAGTGTTTGTTGAAGACCTATGCTCCACATGGATCTGAAAGTGTTTGTTAATGACCTATGTTCCACAGGGATCTGAAAGTGTTTGTTGGAGACCTATGCTCCACAGGGAGTTGAAAGGTAGAAGAAGAATGAATAGACAACGTAACACCTCTGGTAGCCACGCGCGATGCATTCGAATTTCAGGCCATAAGTCTAACATAATCCAGGAAATTATTGCAGCATCCTATTCCCATGTGTCTGCTTGGGTAAACACACAGCTGTATAGCAATATTTCAAAGAAAATATTATTTTTGGAACCTAACTGTAACATTTAAGTCATAGTAATTTTTATGACAGTATCGTGAAAATGTGAGCTAGAGATATATATTGTAATCTAGAGTTAAGAAAACTTAATATAATTGTGAAGATAAATTTATTAAATCATTGATGGCAATAAGGATAATTTTATTAAACTAAATTTAGAAGTTGAGCTGCAATAGCTCAGTGGTTAGTGAACTGGACTACAAAGGACAAGAGGTAGGGTTCGATCCCAACCGACGGTTTCTGGTTCACCCAGCCTTTAATGGGTACCGGATTTTTTTCTGGGAAAGTAAAGCGGCACGGGCGTAATACTGACCACATTACCTCACAAATCATGTGCCGAAGGTCTGTAAAATTTATGGTCACTAACACCATATACGCTATACACACCATATACACTATACGCCACTTGGCGTGACGGGGGGTACTTTTTACTTTTTTAAATTTAGAAGTAAGGATGAATTGAGGATGAATTTATGAAACCAAGATGGAGGATAAGGATTAATTTTTGTTATCCCAAAAGAAATTCATGAGATTAAATGATGTAAGATGCTTGAGATTGTTCACACATTGTTTGTTCTCTTGTGTTGCAGGAGAGCTACGTGACGAGTATCAGCCAGTTGTGGGAGGGTTATCCACATTCTAGCTTGCCGTGAGTGTCTTCTTGTGCTATTAGTAAAGGGTGTCTTATAGGATGTAATGTTATAGGGATATATATGTACATTGTTTGAGACCTCACAGTACTAGGCTTAGCTGGTGGCAGACCAAATAATTCCTTACCCCACAGTACTAGGCCTAGTTGGTCACAGACCAAATAATTCCTTACCCCACAGTACTAGGCTTAGCTGGTCACATACCAAATAATTCCTTACCCCACAGTACTAGGCTTAGCTGGTCACACACCAAATAATTCCTTACCCCACAGTACTAGGCCTAGCTGGTCACAGACCAAATAATTCCTTACCCCACAGTACTAGGCCTAGCTGGTCACAGACCAAATAATTCCTTACCCCACAGTACTAGGCCTAGCTGGTCACAGACCAAATAATTCCTTACCCCACAGTACTAGGCCTAGCTGGTCACACACCAAATAATTCCTTACCCCACAGTACTAGGCCTAGCTGGTCACACACCAAATAATTCCTTACCCCACAGTACTAGGCCTAGCTGGTCACACACCAAATAATTCCTTACCCCACAGTACTAGGCCTAGCTGGTCACAGACCAAATAATTCCTTACCCCACAGTACTAGGCCTAGCTGGTCACAGACCAAATAATTCCTTACCCCACAGTACTAGGCCTAGCTGGTCACAGACCAAATAATTCCTTACCCCACAGTACTAGGCCTAGCTGGTCACAGACCAAATAATTCCTTACCCCACAGTACTAGGCCTAGCTGGTCACACACCAAATAATTCCTTACCCCACAGTACTAGGCTTAGCTGGTCACACACCAAATAATTCCTTACCCCACAGTACTAGGCTTAGCTGGTCACACACCAAATAATTCCTTACCCCACAGTACTAGGCCTAGCTGGTCACAGACCAAATAATGCCTTACCCCACAGTACTAGGCCTAGCTGGTCACAGACCAAATAATTCCTTACCCCACAGTACTAGGCCTAGCTGGTCACAGACCAAATAATTCCTTACCCCACTTTTATTGTGAATTAATTTCCTTTAAAACTGATGGTAGAATTACTAAAAAAGCTCTTTGAACTTTGCTTTATACCCCTATACTTCTTATCTAGGCTTCATATTTGTACATGTGACCTGCTTTTACTTGTCCATCCAGTGGTTACCCACTGCTTGAAAGACTAGAAATCTTTCTCAATGATATGTTAAAATTGAGTTATTTGTGGGTCCTCATCATTGCGCTCCGAAATAGGTGATCAGATCCCCTCCTCAACAAATCCCGCAGTGTCCAGTGACTGACGACTCCAGTTCTGTTAAAATCTATCTATTGTCCTTTCGACAATATCGCCAATCAACCACTAATATCTTCAGTAATAAAGAAAAGACGATGGTCATATGTTGGACATGTGATGAGAAGAGATAATAACCGAATAGCAAAGCAAGCCCTCATGTGGGAAACAACAGGTAAGAAGAAAAGAGGAAGACCCAGAGAGACACTGAGAAGAACATTGATGAGAGAGGCAAGAGCAGCAGGAATCGGCTCCCTCAATGCGATAGAGCTGCTTGCACAGAACAGAGACAAATGGCGAGATTTGATAAAATATCTTTAAAAGAATTGAAAACTGCTAGAACAAAAAATTTAGGTAAGAGAAGGAGTATCTTGGTCTACGCCCTATGGGCCGGCTACGGCTTGAAAGGTCAATAGATAGATAGATTGTCCTTTCGAACTGAAAGCTGAGCACATAGGGCAGAAATTATAGATTCTCCATGTCAGATGATCTTTGGTATTAAGTGTCACAAAACTGCATTGTGTCTCTCCACATGACCCTGTTGGGAGCCGCGATAGCTCAGTGGTTAGTGAACTGGACTACAAAGGACAAGAGGTAGGGTTCGATCCCAACCGACCGCTTCCGGCTCACCCAGTATTTAATGGGTACTGGACTTTTTTCTGGGAAAGTAAAGCGGCACGGGCATTATACCGACCACATTACCCCAAAAATCATGTGCCGAAGGTCTGTAAAATATATGGTAACTAACACCATATTCCTTATACGCCACTTGACGTAATGGGGGTACTTTACTTTTTGCTTTTACATGACCCTGTTCTGGGTGAGTCTCCCAGCCTCATGTGTAAATAGGCAACCTGACATTACATGGGCAACATCACAGGGTAACATTTTCTGCTGCTCAAGCTTTACAGTGTATAGGTTTCTTGTTCTTTGTTGTGTGTTCTGAAAAATACATTTGTTGCATTGAGTAAAGGGGGTGAAAGCATCAAGATGCATAGAAATTTGAAGCTGACGTAAAGCTGATGATAATAATAAAAATTAAAAAAGTGGTAAGGTAACACCTTTATGTGGTGAGAATGCTGTTTCAGCCAAGTAGGCCTTCAGCTGGAACAAACGACACACAAAAATATAAGGATATACACAGAAATCTAACTACATGGCGATAATATGCTAGACTCTCAAAAAAGGAAAATAAGCCGTTTCCCTGTGACCTGGGGCTAGGTCAGGCACTGGACTGAAATTGATGTGGCCAGCAGATAGGGCAGACACTCATGTGAAATACAGTCAGACAGATGTGTTCTAAAAGTATATGGAGGTGGGTGCAAGATCGCAGACTCTACTACTAATGGAAACATTATGTGTCTTGGTTCCCAATATGTTGATCCACAAGGAGAATTTTTGTACGTACCCAAGTAAACACATAATTGTGTGTAAATATCTTACTTAGATTTTACTTTTGTTTCTCACTTATGTAAAGCAGTTACCTTGTCACATTTTCCTTCTTTTTTTTTAACATTTTTATTATTGTTTGCATTGAGCCACAGTTTACAACTGCAACATTTTGTGTCTTTCTGATTCAACAAACCCAAAGTAGATGGCATATTTTGTTAACAGATTTGCTTTCTCTCTTTAGTCTCTCCTGTTTTGGCCTAACTCAGTTGGTTGTTGTTTCTGAGGCCACCTGTTTTGTTCTGTTCATGGAACCTGTTTCACTGCAGTCTGGGGAGGCGTGCCTCACAGCAGCAGAGCTGGAAGTTGTCAGCGACCCACAGCTGATGGCTTGCGCCATGATCGGTGAACCAGAACCATCCAGACCCTGCTCCATATCTCCGTGGTGCCTCTAGTAACAGACTAACCTGTCTAGTCTGGCCAAGCGTTAGGGATCGAAGAGGGAAGACAACCCTGTACTCAAAAATGTCATGCTGAAGTCGGATGCGTATGCATTGGGCCGAAAGGCGCAAATATCACAGTTATACTGTAAACCACAACACAACGCAGACATGCCTACTTAACGTCCTTTTAAGGGTGGATGATAAAGAGGTACACTCCTTTAGTCATCGGGCGAACGCAAGCACTTCTTCTTCTTTCTTCTTCTACCTTTTTAGCTCTCAGTGGAGCATAGGTCTTCAACAAACACTTTCCAAGTCGTTCTGTTTTTTGCCATTCCTTTAAGATCATTCCATGTCTTCCCAGCAAGCACTGCAGTCGGGAATTCCCCACATCCACTCCACTCATGTCACAGCTCCTGCTAAAGCATGTTGGCTAATTCTGTTGGCAAAATACATTAACTGTGTAGCCTTAATCGGCGTGCAGGTGATGATTTCAAGTGACTTTCATTGAATAGAAAGTTCACAGTCACTTCCTCATTCTTGAAAACAGACATTTAAAACAAACAAAGCAACTAAGTAGTAAGTAAAGTGTCTGGCCTCCCCCCCCCCCCCCCCCCCCCCCCCCCCCCCGAGTTCTAAAGAAAGGTTTAGAATGTCCTGTGATATATGTCATAGAAGTACTTAAGAGTACCACACCGCATCACTTGTAGGTCTAGTGGAGCCACTGTTAATTCTTGCTGTTTTGATCACATTCAAGACAAATTGGCAAAGATCTAGCTCAGATCAACCCAGTAGGCAAAACATTAGGGTACTTTGCACTTGGTCAGGGAAGAAAAGGTATGTGGTGAGAGAGCACTGGAAAGTTATCTGAGGAGTGAGCACTGAAAAGGTATGTGATGAGAGAGCACTGGCAAGTTATTTGAGGAGCGAACACTGTAAAGGTATGTGGTGAGAGAGTACTGGGAAGTTATTTGAGGAGCGAACACTGTAAAGGTATGTGGTGAGAGAGTACTGGGAAGTTATTTGAGGAGCGAACACTGTAAAGGTATGTGGTGAGAGAGTACTGGGAAGTTATTTGAGGAGCGGACACTGTAAAGGTATGTGGTGAGAGAGTACTGAAAAGTTATTTGAGAAGCGAACACAGTAAAGGTATGCGGTGAGAGAGCACTGGGAAGTTATGAAGAGCGAACACTGTAAAGGTATGTGGTGAGAGAGTACTAGGAAGTTATTTGAGGAGCGAACACTGTAAAGGTATGTGGTGAGAGAGTACTGGGAAGTTATTTGAGGAGCGAACACTGTAAAGGTATGTGGTGAGAGAGCACTGAAAAGTTATTTGAGAAGCACTGAAAAGGTATGTAGTGAGAGAGCACTGGAAAGTTATTTGAGAAGCACTGAAAAGGTATGTAGTGAGAGAGCACTGGAAAGTTATTTGAATAGCGAGCACTGAAAAGATATGTGGTGAGAGAGCACATGTCCTCTCTCCTCCAAAAGATGTGTTGACAGAGAAATGAAGGCCTTACACTCCGAGAAATGAAGGCCTTACACTCCGTTCCCCAAAGGTAGTAAAGCCATGAGTTAACTTTTTACTATCTAATTTATATATGCTTGTTTATTGTTTTTTAATCTTTCCTCAGAGTTTAAGTTACTCATTATGTAATTTATATTTTTTATTTTTTCCAGTTTCACGGTTAAGCTCTATTTCCTTATCCAAATTGCTTATTGGTTGCACAACTACCCGGAACTTTACTTCCAGAAAGTGAGAAAGGTAAATTGCTTGTTTTGTCAGTTTTGTTTTAGTCCCTTTGAATGGTTCAGGAGACTGGGTGGTCTAGAGGTAAGATGTCGGCTTCTGGGCCGGAAGGTCCCCAAAGATGGTGGAGATTTTTCAAATTTGATTTCATGGTCTTATCTTTCCCTTACATATATATATATATATATCTATTGTTCTTTCAAGCCGGAGACGGCACATAGGGCAGAACCACAATCTCAAAAACAGAAACCTTGCGTGCCAAAATGGCACATATTGCAGAGATCACTGCTCTAAAATCTATGGTTCTGTTTCCATAACAATACTTTTTACAATGACAGCCTGTCAAGCCATCGATCAACCTCCTTAGTCGCCTCTTACGACATGCCTGGAAGGTCACAGTGTCACTATTCTTTCATCATCATCATCATCGAGTGCCTTCTCCGCAACGAAGATTGGCTACCATGGATCGCCATTCTACTCTGTTTCTTGCTTTGATGGTGCAGGCTGTCATAGATTGACTTGTCCATCTTTTGATGTTACTCATCCATGTTAGTCTTGGTCTGCCTCTGCCTCTTTTACCTTGTATTTTTCCTTCCAATATTACTTTCAGTAGGCTGTTGTGTCTTTTAACATGCCCCAAAAATGTCATTTGTCTTGTCTTAATTGTATTTAGTAGTTCTCTTTTTATTTTCAGTTGTTTTAAAACTTTATCATTTGTTATCTTTTGTTTCCATCCAATTCTACCTATTCTTCTATAAATCCACATTTCAAAGGCTTCAATTTTCGGTTCTGTTTTCTTGTCTAATGTCCATGTTTCTGCACCATATTCCACTCTTCCACTATACCACTATTCTGTACCTCCCTCATAATGAGGCCCCAGTAACACACAGGATTATATATATTATATATATATATATATATATATAAATATATCTTCTTAACATTCCTGTATGGTACAGAAACATGGAATGGGAAGAATTGGATGGAAAGAAAATAAAACAAACAATGAAGTCTTAAAGCAACTAAAAATTAAAATAGAACTACTAAATCACAATTCAAACAAGACAAATGCGATTTTTGGGGCATGTTAAAAGACACAACAGCCTACTAAAAGTAATATTGGAAGGGAAAATACAAGGTAAAAGAGGCAGAACAAGACTAACGTGGACAAGTAACATAAAAAGATTGACAAATCAGCCTCTGACAACCTGCACCATCGAAGCAAAAGACAGAGCGGAATGGTAGCCAACCTTTGATGCGGAGACAGCACTCAGTTAAAACTTGTCCTATCTTGAGGTACTGGAATACTAAAAGCTGCCTCCAGATTTTCTGTATCAGTAAATCTCACCACAACATGATACTTGCCTCTCTTTGACTCGCCACTACATGATGATACTTGCCTCTCTTTGACTCGCCACTACATGCTGATACATGCCTCTCTTAGCCAGTTTATGAAGACGCAATCTCTTCCCAGAGAGACCGACTTGGTGGTCAAGGTTGTTTTCTGCTGATGAGTCACTGATCCTGTTATTGCAACTGCAGGTTGCTGATGCTTGCAGTCCCCAAGAAGAGAGCCAGAAACAGATATAAGATAGGGCAGGGAGGACATGGATAACTTTAGATAGACCCATATTGGGGATTGGTTGGTCTTGAGGCAAGATGCCGGTCTTGAGACACAGACATTGCGAGTTCAGATCCCGGCTGCACTAGTTGGGATTTTTATTTGAGATTTCTTTCTGCGGCAACCACCCCCTGGTCTCAGAAGGGAGGCCCGGATTTAAATATCAATTACTCATCGACAGAAAAAAATATGAGTATCAGTATATGAGATATAGTGTTATCCTTGTGCTCACTGCTGCCAGAGAAAAATAGATTAACATGCAAAATTCAGTTCCTAATCTGTAGTGTCTTTGCCAGAAAATTTTTACGACACATAGTACCATTGCTGGTGTATGTCGGGGGGGGGGGGGGGGGCAACAATAGAACCTGAGAAAGGCCGCCTGGTCACGCAGTCGCCACGACGTGTGCGACTCAGGATTTTTATTTCACCCCCGATAGAAAAAATCCTTTCTGTCTACCGCAGGTTTCGAATACGTCAGCTTTTCAGCCAGCGGAACAGTGGTTTTAGCAGCACGGCCACATGCAAGGTGCTGCTGAAAAAGACAAAAATCAGTCTGTAAGAAGTGATCACACAGACTACTAAATTAGTGTAAAATAAGTACAGAATTAAGTCTTTAGAGAGATGAGACAGACTGCAATGTTTCAGCACAAGCCTTTATCGGGTACAAACCAACAAATAATGAAACAAACAGTCTAGCATGAAAGGCAGGCAAGTACTAATTTTTAAAATGGCGGAAGAGGAAATGTCACCAGGACCTATGTGCCTGTTGGTCACATGATCAATAGGAAGTAGGTCTTGAGGGCCAAAAAGGAGCCAAACATAATTAAAAAGTAAAAGGAGTCCCTGAGAATGAATGAATGAACTGAGGATTCGAAAGTGTCGGAGGGAAACGAGATAAGGTGGGTAGAAGAGCAGGAGAGATGATAGAGGTAAAGATAATAATGCTTTATGCCATTTTGTGTATATTTTACATGTTCTCTGCATCTCTTTTCATGGCCCTACATAATATTAAATATATTGTATATTATACATTGTGTAATCAGCACGAAAATAAAGCGTAGACTATTAAAATCAAACGTACTGTTAACCCTTACATATGCGTGCGAGAGCTGGAAAGCAACAAGAGACATAGAAACAAAGTTGAGCGCATTCAAAAATAAATGTCTGAGGAAAATACTTGGTATAGCTTGGAATGAATTCAAAACAAACGAAGAAATTAGAGAAATCGCCACACAGCCACTAATATCATCAGTAAACAAGAAAAGACGATGGACATGTAATGAGAAGAAATAATAACCAAATAACAAAGCAAGCCTTCATGTGGGAAACAACAGGTATGAGGAAAAGTGGCTGACTCAGAGAAACACTGAGAATATTGATCAGAGAGGCAAAGGTAGCAGGAATTGGCTCCCTCAATGTGATTGATATGATTGCACAGAACAGAGACAAATGATGAGATTTGATAAATGTTTTTAGCAAGGCTTGAGACTGTTAGAAAGAAAATTTATAAAAAGAAAAAAAGACTATCTGGATCTATGCTCTATGGGCAGGCCAGCCATGGCTTGAATGGTCAGTAGATAGATTGATATTTTTAATTTGTGCCTATCTCCTACAACATTAATGTTGACCAAAAGACATCTAAAAAGAGGAAGACCCAGGGAGACACTGAGAAGAACATTGATGAGAGAGGCAAGAGCAGCAGGAATCGGCTCCCTCAATGAGATAGAACTGCTTGCACAGAACAGAGACAGATGGCGAGATTTGATAAAATATCTTTAAAAGAAAACTGCTAGAACAAAAATTCATATAGGAGAAGGTGTATCTTGGTCTACGCCCTATGGGCCGGTTACGGCTCGAAAGGTCAATAGATAGATAGATAGATAGAAAAGACATCTATCTGTGAGTGAACTAAACATTTGTTTTCTCAGCAAGTTTATCTTTCCTGAACTAACATTGACTTCTTTATTAATTTATCCACAGGAGGAAGTGTCTGGACGGATCCAGTACACCACGTTGTACCTTGTTCTTATATCTGCTGCCTACTTCCTGAGGTTAGTGCTTGTATTACACTGTTGTTCATTTCAACGACCAAAGTATCATTTTTAGTTCCAGCTCTAGAAATGTCAAAGGTAAAGGGATGCCATGTAACAATTTTTAATGTGGCAGGTGACTGAAGTGTCAGACTTTGCACTTCTAAGCTACAGCATTTATAGGTCAGGAGGCCAGTGCTCTTAGTCATGTTTGTTTACCATTTCATGTGATTGTAATAATTTGTCATCTACTAATGTGGTTGTAATAATTTGTCATCTAATGTGGTTGTTATAAATTGTCATCTAATGTGGTTGTAATAATTTGTCATCTAATGTGGTTGCAATAAGTTGTCATCTAATGTGGTTGCAATAAGTTGTCTTCTAATGTGGTTGTAATAAATTGTCATCTAATGTGGTTGTAATAATTTGTCATCTAATGTGGTTGCAATAAGTTGTCATCTAATGTGGTTGCAATAAGTTGTCTTCTAATGTGGTTGCAATAAATTGTCATCTAATGTGGTTGCAATAAATTGTCATCTAATGTGGTTGCAATAAGTTGTCTTCTAATGTGGTTGCAATAAATTGTCATCTAGTGTGGTTACAATAAATTGTCATGTCTTTGTTATCATCAAAAGCGATTGTATTCCCTGACAGCTTCAACCGAGTTGCCTTATGTATGCTGGTGCTACATTTTGCTGTGGAGTTTGTCTATCACTTTGCCCTGTTGTGCCACTTTTCTGAGAAAACAGAGATTGCTTCCAGCATGTGAGTTGGATGGTTAAGTTAGTTCATGGTTAAATTATTTCATGTTTTAGTCCATTAAATAATTAAATTGCTCTTTTGATTATGTTTGTTCATGATTATTTCATGATTTAGTCCATGAGTAAGTTATTTCAGTGTTAAGTTAGTCCATGAGTTAGTCATTTCATGGCTACATTAGTCCATGGTTACATCATGAAGATGGGTAGATGCAGTGACAGAAACATGTAACAACAAAGGAAATTCACCAATTCAGACAGTTCGAGTAGCTCAAGAATGACAAATGATATAAACCACAACACCTTTTCGGTATCAGTGAGAAAGAGAAAAGAAGAAGATGGATGGATGCAGTGACAGAAACATGTAACAACAAAGGAAAATCACTAATTCAGACAGTTCGAGCAGCTCAAGAATGACAAATGATATAAACCACAACACCTTTTAGGTATCAGTGAGAAAGAGAAAAGAAGAAGATGGATGGATGCAGTGACAGAAACATGTAACAACAAAGGAAAATCACTAATTCAGACAGTTCGAGCAGCTCAAGAATGACAAATGATATAAACCACAACACCTTTTCGGTATCAGTGAAAAGAGAAAAGAAGATGGCAGGGGACACTTGAGCACAGTGCTGCTGGTGGGAGAAATTGGAAAATGTGATCTTCACACAAAATTCAGTCCCTCCAGACTTCGCTAGAGATAAATAAAGCTGGTGAATGCAAAAAAACAAAACAAACAACAACAGTTCACAAATTGATTTGATAATTTGTTTCTTTGTCCTCAGATTCCTTGTGTTTGATATCTTATTTGTTGTTGTTCGTCTGGGAACTATAACATTGGGTGTTCTCACATTCTGGTAGGTTAAATTTACCATTTCTGTGGTGTTATTGTTAAGTGTATAAAGTTGACATGTCTCTTTATGTTCAGTGTGTATTAATGAAAGAAGCAAAAACCATAAAAAAGATAAGTACAGACATTAAGGAATGATGTTGTAAGAGAAAGATTGAATCAATTCTAAACTACATTCAGAGACAACAAATGAAAGGGTTTCCTCATCTGTAAAAAATGCCAAGAGGTTCTATACCATCATCATTATGTGCCACACCATTTGGCATAAGTGATCATGCCTTACACAATTTTCTGTCCACAGTGCATCATATCAATTCTGTTGTTGTCTGTTTTATGTGCCATGACACCGAGCTATCCTGTATCTTCTCTCTTTATCACTCGAAATCTCTCTTTCCCTCTATTTTACCAGTTGTAACTAGGTATTCAAACTTTCCTTATCTCATGATGTGCCCAAAAAATGTTGATTCTTTGTGATGTTTTTTAAGAGTTACCTTTTTGTGTTGATCTTTTTGAGAATTTCCTCATTGGTCTTTTCAGCTGTCCAGGGAACTCTCAACATTCGTCTGAAAAATCCCAACTCTATGGCCTCTCATCTTTTCTTTTTTTTTCTGATAGGTCAGAATTGACTCTACATATCACCGATGAACTCTCTTTCTCACTTCTATTGACATAGACTTGTTGCATAAAATGCTTTTTTATTTTATGAAATGCTATTTTGGCCTCTGCTATTCTGCTTTTTATTTCCGTGGTGTATCTTCCATGTGATGTTATTATTGTCTCCCAGGATTTGACATTCTGCACTCGTTTCAGATTTCTCCCACTTTTTTTAATGTTGTATAATGGTGATGATTGTTTCTTTGATATGACCATTACTATACCATCCAAAACATAGATTAAGAGAGAAGAGATAGTGGTATATCCTGAGGAAAAATTAAAAAGTAGCTAGCCACACATCACATACTGTGAGCACTGCTGTATAGAAAGCAAACTAGAGACCCCTGTACAAGCTCAACCTTCTTAGTTGCCTCATGTGACATGTATGGTAGGTGTGGTGGCTCCCCATTTTTCTGCCCTGACAGTAGTCTGACCCCTGTAGCTAGCCACACATCACATACTGTGAGCACTGCTGTATAGAAAGCAAATTAGAGACCCCTGTACAAGCTCAACCTTCTTAGTTGCCTCATGTGACATGTATGGTAGGTGTGGTGGCTCCCTATTTTTCTACCCTGACGGTAGTCTGACCCCTGTAGCTAGTCACACATCACATACTGTGAGCACTGCTGTATAGAAAGCAAACTAAAGAGACCACTTTAAGAACACCTTATTTTCAATCTTCAGTAATAAAGAAAAGACGATGGTCATATGTTGGACATATGATGAGAAGAGATAATAGTCAAATAGCAAAGCAAGCCCTCATATAGGAAACAATAGGTAAGAGAAAAGAGGAAGACCCAGGGAGACACTGAGAAGAACATTGATGAGAGAGGCAAGAGCAGCAGGATTCGGCTCAATGAGATAGAGCTGCTTGCACAGAACAGAGACAAATAGCGAGATTTGATAAAATATCTTTAAAAGAATTGAAAACTGGTAGAACAAAAATTAAGATAAGAGAAGGAATATCTTGGTTGACGCCCTATGGGCTGGCTATGGCTCAAAAGGTCAATAGATAGATAGATAGATATTTTCAACCAATGCCAGGATGCCATACCTAATGATAAAGTTATCTGTTTTTTTCTATTAAAAGTTAATAATTGTTTTTTTTTTAACTTTTCATTTTTCCATTCTGCTAGCATTGTTTGGATCTGCCTTCACATCTTTTCATTGTTCATTTTTAAAGAGTAAATTGTTTTTTTTCTTACCTTCTTTGCTATTGTTTTATACCACTTCAGTGTATTTATTTGTTTTTGCATTTATTTTTATTTGTTTCATTTGTTCAATTTCTTTTTTAATCTCTCAGGTATGGTTTGGCACAATCAAATCAGCCAGCAATTGATATTGAAACAGGGAATTACAACACAAATCTTGTCAGGTCAGTTGGAGTATTGTTGCAGTCATCGTTTGGATTACATATCCCTTGTGCACATGGGTCTGGGTTTTATTTGGAGTTCTCAGTATTTGGAGAAGATTGGGGCATCTGTGTGTGTGTCTAGAGTGGAATGATAGTGATCCTAATGTAACATAACACTATCTATATTGGGACATCTGTGTATGTGTCTAGAGTGGAATGATAGTGATCCTAATGTAACATAACACTATCTATATTGGGGCATCTGTGTGTGTGTCTGTAGTGGAATGATAATGATCCTAATGTAACATAACACTATCTATATATCGTCCTTCCGAGCCGAAGATGGTACATAGAGCAGAAAAGTCTAGACTCATTGAGTACAATGATCTTTGTAATCAAGCATCAGACCTTTGTGACTGTATTTCTCTCTCTCTGCGATCAAGTCTCAATCATAGTAGGATTCCAGACTCTCTCATGAAGGTAGCTGTCTGTTTAAGTGATTTGATTGCTTTATATAGTTTCTCTTCCAGGGAGGTGGGTGTGGACCACATTGTCCTTCTCAGGTCTGTGTACTGGGGGCAATCCTGTAGAACATGTTAATACCTGTTAGAACGTTGCACTGTGTTCTGCGCCAGTGGCCCAGTGCATCCGATTTCTGCCAGCATTTTATTTAGGTTTGCTTTCCTTAGCCTTTGATTGTCCCCAATCTTCCTGCAAGGCAGCAGATTGTCTTTTCTGTAGATCTGTAGAGGGATTCTGCCCTTAGATGGTCGGCCCTCCCAGGTTTACGAGCACCATCTCTATATCACATTTAGATTGTAACTGCATGAGGTAACTTTAACCTCATGGTCAAACAGCCTTTCTCGGCCCAAACTGCCAAACACATGGTCAGGTCTACTCAAGATTTCACGTTCTTGATCACCTCACTGTGTTCTGTTTGACAGCACTCTGACATATTCTATACGACCTCCTCACATAATTGAACATAAGACACGTAGTGATACAACAAAAATGGGGAGGACTTGTATTTCTCATTACCCATCTCAAGTCTGTCTACGTCTGAACTTATGTCATCTTTTTATGGTATCTGGCTACTCAGAGTGTATCTAGGTCTGAACTTATGTCATATTTTTATGGTATCTGGTTACTCAGAGTGTGTCTACGTCTGAACTTATGTCATCTTTTTATGGTATCTGGTTACTCAGAGTGTGTCTATGTCTGAACTTATGTCATCTTTTTATGGTATCTGGTTACTCAGAGTGTGTCTACGTCTGAACTTATGTCATCTTTTTATGGTATCTGGCTACTCAGAGTGTGTCTACGTCTGAACTTATGTCATCTTTATGTGGTATCTGGTTACTGAGAGTGTGTCTATGTCTGAACTTATGTCATCTTTATGTGGTATCTGGTTACTCAGAGTGTGTCTATGTCTGAACTTATGTCATCTTTATGTGGTATCTGGTTACTCAGAGTGTGTCTACGTCTGAACTTATATCATCTTTATGTGGTATCTGGTTACTCAGAGTGTGTCTACGTCTGAACTTATGTCATCTTTTTATGGTATCTGGTTACTCAGAGTGTGTCTACGTCTGAACTTATGTCATCTTTCTATGGTATCTGGCTACTCAGAGTGTGTCTACGTCTGAACTTATGTCATCTTTTTATGGTATCTGGTTACTCAGAGTGTGTCTACGTCTGAACTTACGTCATCTTTCTATGGTATCTGGCTACTCAGAGTGTGTCTACGTCTGAACTTACGTCATCTTTCTATGGTATCTGGTTACTCAGAGTGTGTCTATAGACTTCGAGAAACTTCTACTTCCAACTGCTGTAGATTCTTTAAACTTATCATAAGCTTCATACAACTGAAGCATTTAGGTTTCTAAGCTGATTTCTACGATTTGCTTAAATATTCCAAGTCCTTTTTCTACTTATTTAGAAAAATCGAAGTCTTTTCCTAACATTATTTGGCTACAGTATTCTGTTTGCTAAGCCTGTCTCAAGTTACTGAGTCTACTTTATAGTAACTTGACATCTCCTACTTCTATAATCTTCTACATTTGCCCCGTATGGGCTCAACACAGACTCCCAGAGTCCGTCCGGAATTCTAAAAGGGAATAAAATAGAGAGTGCACATTAGGTCTTATTTCTTTATATGATCCTAGCACGTGCCCTCAACTACTCATGTGCTTAGTACATGGACATAATTCAGTGACATGCTTCTTGCATCCAACCTAAGGTCAAGGTAACTTCACCTCTGTCTGCACATTTGTTGTGCGATTTGGAGGGAACCCCTGCAATTGTGTCATGGCATATTTTACTTATTATTGAGGTCACTCAAGCCTGTCTCTTTACTTTGTCCATTATGATTCACAAGTGTTTTCCCCGCTATGGTCTGTCCTTTAGGGTTCCCAGGACTCGCTCTGTCATTCCTTGCACAGGAACCTTGGGCAAGTTGTTCAGGCTCAGTGAGGGAGCGATATCTGCTGTTATTGTCTATCGCCTCATTGTTCTTGTAAGTGTTTTTCTAATGCAGCCTCTTTTTCTCTTACCCTCTGGTTTCCATTTGAGGGCCTGCTTTGAGATTTTCTTGTCATGTCTTCTCATCACATGGCCAACATATGACCACCTTCTTCTCTTGATTATAGTTGATATTTTTGGAAGCTTTGTCATCTCTCTTATTTCTGCACTGGTCTTGAATTTATTCCACGGTACACAAAGTATTTTCCTGAGACCTAAGACAACATTGCTTAAATTGTTAGTGGTGATCAGAATCAACTCTCTTCATGTTATCAGAATCAACTCACATCATTCATCATGTTATCCTAAGAATCAACTCTCTTCATTTTATCCTAAGAATGAACTCTCTTCATGTTATCCTCAGAATCAACTCTCTTCATGTTATCCTCAGAATCAACTCTCTTCATGTTATCCTCAGAATCAACTCTCTTCATGTTATCCTCAGAATCAACTCTCTTCATGTTATCCTCAGAATCAACTCTCTTCATGTTATCCTCAGAATCAACTCTCTTCATGTTATCCTCAGAATCAACTCTCTTCATGTTATCCTCAGAATCAACTCTCTGGTTGCCGTCTGCTTAAGTCAAGCTGGCCTCATGTGGAACTTCATCACCTTCCACCTCGGCAAATGGAGGGAGAGGTCAGGTAGCAGGAAGTCACGTTCTCCCAGCAAGAAGAAAGCTATTAAGGGTGAGTGTTCTCCTTCTTATATTATATCTAGAGATCTCCCTTCTTATATTATATCTAGAGATCTCCCTTCTTATATTATATCTAGAGATCTTTCGGAGTAAAACAATGTAATCTTTTGAACACAAAAAGAGAGCTAGTGAAAAACATCATAAAGAAACAATCAACATTTTTCGGGCACATCATAAGAAGAGGAAAGTTGGAATACTTGGTTACAACTGGCAAAATAAAAGGAAAGCGCGATTGCTGATGACAAGAGAGAAAATACTGGATAGCTTGGTGTCATGGCATGGAAAACGGGCAACAACACAACTGATACAATGCACTGTAGATAGAATACTTGGTTACAACATGATGATGATCCATATATCGTCCTTTCGAGCCACACTTGGTTACAACATGATGATGATCCATATATCGTCCTTTCGAGCCAAAGATGATACATAGAGCAGAAATTCTAAACTCATTGAGTCCAATGATCTTTGTTATCAAGCATCAGACCTTTGTGACTGTTTGAGGTAACTTTAACCTTATGGTCGATGATTGATACGGTGAACTGTAGATAGAAGATTGTGGAAGGACATGATTGCCTAAGCCAACCGGTATGGCACATGATGATGATGAGATGTTTTGTGATTTTGAATTATTGATTGTCATCATAAGTACCGGGCCTACTGGCGTAGGTGATCATGTCTCTCCACAACTTTCGATCTCGGCAGCTATTTATCATTTCTGTTGTTGACCTTCTGCCAAGCCATTCTCTTAATCTGTCTGTTATTTTTTCTCTTTGCTTCCCTCTATCTCTTCGTCCCTAAATTTTCCCAGTTGTTACAATATATTCAAGTTGTTCCCGTCTCATTACATGGCCAAAAAATGATGATTGTTTCTTCCTAATATTGGAAATGAGCTCTCAATTATTGATTGTGATGTTTGTTTAAGTTCGACATCAAGTAATTGATGGTTATTTGGAGTTAAATATCCTCTGATTTGTTATGAGTACAGTGAAGAAAAAAAATAGAAAGGAATGGTTATATTTTTACAGAAAAAAAAGGAAAGAAAATCCAAAACATATCCAACATTGAAGTGAAAGGTGATCTACTTGGGAGAAGTAGAAGACAGCAGTTATGATAAAAAAAATGCTGCATAAAAATTAACTAGTGAAACATTATTAAAAATAAACAGTACAAATCTGAAACAACTGCAATGTTTCAAATACTTTGGCACAATAATATCACATGGAAGATGCACCACAGAAATAAAAAGCAGAATAGCTCAGGCCAAAATAGCATTTCAGAAAATGAAAAATATCTTATGCAACAAATCTATGTCAATAGAAATGAGAAAGGAGTTCATCGGTGCTATATAGAACCAATTCTGACCTATGGAAGCGAATCATGGACAGTAGACAAACAAATGAAAAGATGATTAGAGGCCACAGAGATGGGATTTCTCAGAATAATGTTGAAATTTCCTTGGACAGCTAAAAAGACCAATGAGGAAATTTTCAAAGAGGCCAATACTAAAAGGGAGCTACTAAAAAACATCAGAAAGAAACAATCACCATTTTTCAGGCACATCATGAGAAGAGGAAAGTTGGAATACCCGGTTACAACTGGCAAAATAAAAGGAAAGAGAGAGATTGTGGACGACAAAGAGAGAAGATACTGGATGGCTTAGTGTCATGGCATGGAAAATGGTCAACAACAGAATTGATTTGATGCACTGTAGATAGAAGATTGTGGAAGGACATGATCACCTGCGCCAACCGGTATGGCACATGATGATGGTATATTTTGAATCATTGATTGTAATGTTTGCGTAAGTTAGACATGAAGTAATTGATGAATATTTGGGGTTAAATTGTTCTAGTGTTACCACACTTTGAGATCTTTCTCTCGTACTTAGGTGAGTGAAACAATAACAGTCATCATAAAAACAGCAATGAGTTTATTCGCCATCAACCTGGCGCTGAACAATATCAATATATCTTCAAAATGATCTTAACATCATGCCACCACACATCAAATCTGTCTTTCGTACTTAGCTGAGTGAAACAATAACAGTCGTCATAAAAACAGCAATGAGTTTATTCGCCATCAACCTGGCGCTGAACAATATCAATATATCTTCAAAATGATCTTAACATCATACCACCACACATCAAAATCTGTCTCTAAGTGACTGAGCTGGACTAAGCTTTTACTAACGAGAGTGATAGATTTTTCTGCGTCTTAGCTTTTTATATTTCCCTCTAATTGCAATCCCAAGTTCCTTCGCGCATCCAATCAAATTTCGCCTCTCTAAATTCCTTTGTCTCCTATTTGCTAAAACAATACGTAACAGCCTTCCCCCCCCCCCCCCCCCCCTCGTACTTAGGTGAGTGAAACAATAACAGTCATCATAAAAACAGCAATGAGTTTATTCGCCATCAACCTGGCGCTGAACAATATCAATATATCTTCAAAATGATCTTAACATCATGCCACCACACATCAAATCTGTCTTTCGTACTTAGCTGAGTGAAACAATAACAGTCGTCATAAAAACAGCAATGAGTTTATTCGCCATCAACCTGGCGCTGAACAATATCAATATATCTTCAAAATGATCTTAACATCATACCACCACACATCAAAATCTGTCTCTAAGTGACTGAGCTGGACTAAGCTTTTACTAACGAGAGTGATAGATTTCTCTGCGTCTTAGCTTTTTATATTTCCCTCTAATTGCAATCCCAAGTTCCTTCGCGCATCCAATCAAATTTCGCCTCTCTAAATTCCTTTGTCTCCTATTTGCTAAAACAATACGTAACAGCCTTTTTTTCCCCCCCTGAGAACCTTCCAGATCACTCTACCTTGAACTTTCGACCTTGGACACATTCATGGACCTAATATTTTCTAAAATGATCTAATTCTCTCCTTACACCCTGCACAATTTTCTCGCCCATACACTCTAGCCAGTGCACTATTACAAATGTAAGACAAATTCACTGTTTAATAAATTCACCTTATGCCTTTTATTGTCATATCCATGGTCCATCCATCAGCATTTGTTGTTAAAGATGTACTTTACTTTACTCCCCTTTATACCAGCTTTACTGAAATCCTTTATACCAGCTTTACTGAAATCCTTTATACCAGCTTTACTGAAATCCTTTATACCAGCTTTACTGAAATCCTTTATACCAGCTTTACTGAAATCCTTTATACCAGCTTTACTGAAATCCTTTATACCAGCTTTACTGAAATCCTTTATACCAGCTTTACTGAAATCCTTTATACCAGCTTTACTGAAATCCTTTATACCAGCTTTACTGAAATCCTTTATACCAGCTTTACTGAAATCCTTTATACCAGCTTTACTGAAATCCTTTATACCAGCTTTACTGAAATCCTTTATACCAGCTTTACTGAAATCCTTTATACCAGCTTTACTGAAATCCTTTATACCAGCTTTACTGAAATCCTTTATACCAGCTTTACTGAAATCCTTTATACCAGCTTTACTGAAATCCTTTATACCAGCTTTACTGAAATCCTTTATACCAGCTTTACTGAAATCCTTTATACCAGCTTTACTGAAATCCTTTATACCAGCTTTACTGAAATCCTTTATACCAGCTTTACTGAAATCCTTTATACCAGCTTTACTGAAATCCTTTATACCAGCTTTACTGAAATCCTTTATACCAGCTTTACTGAAATCCTTTATGCCTGTATCTCCCACCTCGAGGTGAAGACTGAAGACTAATCCATTCTTTAATATTTTAATCCTTGTGTGCCTTTTATTTATCCATTAATTAAACACAAATATTTTTTTTGCATTAGTTAATTTCTTCTTTTCAAGCCAAAGATGGCTAATGGTGCAGAAATCATAACTCCATGTCTGGCAATTCACAAGGTCACATTTTTTCTTAAGTCCCTTGTTGAATAGTTGAGACCTCCATATTATTTTGCTCTTCTTAGATTTTCTTTTGGTCTTCCTTGTTTTCTTTCACCACACGATGTCCACATGAAGGTCTGGTACAAGAGTCTTCTTTAATCTATTCTGGGCACATAACCAATGTATATGCAGTATCTTCTTTGTATATTGCTTGATATGCATTCTTATTTGGTTTGTTCTGTTATAGTTTCATTTACATTACCTCCCTTTATACAAAGCTTCAGCAGTTCTTAATGCCTACATTTCCTCCCTCCTGTATGTGGCCGTGCTGCTAAAACCACTGTCCCGCTGGCTGAAAAGCCGGCGTACGGTGTTCGAAGCCCGCAGTAGACAGAAAGGATTTTTTCTATCGGGGGTGAAATAAAAATCCTGAGTCTCACACGTCGTGGCGACTGCTTAACCAAGCGGCCTTTATCCCCCGGGTTCTATCGTTGCCCCCCGACATACACCAGCAATGGTACTATGTGTCGTAAAGATCGCTTTTTTTTTTTTGTATTCCCAGCAAGAAAGATAATTCATAGTTTAGCCTGGGTGGTGCCCTTTCCACTAATTAGATAATCAATAACCTAAGACATGCTGATGACACTGGATTACTAGCAGAAAATCTTGAAGATCTACAGCAATTACTTAATAAACATGACAAGCAAAAAATATGGATCAGATATGAATATCAAAAAGTCTAAAACTATGATATAAACAAAGAAAATACTCAAAACCTACAAGTGGATATCAAAGTTGAAGGAATAACATGGAGACAGTTCAGAACTACAACTACCTTGCACATCCTATAACCAGTGATGGAAAATGTAAAATGAAATAAACAAACGAGTAGGAATGGCAAAAAAACAATTTTAATGCTATGAAAAATATACTAACATCAAAACAAATAACACCAAGGCTAAAACTAAGAATACCAAAATGTTATATCTTCTCAACATTCCTGTATGGTGCAGAAACATGGGCATTAGATAAGAAAACAACAGAAAATTGAAGCTTTTAAAATGTGGATTTATAGAAGAATAGTAAGAATTGGACTGAAAGAAAGGAAAACAAACGATGAAGTCTTAAAACAACTAAAAATGAAAATATAACTACTCAACACAATTAGAACAAGACAAATGAGATTTTTGGGCCATGTTAAAAGACACAACAGCCTACTAAAAGTAATCTTGGAAGGAAAAATACAAGGTAGCAGAGGCAGACCAATGCTAACATGGACAAGTTACATCAAAAACTAGACTATAACAACCTGCACTATCAAAGCAAGGGAAAATGACATCAAATTTAGCGTACTTTTACAGTGAAGAGTTCCTAGTGACCAAAGTAATGTAAAATTGTACTTTAATTCACTGCAACAAAACAAACCAAAAATGGTGGAAAACAGTGTATAAGCCAAAAGGCTAAACACATTCTCCCTCTCCCCTCACTCCAAGAAGAAAAAGAATAATTCACAATTTAATTAGTTGATCCATTTAGAAGAGTAATCAAAACATTCTGATAGAGCCAAAGCAAAAAGAGCTAATATCCAATATTAGGGGAAAACTGTCATAATTTTTTGACCATGTCATGAGAAGGTGACAGCTGGAATATATTGTAACAACTGGGAAGATTGAAGGACAAAGAGATATAGGGAAGCAAAGAGAAAAGATACCAGACAACTTGAGAGAATGGCTTGGCAGAAGGTCAACAACAGAAATGATAAATAGCTGTTGAGATTGAAGGTTGTGGAGAGACATGATCACCTATGCCAGCAGGCATGGTGCTTGATGATGATGATCCATTTAGTGTCTACAGTCATTTAAAATGTCTTGCTTCTTCATTTGCAGCTCCAGTAGAAGAACAAAACTCGCTTCCAGAAGCCGATCAGAATTTAGCAACAGAAAACGGTGGCTCTCGTGCCAGAAAGGTCAAGAAACAGAACTAAAGACAGCAGACAGACTACACCCAAGCATGTGCAACCTAATTTTAGCAGAAGGGTTTCAGAACCCTGTAAGTGGAGTATGACTGAAACTGTATTCTTTTTGAGTATTACACCTCATTAGGCACAACATTTTTAATGGATATGTGTCAGGGTCAAAGTTTAATTGCATTTATTATTTTCAAGAGGTGAAGGGTCAAATTTATGACTGTAATTCAACTTAAAAAATGAACTTTAGTTAAGAATGTTTGTTTACCTTTGTGAAGTTGCTGTTAATGTGGAAGTTGTGATTGTGTTTCATCAAAATGTTATGTATCTGAGAGTATTTGAGGATATCGTTAATGTGTTTTAGAAAAAGATTGTAAAGAATTGGTATACAATTTTGTGA
Source organism: Megaustenia siamemsis (assembly GCA_032433765.1). Classification (NCBI taxonomy): domain Eukaryota; kingdom Metazoa; phylum Mollusca; class Gastropoda; order Stylommatophora; family Ariophantidae; genus Megaustenia; species Megaustenia siamemsis. The sequence continues at coordinate 16,472,665 of JAVIAB010000101.1, forward strand.
TTGTAGAGAAAATGATTGTGATATATATATAGTGATTATTAAACTGGATTGTTAAGTTTGGTGTTAAAATTGCTGTGATTGTAAAGCATGTGATTGTATATTAAAAGGTAGTTATAAAATATTGTAATTGTAGAATGGATTGGAATGTTAAGGGTGGTGTTAAAGATTTGGGATTGTAAAGGAAGGTGATTTAGGGCTGTGATTGTAGAGCAACATAATGCTGATACAATATTGTGACTGTAGAGTGAATATACAATGATGGTAATGCAATTGTGATTATAGAATAAAATATTGTAATAAAATGTGATTATAAAGTAATGAATGTGTAAAACATTTTGGCTGTAATACTAAAGTAGATGACAGAGTGTTGTTTTTGTAAAGTAGGCTAGTTTGAATTTATTCTAATGTGTGTACATTCCAAAGGCTGGATGAAACCAAGTTATTGGCCTTACACACTAGGTGATGTGAGGGTTGCACATGCTGGGACTAATTCATAGAAAATAAATATGTCAGAATTGTTGTGTTGTGTCTCTCTTTCTCTGTCACTATCTCTCTCTCTCTCTCTCTGTCTGTCACTATCTCTCTCGTCAATTGAGCAGCTAATTACTAGCCTGTTGTATCAGGCAGCTGGTGGTGGATGTTTGCCTTGAACTTCCATTATTTACCATTGACAGTTAGTTCACATGAAATTACATGAATGATATGAGAATGGTTAGTTCTGCATAAATGACATCTTCTTGTTAGATCAATTGATTTGATTTACTCTGAGCATAATTTTTGTCACTCTCCTTCAGGCTAATTTTATCTTATTTACTTGTTGTAATTTGTCCTTGTTTTCTTATAATTTCAAATTGTTTCAATTTTTTGTTAATATTAGCTGATTGATCTCAGTGGGATTGATTCAGCAGTTTAACATGAAGCACATCTTCATGATTTGCTGTGTTCACAGTTTAATTAATTTGCTGACCGCAATTTAACAGGTGCGCTCTGACCATAATTTAACAGGTTCGCTCTGATCATAATTTAACAGTTTCGCTCTGACCATAATTTAACAGGTTCGCTCTGATTACATCTCTATACCCTGGTACCCATTTCTGCCAACGGCTGGGTTGACCGCAGGGGTAATTTTTTTCCAACCACGAGTACAATTCACACTGCTCCCAGCGGGAAGGGAACACGGGTTGTCTGAATGTCGGTAGTCTAATCAGGTGGTTTTCCCAACTAGGCTACCGAGGCCCCCAGATTCTTGTTGTGCCAGGTGCTATCTGTGCTTTGAAGATTGGCAGCAGTGAATCTTCAGAGACAGTCTGTCTAGGTATTACATTCTAACATTCTTGTGTTACTCTTCTTATTGTGTTCACATTTTGGCTGCACTTTCAAATAAGTGCTTGCGATAAGTTGCTTGTTAGTCCATCTTTTGATGTTGCACTCCCATCTATAGTTGTGTCATCCTGTTGTCTTAGTTATACATTCTGACAGCTTGTTTTATCCATCTCTTTATATTATTATCACGCAGTCTATAATTACTATTGCCTTCTTGTCTTAACAGTACATTTTAACAGGCAGTTTTATCAATCTCTTAGTGTTTATTCTCCTATCTATACTTTCTCTTGTCTTATTATTTTAAACAGTGCATTTTAACAAGTATTTTTATCCATATCTTTATTTTAGTTACACTGCTGTTTTTAATTGCTTTTTTTGTCTTGTCTTAACAGTACATTTTAACAAGCACTTTTATCCATCTCTAACTACTACTCTCCCATCTACAATTGCTGTCATCCTCTTGTGTTGTAATTACATTTTAACAAGCACTTTTATCCATCCCTTTATGTATTCTTCTAATTATATTGCTATAATCTTTTTGCCTTTACAATACATTTTAATTGTCACTTTTATACGTTTCTTTATGTAATCTCTTATCTACATTGCTATTATCTTTATTGTACATTTTAACAGGCACTTTTATTTATCTCTTTATGCATTCTATTATTTTGGTTTCCTCTTTTTATCTTTACAGCTTATTTTAACAGACAGTTTGTGTCCTCTTCTCCATCCTTTTGTCTTTAAAATACATTTTAACAGACAGTTTTTGTCCTCTTACCCATCTTTTTGTCTGTACAGTACATTTTAACAGACAGTTTTTGTCCTCTTACCCATCTTTTTGTCTTTACAATACACTTTAACAGACAGTTTTTGTCCTCTTACCCATCTTTTTGTCTTTACAATACATTTTAACAGACAGTTTTTGTCCTCTTCTCCATCTTTTTGTCTTTACAATACATTTTAACATACATTTTTATCCTCTTACCCATCTTTTTGTCTTTACACAATACATTTTAACATACAATTTTTGTCCTCTTACCCATCTTTTTGTCTTTACAATACATTTTAACATACAGTTTTTGTCCTCTTACTTTTCAACCTTTCCCTCTTGTTTGCGTAGGATCATGTCACTTTGTGCATCCACAATTTTTATCTTCTCTAGTCTTAACTGCTTTCATCCTTGCTTCATACTAAACTTTCTTTTCTCTTCCAAAACTATTTTATGTTGTCTGCTTTTCATTTCATGAGCCGTGTTCTGTTAATTTGTATATTTAAAATAAAAATAAATAACTTCATTTGACCAAAACATGCTTTTCGGTTCCGTATTGAATGAGTTATGTTTTTGTTATGTTTGATGGTTGGTAATTGATAATTTGTTCATTTGTAACCATGTAGACATGCACTATAACTTATAATAAATATTATCTAATATTTTAATTGTTGCTAATTCTGATAAATTGTAATATATGCCAATATTAAAATGATTTCTGTTTTAGTGTATCTCTCTCTCTCTCTCTGCGATCAAGACTCAATCAGAGTAGGATTCCAGACTCTCTCATGAAGTCAGCTGTCTGTTTAAGTGATTCGATTGGCCCATATAGTTTTTCTTCCAGGGAGGTTGGTGTAGACCACATTGCTCTTCTCAGGTCTGTGTACTGGGGGCAATCCTGTAGAACATGTTTTGTAGTTATATTGTCCAGTGTACAGTGGCATTGGCTGGTCGTACCTATTTTAGTAGTATCTAGAGTCAGCATCACAAGAATTCTCCTACTGTAGTTACAATTCTTGAAATTACTATTGTAAAGCTAACTGTGTTCACTGAAGAATTCTTCTGAATTTTTTTGCAAGGAATAATTCTGCTGGAATTCTAGTGTTAAAAATGAGGAGAACCACCTTTAATGGGAGCCGCGATAGCTCAGTGGTCAATGAACTGGACTACAAAGGACAAGAGGAGGGTTCAATCCCAACCGACGGTTTTCAGGTTCACCCAGCCTTAAATGGGTACCAGATTTTTTTCTGGGAAAGTAAAGCGGCACGGGAGTAATACCGACCACATTACCCCAAAAATCATGTGCCGAAGGTCTGTAAAATTTATGGTCACTAACACCATATTCCCTATACGCCACTTGGCGTGACAGGGGTACTTTACTTTTTTTTACCACCTTTAATGAAATTCCAGTTTCTATAAAATAATAGAAGTTGAAATTGTAGCTTTAGTTAAATATATCAGTGCTCTTGAAATTCTAGCTTTAGTTAAATATATCAGTGCTCTTGAAATTCTAGCTTTAGTTAAATATATCAGTGCTCTTGAAATTCTAGCTTTAGTTAAATATATCAGTGCTCCTGAAATTCTAGCATTAGTTAAATATATCAGTACTCCTGAAATCTAGCTTTAGTTAAATATATCAGTGCTCTTGAAATTCTACCTTTAGTTAAATATATCAGTGCTCTTGAAATTCTAGCTTTAGTTAAGTATATCAGTGCTCTTGAAATTCTAGCTTTAGTTAAGTATATCAGTGCTCTTGAAATTCTAGCTTTAGTTAAGTATATCAGTGCTCTTGAAATTCTAGCTTTAGTTAAATATTCAGTTCTCTTGAAATTCTAGCTTTAGTTAAATATATCAGCGCTCTTGAAATTTTGGGCTTAGTTATAAAAGAAACCTCAACTATAACCAGCAGTGTTTGATAATAAGAAAACACAACTCTGATTGAAATCTTGTTTCAGCAGAAAGTTACCTCCACTCTTATATTTTTAATACAAATATATCTACTGAAGAGTTTTGATTGTTGGGAAGTAGTAATATCATCCTTAAAAAAATGTATTAACAATAATATTATTGTGACAAGGGTTAGAATTATTGATTTTGTTGTATGAAGTCTGCTAATTTAACTTTTGTAGTGTTCTTATTTTTTTTTTGTATAAGAAATCTCAATAGTGTGACTTGGAGAATTCTAGAATTTGTTATGAGCCATCAAAGAATGTAATGTTTTGTTAAAATTTTTCTTGTTTTTGTAATAACAAACCTCATAATGTGACTACGGCTACAAGTATTATTTTTCATCATAAGAAACTTTAGAATAGAATGTATTAGAATCCTTGTTTTGTTAGAATTCTTGTTTTGTTAGAATTCTTGTTTTTATAATGATAAATATTTGAGTGTGACAATTGTAATTTTTTTTTTTTTCATAAGAAATCTCTGATTAGAATAACACTGATTTTGAATTCTTGATTTTTAAATGAAAAGCATAGTAAATTATAGAATTCTTATGTAGCTGGTAGAAATCTGTATGAATTTGGTGCATGATCATCGTGGGAGATTAAGTTGCTAACGGTTTCAACCTGTAAACACTGTGCTGATGTTTTTAGCTGCACCTCTCAAGCAGTTCTGTTGATTTTGATTGGCTAAAATATTCTGACAATTATCCCTCAGGTTGTATGAAGTGATGACAGTCTTGATTTTTGTTTGCTTGTCATCAGCATCATTTAGATCCACACAGAAGTACTGAAAATGTGTACAAGACAAATCTTATAGATTCAAGACTTGGATTTTATGTTGTTCTTTGGGTCTAGGTTGGTAAAAAGTTGGTCTTATTTCGTTGTAGCAAGGGGGCTGAGTGGGCATCTATAAGATAGAGATTGAACAGAGAAATAAACAAGAGAAACAATAAAGGAACTCTCCAATTTTTTTAGAATACAAAGAGACAGACACACTCAAAGTAAACTATTTTTTAGCTGAATATTAATTATTAGATGCTTGTACATCATATATTAATCCCTATACTGAGATGCTCTATGTATATGTTGTTATAGTGTAAGATATATATATATATATAACTTCAATCACAAAAACCTCCACTATCTTGTTGACTAGATTCTAGTTAAAATCAAAGGTTATGGGAGTCATCATCATCATCATGTACCCTGCCGGTTGGCGTAGGCGATCATGTCCCTACACAATCTTCTATCTACAGTGCATCGTATCAGTTCTGTTGTTGACTGTTTTCCATGCCATGACACCAAGCCCGAAAAATGTTGATTGCTTCTTTCTGATGTTTTTTAAGAGCTCCTTTTTTGTGTTGGCCTCTTTGAGAACTTCCTTATTGGTCTTTTTAACTGTCCAGGGAACTTTCAACATTCTTCTGAGAAATCCCATCTCTGTGGCCTCTAACCGTCTTTTCATCTGTTTGTCTATTGTCCATGATTCGCTTCCATAGGTCAGAATTGGTTCTATATAGCACTGATGAACTCTCTTTCTCATTTTTATTGACATAGATTTGTTGCATAAGATATTTTTCATTTTCTTAAATGCTATTTTGGCCTGAGCTATTCTGCTTTTTATTTCTGTGGTGCATCTCCCATCTGATGTAATTATTGTGCCCAAGAATTTGAAACGTTGCACTTGTTTCAGATTTGTCTCGTTTATTTTTATGCTGCATGATGGTGATGATTGTTTCTTCGATATAACCATTACTTCTGTTTTCTTACTATTCAGACTGAGACCTTTCTTGTTGCTTTCATGGGAGTACACCCAGAGTAAAATCCAGAGGGAGGGATATATATATATATATATATATATATATATATATATATATATATATATATATATATATGAGCCTTAGTGGCTGTGTGCTCGCTTCCTGATAAGAATGGTCTAGGTTCGATTCCCACAAGTGGCAAGTTTATTTTATTTTTTTTTTCAGACTATCAGGACTCAGGGGTTTCACCTAGTCTTTAAAAATGGGTACCAGAGATTTTTCTGGGAAGTAAAGGCGGCCAGGTGTGATGCCACCCACATCACCCAACCTTGTGCTGTGTACATGGAAATATATGGTCACTAATACCATATTTGCAAAACACCTGGCAAATGTGGAGGGAACTTTTGCATATATATATATATATATATGGGAGCCACGATAGCTCAGTGGTTAGTGAACTGGACTACAAAGGACAAGGGGTAGGGTTCGATCCCAACTGATGGCTTCCAGGTTCACCCAGCCTTAAATGGGTACCGGAATTTTTTCAGGGAAAGTAAAGCGGCACGGGCGTAATACCGACCACATTACCCCAAAAATCATGTGCTGAAGGTCTGTAAAAGTTATGGTCAGTAACACCATATTCCCTATATGCCACTTGGCGTGACGGGAGCACTTTACTTTTATATATATATATATATATATATATATATATATATATATATATATAAATGCACACTAATAGATTAATATATTCTGAAACTTTGAAAATTGCCAAGTACTAAGATACATAAAAGGATAGAAATGACAGGACAAATTCACTAACATAGAATTATGGAAATGTACCAGTCAAATGCCAGTGGATAAAGAGATACAGCGAAGATGATGGTGCTGGATAGGACACACACTGCAGAAGGCAACTGAGAGTATTACACAACAGGCCCTTTTTTGGAATCCCCAGGGAGAAAAGACAAAGAGGGAGACCATGGAATTCTTGGAGAAGACAGGTAGAAGCAGAGATGAAGATGATAGGGAAGACATGGAATGATCTTAAAAGAATGACAAGAAACAGAATGGCATGGAAAGTGTTTATTGAAGACCTATGCTCCACAGGGAGCTGAAAGGTAGAAGAAGAAGATACATACTTTATTAAGAGATTGAATAAGTCAAAACACAGATTAGGACATGTATTTGAGCTCAGTTCAACTGACAAATATGTCTCCACATTAAATCAAAAAGTTGAAAATAAAAGATACTAGCGTTGTATTGTACATTCATTGGGGGTATTGAAAATGTACCCTAAACAGGACAAACAAATTAACATAAAGAATGGTCCTACAGTACCTATTTATAAGCTTCAATGTGCGCTGTATAAATCTATTTGGCTTCCAGTTGTATAACACGTGATATTTCTTTCCTTTTGTGATTCTTTATTCACAGACAATCTAATCTTGTTTTTTGTGTTTTATCCGTGGATGTTTTTGTGTTTGATCCATGGATATTTTTGTTTCGTCTGACATAAGGAGCAAAATGATTTATTTTCCTTTTTTCTTAATTTTTAAAAGCTAATTATAATTCCATTTGGCATCACATTTTCTGTTTATTCATCTTTGTCCTTAGAATTTCTGCTAACATAATATTTTATGCTGCATCTGTGGTTACTGATTATTTGTGTTTCTAGATACATTTGTTGTGTGCTGCCCTCACAAGTATCATGGCCTGTGTTTGTTAATGGACAAAGTTGTTGTAACTGTAATGAGTATATGATAGATGGAGGTGGAATCAAATAATGAAAAGATAACTTCAAGTATTACCAGACAAGCACTCAGCTGGAACCCACAGGGGAAAAGGAAACAGAGAAGACTTAGAAATACATGGAGGCGAGGCCACAAAGATAAATTGTACCTGAAGGTTAGAAGAGAAGGAAAGACAAAGGGTTGGAGCGTTCTTGTTGATAGCCTATCTCTTCTCCTCCTCCCCCCCCCTCCCCTAATTTGGAGGGTTTGTTAATACAAGACTAGAATGGACATGAAACCTTAATGCAGCTGAAATGAATGAATTATTATGGACATGAAGCCTTAATGCAGCTGAAATGAATGAATTATTATGGACATGAAGCCTTAATGTAGCTGAAATGAATGAATTATTATGGACATGAAGCCTTAATGCAGCTGAAATGAATGAATTATTATGGACATGAAGCCTTAATGCAGCTGAAATGAATGAATTATTATGGACATGAAACCTTAATGTAGCTGAAATGAATGAATTATTATGGACATGCAGCTGAAATGAATGAATTATTATGGACATGAAACCTTAATGTAGCTGAAATGAATGAATTATAATGGACATGCAGCTGAAATGAATGAATTATTATAGACATGAAGCCTTAATGTAGCTGAAATGAATGAATTATTATGGACATGAAGCCTTAATGCAGCTGAAATGAATGAATTATTATACACAATGATATCAAGACAAATAATGTGAACATATTAATCATCATGTACCATACCAGTTGGCATAGGCGATCATGTCCTTCCACAATCTTCTATCTACCATGCAGATTTAACATATTAAAGAGACACAATAACATACTGACAGAAGGGAAAATATGGGGTGATAGAAGCAAAGGCAGTCAAAATTTAAAGTGGACTAATAACATCACAAGATGAGCAGAATCACACAGAACGTGCAATGAGACAGAGTGAGATAGTAGCTAATTTTTTTATGTTGAAACTGCACATTTTGTTAGTGAAAAATAATGTCAATAAATTAGTTGATGGTTTGAGTTGAGCTTGATGGCAAATTCACTGAAATTAAAACTGCAAGAGGCTATCTATCTATCTATCCATCTGTTGACCTTTCAAGCTGTAGCCGGCCCATAAGGCGTAGACCCAGATACTCTTTCTCTTATCTAAATTTTTATTCTGACATTAAAGGTAATTTTCACTTGCATATAAGTGTAATATTGGTCATATCATTTCATGAAGACTTGTAGTAACTACAAGATGTTGCTTGTCATGGGATACAGACAGAAGTAATCAATTAGAATTCTTAAATACAGTCACTGGAAATTCTACTGGAATCAAAATAGATTTAAAGTAATTAAAAACTGGTCTCAATTATACTTATATCTATTGATCTTTTGAGCCGTAGCCGGCCCATAGGGCATACACCCTGATACTCTTTCTCTTATCTAATTTTTATTCTAGCAGTTTTCAATCCTTGTAAAGATATTTTATCAAATCTCGCCATTTGTGGCAGGAAACAGGATGAGCTTGGAAAGTGTTTTTGAAGACTGTGCTCCACAGGGAGTTGGAAAAAAACAAAGAAGAAGCGTGACTCTTTCTGTGCTTGATTTCTTTTTTTTTTTTTTAGGTTTGTACCAAATTAATTTTTAGTTTCTGAAAAATGTAATCACTTGCGTCTTACACTTGACCACTTCACACTGTATTGTAGATGAATGTGGTACATGTTGTATATCACTTAAACGAAGAGTGGACACAGAAAATGAGAAAAAATATCTGTCAAATGCTATTTCATTATTTGATGGAATATATATATATAATGACAAATAAAATGTTCATGGATAGATAATTTTCAATTCAAAATTTTGTAACTCGTCTATTTTTTCCATGGTTAAAAGTGTTGTAATGCATTTTTCTTGAAATTTTACACAAAAGTATTCAAAGTCCTTCAAAATACAATTTATTTAGTGCCATAACATCTATGTCCATAACAATTGATTCATATGCTTTTTTTTGTCAATGGCACAGTGTCAAGACAAGTATGATAAATTGGAAAGAAAAGGCACATACGTTGATATCAAAACTACAGCCTTCAGTGGTACGTTCAGAAATACTAATGAGATCTATTCTAGGTTTAGCAGTAAAATATTGGTTAATATAAAACTCAAATATCTGCTTCACGAAACTAAATTTCAACACTAACTATCAGATCAGATATGTTGAATAATGGTCAGATAAGGTTTCATTAGTAATCCATTATACTGGTTAATGGTCCAGGAAGATAGAAAATTAATGTTTTTGTGCAGTGGCACAGCTGGAACCATTTCCATCAGTCTTAAAAGTGAGTTGAATAAGTTAATCATAGGACATCTTCACTCTAATGTCAGCCATGTTATGAGAGGAGATAACAAGAGAATCAGCAAAGCAATCCCTTAAATGAGAAACAGCATTTAAAAAAAAAGGCTGACCAAAAATAACACTAAAAGAACAGTGATAAGAGGGATAATGACAGAGGACATTGGCCCCCTTTACTGAAATTGAGAAGCTTGCCCTGAATAGGAACTTGTGGCAAGACACGCTGCAGAGCTTCTTCAAAGTCCGACAATGCTAGAAATATAACAGTAGTAAATTACCAAACGTGGAGAGCTTTTGACGTCTGCCTCATGTGTCTTCACCCATAATTGCTGCTAAATTTCTAGGATTATACCTAAAATGACACTTTTAAATCAAAACAAACAGCTGTGCAAGGTAGCCATGTTGTTTAACTTCTAGTGACAAAGTTCTGTAGTGATACATGTTCTATTCTTAGCATACTATATGTTTCTTTCCTTTCTGTTTATGTATGTTTTACCAAGCACTAATTCTTATACAAAAGTACTTGCTGTTTTTTGTTATGAGTGGAGAAAGTGCGTGAGTACCTGGCAGCAGAGATTATCTATCAAAATTATCGGACCTTGTTATTAATAGAGGTAAAGGCATCAAGATGCGTAGAGATGCGAAGCTGCTGTAAAGCTGATGATAATGACGATATTAAAAAAAAAGAAGAAAAAGAGTGGTATGGTAACAGCTTTACGTGGTAATGGACGAAACAAAAGTCGACGTTTCGGCCAAGTAGGCCTTCATCTGGACGAACAACAAACACAAAAATTATATATAACGATATATTAACAAATATAACTACATGGCGATAATATTCTAGATACTAAAGATAGGAAAAATTAAAAAAAAAAAAAAATGGTCACTTCCCTGTGTTCCTGAGCTGGGTCAGTCTCGAAATGGACTGAATCGATACGACAGGGAGATCCCTTGTTATTAATAGCCTTGTTAGTATCCAGTGTGTGTACGCCCAGCATAAATTACCAGCAACTGCTGTGCCTGAAACTTTTTTTTATTATTCCCCCTTATGCCTAGCAAGGGAACATTTATCATATTTTCAATAGAACTAGGTAATCAGATTCATCCACCCTGAGATCTGGAATCAGTAAATAAAAGCTGCATGTTTCTTGTTTACCAAACCATCAATGCGTGCCAGATTTTTCTAGGAATGAAAGACAACACTGGCACAGTTTTGGTCACATTATCCAAAATTATGTGCCACTGGTTTTTAAAAATGGCCTCTAAAACTATATTCTTTTATGCCACTGGACATGGCGAAGTTCTTATTTTCTTTTTCCTAATTTATGAGCATTTATGGCTTTCTTTCTTCTTTCTTTCTTTCTTTCTTTCTTTCTTTCTTTCTTTCTTAATACTTTATGAGCATTTATAACACTCCTTCTTCCTTCCTTTATCCATACATTAAGAGCATTTATAGCAATCTTTCTTTCTTTTTTTTCCTACTTTATGAGCATTTATAAGCTTGTTCTTCTTTTTTTCCTATTTTAATGTTGATTAATAATAGCATTTATAGCGCTCTTTCTTTCTTCTCAAATTTCCTGTTTTAACATTGATTAATATGAGCATTTATGTCAGTTCTACAACAACTCGCACTTATGTTGTTATAAATATGTACATTACAATCAAAATGTTTTCTTGCTAAGGTGATGGTCAATTGTAATAAATATTTTTTTTTCTAATATTTATTGTGTTATTTTGTTGGTTCCAGAATCTAACATGTTATATTTCATGTCTGTAAATTGTTTAACCTGTTTCAGCTTAAAGAATTTAATTTGTTATATTTCATGTTTGTAAATTGTCTTGTTTATCATCAGCTTTAGAATTTAAAAACACAATATATTTCATGTTATTGATTTGTATATTTTTTAGTTATAAAATTTAATGATTTTTAATGTGTGTCATTTTTGTGTTTGTCTATTTAGAGAATTATTATTTTGTGTCGTTGATTTGCTGTTTATTTTTATTACAGAATTTATTTGTAATATTTTCATTTCTGTCTTTTTCATTTAATTTAAATTCTGGTTATGGTACTTGTTACATTTTATGTTCATTATTTGATTTGCTTTTCTTTTCCTGTTTATAAAATGTAATTTCTATAATGTTTTTGTTCCCTTCTTCAGGTTAAATCATCTTATTTGTTATACTTTGTGTCTGAATTGTATTATTGTTTCCGGATATAGAATCTTAGTTAGATGTCTTAGGTTTTTTTCATGTTTAATTTGTTACAAAAATTAATTTATATTGTATTTCAGGCTTATCTTGTATTTCCATTTTTAGATAAATTATTCATTTCATTTTTGTGTATCTATATTTTTCTTTCACTATAGAATATGTTTTGTAATATTTCTTAATGTTTGTTTTCTGGTTACAGAAATTAAATTGTTATATTTCATGTCATTGACTTGTTTAATCTATTTTTTAAAATTATATTGTTCTAAATAGTATTTTTTTAAAATGTTCCCATGAGTAACTTGTTCCAATTCAACAGCAACAATTTGTTGTACTTCAAGCAGTGACCTTTTCTTTGTAATATTTCATCTAGTTGTTACTTACACTTCATGCTTGGAAAACAAGTTTTATTTCTGGCTTAGTAGGTAATTATTGATATATTTTGTCTTTAATTTGTAATAATTATTGTCATGTTTTAGACATTCATTATGATACCAGTGTCAGACTTGCATACATGATTACAGAACAATCAGTAAGATAACTACCACCAAACTGAGATGTGTCAGGTGCATAGCAAGAATCAGCTTGAGAAAAAATTATAAATGAAGACAGTGGTCACTCCAGGTGTAGAATATGTAAAGAAAGAAACAAAATTAAACAGTTTAAACATGTGACAAGACAGAAACAAAAACACATTAATTCTCATAGTTTCAGGTGTAGGATATGTAAAGAAATGAACTTTCTCTTTCTTCACTTCCTCTTGTATCCATTCAGGTGTAGGATATGTAAAGAAATGAACTTTCTCTTTCTTTACTTCCTCTTGTACCCATTCAGGTGTAGGATATGTAAAGAAATGAACTTTCTCTTTCTTCACTTCCTCTTGTACCCATTCAGCTGTAGGATATGTAAAGAAATGAACTTTCTCTTTCTTTACTTCCTCTTGTACCCATTCAGGTGTAGGATATGTAAAGAAATGAACTTTCTCTTTCTTCACTTCCTCTTGTACCCATTCAGCTGTAGGATATGTAAAGAAATGAACTTTCTCTTTCTTTACTTCCCCTTGTACCCATTCAGGTGTTTGATATGTAAAGAAATGAACTTTCTCTTTCTTTACTTCCTCTTGTACCCATTCGGGTGTTTGATATGTAAAGAAATGAACTTTCTCTTTCTTTACTTCCTCTTGTACCCATTCGGGTGTTTGATATGTAAAGAAATGAACTTTCTCTTTCTTTACTTCCCCTTGTACCCATTCGGGTGTAGGATATGTAAAGAAATGAACTTTCTCTTTCTTCACTTCCTCTTGTACCCATTCAGGTGTAGGATATGTAAAGAAATGAACTTTCTCTTTCTTCACTTCCTCTTGTACCCATTCAGGTGTAGGATATGTAAAGAAATGAACTTTCTCTTTCTTTACTTCCTCTTGTACCCACCCATTCGGGTGTTGAGGGAGATACAAAGATCTAGTTTTCACCCTTTTGCCTCCTGCTCTTCTCCCTTCTCCTCTTTAACTCTTAAAAACCATAGTTTTTCTACCAAGTCACTACTATTTTGTCATAATTTTTTCTTCCTGAAAAATACTTCTTTCACTAAATCTTTCATATTTTCACTATAATAAGTCATAGACATATATATTAGGCATCAAATTGAAGGGAAAAGGACACAGATTCATAATCAGATACATTATTTTGAAAAAAATAATTGAAGGATAAGAATTTCAGCAATTAAAATCACAATTTTTGTAAAAAAAAAAAAAAGTTATATGAAAAATGGTACTCACCTACCCAAAGTAGGGGTAGGTGATCCAACAGTGCTACTAAAACTAAGTCACAAAGATCACTATTACATTTCAAGTTCTCAAAACATAATTCTCTAGCTTTTTCTGCTGTTAATATTAATTCACGTTTAGGAGCGATAGATACTTCACTGCTGCTAGCCATTTTTAACTTATAAACACAAATCAGCGGATTGAGGACTTTAGAAAACAACACAAATTTCAACAATTTTATTAACAAATTAAGCCCACGTTGATCGACCGACGCGTGTCTACAGACAGGAAATTCTATTAGACTTATATCCCTTGTGGATGTGGTAGTTTAAAATGTGTAATTTCACTATAACAAAACAAAATGAGAGTTACCATGTCAGCGTTCGCTCGGAAAAATGTAAATAAGTAAGTAACCATGACAGCGTTCCCACGGTCATTAAGAGTTAAACTCTTTCTGTACAGAAGCTTTTTATCGATGCTGTGTAAGAGATTTTAGAGAGAACATTTTTCTTGGTTTTAAGAATCAATCCACATGTTTATATTTATCTAACATGTAACATATTATATATGAATTTTTAGATAATTGAACAAGGTATTAGATTTCACTAGTACCAGGATGATACAAGACATGTAAAAAGAATATGGTTTGATGACGGTTCAAAATAATCAAATTGAGAGCGGCGCACTATGTGGCGAAACGTATGGAAAGGGTTAATGTATTCTTTGTAAAGAAATAACAAATTAATTAATTTAACAGATTGAAGACATGACAGTAATCCACACAGTTATTAACAGATTGAAGACATGACAGTAATCCACACAGTTATTAACAGATTGAAGCCATGACAGCAATCCACACAGTTATTAACAGATTGAAGACATGACAATAATCCACACAGTTATTAACAGATTGAAGACATGACAATAATCCACACAGTTATTAACAGATTGAAGACATGACAGTAATCCACACAGTTATTAACAGATTGAAGACATGACAGCAATCCACACAGTTATTAACAGATTGAAGACATGACAGCAATCCACACAGTTATTAACAGATTGAAGACATGACAATAATCCACACAGTTATTAACAGATTGAAGACATGACAATAATCCACACAGTTATTAACAGATTGAAGACATGACAGTAATCCACACAGTTATTAACAGATTGAAGACATGACAGCAATCCACACAGTTATTAACAGATTGAAGACATGACAATAATCCACACAGTTATTAACAGATTGAAGACATGACAGTAATCCACACAGTTATTAACAGATTGAAGACATGACAGTAATCCACACAGTTATTAACAGATTGAAGACATGACAGTAATCCACACAGTTATTAACAGATTGAAGACATGACAGTAATCCACACAGTTATTAACAGATTGAAGACATGACAGTAATCCACACAGTTATTAACAGATTGAAGACATGACAGTAATCCACACAGTTATTAACAGATTGAAGACATGACAGTAATCCACACAGTTATTAACAGATTGAAGACATGACAGTAATCCACACAGTTATTAACAGATTGAAGACATGACAGTAATCCACACAGTTATTAACAGATTGAAGACATGACAGTAATCCACACAGTTATTAACAGATTGAAGACATGACAGTAATCCACACAGTTATTAACAGATTGAAGACATGACAATAATCCACACAGTTATTAACAGATTGAAGACATGACAGTAATCCACACAGTTATTAACAGATTGAAGACATGACAGTAATCCACACAGTTATTAACAGATTGAAGACATGACAGTAATCCACACAGTTAATAACAGAATGGAAAAGACTACAAACTATTTTTCCTTTCAACACTGAAATATAAATGGGGAAAGCAAGAAGAAGAAATGTTGTTTATATTTAGCGCTTTAGTTTGACTTTTCAGTTCTGTAAATTAACTTGATGGCAAGACAGACACTGTCAGGGAACATAAAGAGAAAGAGAAAGCTTGAAAGGCATGGGAGAAGAGACGTTATGGAAACCCTCATGAACAATGGCCTAGACTGGAGAGAATGAAAGTCAATGTCCAAAACTAGGAGTGTATGGTAAGACTTTGTCTGTGGTGAGACTTAGTCTGTGGTGAGACTTTGTCTGTGGTGAGACTTTGTCTGTGGTGAGACTTAGTCTGTTGCCTATGCTCCAATAAGGAGTCTAAAAGAGATTTGATTGGTTGATCAGAATTAACTTGCAATAACTCAAGTGGCTTACTCATTTGTTAAAAATTATTATTGCAATAACTTGTGTAGTCTGTTATATTCTTTAGTTATTGCATTAACTCTTGTAACTTCCTCCTTTTCCTTAGTTTATGTAGATTTGTCTTTTTCTTTAAATGTAAACTTTAGTTGTCTGTTATGTTTCACACTTAAAAAATGTAAACAGTTCTGGTAATGGGAGCTAATTTTAATCATTTCTTTTAATTGTTTTTATTTTCAGATGAATTCCTTTGTATGTTTCAAGTTCTTTATTTGTTATTTTCAAATTTCAGAATTGTATTTGTTATAATTTAAGTTCATTAACGTGTTATTTTCTGAATATAATTACATATTTATCATGATTATGATTTGTTGTTTTGTTGTTTGTTCATGTAATGTAATGTGTTATTTTACTTTTTGGATTAAGTTGTTAAGCGTTGTTAAAAATCTCACACAGTTGCTTATTGCAGAAACTTTAGTTGATTTTTTCATCTGTGCTTTCCGAAGAAAATCAAATCCAAATGCTTCTTCTATTACACATTCAAATTGGTTAGAAGAAGCTGTTCTTAACATTAAAAAAACTTTTATGGTTAAAATTGTAATATAGCATCCCCCAGAACTCTCAAATGCGCCAATTTTTTCATCCTTTTATGATAAGTATTTAATAAAGAAAAAGGTAAAGAGCCCCCATCACGCCAAGTGTTGTATAGGGAATATGGTGTTAGTGACCATAAATTTTAGACCTTCAGCACATGATTTTTGGGGCAATGTGCTCGGTATTATGCCCGTGCCACTTTACTTTTCCAGAAAAAATCTGGTACCCATTTAAGGCTGGGTGAACCCGGAAGCCATCAGTTGGGATTGAACCTTATCTTTTGTCCTTTGGGGTCCAGTTCACTAACCAATGAGCTTTCGCAGTTCCCTACTGAAATGTGACATATTTTGCATAAGAATAGCAAAATATATCTACTCAACATTCATGTATGGTGCAGAAACATGGACATTAGACAAGAAAACAGAGAACTGGTGCATTTAAAATGCAGATTTATAGAAGAATAGGAAGAATTGGATGGAAAGAAAAGAAAACAAATGATGAAGTCTTAAAACAACTAAAAATGAAAAGAGAACTACTAAACACAATTGGAACAAGACAACAGCAGGTAAAAAGATAGACAGACAGGTAAAGAAGGGGGGAGAGATAGAGAAGGGTGGGGGGGGGGTTTATTCATAGCTTTTTTCTCAGTTCTTCATTTCTGATCTTATCTCTCAGACTGTTTCCTGTCATTCGTCTAACACATTTCATCTCAGTAGAGGTTATTTTTCTTATTGTTCTTGCATCTAGGGTCCAGGACTGGCATTGGTAACACAACGTTGGGATGAAGATTGTATTGTAGACATACTGTAATCTAAGGCTGCATGCAAAAAATTCACTGTAATTCATCAAATAATGTTCGAGAAAAATGAAAATCACTGAATTCACGAATTGACTATAGCAGAGAATCCCCATGCAGATTTCAGTCCTTTCATCACAGACCCATCATCATCATCGAGTGTCATCTCCGCAACGAAGGTTGGCTACAATGGAGCACCGTTCCACTCTGTCTCTTGCTTTGATGGTACAGATTGTCATAAGTTGACTTGTCCATCTTTTGGTGTTACTCGTCCATGTTAGTCTTGGTCTGCCTCTTTTACCTTGTATTTTCCCTTCCAATATTGCTGTTATTAGACTGTTGTGTCTTTTAACATGCCCCAAAAAATTCATTTATCTTGTTCTAATTGTGTTTAGTAGTTCTCTTTTCATTTTTAGTTGTTTTAAAACTTTATCGTTTGTTTTCTTTTCTTTCCATCCAATTCTTCCTATTCTACTATAAATCAACATTTCAAAGGCTTCAATTTTCTGTTCTGTTTTCTTGTCTAATGCCCATGTTTCTGCACCATACAGGAATATTGAGAAAATGTAACATTTTGCTATTATTTGTTTTAGTCCTGATGTTATTTGTTTTGATGTTAGTATGTTTTTCATGACATTAAAATTACTTTTTGCCATTCCTATTCTTTTGTTTATTTCAGTTGTACATTTTCCATCACTGGTTATAGTATGTTCAAGGTAGTTGTAGCTCAGAACTGTCTCCAGGTCTATTCCTTCAATTTTGATATCCACTTGTGGGTTTTGAGTATTTTCTTTATCCATGATCATAGTTTTAGTCGTTTTGATATTCATATCTAATTCACATTTTTTTTCTTGTCATGTTTATTTAATTAAATAATTGTTGTAGATCTTTAGGATTTTCTGCTAGTAGTACAGTATCATCAGTAAATCTTCGGTTATTGATTACCTTTCCATTACGTATCTGCCTATCTCATATTGATAGAGGTCGGGGTTGGTGATCCTCCCTAGGTGCAAGTTTCTTTTTCTTGAGAACAACAAAATGAAAACCACAACCAATCTTGGGGGGTAAGAACGTTTTTTATATTTTGTATGTACATTCACAGAGGGAGATAGTTCAACAATGCTATTTACAGAAACATGCAAAACAAACACACTCACACTCATTTAAAGTTCTTCTCTAGTGCCACCAGGCACATCCTGGTAGCCAGATTTTGGTGAACAGTTTGGCTAATTTGTCGTTAGTTTGGACAATTTTATGCTGAAAATGTAGACACACTCAAATTTTAGTTTGTTTTTAGATACATGATTTTGGCTTGTTATTGATTGTCGACATGTCCTTCATTATTTAAAGACAGTTGTTGAATTTACTTCAGTGTTGAATGGTCGTTTGTTTTTTTTATTGATCTATATTTGTTGACCTCAACTTCATTGTTGGGAAGTACCTGATTTGGATAGATCGTTGATTGTTTTTTTTTTTTATTGATCTATATTTGTTGACCTCAACTTCATTGTTGGGAAGTTCTTGATTTGGATAGATCATTGATTGTTTTTTTATTTTTAGGTTTTGGTAATTGATTAACAAATAATTGATTGTTTATTAAAAACTCAATTTTAAAACTGTGATTCATTATTATAATAATAATAATTCATGTTGACCAAAATGTGATTCTTGACTGGAGCTCATGGTTTGACTGATGATTCTTTGGTGACTGGTAACTTGATAATGGTTTTTTGGTGGTTGACTGATGTTTCTTTGGTGACTGGTAACTTGATGATGGTTTTTTGGTGGTTGACTTATGTTTCTTTGGTGACTGGTAACTTGATAATGGTTTTTTGGTGGTTGACTGATGTTTCTTTGGTGACTGGTAACTTGATAATGGTTTTTTGGTGGTTGACTGATGTTTCTTTGGTGACTGGTAACTTGGTGGATAATGGTTTTTGGTGGTTGACTGATGTTTCTTTGGTGACTAACTTAATTGATGATGGTTTTTGGTGGTTGACTGATGTTTCTTTGGTGACTAACTTAATTGATGATGGTTTTTGGTGGTTGACTGATGTTTCTTTGGTGACTGGTAACTTGGTGGATGATCATTTTTGGTGGTTGACTGATGTTTCTTTGGTGACTGGTAACTTGGTTGATGATGGTTTTTGGTGATTGACTGATGTTTCTTTGGTGATTGGTAACTTGATGGTTGACCCACACCAGTTTGTTGACTGATACTTGATGCTTTTATTGTATTTGATGCTTTTCTTGCATTTGATGCTTTTCTTGCATTTGATGCTTTTCTTGCATTTGATGCTTTTCTTGTACTTGATGGTTTTCTTGTACTTGATGGTTTTCTTGTACTTGATGGTTTTCTTGTACTTGATGGTTGATTCACACCAACTAATTAACTGAGGCTTGATGCTTTTCTTGTACTTGATGGTTTTCTTGCACTGATGGTTTTCTTGTACTTGATGGTTGATTCACACCAACTAATTAACTGAGGCTTGATGGTTTTCTTATAATTGATGGTTGAGACAGACTAAATCGGCTAGTACTTGATGGTTATCATGTACTTGGTAGTTTTCTTGTACTTGATGGTTTTCTTGCACTTGATGGTTGACATAGACTAACTGGTTGGCTGGTATTTGATGGTCATCAAGTACTTGATGGCTTTCTTGTACTCAATGGTTTTCTTGTACTTGATGGTTGACACATACTAACTAGTTGGCTGATACTTTACATTTTATTGTACTCGATGGTTTTTCTTGCACTTTACGGTTTTCATATACTCTATAGTTTTCTTGTACTTGATGGTTATCTTGCACTCGATGGTTATTCTTGCACTTCCGGTTTTCTTATACTCTATAGTTTTCTTGTACTTGGTGGTTGACACAGACTAAATAGTTGGCTGGTACTTGATGGTTATCTTGCACTCGATGGTTATTCTTGCACTTTGTGGTTTTCTTATACTCTATAGTTTTCTTGTACTTGGTGGTTGACACAGACTAAATAGTTGGCTGGTACTTGATGGTTTTCTTGTACTTGATGGTTTTCTTGTACTTTGATGGTAATTTGTACTTGATGGTTTTCTTGCACTTCATGGTTTCCTTGTGCGTGATGGTTGACCCATACCAACTAATAGACTGCTACTGAATGCTTGCCTGGTACCCGATTACTGTCCGTTGTATGGGGATTGTCCAGCAAGAGTTTTCACATATAAGAAGTACGGCTGAGCCTGCCTCTGAGAGTGGTCGCGTTGCTGATCGTCTGCTGTTCGCTGTTCTTCCGCTTGTCCTTGATGTGTTTACAGATGAACTCAGGCCAGTTCTCCGGCAGAAGAATGAGTAGAACCCCAGCTGTGATGAGAACAAGGGCGGCGATCTTCATGCCAGAGAAGTCTCGAGACTTCCATGTTGTGTCTGCGGCTGAAAGAGGGGAAACAACAAAATCATTTGAATTTTGGTGCTTTAACTCTCCTGGAGAATAGAAGATTGAATAGAGGGAGAATGACATAAATGTGATGTGTTTGTGATATAAATGTGATGTGTTTGTGATATAAATGTGATGGGTTTGTTATATAAATATGATGGGTTTGTGATATAAATGTGATGGGTTTGTTATATAAATGTGATGGGTTTGTGATATAAATGCGATGGGTTTGTTATATAAATGTGATGAGTTTGTGATATAAATGTGATGGGTTTGTGATATAAACGTGATGAGTTTGTTATATAAATGTGATGGGTTTGTGATATTAATGTGATGGGTTGGTGATATAAATGTGATGGGTTGGTGATATAAATATGATGAGTTTGTGATATAAATGTGATGGGTTGGTGATATAAATGTGGTGGGTTGGTGATATAAATGTGATGGGTTGGTGATATAAATGTGATGGGTTTGTGATATTAATGTGATGAGTTTGTGATATAAATGTGATTGTTTGTGATATAAATGTGATGGGTTTGTGATATAAATGTGATGAATTTGTGATATAAATGTGATGTGTTTGGGATATAAATGTGATTGTTTGTGATATAAATGTGATGGGTTTGTGATATAAATGTGATTGCTTGTGATATAAATGTGATGAGTTTGTGATATAAATGTGATGAGTTTGTGATATAAATGTGATGAGTTTGTGATATAAATGTGATGTGTTTGTGATATAAATGTGATTGTTTCTGCAAGAAACAATCAACATTTGTCGGGCACATCATGAGAAGAGAAGAGTTGGAATACTTGGTTACAACAGGCAAAATACAAGGAAAGAGAGATCGCGGACGAAAAAGAGAGAAAATACTAGAAAGCTTAGTCTCATGGCATGGACAACAGTCAACAACGCAACTGATACGATACACTGTAGATAGACGACTGTGGACGGACATGATCGTCTACGCCAACCGGTATGACACATGATGATGATGGTATGTATCTGGTGAATCTGGCTGTTTGCCTGTTACGCCGTTCTCTCTCTCTCTCTCTCTCTCTCTCTCTCTCTCTCTCTCCCTCCACCTCTCTCTCTCTCTCTCTCTCTCTCTCTCCCTCCACCTCTCTCTCTCTCTCTCTCTCTCTCTCTCTCTCTCTCTCTGCGATCAGGACTCAATCAGAGTAGGATTCCAGACTCTCACATGAAGTCAGCTGTCAGGTTAAGTGTGTTGATCGCCCCCACAGACAGAACATCACAATTAGAGTCTGCCAGATCCACTCTGATTGAACACCCGTTAAAACGTTGCACTGTGTTCTCGCCAGTGGCCCAGTGCATCCGATTTCAGCCAGCATTTTATTCAGGTTTGCATTCCTTAGCCTTTGATTGTCCCCAATCTTCCTGCAAGGCAGCAGATGATCTTTTCTGTAGGGGGATTCTGCCCTTAGATGGCCGGCCTTCCCAGGTTTACGAGCACCATCTGCCCGAGTCACTAGAGGTGACTAACACAGACATGCACGCACAAAGATATGAGATGTGACTAACACAGACATACACACAGCGATACGAGGCATGACTAACACTGACACACATCAAGATATATGGCACATGACTAACATAAACATGCACATACAGATATGAGATATGACTGACATAGACATGCACACACAAAGATATAACACATGCCTAACATAGACATGCACACAAAGCTATGAGATATGACCAACATAGACATGCACACACAAAGATATGAGATATAACTAACATAAATATGCATACAAAGATATGAGATATCACTAACCCAAACATGCACACGCAAAGATATGACACATGACTAACACAGATACACACTAAAATATGAGATATAACTAAACACATACACACACAAAGATATGAGACATGACTAACATGACACACACCAAGATATGAGCCATGAACAGCACACGCACGCACGCGCGCGCACGCACGCACACACACGCGGGCGCGCGCAAGCTAAAATATGAGCCATGGCTAGCACAGAAACACATCAAGATATGAGCAATGGCTTCTTTGCCAGCTGATCTACTTTCTCATTTCCTGGAACTCCACAGTGAGATGGGATCCACTGCAGGGAGACTTTGAAGATTTCAGTCAATAAGGTCTACAGATGTGGCAATTTTCTGGATTGTCGTGCACCTGGACCGTTGATCTTATGATGATTGATTACATCGTGAAGAGTCAAAATACAGGGTACAAGAGGAAGAGATAAACAGAGACGAAAGTGGGTTGATAAAAAAAAATCAATAGGTGAAATATGGGAACTATGACAAGGGTGACAAACAAAAAATTGAGTTCTTAAATGTTATGTAGAGCCAGTCTTAACATATGGATGTGAATCATGGACATTGGGACAATAGACAAGAAAATCACTGGAGGCTGTAGAAATGTTGTTTTACAGAAGAATGTTGAGATTACCATGGACAGGACAGCCAGAAGAAGAGTAATGAAAGCGTTCTGAAAGAGGCCACAGCAAAAAGAGAATTAATTTCCAATATTACAATTCTTAAAATCTTAGACTTCCGTCTCCAAGATGGCGGATCTAGTCCACGTCCTCTCGATTGCTGCAGAAAGTGCATCCGTCTGATTAATTTCGGTTCTCCGTTGCACTTTTCTGCGTTAAAGTCAAAATGATGATAAACGTAATATATCTGTGCCGCTAAAGCGAGGTCGTAGACCGATAATAGTCCGTTTTTGACGAATCAAGTGTTGTGAGTGAGACCTTCCACCGTCTAGACTTGATTTACGCTTTACGTCACATTGGTGCTGTTCATGACCGTTGTTGGAATTCCTTGACGCAAGTTATTTCCATGTTACTCTTTAATGTAAATTACTTCGTCAGCCGCAGTTTTGTCTCTTTGGAGAATTTGCTTCGTGTTTTGTTCGTCGTAGGCTGCTTACACTAGAGTAATCAGAAATCTAAAGGGAGCGAGATTGTGTGTTCGACATTGTTGTATGCTACGTCATCGTAATGGTTCTCTAGACCGGCCGTGCCCTAATCTTACGGGTTGCTGTTTGATGTGCGACGGGGATAATTTGACAACTAACTGTGTGTCTATATGTTCGGAATTGGAGAAAAATTATGATTGTTTCTTCCTAATATTGGAAATTAGCTCTCTTTTTGCTCTGGCCTTTTTCAGAACGTTTTCATTACTCTTCTTAGCTATCCATGGTATTCTCAACATTCTTTTGTAAAACCACATTTCTACAGACTCCAGTGATTTTCTTGTTTGTTGTCCTATTGTCCATGATTCACATCCATATGTTAAGACTGGCTCTACATAACATTTAAGAACTCATTTTCTTGTTTCTATTGTCAAAAATGGATTGCATAGTATCTTCCTCTTTTTTTTTTTTTGGAAAGCTGCTTTTGCCTGAGCCATTCTGCATCTCACCTCTTTTGTACATCTTCTGTCTGAGGTTAACAAAGTTTCCAAATATTTAAATTCATTTACATAGAAGAAGAGATAGAGGGAAGAAAAGTGAAAAGATACCAGACAAAAAGTCAAATACCCCCGTCACGCCAAGTGGCGTATAGGGAATATGGTGTTAGTGACCATACATTTTACAGACCTTCGGCACATGATTTTTGGGGTAATGTGGTCGGTATTACGCCCGTGCAGCTTTACTTTCCTAGAAAAAAATCTGGTACCCATTAAAGGCTGGGTGAACCTGGAAGCCGTCGGTTGGGATCGAACCCTACCTCTTGTTCTTTGTAGTCCAGTTCACTAACCACTGAGGCTACCCCGGCTCCCAAGATACCAGACAGCTTAAGAGAATGGCTTGGCAGAAGATCAACAACAGAAATGATAAATAACTGTAGAGATCGAAAGTTGTGAAGAGACATGATCACCTACGCAGCAGGCATGGTACTTGATGATGATGATGATGATGATGATGATGATGATGATGATGATGATGATGATGATGATGATAAGGTTTAACATTAAGACAGTGAAACGACATCTATGCGAAGACAGCACATCACATTGAGGGTACCTGCACACAGTGGGACGGCCAGCACTAGCCCCATGCCTATGAACACCGGGTAGGTGAGCTGTACCGCACACTCCTTGACACTTGAGTAAACTGAAAGAAATACATCCCACGTCACTGTTAAACATCATCAAGTGCCATGCCAACTGACCTAGGTAACTATTCAATCACTACAGTTATTTGTGAATTCTGTTGTTGACTTCCTACTAAACCATGAACTAAATCAGCTGCTATCTTTTATTTATGTCTTCCTCCACCCCTTCTTCTATCCATTATTTTTCGCCCCTTCCTCCTTCTTCTTCTAATTTATTCTTCTTCTTCGTCTACATCTTCTTCTTCTTCTTCTTCTTCTTTCTCTACATCTTCTTTTCTTCTTTTCTTCGTCATCTTCTTCTTCTTCTGCTTCAACTTCATCTTCTTCGTCTTCTTCATTTTCTTCGTCATCTTCCTCTTCTGCTTCAACTTCATCTTCTTCGTCTTCTTCATTTTCTTCGTCATCTTCTTCTTCTTCAACTTCATCTTCTTCGTTTTCTTCAGTTCTTCTTCTTCAACTTCATCTACTTCTTCATCTTCTTCGTCTTCTTCATCTTCATCATCTTCTTATTCTTCTTCAACTTCACCTTCTTCGTCTTCTTCATCTTCATCTTCTTCTTCTTCTTCTTCAACTTCACCTTCTTCGTCATCTTCATCTTCTTCTTCTTCTTCTTCAACTTCACCTTCTTCGTCTTCTTCATCTTCATCTTCTTCTTCTTCTTCTTCAACTTCACCTTCTTCGTCTTCTTCATCTTCATCTTCTTCTTCTTCTTCTTCAACTTCACCTTCTTCGTCTTCTTCATCTTCATCTTCTTCTTCTTCTTCTTCTTCAACTTCATCATCTTCTTCTTCTTCAACTTCATCTTCATCATCTTCATCTTCTTCTTCATCATCATATTCTTCTTCATCATCATATTCTTCAACTTCATCTTCATCATCTTCATCTTCTTCTTCTTCATCATCTTCTTCTTCTTCAACTTCATCTTATTCATATTTTTCGTCTTCTTCAACTTCTTCTTCAACTTCATCATCTTCTTCATCTTCTTCGTCTTCTTCATCTTCTTCAACTTCTTCGTCTTCGTCTTCTTCGTCTTCTTCTTCGTCTTCTTCATCTTCTTCAACTTCTTCTACTTCTTCAACTTCATCATCTTCTTCAGCTTCTTCGTCTTCGTCTTCTTCTTCGTCTTCTTCATCTTCTTCAACTTCTTCTACTTCTTCAACTTCATCTTCTTCTTCTTTCTTCTAATCCTCCTCTTGCACTTTCTTCTTCTCCAGCATTCAAGTTTTTTTGACGACGCGAACTGGACTTTTTGTTTTGTTTTATGATGGAGAAGTAATAACACCATCACGACACAAGGTGAGCTGGAAGCATGGTGGGAGATCGTGGTTGGAGAGGTAATAACACCATCACGACACAAGGTGAGCTGGAAGCATGGTGGGAGATCGTGGTTGGAGAGGTAATAACACCATCACGACACAAGGTGAGCTGGAAGCATGGTGGGAGATCGTGGTTGGAGAGGTAATAACACCATCACGACACAAGGTGAGCTGGAAGCATGGTGGGAGATCGTGGTTGGAGAGGTAATAACACCATCACGACACAAGGTGAGCTGGAAGCATGGTGGGAGATCGTGGTTGGAGAGGTAATAACACCATCACGACACAAGGTGAGCTGGAAGCATGGTGGGAGATCGTGGTTGGAGAGGTAATAACACCATCACGACACAAGGTGAGCTGGAAGCATGGTGGGAGATCGTGGTTGGAGAGGTAATAACACCATCACGACACAAGATGAGCTGGAAGCATGGTGGGAGATCGTGTTTGGAGAGGTAATAACACCATCACGACACAAGAGGAGCTGGAAGAATGGTGGGAGATCGTTGTTGGAGAGGTAATAACACCATCACGACACAAGAGGGGCTGGAAGAATGGTGGGAGATCGTGGTTGGAGAGGTAATAACACCATCACGACACAAGATGAGCTGGAAGCATGGTGGGAGATCGTGTTTGGAGAGGTAATAACACCATCACGACACAAGGTGAGCTGGAAGCATGGTGGGAGATCGTGGTTGGAGAGGTAATAACACCATCACGACACAAGATGAGCTGGAAGCATGGTGGAAGATCGTGGTTGGAGAGGTAATAACACCATCACGACACAAGATGAGCTGGAAGCATGGTGGGAGATCGTGGTTGGAGAGGTAATAACACCATCACGATACAAGATGAGCTGGAAGCATGGTGGGAGATCGTGTTTGGAGAGGTAATAACACCATCACGACACAAGATGAGCTGGAAGCATGGTGGGAGATCGTGGTTGGAGAGGTAATAACACCATCACGACACAAGATGAGCTGGAAGCATGGTGGGAGATCGTGGTTGGAGAGGTAATAACACCATCACGATACAAGGTGAGCTGGAAGCATGGTGGGAGATCGTGGTTGGAGAGGTAATAACACCATCACGACACAAGATGAGCTGGAAGCATGGTGGGAGATCGTGGTTGGAGAGGTAATAACACCATCACGACACAAGATGAGCTGGAAGCATGGTGGGAGATCGTGTTTGGAGAGGTAATAACACCATCACGACACAAGGTGAGATGGAAGCATGGTGGGAGATCGTGTTTGGCGAGGTAATAACACCATCACGACACAAGATGAGCTGGAAGCATGGTGGGAGTTCGTGTTTGGCGAGGCAATAACACCATCACGACACAAGATGAGCTGGAAGCATGGTAGTAGTTCGTTGTTGGAGAGGTAATAACACCATCACGATACAAGGTGAGCTGGAAGCATGGTGGGAGATCGTGGTTGGAGAGGTAATAACACCATCACGACACAAGATGAGCTGGAAGCATGGTGGGAGATCGTGTTTGGCGAGGTAATAACACCATCACGACACAAAGTGAGCTGGAAGCATGGTGGGAGATCGTGGTTGGAGAGGTAATAACACCATCACGACACAAGGTGAGCTGGAAGCATGGTGGGAGATCGTGGTTGGAGAGGTAATAACACCATCACGACACAAGGTGAGCTGGAAGCATGGTGGGAGATCGTGGTTGGAGAGGTAATAACACCATCACGACACAAGATGAGCTGGAAGCATGGTGGGAGATCGTGTTTGGAGAGGTAATAACACCATCACGACACAAGATGAGCTGGAAGCATGGTGGGAGATCGTTGTTAGAGAGGTAATAACACCATCACGACACAAGATGAGCTGGAAGAATGGTGGGGGATCGTGGTTGGAGAGGTAATAACACCATCACGACACAAGGTGAGCTGGAAGCATGGTGGGAGATCGTGGTTGGAGAGGTAATAACACCATCACGACACAAGATGAGCTGGAAGCATGGTGGGAGATCGTGGTTGGAGAGGCAATAACACCATCACGACACAAGATGAGCTGGAAGCATGGTGGGAGATCGTGTTTGGAGAGGTAATAACACCACCACGACACAAGATGAGCTGGAAGCATGGTGGGAGATCGTGGTTGGAGAGGTAATAACACCATCAGGACACAAGAGGAGCTGGAAGCATGGTGGGAGTTCGTGTTTGGCGAGGTAATAACACCATCACGACACAAGATGAGCTGGAAGCATGGTGGGAGTTCGTGTTTGGAGAGGTAATAACACCATCACGACACAAGATGAGCTGGAAGCATGGTGTGAGATCGTGTTTGGCGAGATAATAACACCATCACGACTCAAGATGAGCTGGAAGCATGGTGGGAGTTCGTGTTTGGCGAGGTAATAACACCATCACGACACAAGATGAGCTGGAAGCATGGTGGGAGATCGTGTTTGGAGAGGTAATAATACCACCACGACACAAGATGAGCTGGAAGCATGGTGGGAGATCGTGGTTGGAGAGGTAATAACACCATCACGACACAAGGTGAGCTGGAAGCATGGTGGGAGTTCGTTGTTGGAGAGGTAATTACACCATCACGACACAAGATGAGCTGGAAGCATGGTGGGAGATCGTGTTTGGCGAGGTAATAACACCATCACGACACAAAGTGAGCTGGAAGCATGGTGGGAGTTCGTTGTTGGAGAGGTAATAACACCACCACGACACAAGAGGAGCTGGAAGCATGGTGGGAGATCGTGTTTGGCGAGGTAATAACACCATCACGACACAAAGTGAGCTGGAAGCATGGTGGGAGATCGTGGTTGGAGAGGTAATAACACCATCACGACACAAGGTGAGCTGGAAGCATGGTGGGAGATCGTGGTTGGAGAGGTAATAACACCATCACGACACAAGGTGAGCTGGAAGCATGGTGGGAGATCGTGGTTGGAGAGGTAATAACACCATCACGACACAAGATGAGCTGGAAGCATGGTGGGAGATCGTGTTTGGAGAGGTAATAACACCATCACGACACAAGATGAGCTGGAAGCATGGTGGGAGATCGTTGTTAGAGAGGTAATAACACCATCACGACACAAGATGAGCTGGAAGCATGGTGGGAGATCGTGGTTGGAGAGGTAATAACACCATCACGACACAAGGTGAGCTGGAAGCATGGTGGGAGATCGTGGTTGGAGAGGTAATAACACCATCACGACACAAGATGAGCTGGAAGCATGGTGGGAGATCGTGGTTGGAGAGGTAATAACACCATCACGACACAAGATGAGCTGGAAGCATGGTGGGAGATCGTGGTTGGAGAGGCAATAACACCATCACGACACAAGATGAGCTGGAAGCATGGTGTGAGATCGTGTTTGGCGAGATAATAACACCATCACGACTCAAGATGAGCTGGAAGCATGGTGGGAGTTCGTGTTTGGCGAGGTAATAACACCATCACGACACAAGATGAGCTGGAAGCATGGTGGGAGATCGTGTTTGGAGAGGTAATAACACCACCACGACACAAGATGAGCTGGAAGCATGGTGGGAGATCGTGGTTGGAGAGGTAATAACACCATCAGGACACAAGAGGAGCTGGAAGCATGGTGGGAGATCGTGGTTGGAGAGGTAATAACACCATCACGACACAAGGTGAGCTGGAAGCATGGTGGGAGTTCGTGTTTGGAGAGGTAATAACACCATCACGACACAAGATGAGCTGGAAGCATGGTGGGAGATCGTGTTTGGCGAGGTAATAACACCATCACGACACAAAGTGAGCTGGAAGCATGGTGGGAGTTCGTTGTTGGAGAGGTAATAACACCACCACGACACAAGAGGAGCTGGAAGCATGGTGGGAGATCGTGTTTGGCGAGGTAATAACACCATCACGACACAAAGTGAGCTGGAAGCATGTGGGAGATCGTGGTTGGAGAGGTAATAACACCATCACGACACAAGGTGAGCTGGAAGCATGGTGGGAGATCGTGGTTGGAGAGGTAATAACACCATCACGACACAAGGTGAGCTGGAAGCATGGTGGGAGATCGTGGTTGGAGAGGTAATAACACCATCACGACACAAGATGAGCTGGAAGCATGGTGGGAGATCGTGTTTGGAGAGGTAATAACACCATCACGACACAAGATGAGCTGGAAGCATGGTGGGAGATCGTTGTTAGAGAGGTAATAACACCATCACGACACAAGATGAGCTGGAAGCATGGTGGGAGATCGTGGTTGGAGAGGTAATAACACCATCACGACACAAGGTGAGCTGGAAGCATGGTGGGAGATCGTGGTTGGAGAGGTAATAACACCATCACGACACAAGATGAGCTGGAAGCATGGTGGGAGATCGTGGTTGGAGAGGCAATAACACCATCACGACACAAGATGAGCTGGAAGCATGGTGGGAGATCGTGTTTGGAGAGGTAATAACACCACCACGACACAAGATGAGCTGGAAGCATGGTGGGAGATCGTGGTTGGAGAGGTAATAACACCATCAGGACACAAGAGGAGCTGGAAGCATGGTGGGAGTTCGTGTTTGGCGAGGTAATAACACCATCACGACACAAGATGAGCTGGAAGCATGGTGGGAGATCGTGTTTGGAGAGGTAATAACACCATCAGGACACAAGAGGAGCTGGAAGCATGGTGGGAGTTCGTGTTTGGCGAGGTAATAACACCATCACGACACAAGATGAGCTGGAAGCATGGTGGGAGATCGTGTTTGGAGAGGTAATAACACCATCACGACACAAGATGAGCTGGAAGCATGGTGGGAGTTCGTTGTTGGAGAGGTAATAACACCACCACGACACAAGATGAGCTGGAAGCATGGTGGGAGATCGTGTTTGGCGAGGTAATAACACCATCACGACACAAGATGAGCTGGAAGCATGGTGGGAGTTCGTTGTTGGAGAGGTAATAACACCACCACGACACAAGATGAGCTGGAAGCATGGTGGGAGATCGTGGTTGGAGAGGTAATAACACCATAACGACACAAGGTGAGCTGGAAGCATGGTGGGAGATCGTGGTTGGAGAGGTAATAACACCATCACGACACAAGATGAGCTGGAAGCATGGTGGGAGTTCGTTGTTGGAGAGGTAATAACACCACCACGACACAAGATGAGCTGGAAGCATGGTGGGAGATCGTGTTTGGCGAGGTAATAACACCATCACGACATAAGATGAGCTGGAAGCATGGTAGGAGTTCGTTGTTGGAGAGGTAATAACACCACCACGACACAAGATGAGCTGGAGGCATGGTGGGAGATCGTGTTTGGCGAGGTAATAACACCATCACGACACAAGATGAGCTGAAAGCATGGTAGGAGATCGTGTTTGGCGAGGTAATAACACCATCACGACACAAGATGAGCTGGAAGCATGGTAGGAGATCGTAGTTGGAGAGGTAATAACACCATCACGACACAAGATGAGCTGATCGCATGTTGGGTACTCATGTGTGCGAGCATGTCCTGATGTTTGTCCGAAACCTGCACCGTGGCTGACACACGCTAGGCTAGATACAATTTTTGTCCGTCATATAACGTTCCATTTGTTTCCTTCTAAACACATCAATGACCTCCCTTTGATCTTCGCAGTAAGCTTTCCTTTTGCTTTGGTCATACTCAGATGACGTCATTATATTATTTAGCTATCCAACGCATCCTAACCTACTTCTTTCCTTTCTTCGTCCTTTTCCTCTTGTCAGACGGTCTAGTGGAGGCTATTGTGTATATGGCCCTTTTAGTCTTGTCAGACGGTCTAGTGGAGGCTATTGTGTATATGGCCCTTTTAGTCTTGTCAGACGGTCTAGTGGAGGCTATTGTGTATATGGCCCTTTTAGTCTTGTCAGACCGTCTAGTGGAGGCTATTGTGTATATGGCCCTTTTAGTCTTGTCAGACGGTCTAGTGGAGGCTATTGTGTATATGGCCCTTTTAGTCTTGTCAGACGGTCTAGTGGAGGCTATTGTGTATATGGCCCTTTTAGTCTTGTCAGACGGTCTAGTGGAGGCTATTGTGTATATGGCCCTTTTAGTCTTGTCAGACCGTCTAGTGGAGGCTATTGTGTATATGGCCCTTTTAGTCTTGTCAGACGGTCTAGTGGAGGCTATTGTGTATATGGCCCTTTTTGTCTTGTCAGACCGTCTAGTGGAGGCTATTGTGTATATGGCCCTTTTAGTCTTGTCAGACGGTCTAGTGGAGGCTATTGTGTATATGGCCCTTTTAGTCTTGTCAGACGGTCTAGTGGAGGCTATTGTGTATATGGCCCTTTTAGTCTTGTCAGACGGTCTAGTGGAGGCTATTGTGTATATGGCCCTTTTAGTCTTGTCAGACCGTCTAGTGGAGGCTATTGTGTATATGGCCCTTTTAGTCTTGTCAGACGATCTAGTGGAGGCTATTGTGTATATGGCCCTTTTAGTCTTGTCAGACCGTCTAGTGGAACATATTGTGTATATGGCCCTTTTCTTCTTGTCAGACGGTCTAGTGGAGGCTATTGTGTATATGGCCCTTTTTGTCTTGTCAGACAGTATAGGAGGCTATTGTGTATATGGCCCTTTTAGTCTTGTCAGACAGTATAGGAAGCTATTGTGTATATGGCCCTTTTTGTCTCGTCAGACAGTATAGGAGGCTATTGTGTATATGGCCCTTTTAGTCTTGTCAGACGGTCTAGTGGAGGCTATTGTGTATATGGCCCTTTTAGTCTTGTCAGACCGTCTAGTGGAGGCTATTGTGTATATGGCCCTTTTAGTCTTGTCAGACCGTCTAGTGGAGGCTATTGTGTATATGGCCCTTTTTGTCTCGTCAGACGGTCTAGTGGAGGCTATTGTGTATATGGCCCTTTTTGTCTCGTCAGACAGTATAGGAGGCTATTGTGTATATGGCCCTTTTTGTCTCGTCAGACGGTCTAGTGGAGGCTATTGTGTATATGGCCCTTTTTGTCTCGTCAGACGGTCTAGAGGAGGCTATTGTGTATATGGCCCTTTTTGTCTCGTCAGACAGTATAGGAGGCTATTGTGTATATGGCCCTTTTCTTCTTGTCAGACGGTCTAGTGGAGGCTATTGTGTATATGGCCCTTTTTGTCTCGTCAGACGGTCTAGTGGAGGCTATTGTGTATATGGCCCTTTTTGTCTCGTCAGACGGTCTAGTGGAGGCTATTGTGTATATGGCCCTTTTTGTCTCGTCAGACAGTATAGGAGGCTATTGTGTATATGGCCCTTTTTGTCTCGTCAGACAGTATAGGAGGCTATTGTGTATATGGCCCTTTTCTTCTTGTCAGACGGTCTAGTGGAGGCTATTGTGTATATGGCCCTTTTCTTCTTGTCAGACGGTCTAGTGGAGGCTATTGTGTATATGGCCCTTTTTGTCTCGTCAGACAGTATAGGAGGCTATTGTGTATATGGCCCTTTTTGTCTTGTCAGACGGTCTAGTGGAGGCTATTGTGTATATGGCCCTTTTGGTCTTGTCAGACGGTCTAGTGGAGGCTATTGTGTATATGGCCCTTTTAGTCTTGTCAGACCGTCTAGTGGAGGCTATTGTGTATATGGCCCTTTTAGTCTTGTCAGACCGTCTAGTGGAGGCTATTGTGTATATGGCCATGTTTGTCTTGTCAGACGGTCTAGTGGAGGCTATTGTGTATATGGCCCTTTTCTTCTTGTCAGACGGTCTAGTGGAGGCTATTGTGTATATGGCCATGTTTGTCTTGTCAGACGGTCTAGTGGAGGCTATTGTGTATATGGCCATGTTTGTCTTGTCAGACGGTCTAGTGGAGGCTATTGTGTATATGGCCCTTTTGGTCTTGTCAGACGGTCTAGTGGAGGCTATTGTGTATATGGCCCTTTTGGTCTTGTCAGACGGTCTAGTGGAACATATTGTGTATATGGCCCTTTTGGTCTTGTCAGACGGTCTAGTGGAACATATTGTGTATATGGCCCTTTTCGGCTTGTCAGACTGTCTTGTGGAGGCTATTGTGTATTTTTTTGAGGTTTTGTTTTTGACGAACAGCTTCTCTCGTGGTTGATTCTACCAATGTTTGACAAACACACGCGGTCACAGAATGAACAAGTCAGGCCCACTGATTCACATGGTTTTCCATCCTTTTTCATGAGTCTTTTCCCTTCTAAGTTTTGCCTTAGCACAGACTCAAATGATGTTATACCGTTCCTTATACATGCTCTCCATTATGTTCGATCACTTGCCAGATATTCCCAGTCATTTTCACAGATGGAGAAGTCATTCAGAGATGATGTACAGATATCTCTATATCGTAGTTTAGGTCTGTCGATTTGTCTTTTTCCGTGTGTTAGTTCGCCATATAGTATTTGCCTAGGAATGCGCTTTTCTTCCATTCGCTGGACATGCCCCAGCCATCTTATTCTTCGACATCTGAGCATCGACATGATTGTTGGGGTCTTAGCACGTTTCAGGACAGTTAAGTTGGTTATTTTGTCCTGCCACCGGTAACTGACAAACAAATTGACACTGACACATTATATATATATATAATACGCCAAACAAACATCTGAAGAACCTTTACTTTCTTACATCAAAGACCAGACATACTAAATATCTTTTTAAAAACCTAAGAAACATGGCGCCATAGAAAAAAATTGTGTCAGACGCATGACAGGAAACAGGCTGAGAGAAAAATAAAAATATAAATAAAGTTATGAAAAAGACTAGGAACAGACTCAACTGTTGAATACATAAAGCGACAGCAGATAAAGCTATTCGGGCATGTGATAGGACATAAAGAACGAAATCTTAATACAACGAGTTACCAACAAACGAAACGAGAACACCACACTATGAGGCTGATCAAGGAAAAGGTGGATAAACGGAATACTAGAAACACTCGGAGGTATAACAGCAGAAGAGGCCAATCGAAGAGCAAGAAACAGCGAACCATATCTCTCCTCGACGCCTGACGAAAGAAAATAAAGAAAGAAAGAAAGTTGGCTCACAAAATAGGAGGAGAAAAATCGTAAACAGATGATCCCATCAACGCCTTCCAGACTCTCAAGAGAGTTAAGTGATCAGACAGACAGGAAAGTAGTCCCGACAGCACTATTTTTTCACCGTGTATGAAGATAACTGAGTTAGCTGTGAGACGTCATGTACATAATTTAGCATTTTAGTTGTCAAAGTCCAAAGACAGAATCAAGACACTCGAGACATGAATGTCGCAATATGTCGTGTCAAGGAAATGAGGATCAATCAGTTCTAGTTGTACAGTCTTTTGTTACTTAAAACAGTTTCCAATTTTGTCCATACACTGCTTCTCATCTTATCTCATCTCATCTTATTACTTAAAATTGTCTTTAATATTGTCCACAGCACTGCATCGTACCGCTTATATATCAGTAAAATAAAGCAACAAGAAAGGTCACAGTTTGAATAGCAAGAAAACAGAAGTAATGATCAAGTAAAAATATTGAAGAAATAATCATCAAAATCAAGCAGCATAAAATTAAACAGGACAAATCTGAAAAAAAGTGCAACGCGTTAAATACTTGGGCATAATAATAACATCAGGTTGAAGATGCACCACAGAAATAAAAAGCAGAATAGCTCAGGCCAAAATAGCATTTCAGAAAATGAAAAAACGTCCTATGCAACAAATTTATGTCAATAGAAGTGAGAAAGAGAGTTCGTCGGTGCTCTATTGAGTCAATTCTGATATATGGAAGCGAATTATGGACAGTAAACTAACAAATTAAAAGAACGATTAGAGGCCACAGAGATGGGATTTCTCAGAAGAATGTTGAAAGTTCCCTGGACAGCTAAAAAGACCAATGAGAAAGTTCTCAAAGAGGCCAACACAAAAAGGGAGCTCTTAAAAAACATCAGAAAGAAGCAATCAACATTTTTCGGGCACATCATGAGAAGAGGAAAGTTGGAATACTTGGTTACAACTGGCAAAATAAAAGGAAAGAGAGATGGCGGACGACAAAGAGAGAAAATACTGGATAGCTTGGTGTCGTGGCATGGGAAAACAGTCAACAACAGAACTGATATGATGCACTGTTGATAGAAGATTGTGGAAGAACATGATCGCCTACGTCAACCGGTATGGCACATGATGATGATGATGAATATCATCTTGCTATTGGTAAAATCTAATACCTTATTCAATTATCTAAAAATGCATATATAATATGTTATATGTTAGATAAGTATAAATATGTAGATTGATTCTTAAAACCATGAACAATTTTGTTTCTGAAATCTCTTCCGTTGCATAGTTAAAAAGCTTCTGTACAGAAAGAGTTATGGCATTTGAAGTATGTTGTGCTATGGCCAATATTTTATCAACGACAATCTGCATATTATGTGGGCGATCTGGTCGGCATTACTACAGGTCGTCTACAGAGAAGAATTACTGGTACACGTTTTCAAACGCAGGGCTACCTGAAGCCATGTCAGCGAGAAAAAATATTGGCCTTATCCCGGAATTGACCTGGGAATCATCTGGACAGTTACGAGCGCAATGACTACTTAACTAGCCACCCTGGCATGTCACATCCAAAGACTTACCTTCCAATTTTCACCTGCGCTTGTTACATTTAGAACATCATCATCATGTGCCAAAACGGTCGTTGTAGGCGATCAAGTCTTTCCACAATTATCTCTTCACAGAGCTTCGTGTCAGTTCTGTTGTTGACTGTTTACCATGCCATGATTTCAAGCTATCTATTATCTTCTCTCTTTGTCGTCGGCGATCTTTTCCTCGTATTTTGCCAGTTGTAACCAAGTATTCCAACTTTCATTTTCTCATGATGAGCCCGAAAAATGTTGATTGTTTCTTTCTGATGTTTTTTTTTTTTTAAATGAGCCTTCATTTTGTGGTGGCTCTTTCAGAATTACCTCGCTCGTCTTTTACACTCATATAAATAAATATAAATTGAAGCTTATGCACCAACAAGTAATAGCAAAGAGGAAGACACTGACACTTTCTACAAAAAGCTAGAGATGACCATGGAACAGTGTATGTAAATCCCAAGAAATAACTATTACATTAGGGGATTTCAATGCAAAGGTAGGAACAGCTAAAGTGCAAAATGTAACTGAAGAACATGGCCTCGGACTGACGAAAGACAGAGTGGACATATTGGTAGATTGGGCAGACACGTGAATTGATTATAAGTAACACCTAGTTCAAATAATACCCTAGACGACTATGGACATGGCAAAGCCCAGACAACAAAGTACACAATCAGATCGATTTTACACTGGTACAGAGAAGATTCAGGAATGGGTTAGATCTGTTAAAACAAGGCCAGGAGCAGATTGCAATAGTGACCATGTACCAGTAGTTGGAAAGATGAGAATAAAACTGTGGAAGGCACAGATATCCTCAAGAAATATGAAATTAAAACTAGATATGTTTAGAGTAGATAAACAGATGAGTGATAAGTACAGCATGATAGTACAAAATAGATATAACGCTATTGAAAGAAAATACAGGACATCGAGGAACAGTGGGAAATGCTCAAACAATCGATTCAACAAACATCAAAAGAAGTAATACCAGTGACTAAAAGAATCAACAAAAAGAAATGGACGACAGAAGAAATATTAGAACTAATTGACAAAAACATAAGAAAGAAGAACGGACTTACAAAATATTGCACAAAGAGATCCAAAACAAATACAGAGAAGCAAAAGAAGGATGGTTAAAACAGAAATGTGAAGAGATGGAGAAAACAACAATAGAAAAACTTAAAATTTATGCACAATCAGTTAAATGAATTAACAGGAAGAAAAGAAGTCAAAGTTTCAGGATGTGTGAAATCAAAGGAAGGAAATATAATAATGGGACAGGAGAAGACAATGGGAAGATGGACAGCACATATCAGTCAACTCTATGATGATGAAAGACCAGAATTAAACAATTCAAATGAAGACACAGGACCACCAATAATGCAGAGTGAAGTGGAGGAGGCAATTCAACACATGAAAAGAGTCAAAGCTCCAGGTCCCGACAATATAACAATCAAAGAGATAAATGCATTAGGAGAGCTGGGAGTACAATTCACAACAAAACTACTCAATGACATATATAAAACTGGACACATACCCGAAGATCTACTAAAATCTATCTTTGTAGCCATACCGAAGAAGTTAGGGGCCTCGGATTGCGAAGACCATCGCACTGTTAGTCTCATGAGCCTTATGACCAAAACTAAGAATCGTCATGAGACGTGTAAGGAACAGAATGAAATCAGAAATAAGTAAGGAACAATGTGGATTTGTGGAAGGAAAGGGCACCAATAATACAATATACATCCTGAGAACATTGATAGAAAGAGCTATAAAGGTAAAATAAAAAAGATATGTGCTTTATAGACTACACAATAGCATTTGACAAAGTAAAGCATGTGGAAATAATCAATATGCTGGAGAAATGAAACATTGATGGCATGCCGATCTGAGAATCATAACAAACATGTACTGGCAACAGACAGAAGCTTTAAGAAATAACAACCAAACAGGACAATTCCAATATATAAAACAAGGACTCAGACAAGGCTGTGTTCTGTCACCGGATTTATTTTAACTTTCCGGTGAAACTATTATTAGATCAAAAGTAGATATAAAAGAAATTAAAACAAACGGTAATAACATAAACAATTTACGATATGCTGATGACACAGTATTAATAGCAGAGACAGAGAATGGACTACAAGAAATGATAGACATAATGG
The DNA here is from genome assembly GCA_032433765.1 of Megaustenia siamemsis. Classification (NCBI taxonomy): domain Eukaryota; kingdom Metazoa; phylum Mollusca; class Gastropoda; order Stylommatophora; family Ariophantidae; genus Megaustenia; species Megaustenia siamemsis. The sequence continues at coordinate 16,511,734 of JAVIAB010000101.1, forward strand.
TAAAAGGAAGCAACAAGAAAGGTCTCAATCTGAATAGTAAGAAAACAGAAGTAATGGTTATATCAAAGAAACAATCATCACCATCATGCAGCATAAAAATAAACGAGACAAACCTGAAACAAGTACAACGTTTCAAATACTTGGGCACAATAATAACATCAGATGGGAGATGCACCACAGAAATAAAAAGCAGAATAGCTCAGGCCAAAATAGCGAATCAGAAAATGAAAAATATCTTATGCAACAAATCTATGTCAATAGAAGTGAGAAAGATAGTTCATCGGTGCTATATAGAACTAATTCTGACATATGGAAGCGAATCATGGACAGTAGACAAACAAATGAAAAGACGATTAGAGGCCACAGAGGTCGGATTTCTAAGAAAAATGCAGAGTTCCCTAAAAAGATTGAACAACATTCTCAAAGAGGCGAATATGTAACGGGTTCTCATAAAAACCGCCAGAATGAAACAATCAACATCTGTTTGTGCACATCATGAGAGGAGGAAAGTTGGAATACTTGGTTACAACTGGCAAAATACAGAGAAAGAGAGATCGCGGACGACAAAGAGAGAAGATACTAGATAGCTTGGTGTCATGGCATGTGAAACAGTCAACAACAGAATTGATACGATGCACTGTAGATAGAAGATTGTATAATGACATTACTATATATATAATTATTGCAGCCTCCGTCAATCATAGTTGACTTTGGATTTTGCACTGCCCATAGTAAAGTAGCCCCGTCACGCCAAGTGGCGTATAGGGAATATGGTGTTAGTGACAGGGCACGCCAGGTGGCGTATAGGGAATATGGTGTTAGTGACAGGGCACGCCAAGTGGCGTATAGGGAATATGGTGTTAGTGACCAGGCACGCCAAGTGGCGTATAGGGAATATGGTGTTAGTGACCATACATTTTACAGATTTTCGGCACATTAGTTTTTTTTTTTTTTTTTTTTTTTGGGGGGGGGGGGGGTAATGTGGTCGGTATTACGTCCGTGCCGCTTTACTTTCCCAGAAAAAAATTCGGTACCCATTAAAGGCTGGGTGAACTGGAAGTCGTCGGTTGGAATCGAACCCTACCACTTATCCTTTGTAGTCCAGTTCACTAACCACTGACCTATCGCGGCTCCCACTGCCAATAGCAAATGTTATTTTTTTTTGTTTTCATTCGTCGTGAATCTATTTTTAAAATAATCTGTCTGCTTCTTGCTTGAGTTGGAGCTTTAGAGTGTGTTTCCCAACTTTGCGATCTGCAGCTATGTCTTCCCCGACTGCAGGGTTTATGTTCAGTCTTCATGTCACGTTTACACACGTATATAAATCGAAGTTTTGGGCTAGACCTAGTTATTTTTTCATCTGCTAGTTGTCCATAAAATATATATCATGGTATGACGGCATCTTTCATACGGCGCAAGTGTCCAAGCCAGCGTAACCTACTTTGTTTGAGCAGCGTGTGGATGTTTGGGAGGCCTGTGCGAGTGAGTCTCTCAACGCTTGCCACTTTGTCTCTCCAGGTGATATCAAGAATATGGCGCTAGCATCACTTATGGATTGTATTTAGCCTTCTCTCTTGCTTTGTATAAGCTGTCCATGTTTCGCTTCCATACAAGTTCCCGTGTTGTGTCTACACCAAAGTTGCGCAGCTGGAGTGTCCTCTCCAGGGCGCGAGCTAGGACAGAAGATAAACAATATTAGAGACAAGTTGTTGCCCAAGCAACATGCTTCTTCTCTCCAAGCGGCTGAATAATCCAACATGCGCGCACACACACACATGAACTTACAACACGCGCTGGCATACAACATCTGAAGACCTACCTGTTGTTAAAACAGCACTAGGTAGCACCATACCCCAAGGAACTGATCCCCATGTAATGCTCTCGACGCCAAGTAGGTAAAGCAACAACCAGATGGGCCATAGAAACAAGAATGCAACCAAACCTGGAAAAGGCATTAGACTAAGGTGACCATATTTTTGAAACCCTAATCCGTGACGGATTAATTTGACTTCAATTTTCCATCAATAAAATGACATTTCTTCCGTCTTTTTCAAGTGAATAATACATATATTTTACAACTAATTAAAACACATCACAATATCATCATCATCATCAAGTACCGGGCCTGCTGGCGTAGGTGATCATGTCTCTCCACAACTTTCGATCTCGACAGTTATTTATCATTTCTATTGTTGACCTTCTGCCAAGCCATTCTCTTAAGGTGTGTAGTATTTTTTCTCTTTGCTTCCCTCTATATATTCGTCCCTCAATTTTCCCAGTTGTTACAATATATTCCAGTTGTTCTCTTCTCATTACATAGCCAAAAAATGATGATTGTTTCTTCCCAATATTGGAAATTAGCTCTCTTTTTTGTTTTGACCTCTTTCAGAACGTTTTCATTACTCTTCGTAGCTGTCCATGGTATTCTCAACATTCTTCTGTAAAACCACATTTCTAAAGACTCCAGTGATTTTCTTAGTCTTGTGGCAGAGTCAGAAATGATTTATGTTTGATTGATGATGTACTTTGAAAAGAACATTTGAATACTGCTTGAACATTGAAAGGATGAGGCAAACTCGAACCATGTGTCCTTGCATCCCACACTTAGGGCCTTGCAAATATTATCTTGTATGGAGGAATAAATGAGAGAAGAAAACTTGGGTGTTGGTCAGCAGGTTGTACTGAGAGAGAGAGAGAGAGAGAGAGAGAGAGAGAGAGAGGAGCGAGAGAGAGGAGTTAAACCAGTTGTTTGTAGGAAATCAAGAAAGGGGAGTTAACCTAGTCGTTGGTTGGAGATCAAGAAAGGGGAGTTAACCTAGTCGTTGGTTGGAGATCAAGAAAGGGGAGTTAACCTAGTCGTTGGTTGGAGATCAAGAAAGGGGAGTTAACCTAGTCGTTGGTTGGAGATCAAGAAAGGGGAGTTAACCTAGTCGTTGGTTGGAGATCAAGAAAGGGGAGTTAACCTAGTCGTTGGTTGGAGATCAAGAAAGGGGAGTTAACCTAGTTGTTGGTTGAAGATCAAGAAAGGGGAGTTAACCTAGTTGTTGGTTGGAGATCAAGAAAGGGGAGTTAACCTAGTTGTTGGTTGAAGATCAAGAAAGGGGAGTTAACCTAGTTGTTGGTTGGAGATCAAGAAAGGGGAGTTAACCTAGTTGTTGGTTGAAGATCAAGAAAGGGGAGTTAACCTAGTTGTTGGTTGGAGATCAAGAAAGGGGAGTTAACCTAGTTGTTGGTTGGAGATCAAGAAAGGAGAGTTAACCTAGTTGTTGGTTGGAGATCAAGAAAGGGGAGTTAACCTAGTTGTTGGTTGGAGATCAAGAAAGGGGAGTTAACCTAGTTGTTGGTTGGAGATCAAGAAAGGAGAGTTAACCTAGTTGTTGGTTGAAGATCAAGAAAGGGGAGTTAACCTAGTTGTTGGTTGAACATCAAGAAAGGGGAGTTAACCTAGTTGTTGGTTGGAGATCAAGAAAGGAGAGTTAACCTAGTTGTTGGTTGGAGATCAAGAAAGGAGAGTTAACCTAGTTGTTGGTTGGAGATCAAGAAAGGAGAGTTAACCTAGTTGTTGGTTGGAGTTTAAGAAACGGGAGTTAACCTAGTTGTTGATTGGAGACCAAGAAAGGGAGTTAACCTAGTTATTGGTTGGAGACCAAGAAAGGGAGTTAACCTAGTTGTTGGAGATCAAGAAATGGTAGTTAACTTAGTTGTTGGTTGGAGATCAAGAGAGAGGAGTTAATCTTGTAGGTTGTGCATCTTCATGATTACTCCATTTCACGCCTGGCAATAATAGTAAGTCTGTTTGTTTTCTTTATTTCGCTGACTCTTATAGTCCCTCAGGACGCAGAAAGAAAGAAAATAAAGAGTCCTGTCGGGCATTAAATAAACAGGTTCTCGCTCTCGTATCACTATTTTTAATGTTGATTCCTGTGGTCACTTCCGCAGCTTTTCTTAGACTTCTCATCTCTGTAACTGTAAACAAAACCATTTAAAGTGGAGATTAGTTGCTTCGCCACCACTGCCATCTGGGGGACTGGTTGGTCTCGGGGCAAAACGCCGGCCTCGAGACAGAGAGGTTGTGGGTTCCACGGCTGTACCAGTTGTGATTTTCATTTATGATTTCTTTCTGCGGCATCCATCCGTAGTCTCAGCAGCGATGCCCGACTTGAAACGTCAAGTACTCATGGACGGTGGGGAAAAAAATATGAGTACCTCCGAAGACGGAGTTATCTGCCTGTGCGGCGAGGGACCCCTGTGCACACAACTGATAGGGAAAAACGGATTAACACGCACAATTCAGTTCCTGGTCACTAGGGACTTCGCCAGAGGTCAAAGCTGGCGAACGAAAAAAAAAATGTAATAAAAATAGAACAATTAATTTTAAAAAAGAGAAAAAAATCTGGGTAACAAGCTAAAAAAGCGCCAGCTAAAAAGGCGCCAGTCCTGAAGCACGTATGGCTTAGAGTCGCCACACTTCCAACAAATACTCAGACATCGGGGTCCTTATCGACGCCTCTGACGCCACTGTGTCTACAAATAGATACCTATCGCATTTACAGCACGCTCGGCAGGCAGAATAGTCAAGGAAGACAGTGGTGCATACGTCGTGACCACGAGTAGCATGACAATGGAGGCGATGGCAGTGACCAAGGCATTCAAATGTTTAGAGTCACAAGACTACATCCACGCATGTATACTGAGTGATTCGATAAGCATGATAAAAAAGTTGAGGCGGGCTCTGTACGCATGCAATGGGTAGAGTCGTTGCAGAAATCCAAAATACGTAAGGTCACCTTTGTCTATGTCCCTGGACATGCGGGAATACGGGGAAATGAAAGAGCGGACAGGTTGGCTAGCTGCGCTGTCGCTGAGGACGGGCATCCAATGGATCGGGCGGACATCATCAATGCCCTCCGAGATGTGGGAAGAGCACAGGACTTCAACAAACACAGATCCACGTCACTTCTTCGGATGATGGAGATGGGAGTTAAGTTGGGCACAGCCAGAAATGAGAAACTTAGTGGCCGTGTAAGAAGACTTATCAACCAACATAGAACTGGAGTCGTCAGTCGCTGGACACTGAGGGAATTGCTGAGGAGGGGATCTGAGCACCTATGGACATGTTCGGAGTGCAATGATGATGACCCGCAAATAACTCAATAACTGAGGAGGGGATCTGAGCACCTATGGACATGTTCGGAGTGCAATGATGATGACCCACAAATAACTCAATAACTGAGGAGGGGATCTGAGCACCTATGGACATGTTCGGAGTGCAATTACGATGACCCGTAAATAACTCAATAACTGAGGAGGGGATCTGAGCACCTATGGACATGTTCGGAGTGCAATGATGATGACCCGTAAATAACTCAATAACTGAGGAGGGGATCTGAGCACCTATGGACATGTTGGGAGTGCAATGATGATGACCCGCTAATAACGCAATATCTTAATAACCTATCGCACGACCTACAGAATGTGTTATGTATAATGTCTCATCGACATGTCTCTTGACTACACCAGTCACTTTCATCGTGGACTCATATAAATGGCATCATCATCATGTGTATTGTAATGCTCTGATTTTTTTTTTTTTTTTTTTTTTTGGGTGCGTTCGAAAGCTTTTTTTTTTTTTTTTTAACCATTGACAAAGTCGCTAGAGATTAGGAACTGAACTTTGCGTGTTAATTAATCAGTTTTCCACTGTCAGCTCCGTGTGCACAGGGGTCCCTCGCTGCACAGGCAGATAACGCCGTCTTCGGAGGTACTCATACTTTTCCGTCCATGAGTAGGTGACGTTTCAGAAAGTGCAGGTGACTGGTGCAACCGGGATTTGAACCCAGAACAGCTCTGTCTCGAGGCCGGCGTCTTGCCAACCAGTCCCCCATGCTTTGATTTTGAAGATGAAATAAATATTACATTCATCATCATCATGTGCCATACCGGTTGGCGTAGGCGATCATGTCCTTCCACAATCTTCTATCTACAGTGCATCGTATCAGTTCTGTTGTTGACTGTTTTCCATGCCATGACACCAAGCTATCCAGTATCTTCTCTCTTTGTCGTCCGCGATCTCTCTTTCCTTTTATTTTGACAGTTGTAACCAAGTATTTCAACTATCCTCTTCTCATGATGTGCCCAAAAAATGTTGATTGTTTCTTTCTTATGTTTTTTAGGAGTTCCCTTTGTGTGTTGGCCTCTTTGAGAACTTCCTCATTGGTCTTTTTAGCTGTCCAGGGAACTTTCAACATTCTTCTGAGAAATCCAATCTCTGTGGCCTCTAATCGTCTTTTTATTTGTTTGTCTACTGTCCATGATTCGCGTCCATAGGTCAGAATTGGTTCTATATAGCACCGATGTACTCTCCTTCTCACTTCTATTGACTTAGGTTTGTTACATAAGATATCTTTCATTTTCTGAAATGCTATATTTTGTGTGTGTGTATATATATATATATATATATATATATATATATATATAATGTGGATAAGTATAGCCACTACTTTCTTACCTATAACTGAGAGAAAGAACAAGGCTTGTGCGCACGTGGCCTCTCCAACAAACTTTTTATACAGAACCTGGAAACAAAAGGAAATAAAATTGGTCTGTTAACTCTTTCCTTTCTAAGTGCCGTTAGAACATCGGAGGGTTTGTCAGAATGGTTTAAGGTTACAACAGTAGTAAGACAAGGATGTGTCCTCTCACTACTCCTCTTCATCATACGATATATGGACAAAATAAATCTGGCAACAACCAACAATAAGGAGAAACCAAATAAAAAATTAGAGGTAGAAAATTCCAACATCAACGAGCTACTCTTCGCACATGACCAATGCCTAATATATGAGGATGAAAACCTGCTACAACAGCATTTACCATCTCTAGATAAAAGCTGCACAAACTACAGTATGAAAATAAACAAAGCAAAAACAGAGGCTATGAGAATAAGCAAATTAAGACACCCACTAAACTTAAGATCAAAGATAAAGAAATAAAACAAGTAGAGGAATTCAAGAATTTGGGAACAATGTTTACAGAAGATGGAAAACTAGACAGGGAAATTGACATGAGAATACAAAAAGCAAGTGCTGTCACATACCAACCTTTACCATTATTAACCCACCTGGTCAGAATGAATCCTTACCAATCACCATCAAGGAAGTTCTTCTCGAGAATGCATGGAAAAAGACCAAGAGGAAGACCCAGAAGAAGATGGATAGATGCAGTGGTAGAGACATGTAACAACAAAGAAAAATCACTAATTCAGACAGTTCGAGCAGCTCAAGAACAACAAATGATATAACCACTTCACCTTTTAGGTATCAGTGAGAAAGAGAAAAGGAGAAGATGGATAGATGCAGTGATAGAGACATGTAACGAAAAAGGAAAATCACTAATTCAGACAGTTCGAGCAGCTCAAGAACGACAAATTATATAAACCACGACACCTTTTAGGTATCAGTGAGAAGAGAAAAGAAAAAGGAGAAGAAAGAACTCTTTCCTTACGTTTCGACGCACCGTGCGTCGTGCTGATTTCTGGTATCTACGTCTAGCCGCACAGTGCGTCACTCTCAATTTGATTAGTGTAAACTGTCATCAAACCATATTCTATTTTATAGATCTTTTATAATCTTTATATCGATATTTCTTGTTTAATTATCTAAAATTTCATGTCTAACATGCTATGTGTTAGATAAATATAAACATGTAGATTAATATTTAAAAACATGAAACATTTTTTCTCTGAAATCTCTACCGCTAAATTGATAAAAACCTTCCATACTGAAAGAGTTAATCCTATTCTATTCTATTCTATTCTATTCTATTCTATTCTATTCTATTCTATTCTGTCCTGTTTTATGCTATTCCATTCTATCCTATCCTATCCTATCCTATCCTATCCTATCCTATCCTATTCTATTCTATTCTATTCTATTCTATTCTAGGAACAATTTTCATTGCAGTTTGGTATTCCCCATATCCGCTCAACCACTTGTGACAATATTTTCCAAAATATTTCAGTAAATTCCGTTGATAAAATCAGCCCGTGCACATCCTACTCGCTTGCACAGACGACGATTCCAAAGTTGGTGTGTTAAATTGTCCGTACACCGTGTTTAAAGTACAGCTAATGTGATTATATCTGTTTTTGTTGTGCTCATTTTGTTGTATACCAACTTTGACTTGAGTTATTTTAGTTGTACACTGATTTAACAGGGTTTATTGGGTTGTAGGCTGCTTGATTAAAGGTTAATTTATTTGTACAGCTTTGCTTTGTTAGCTGTAACATGGTTGTACATTGTCTGGGATTAGATTCAAATTGTCGAAAATAGTTTTGTATTCCATTTCTCTCTCTGTCTCTGCGATCAAGACTCAATGAGAGTAGGATTCCACTCTCTCATGAAGTCAGATGTCTGTTTATGTGATTCGATTGCCCCATTTAGTTTCTCTTCCAGGGAGGTGGGTGTGGACCACATTGCTCTTCCCAGGTCTGTGCACTGGGGGCAATCCTGTAGAACATGTTTTGTTGTCATATTGTCCAGTGTTCAGTGGCATAGGCTGGTTGTGCCTGTATTCCATTTGATTTTACTATTATTTATTTATTTGTTTACTTATTTTATTTTATTTTGTGTTTGCGCGCGGAAGGGAGAAAAAAAAAGGAGAGGGGGGGGGAGTTGGGGTGAGGGGACACCAGAAAAGAAAAGAAAATGCTAATTTGATTGAGTGGTTAGTTAATTTGATTGAGTGGTTAGTTAATTTGATTGAGCGGTTTGTTAATTTGATTGAGTAGTTTGTTAATTTGATTGAGGGGTTTGTTAATTTGATTGAGTGGTTTGTTAATTTGATTGAGTGGTTTGCTAATTTTATTGACTGGTTTGTTAATTTGATTGAGTGTTTTGTTAATTTGATTGAGTGGTGTGTTAATTTGATTGAGTGGTTTGCTAATTTGATTGAGTGGTTTGTTAATTTGATTGAGTGGTTTGTTAATTTGATTGAGTGGTTTGTTAATTTGATTGAGTGGTTTATTAGTTTGATTGAGTGGTTTGTTACTTTGTTTAAGTGGTTTGTTACTTTGTTTGAGTGGGTTGTTACTTTGTTTGAGTGGTTTGTTAATTTCTTTGAGTGGTTTGTTAAATTGATTGAGTGGTTTGTTAATTTTATTGACTGGTTTGTTAATTTGATTGAGTGGTTTGCTAATTTGATTGAGTGGTTTGTTAATTTGATTGAGTGGTTTGATAATTTGATTGAGTGGTTTGTTAATTTGATTGAGTTGTTTGTTAATTTGATTGAGTGGTTTATTAGTTTGATTGAGTGGTTTGTTACTTTGTTTAAGTGGTTTGTTACTTTGTTTGAGTGGTTTGATACTTTGTTTAAGTGGTTCGTTACTTTGTTTAAGTGCTTTGTTACTTTGTTTGAGTGGTTTGTTACTTTGTTTGAGTGGTTTGTTACTTTGTTTAAGTGGTTTGTTACTTTGTTTAAGTTGTTCGTTACTTTGTTTGAGTGGTTTGTTACTTTGATGGAGTGGTTTGTTACGCTATTTAAGTGGTTTGTTACTTTGTTTAAGTGGTCTGTTACTTTGTTTGGGTGTTTTGTTACTTTGTTTAAATGGTTTGTTAATGTGATTGCAAACCGTGTTTATATCGTGTTGAACTCATTGAACACACCGGAAGTTCAGTGTTATTGACTATGGTCAGGAGGTCAAATCTTTGGTTCCTAAAATTAAGATTGTGATACAGCAAGCAAAAAATGGCTTTCTTGCATTCGCAGGCTCTGCTGGAGTAGTGAACGAATCTTGTCCGACCAAGTATTACAGCAATACTTCATCTTTCTTTCTTTCCTTCTTCATTTGCCTTTTAGCGTCGATGGGAGACGGTATTTTGCTCTTCTCTTGACTTTTCTTATTGTTATGTTTCTTAATGTTTCTAATTTTCTGTTGTCATCCATTCCTTTCGTGGTCCGCCCTTAGGGTCTGGGTTTCTGTCATTGCTTATAACATATGTTTGTTGTGTTGTGTTTTGGTCTTTTTTTTCTTATCACGTGGCCAAACCGTTTTATCTTTTGTTACTTAATGTATGTATTCAACGGCTGAAATTGTTCCAAGCTTATTTCTCGTTTCTTCATTTTAGAACTTGTCTTTCCGGCTGCAATAATCGGTCTTCTATATCAAGATTCCACTATCACGGGGGTAGGTGGGGAAGGGGACACTATTCTCATATCATTAGCCATTCTGCTTTGACGTATACCGTAACCATGGAAACCAATTAATTCCGCCGAGGACAGTTGAAATAGCGTACAAAAAACCTTCTGTGCACCTAATATGTAGGCAGTTCTAAATTAACTATCGCTGTACGCCATATGGAGGTTTTCGGGGAAATCTACGTACACATTTTGGGAAATATATGTTGTTGTTTGTCCCTCTATGTTGATAGAGATTCCGCTGTTATTGCTCTCTCAGACTTAAATCTGAGTCACCTGATGAAGCTAATCTAAGGCCGGAAGTATTCGCTACAGGTGCGACATGTAGATATTGATCGCTGACCTGCGTTTGCGGAATATGATGTTATCCTAAAGTTTGACTTGTTGAGTCATCGATTTAGAATGTTGTCATTGATTCGTTCTCTCTCTAAAAAAAAAAACCAACAGAATGGCAACATCCTCATCAGCCGTTATGTGCCAATCCTCCAGGCTTGGTTAATAGCAGAAACACTCTCTGACAGATTGGGAAAGAACCAACTGCGATATATCGATATCTTTAGTGTGTTCTCTAACTTCTTAGGTTCTTCATCCTGTTTTGTTCTTTTTTGTGATGGCTTGAAAACTTATTTTCGTTGCCCACTCTTAAATGGCGTTAAATGGGCGTAACTACGTTACATCGAAGTTTACAACAAGCAATGATATCTGCGCCTTCTTGTTCAACAAATTCTAAACAAGTAAGGGATTTTTCGAGTACCAGTATAAAAACTGTCTATCTTCCATCATTGGTTAGACAAGTAAATCTCCTAGTACCATGTTACTATCTATCTTCCATCATTGGTTAGACAAGTAAATCTCCTAGTACCCTGTTACTATCTATCTTCCATCATTGGTTAGACAAGTAAATCTCCTAGTACCAAGTTACTATCTATCTTCCATCATTGGCCAGACAAGTTAATCTCCTAGTACCAAGTTACTATCTATCTTCCATCATTGGTTAGACAAGTAAATCTCCTAGTACCAGAAAACAGTCTATCTTCCATCATTAGCCGGACAAGTTAATCTCCTAGTACCAAGTTACTATCTATCTTCCATCATTGGTTAGACAAGTAAATCTCCTAGTACCAAGTTACTATCTATCTTCCATCATTGGCCAGACAAGTTAATCTCCTAGTACCAGAAAACAGTCTATCTTCCATCATTAGCCGGACAAGTTAATCTCCTAGTACCAAGTTACTATCTATCTTCCATCATTGGTTAGACAAGCTAATCTCCTAGTACCAAGTTACTATCTATCTTCCATCATTGGTTAGACAAGCTAATCTCCTAGTACCAAGTTACTATCTTCCATCATTGGTTAGACAAGTTAATCTCCTAGTACCAAGTTACTATCTTCCATCATTGGTCAGACAAGTTAATCTCCGTTACTATCTATCTTCCATCATTGGGCAGACATGTTAATCTCCTAGTACCATGTTACCATCTAACCTGCATCCCTGGACAGACTAATTAATCTCATAGTACCAGGTTACCATCTAACTTATATCATTGGACAGACTAGATCTCATCTCCTAGTACCAGGTTACCGTCTTTCTACCATCCCTGGACCATCAAGTTAATCTCCGAGTACAAAGTTACAATCTAACATCCATCCCTTGCCAGACTAATTAATCTCCTAGTACTAGGTTACCATCTAACTTATCCATGGACAGACTAATTAATCTCCTAGTACTGGGCTACCATCTAATTTATCCCTGGACAGACTAATTAATCTCCTAGTACTGGGCTACCATCTAATTTATCCCTGGACAGACTAATTAATCTCCTAGTACTGGGCTACCATCTAACATATCCCTGGACAGACTAATTAATCTCACACTAGCATCTTACCATATAACTTCCATCATTGGACAGACTAATTAAACTTCTAGTCCCAGGTTACCATCTAACATATCCCTTGACAGACTAATTAATCTCACAGTACTAGGTTGCCATCTCTCTCTCTCTCTGCGATCAGGACTCAGTCAGAGTAGGATTCCAGACGCTCACATGAAGTCAGCTGTCAGGTTAAGTGTGTTGATCGCCCCCACAGACAGAACATCACAATTATAGTCTGCCAGATCCACTCTGATTGAACACCCGTTAAAACGTTGCACTGTGTTCTGCACCAGTGGCCCAGTGCATCTGATTTCAGCCAGCATTTTATTCAGGTTTGCATTCCTTAGCCTTTGATTGTCCCCAATCTTCCTGCAAGGCAGCAGATGATTTTTTATGCAGGGGGATTCTGCCCGTAGATGGTCGACCCTCCCAGGTTTAAGAGCACCATCTGCCCGAGTCACTAGAGGTGGCCAACACAGACATGCACACAGTGATACGAGGCATGGCTAACACTGATACACACCACTATGACACATGAATAATACAAACATGCACATAAAGATATGAGATATGACTGACATAGACATGCACAAACAAAGATATGACACATGCCTAACATACACATGCACACACAAAGATATGAGATGTGACACACACAGACATGCACACACAAAGATATGAGATATGACTAACACAATCATGCACACACAAAGATATGACACATGACTAACACAGATACACACTAAGATATGAGATATGACTAAACACATACACACATAAAGATAGGAGACATGATTAACACGGACACACCAAAATATGAGATATGACTAACATGACACACACCAAGATATGAGCCATGGCCAGCACACACACACACGCACACACACAAAAGCTAAGATATGAGCCATGGCTAGCACAGAAACACATCAAGATATGAGCCATGGCTAGAACAGAAACACATCAAGATATGAGCTATGGCTTCACGGAAAAACATCAAGAAATGAACCATGTCCAGCACAGAAACACATTAAAGTACCCATATGCTTGGGTTTGTTGTTATCGGCAGACTCTTCTTAACGTGGGAATCATCGACATACGAGACTCAGGCCCCGATTAACTGTTCACAGGTTTCGTTCAAACAGTTGTCCGGAGATTTGAGAGTGCAGTCTGACCCGTAGAACGTTCCCTTGCATGTACAGTTCCCGGTTGACTGTTCACAAGTGTCGTTGAAACAGTTGTCCGGATAATTGAGAGAGCAGCCTGACCCGTAGTACATTTCTTTGCATCTACAGTCTCTACTTTCCGGGTCACATATGATATCACATCCATCAGAACACGTCTGTTTGCACTGTAGCCCAAAATTACCACTGAGACAAGTGTCATTACAGGTGTAGCCAGGGTGTTTATATTGTAGGCATTTTCCGGATTTTTCCTCACATAAAGGACAGCCACTAAGACAAGACCCGGAGCAGTCGTGTCCATCGATCCCATGTGAACGGTTGCCGTGACACGTACCGATGATGACGTTGCAGCCTTTGCAACACCCGCTACACACTGCACAAAACGACCAAGAATGCCCGTCCAGACAATAGATGTCTGTAAATGTTTGCACTTCACTCACCGTCATTGCACTGTCGGCCTGCGAAATGGTCGGTGAGAACTCAATCTTAATGTGTGCCATTGTCGCTTGTGTGGTGACTACAATAGTATTCACATAAATATTTGAGTATGATATATCATTATACTGGAACACTACACCGCCACTGTCAGAGAAAGGCTTTAGAGTGGCATTCTTTGTTTTCCATCATTGGCCAGAAATGTTAATCTCCTAGTACCAAGTTACTATATGTCTTCCATCATTGGCCAGACAAGTTAATCTCCTAGTACCAGAAAATAGTGTATCTTCCATCATTAGCCGGACAAGTTAATCTCCTAGTACCAAGTTACTATCTATCTTCCATCATTGGCCAGAAAAGTTAATCTCCTAGTACCAAGTTACTATCTATCTTCCATCATTTGCCAGAAAAGTTAATCTCCTAGTACCATGTTACTATCTATCTTCCATCATTGGCCAGACAAGTTAATCTCTTATTACCAGAAAACAGTCTATCTCCCATCATTAGCCGGACAAGTTAATCTCCTAGTACCAAGTTACTATCTATCTTCCATCATTGGCCAGAAAAGTTAATCTCCTAGTACCAAGTTACTATCTATCTTCCATTATTGGCCAGACAAGTAAATCTCCTAGTACCAAGTTACCATCTATCTTCCATCATTGGTCAGACAAGTTAATCTCCTAGTACCAAGTTACTATCTATCTTCCATTATTGGCCAGACAAGTTAATCTCCTAGTACCAAGTTACTATCTTCCATCATTGGTCAGACAAGTTAATTTCCTAGTACCAAGTTACTATCTATCTTCCATTATTGGCCAGACAAGTATATCTCCTAGTACCAAGTTACTATCTATCTTCCATCATTGGCTAGAAAAGTTAATCTCCTAGTACCATGTTACTATCTATCTTCCATTATTGGCCAGACAAGTTAATCTCCTAGTACCAAGTTACTATCTTCCATCATTAGCCGGACAAGTTAATCTCCTAGTACCAAGTTACTATCTATCTTCCATCATTGGCTAGAAAAGTTAATCTCCTAGTACCAAGTTACTATCTATCTTCCATCATTGGCTAGAAAAGTTAATCTCCTAGTACCATGTTACTATCTATCTTCCATCATTGGCTAGAAAAGTTAATCTCCTAGTACCATGTTACTATCTATCTTCCATCATTAGCCGGACAAGTTAATCTCCTAGTACCAAGATACTATCTATCTTCCATCATTTGCCAGAAAAGTTAATCTCCTAGTACCAAGTTACTATCTATCTTCCATCATTTGCCAGACAAGTTAATCTCCTAGTACCAAGTTACTATCTATCTTCCATCATTGGCCAGAAAAGTTAATCTCCTAGTACCAAGTTACTATCTATCTTTCATCATTGGCCAGACAAGTTAATCTTCTAGTACCACGTTGCCATCTAACCTGCAACCCTGGACAGACTAATTAATCTCATAATACCAGGTTCCCATCTAACTTATATCATTGGACAGACTAGTTCTCATCTCCTAGTACCAGGTTACCGTCTATCTACCATCCCTGTACCATCAAGTTAATCTCCGAGTACAAAGTTACTATCTAACATCCATCCCTTGCCAGACTAATTTATATCTTAGTATTAGGTTACCATCTAACTTATCCCTGGACAGACTAATTAATCTCCTAGTACTGGGCTACCATCTCACTTATCGCAGGACAGACTAATTAATCTCCTAGTACTGGGCTACCATCTGACTTATCCCTGTACAGACTAATTAATCTCCCTGTACTAGGTTACTTTCTAACTTATCCTTGGACATACTAGATAATCTTCTATACTAGATACCTGTCTCTCTTCTATCCATAGATGGAGTGTTTTAATCGTTGATAAAGTTGCCCCACATGCAGTGAGGACGGTTTGTCAACTACTTCATCATCATCGAGGGCCATTTCCGCAACAAAGGTTGGCTACCATGGAGCGCCATTCTGCTCTGTCTCTTGCTTTGATGGTGCAGGTTGTCATAGGTTGATTTGTCCATCTTTTGATGTTACTCGTCCATGTTAGTCTTGGTCTGCTTCTGCCTCTTTTATCTTGTATTTTCCCCTCAAATATTACTTTTAGTAGGCTGTTGTGTCTTTTAACATGGCCCAAAAATCGCATTTGTCTTGTTTGAATTGTGTTTAGTAGGTCTCTTTTTATTTTTAGTTGTTTTAAGACTTCATCGTTTTTTTCTTTTCTTTCCATCCAAATCTACCTATTTTTCTATATATCCACATTTCAAAGACTTCATTTCTCTGTTCTGTTTTCTTGTCTAATGTCCCTGTTTCTGCATCGTATAGGAATGTTGAGAAGATATAACATTGTGCTATTCTTAGTTTTAGCCCTGGTGTTATTTGTTTTGATGTTTTGTTGACTAATTAACTAAATCTATATCTCTTATATTTTGTCAGGTCAGGTAATTTTACCTGCTACTGTATGCAGTAAACAGTACAACCTGTGGCTGCCCTGCTGCCTTGCAGGTAAGCTCGGGAGAGTAAAAGGCTAAGGGAGTGTACCCCGAAGTAAAACAACCCCACAGCCATGTGGGTGAGACTTTTTAGTCAAAGGCTAGCGGAGCCAACCGTAAACAAACCGACGGAAGGCAACAGAAAACCACCGTCGTAATTTCTTTGTACAATCATGAATCGCCATATATTAAAACAGGTAAATGAATTTAAATATTTGGGAACTTTGTTAACCGCAGACGGAAGATGTACAAAAGAGGTGAGATGCAGAATGGCTCAGGCAAAAGCAGCTTTCCAAAAAATGAGGAAGATACTATGCAATCCATTTTTGACAATAGAAACAAGAAAAAGAATTCTTAAATGTTATGTAGAACCAGTCTTAACATATGAATGTGAATCATGGACAATAGGACAACAAACAAGAAAATCACTGAAGGCTGTAGAAATGTGGTTTTACAGAAGAATGTTGAGAATACCATGGACAACTATGGAGAGTAATGAAGATGTTCTGAAAGAGGCCAAAGCAAAAAGAGAGCGAATTTACAATATTAGGAAGAAACAATCATCATTTGTTTGGCCATGTAATGAGAAGAGAACAACAACTGGAATATATTGTAACAACTGGAAAAATTGAGGGAAGAAGAGATAGAGGGAAACAAAGAGAAAAGATACCAGACAGCTTAAGAGAATGGCTTGGCAGAAGGTCAACAACAGAAATGATAAAGAACTGTCGAGATTGAAAGTTGTGGAGAGACATGATCCCCTACGCCAGTAGACCCGGTACTTGATGATGATGAAGATGATGATGACATCTCTTTCTATGTCCATCTCTTTCAATGTCTGCTTACCTCGTTAAGAACATCCGTCAAAATTAAATTAAGCGATAAAATTAAATACAAGCTTAACGAAGATAACGTCAATGAGAGCTACAGTTCTTACCCCATAAATGGCCGATCCGGCCGAGGAGACAACGCCAAGCACAACTCCGAACATGGCGGGACTTCCAAAACCGTCAACGTAGGCGAATAGTACAATACCAGTTATGGAGAAAATCATGGCGAATATCTGTGGCGAATGAGTAACATTTTGTTAGAAACTGAGGCAATTATCAATAACGAGTGACTTAGAATGTGGCTATAGGGAGTGGCGAATTGCTATGGCGAATAAGTTAGAATTTACTAGCGACATCAAGTACCTAGCCTGCCGGAGTACGTGATCATGTCTCTCCACAACTTTCTATTTCGACAGCTGTTTATCATTTCTGTTGTTGACCTTCTGCCAAGCCATTCTCTTAAGCTGTCTGGTAGCTTTTCTATTTGCTTCCCTCTGTCTCTTCGTCCCTCAATTTTTCCAGTTGTTACAATATATTCCAGTTGTTCTCTTCTCATTACATGGCCAAAAAATGATGATTGTTTCTTCCTAATATTGGAAATTATCTCTCTTTTTGCTTTGACCTCTCTCAGAACATTTTCATTACTCTTCTTAGCTGTCCTTGGTATTCTCAACATTCTTCTGTAAAACCACATTTCTACAGACTTCAGTGATTTTCTTGTCTGTTGTTCTATTGTCCATGATTCACATCCATATGTTAAGACAGGCTCTACATAACATTTAAGAAGTCTTTTTCTTGTTTCTGTTGTCAAAAATGGATTGCATAGTATCTTCCTCATTTTTTGGAAAGCTGCTTTTGCCTGAGCCATTCTGCATCTCACCTCTTTTGTACATCTTCCGTCTGAGGTTAACAAAGTTCCCAAATATTTAAATTCATTTACCTGTTTTAATATTGTTCCACTTATCTTTATTTTGCACTGAGGTGATGTCTTTTTCTTTGTGTTGTTACCATTACGTCTGTCTTTTTGCTATTAAGGCTGAGTTCTTTACTTTTGCTCTCTTTAACTATAATGTCCAACATTTCTTGTAACTCATTTTCACTCTTAAGGATTAAGACTGTATCATTAGCATACATTAGATTATTTATATATACACAATAGCCATATTCAATAGCATTATTCCTAGCTGTTTTCTGAACCAGTTATTTGTTATCTTAAATCTCAGATGGAGGCGAAGACGCGCCTCCCAGCACCAGAGCTGGAAGTTGTCAGCGACCCACAGCTGATGGCTTGCGCCAGGATCGGTGAACCATTACCATCCAGACCCTGCTCCACCTCTCCGTGGTGCCTCTAGTAACAGACTAACCTGTCTAGTCTGGCCAATCGAGCAGGGACCGAAGAGAGAAGACAACCCGGTACTCAAAAATGTCGTGCTGAAGTCGGATGGTTGGGCCGAAAGGCGCAAATATAACAGTTATATTCTAGCCTACCAGAATACTCTAGAATACTCTAGTCATCGGGTGAACTTACGCAAGCAAGTCTCAGACAGTTTCGAGTCACGCTTTTAAAACATTTCATTTCGGTTGTGGTTATTTTTTCTGATTGGTTATCTTTATTCTAAACTCTGATTGGCTATTTGTTAAGCGTTAATTAATTGGCCATCTCAAACAACCAATCCTCACCCTCATAGCAATAAACTTTTCAAACAACACAATCCATGATAACAAGTAAACGAAGCTGTGATTGGCTGCAAACAGCGCCGTGCAGTCCGCGGCACCAAGTTTGTGAAGCGCCCGGATGTAGGTGTACATCGTTACTGCGGAAATAAAGAAGAAGAGCGAGGACTTCCACAAAAACTGTAGGTGGCTGAATTCTTCATTCCCTTGGTACAGGTGGAGGCACTCTCTGTGGATAAATAAAAGCCACTTTATATGCATTGTTAGTGGATGTCGAACAGAAAGCCAAAAGACGAAACAGAGTGGGACAAAAATGCTTCTTTCCTTCCTCATTTGCCTATCAGCATCAAGAGGAGATATAATTTGCGGTCTTATGCTCTTTTGTTGCTCTCCTCTGCTGCTATGTTCCCTAGTGTTTCTAATATTCCATCAATCCAGCCTTTGTTGTGGTCGGCCCGTTGGTCTAGTTTTCTCGCAACGTTTATTAAAGCTTCGTTGCGTTGTGCTTTGGTCTTTCTGTCTCATCGCGTGACCAAACCATATTATCTGTTGTTTCTTTATGCATTCTCATCATCATCGAGTGCCTTCTCCGCAACGAAGGTTGGCTACCATGGAGCGGAAAATTTAAAAAGAAAATTGAAAAAATGGTATGTTAGAAGCTTTAAGTGATTAGTGGACGACACAGATTTGAACGGAATCACGTAATGATTGTTGTTCATGTAATTTGAACTAATCACGTAATGATTGTTGTTCATGTAATTTGAACTAATCACGTAATGATTGTTGTTCATGTAATTTGAACTAATCACGTAATGATTGTTGTTCATGTAATTTGAACTAATCACGTAATGATTGTTGTTCATGTAATTTGAACGGAATCACGTAATGATTGTTGTTCATGTAATTTGAACTAATCACGTAATGATTGTTGTTCATGTAATTTGAACTAATCACGTAATGATTGTTGTTCATGTAATTTGAACTAATCACGTAATGATTGTTGTTCATGTAATTTGAACTAATCACGTAATGATTGTTGTTCATGTAATTTGAACTAATCACGTAATGATTGTTGTTCATGTAATTTGAACTAATCACGTAATGATTGTTGTTCATGTAATTTGAACTAATCACGTAATGATTGTTGTTCATGTAATTTGAACGGAATCACGTAATGATTGTTGTTCATGTAATTTGAACGGAATCACGTAATGATTGTTGTTCATGTAATTTGAACTAATCACGTAATGATTGTTGTTCATGTAATTTGAACTAATCACGTAATGATTGTTGTTCATGTAATTTGAACTAATCACGTAATGATTGTTGTTCATGTAATTTGAACTAATCACGTAATGATTGTTGTTCATGTAATTTGAACTAATCACGTAATGATTGTTGTTCATGTAATTTGAACTAATCACGTAATGATTGTTGTTCATGTAATTTGAACGGAATCACGTAATGATTGTTGTTCATGTAATTTGAACTAATCACGTAATGATTGTTGTTCATGTAATTTGAACTAATCACGTAATGATTGTTGTTCATGTAATTTGAACTAATCACGTAATGATTGTTGTTCATGTAATTTGAACTAATCACGTAATGATTGTTGTTCATGTAATTTGAACTAATCACGTAATGATTGTTGTTCATGTAATTTGAACTAATCACGTAAAGCTTCTAACATACCATTTTTTCTATTTTTTTTTCAAATTTTCCCTCACATTCAGCTTTACTGCAGCTTCGCAATTTTATGCATTCATTTGCATTTCTTTGCCTTAACCCCATACCATGGAGCGCCATTCTGCTCTATCTCTTGCTTTGATGGTGCAGGTTGTCATAGGCGGATTTGTCCATTTTTTTATGCTACTCGTCCATGTTAGTCTTGGTCTGCCTCTGCCTCTTTTACCTTGTATTTTCCCCTCCAGGATTACTTTTAGTAGGCTGTTGTGTCTT
Source organism: Megaustenia siamemsis (assembly GCA_032433765.1). Taxonomy (NCBI): domain Eukaryota; kingdom Metazoa; phylum Mollusca; class Gastropoda; order Stylommatophora; family Ariophantidae; genus Megaustenia; species Megaustenia siamemsis. Next base: position 16,532,369 of record JAVIAB010000101.1, read on the forward strand.
TTAACATGGCCCAAAAATCGCATTTGTCTTGTTTTCTATATATTCTAAGACGGGAATTATTCCTCGCCTTTTTCTAAGTTCTTCATTTCTGATCTTATCTCTCAGACTGTTTCCAAACATTTGTCTAACACACTTCATCTCGGTAGTCGTTATTTTTCTTATTGTTTTTCTGTCTGGAGTCCAGGTCTGTCATTTTTGGCATGATGTTGGTATGAATATTGTATTGCAGAGTGCCCGTTTTGCCTTTAGAGTTAGTTCCCTGTCGGACATCAGTGGTGCTAGTTAGGGGTCAAGAAAAAAGAAATGCATAAAAATGCGAAGTTGCACTGCTGCTAGTTGCTCGATGATTTAGCAAGATTGAGCAAATAAAAGAGGGGAGATAAATCCGTAACAAACACAGTAGCATTGTGGAATTAAACATCAAGATATGTTAAAGAATATAAATAGATAGTTAGGCGACAAACAGCCATAAAGTTAAACATACCAATATTTAGATGTATACGTTCTTCATTTTCTTATTCCTATATCCATGAGAGTCGCTGAGGCACCACTGACAGACTTAACCCATACTGATGTATGACTTAACCCACACTGATGTAAGACTTAACCCACACTGATGTATGACTTAGCACACACTGATGTATGACTTAACCCACACTGATGTAAGACTTAACCCACACTGATGTAAGACTTAACACACACTGATGTATGACTTAACCTACACTGATGTAAGACTTAACACACACTGATGTATGACTTAACCCACACTGATGTAAGACTTAACACACACTGATGTATGACTTAACCTACACTGATGAATGACTTAATCCACACTGATGTATGACTTAACCCACACTGATGTATGACTTAACCCACACTGATGTATGACTTAACCCACACTGATGTATGACTTAACCCACACTGATGTATGACTTAACCCATACTGATGTATGACTTAACACACACTGATATATGACTTAACCCACACTGATGAAAGACCTAACCCACACTGATGTATGACTTAACCCACACAGATGTATTAACCCACACTGATAAATGATCTAACCCACACTGATGTATTACTTAACCCACACTGATGTATGACTTAACCCACACTGATGTATGACTTAACAAACACTGATGTATGACTTAACCCACACTGATGTATGACTTAACCCACATTGACGTATGACTTAACCTACACTGATGAATGCCTCGACGGTAGTGTGGACCAGACTCCTGAACAGTTTCTGTGATGCATTAACAGCGCTGAACTTCGAAGTCAAACATGGCCCAGCAACATAGACATAGAACAAAAACTGTGGGCCACATGGTCCAGCAACATAGTCATAGAACACAAACTGTGGGCCACATGGCCCAGCAACATAGTCATAGAACACAAACTGTGGGCCACAAAACGAAGACCTGGAGAGAGCTGCGAACTTCGAAGTCAAATATGACCCAGCAACATAGTCATAGAACACAAACTGTAGGCCACATGACCCAGCAACATAGTCATAGAACACAAACTGTGGGCCACATGACCCAGCAACATAGTCATAGAACACAAACTGTGGGCCACATGGCCCAGCAACATAGTCATAGAACACAAACTGTGGGCCACATGGCCCAGCAACATAGTCATAGAACACAAACTGTGGGCCACATGGCCCAGCAACATAGTCATAGAACACAAACTGTGGGCCACATGGCCCAGCAACATAGTCATAGAACACAAACTGTAGGCCACATGGCCCAGCAACATAGTCATAGAACACAAACTGTGGGCCACAAAACGAAGACCTGGAGAGAGCTGCGAACTTCGAAGTCAAATATGGCCCAGCAACATAGTCATAGAACACAAACTGTGGGCCACATGGCCCAGCAACATAGTCATAGAACACAAACTGTGGGCCACATGGCCCAGCAACATAGTCATAGAACACAAACTGTGGGCCACAAAACGAAGACCTGGAGAGAGCTGCGAACTTCGAAGTCAAATATGACCCAGCAACATAGTCATAGAACACAAACTGTGGGCCACATGGCCCAGCAACATAGTCATAGAACACAAACTGTGGGCCACATGGCCCAGCAACATAGTCATAGAACACAAACTGTGGGCCACACAACGAAGACCTGGAGAGAGCTGCGAACTTCGATGTCAAACTTGGCCCAGCAACATAGTCATAGAACACAAATTGTGGGCCACAAGACCTGGAGAGAGCTGCGAACTTCGATGTCAAACTTGGCCCAGCAACATAGACATAGAACACAAATTGTGGGCCACAAGACCCGGGGAGAGCTGCGAACTTCGATGTCAAACTTGGCCCAGCAACATAGACATAGAACACAAACTGTGGGCCACATGGCCCAGCAACATAGACATAGAACACAAATTGTGGGCCACAAGACCCGGGGAGAGCTGCGAACTTCATTCTGGCGGTTGTTGAACAGACATAACATGACCGAAAGATGCTCGAACGAGGAGAGAGAGAGAGAGAGAGAGAGAGAGAGAGAGAGAGAGAGAGAGAGAGAGAGAGAGAGAGAATCGAAAGTATATGGGGAAGAAAGATGGAGTGTGCAATTGAAAAGCGGGAGCTTCATCGAGGGAGTGACAACCACTGGGTGCAAGAAAAATTTTTTAAAAAGTAAAGAGCCCCGTCAAGCCAAGTGGCGTATAGGGAACGTGATGTTAATGGACATAATTTGTATAGACATTCTACACAAGATTTTGTGTGTAATGTGTTGTTACGCATGTGGCGCTTTACTTTCCCAGAAAAAAATCATGTACCCATTTAAGGCTGGGTGAACTCGGGAGCCGTCGATCAGGATCGAACCCGACCTTTTGTCTTTTGTAGTCCAGTTCACTAACCACTGAGCTGATTGGGTCTTCTTCTTCTGCCTGTCAGCTCCCTGTGGAGCATAGGTCTTCAACAAACACTTTCCAGGCCGTTCTATTTCTTGCCATTCTTTTAAGATCATTCCATGTCTTCCCCATCATCTTCATCTCTGCTTCTATCTTTCTCCAAGAATTCCTTGGTCTTCCTCTTTGTCTTTTCCTCTGGGGATTCCAAAAAAGGGCCTGTTGTGTAATACTCTCAACTGGCTTCCGCAGTGTGTGTCCTATCCAGCACCATCGTCTTCACTGTATCTCTTTATCCACAGGTATTTGACTGGTACATTTCCATAATTCTATGTTAGTGATTTTGTCCTGCCATTTCCATCCTTTTATTCTGCGTAAGCATCCATTAATGAAAGTCTGTATCTTCATCATTGTCAATTTTGAGATGATTGGGTAGAGTAAGTTATTTTTATTAGAAATTGGTAGTATCGTGTGTAAACGTGACATGAAGACTCTGAATATAAGCCCAGCAGCCTGGGAAGACATAGTTACAGAACATAATCTTAGAAAAAACATTTTAAAGCTCCAACTCAGTCAAGAAGCTGACAGATTTATAGAAAAAGAGAGAATACACGGCGTAAGAAAAGAAAATTTAATATTTCTAGGGCGCTGCAAAATCCATAGTCAACTATAACTGACGGAGGCTACTACAATAGATGCGTAGAGAGATGGACAGAGAAGACAGCTTTATCGATACAGTGATATATATATATATATATAGATGCGTAGAGAGATGGGCAGACAGCTATATAGATATACAGATAGACATATTGCTGTACAGATACACAGATATTGATATACACATAGACACGCAGAGAGATGGATAGATAGACAGCTATGCACATATTGATACTCAGATATTGATATACATATAGATGCGCAGAGAGATGGTTATGTACATATACATATATTGATGTCATCATCATCATGTGCCATACCGGTTGGCGTAGGCGATCATGTCCTTCCACAATCTTCTATCTTCAGTGCATCGTATCAGTTCTGTTGTTGATTGTTTTCCATGCCATTACACCAAGCTATCCAGTATTTTCTCTCTTTGCCGACCACGATCTGTCTTTTCTTTTATTTTGCCAGTTGTAGACAAGTATTCCAACTTTCCTCTTCTCATGATGTGCCCGAAAAATGTTGATTGTTTCTTTCTTATGTTTTTTAGAAGCTCCCTTTTTGTGTTGACCTCTTTGAGAATTACCTCATTGGTCTGTTTCGCTGTCCAGGGAACTTTCAACATTCTTCAGAGAAATCCCATCTCTGTGGCCTCTAATCGTCTTTTCATATGTTTGTCTACTGTCCATGATTCGCTTCCATAGGTCAGAATTGGTTCTATATAGCGCCGATTAACTCTCTTTCTCAATTCTATTGACATAGATTTGTTGCATAAGATACTTTTCATTTTCTGAAATGCTATTTTGGCCTGAGCTATTCTGCTTTTTATTTCTGTGGTTCATCTTCCATCTGATGTTATTATTGTGCCCACGTATTTGACGCATTGCACTTGTTTCAGATTTTTCTCGTTTATTTTTACGCTGAATGCTGGTGGTGATTGTTTCTTTGATATGACCATTACTTCTGTTTTCTTACTATTCAGACTGAGACCTTGATATATTGATGTACATATATTGATAAATGGATTGGTATATGTGAATCGTAGACAGAATTAATCAATGGATGGATGCTTGAATGGAATTTGTAGCTGAGAGTAGACTACATTGAGAGTAGAGAGTAGTAGAGGTAGTTATCCATACCTGATAATATCTTTGGCTGGTCGTAACTTTGTCACGCATGCAAAAGTAAGATACGTCGGGAACAGAATAGCAAGAAACGTCATAAAAAGATACGTTAACGACAAAGGGGCGTCCAATGTGTCGGTATGAAGTGCATCCTGAGTTAATTCACTGAAGGCTACCCAAGCCACAGCGGTTGCTATGGAGATAAAACTGCCAATGAGAACCTTGCTATGCTGGCTTGACCAATCCCAGTGCTGCTCGTGCTTCTCTTCCGGTGTGTCGTCTTGGCTAATTGGGGCGTGGCCATTGGAGATTTCAGCTGAAGGAAACATGAAGAAATAATGAGCGAGTCAGTTAATCGATCAATCGTGGAAAATATCAGCTTTATAATTAGCAATTTTATTTAAACATTTTTACTCATGCGATTATACTGCATTACATAATGAGGAATTAATTCAAATCATCAATGGCTGCTATCTCCTCATCGAAGGTTGGCTACCATGGATCGCCATTCCGCTCTGTTTCTTGCTTTGATAGTGCAGGTTGTCATAGGCAGACTTGTCCATCTTTTGATGTTACTCGTCCATGCTAGTCTTGGTCTGCCACGGACAAGATCTCTCCATCCACCGCTATTCTTGGGCATTTTCTCTAAATCTCTCCAGTCTATGCCACGGACAAAATCATTCCATCCATTCTTATTCTTCGACATTTTCTCTACTTTTCTGAATTCTAGGCCACGGACAAGATCTCTACATTCTTTTGGACATTTTCTCTTCTTCTCTCAATTCTAGGCCGCTGACAAGATCTCTACATTCTCTTGGACATTTTCTCTTCTTCTCTCAATTCTAGGCCGCTGACAAGATCTCTACATTCTCTTGGACATTTTCTCTTCTTCTCTCAATTCTAGGCCGCTGACAAGATCTCTACATTCTCTTGGACATTTTCTCTTCTTCTCTCAATTCTAGGCCACGGACAAGATCTCTTCATTCTCTTGGACATTTTCTCTTCTTCTCTCAATTCTAGGCCGCTGACAAGATCTCTACATTCTCTTGGACATTTTCTCTCCTTCTCTCAATTCTAGGCCACGGACAAGATCTCTACATTCTCTTGGACATTTTCTCTCCTTCTCTCAATTCTAGGCCACGGACAAGATCTCTACATTCTCTTGGACATTTTCTCTCCTTCTCTCAATTCTAGGCCACGAACAAGATCTCTACATTCTCTTGGACATTTTCTCTACTTCTCTCAATTCTAGGCCACGGACAAGATCTCTACATTCTCTTGGACATTTTCTCTACTTCTCTCAATTCTAGACCGCTGACAAGATCTCTACATTCTCTTGGACATTTTCTCTACTTCTTTCAATTCTAGGCCGCTGACAAGATCTCTACATTCTCTTGCACATTTTCTCTACTTCTTTCAATTCTAGGCCACGGACAAGATCTCTACATTCTCTTGGACATTTTCTCTACTTCTTTCAATTCTAGGCCACGGACAAGATCTCTCCATTCTCTTGGACATTTTCTCTACTTCTTTCAATTCTAGGCCACGGACAAGATCTCTACATTCTCTTGGACATTTTCTCTACTTCTCTCAATTCTAGGCCACGGACAAGATTTCTACATTCTCTTGGACATTTTCTCTACTTCTCTCAATTCTAGGCCACGGACAAGATCTCTACATTCTCTTGGACATTTTCTCTACTTCTCTCAATTCTAGGCCACGGACAATATCTCTACATTCTCTTGGACATTTTCTCTACTTCTCTCAATTCTAGGCCACGGACAAGATCTCTCCATTCTCTTGGACATTTTCTCTACTTCTCTCAATTCTAGGCCACGGACAAGATCTTTACATTCTCTTGGACATTTTCTCTACTTCTCTCAATTCTAGGCCACGGACAAGATCTCTACATTCTCTTGGACATTTTCTCTACTTCTCTCAATTCTAGGCCACGAACAAGATCTCTACATTCTCTTGGACATTTTCTCTACTTCTCTCAATTCTAGGCCACGGACAAGATCTCTACATTCTCTTGGACATTTTCTCTACTTCTCTCCAACCTAAGTCAATCTTCTTGAAGGTTTCTATGGTGTCTTTTCTCCAATAACTCCTGCGCCTTCCTGGCTTTCTCTTCCCCTGTGGGTTTCAAGACAGTATCTGTTTAGTTAAGCTGACATCAAATTTTCTTAGTATGTGTCCAATTCATCTCCGTTTTCTATTTATATCTGTTGATCAATTAACCCTTGTTTTTTTGTTCTTTTCCATATATCTTCATTTCTGATCTTATCAAACCATTTGATGTTCAGAATTGTTATCAAACTGATGTTATCAAATGTTTGTACTTTTTGATAAGCATTATGTGCATGAATTATTTGTTGGTAGAAAAACACTTAAAATAAAGGACTCAGACATAATAGCAAAAAGACAGAAGTAATGGTAACAACAAAGAAAAAGACATCACCTCAGTGCACAGTAAAGACAAGTGGAACAATATTAAAACAGGTAAATGAATTGAAATATTTGGGAACTTTGTTAACCCCAGACGGAAGATGTACAAAAGAGGTGAGATGCAGAATGGCTCAGGCAAAAGCAGCTTTCCAAAAAATGAGGAAGATACTATGCAATCCATTTTTGACAATAGAAACAAGAAAAAAGAATTCTTAAATATTATGTAGAGCCTGTCTTAACATATGGATGTGAATCATGGACAACAGACAAGAAAATCACTTTAAACTGCAGAAATGTGATTTACAGAAGAATGTTGTGAATACCATGGACAGCCAAGAAGTGTAATGAAAACGTTATGAAAGAGGCCAAAACAAAAAGAGAGCTAAATTCCAATATTAGGAAGAAACAATCATCATTTTTTGGCCATGTAATGAGAAGAGAACAACTGGAATATATTGTGACAACTAGGAAAATTGAGGGACGAAGAGATAGAGGGAAGCAAAGAGAAAAGATACCAGACAGCTTAAGAGATTGGCTTGGCAGAAGGTCAACAACAGAAATGATAAATAACTGTCGACACCGAAAGTTGTGGAGAGACATGATCACCTACGACAGCAGGCCAGGTAGTTGATGATATTGATGATGATGATGATGATGGTGATGATGATGACGATGATGATGATGATGAGAATAACGCTTAAAAGAGGTATTGCAGACACATAACAAAGTGGAGACATTCTGGGCTGAAATATTTCTTTGGTAACCACAAACGTGTTGTACAGTTTAAGATACAGCTGGAACTTCCGGTCAACATGATGGATAGGCGGCAGGAACAATTAAAGGATGTGTCTGAAAAGTGTTCATTGTTACAATTTCCTCATATTCCAAGTCCGGCTTGTTGCAGGAGCTACTGAGTTAAGTGCTCTGTGCACACCGTTAGCTGTGCGTTTCATCCATTTTAATCGTGTTTCGATATTCCAATTGTTTACGATGAATGATGATATCGTATAACAGGGAACAGACGGTTGTGTTCACTTTCTGTGCGGTTTAGCCTTATGTTTTTTAGCGTGTGCTGAGACTCCTATGATGGGGACTACATCTACCTTTCTTTGTTTGGGAGATGAGTTAGTATTTCGGATGATTCCACTAGCACGGGGGCGGTTGAGCAATTATGGTTTTTAATTCGTTTGCAATGATACTGGGGCCTTCTATAACCTTAACCATAACCATAACCATAACCATAACCATAACCATAACCATAACCATAACCATAACCATAACCATAACCTTAACCATAACCATAACCATAACCATAACCATAACCTTAACCATAACCATAACCATAACCATAACCATAACCATAACGATAACCTTAACCATAACCATAACCATAAAAAGATACAGCTTCTTGTTATCAACTTGTATGTTTCCAAGAAGGAGAGTGTGTATTTTATGTTTCTTAAAAGACATTTTAAAAGACACAACAACTAAAGTATAGATGAAAAACGGCTTGATCCGTCTTCTCTCGCCGCTAGACAGTGCCGGCTCAAGGTACCGGCAACTTGGGCAATTGCCCAGGGCGCGTCATGTGGCGAGAGGCGTCATCAAGAAGCTTTCAAACAAAGAAAAAGTGGTACAAATAAATAAAATACTTGTCCAATCGTACCTCCTAAAGATGAAAAAAAAAACACCTTTATGAATGTGCATATATATATATATATATATATATATATATATATATATAATATACATATATAGAGAGAGAGAAGGCGTAGATTTTCAGCTTGGTTATGGAAGGAGCAAGCAAAGAAACGGCACTGTAGATAAAAAAAGATAGAAAACAAGGCAAGAGAAGAGTCTGTGTATGAGATAAGACAATGATCGTGTATGAGATAAGACAATGATCTATGTATGAGATAAGACAATGATCTATGTATGAGACAAGATAATGATCTATGTATGAGACAAGATAATGATCTATGTATGAGACAAGACAATTATCTATGTATGAGATAAGACAATGATCTATGTATGAGACAAAACAATGATCTATGTATGAGACAAGACAATGATGAGATAAGACAATGATGAGATAAGACAATGATCTGTGTGTCAGACAAGACAGTGAACTATGTATGAGATAAGACAATGATCTGTGTGTCAGACAAGACAATGATCTATGTATGAGACAAGATAAGGATGATACAAGACAATGATCTGTGTGTAAGACAAGACAGTGATCTATGTATGAGATAAGACAATGATCTGTGTGTCAGACAAGACAATGATCTGTGTATGAGACAAGACAATGATGAGATAAGACAATGATCTGTGTGTGAGACAAGACAGTGATCTATGTATGAGACAAGACAATGATCTATGTATGAGATAAGACAATGATCAATGTATGAGATAAGACAATGATCTATGTATGAGACAAGACAATGATCTATGTATGAGATAAGACAATGATCTATGTATGAGATATGACAATGATCTGTGTATGTGAAAAGACAATGATCAATGTATGAGATAAGACAATGATCTGTGTATGAGATAAGACAATGATCTGTGTATGAGATAAGACAATGATCTATGTATGAGATAAGACAATGATCTATGTATGAGATAAGACAATGATCTATGTATGAGACAAGACAATGATCTATGTATGAGACAAGACAAAGATCTGTGTATGAGACAAGACAAAGATCTATGTATGAGACAAGACAAAGATCTGTGTATGAGACAAGACAAAGATATATGTATGTGACAAAACAATGATCTATGTATGAGACAAGACAATGATGAGATAAGACAATGATGAGATAAGACAATGATCTGTGTGTCAGACAAGACAGTGAACTATGTATGAGATAAGACAATGATCTGTGTGTCAGACAAGACAATGATCTATGTATGAGACAAGATAATGATGATATAAGACAATGATCTGTGTGTCAGACAAGACAGTGATCTATGTATGAGATAAGACAATGATCTGTGTGTCAGACAAGACAATGATCTATGCATGAGACAAGACAATGATGAGATAAGACAATGATCTGTGTGTCAGACAAGACAGTGATCTATGTATGAGATAAGATAATGATCTGTGTGTCAGACAAGACAATGATCTGTGTATGAGACAAGACAATGATGAGATAAGACAATGGTCTGTGTGTGAGACAAGACAGTGATCTATGTATGAGACAAGTCAATGATGAGATAAGACAATGATCTGTGTGTCAGACAAGACAATGATCTGTGTATGAGACAAGACAATGATCTGTGTATGAGACAAGACAATGATATGTGTATGAGATAAGACAATGATCTGTGTATGAGACAAGACAATGATATGTGTATAAGACAAGACAATGATCGGTGTATGAGACAAGACAAGGATCTATGTATGAGACAAGACAAGGATCTATGTATGAGACAAGGCAAGGATCTATGTATGAGACAAGACAATGATATGTGTGTCAGACAAGACAATGATCTGTGTATGAGACAAGACAATGATATGTGTATAAGACAAGACAATGATCTATGTATGAGACAAGACAAGGATCTATGTATGAGACAAGACAAGGATCTATGTATGAGACAAGACAATGATATGTGTGTCAAGCAAGACAATGATCTGTGTATGAGACAAGACAATGATATGTGTATGAGACAAGACAATGATCTGTGTGTCAGGCAAGACAATGATCTGTGTATGAGACAAGACAATGATATGTGTATGAGATAAGACAATGATCTGTGTATGAGACAAGACAATGATATGTGTATAAGACAAGACAATGATCGGTGTATGAGACAAGACAAGGATCTATGTATGAGACAAGACAAGGTTCTGTGTATGAGACAAGACAAGGATCTATGTATGAGACAAGACAAGGATCTGAGTATGAGACAAGAGAATAGTCTATATATGAGAAAAAAAAATAGTGGAAAGTGCAGTTTTTGTCAGTGTCCCAAGAATACAAAGAAAATGGCAGCACTATAGATAACCATTGCAGGCGGATGTTAAAGAGATTAGAACAACATCCAAGTTTCCCCATTCAATTAAGCTTATTAAATTGTACTTTTATTTTATTAACAATTTTTATGGAAAATCTACGTCTATTTTGCTTAATTTAAACATTAATTTTGGTTACAGAGCCTATTACTTTCTTCACCTAAATGCATCAGCGAGGAAACTCTCAGCGAGGCCATTACAAAATTGGGAGCTCATAGAATTATCACGAAGAAACAAGCGACATTTTTCCGGCAAATAAGGGAAAGAGGGAAGTTGGAATACTGGATACACCTGACAAAATACAGGGAAAGAAAGATTATGGACGACAAAGAGAGAAGATATGAGATAGCATGGTGTCGTGGCACGGTAAACAGTCAACAATATAATTGATCCTTTGCAATGAGGACAAAGAATTGTGGAATGACGTATTCTCCTACGCCAGTCGGTATAGCGCATGATGATTACTTTCTTGCTTGCTTCCTGTAATTAGTGGATACATTTTTCTTTTTTCTTAAATACAGATTGTCCTGCATTTGTGTGGCAATTTAGTAATTTAGCCCTCGAGCTGCCCTCGTGGTTTAGGAGGAGAAAAATGGTAGGATCGTTTTATTTGGGGGTAAGGTGAATGCCAGACCAGAAAACAGAACAGAGAATTGAAGCCTTTGAAATGTGTATATATAGAAGAATAGGTAGAATTGGATGGAAGGACAAGAAAACAAACGATGAAGTCTTAAAACAACTAAAAATAAAAAAGAATTGCTAAATACAATTCAAACAAGACAAATGAAATTTTTGGGGCATGTTAAAAAACACAACAGCCTACTAGAAGTAATCCTGAAGGGGAAAATATAAAGTAAAAGAGGCAGAGGCAAACCAAGACTACCATGGACGAGTAACATCAAAAGATGCACAAGTCACCCTATGGCAATCTGCACCATCAAAGCAAAAGACTGAGTGGAATAACGCTCCATGGTAGCCAACCTTCGATGCGGAGACGGCACCTAATGATGATGATGAACGCGAATGCATATTTCGTGGGTTAAGGGTATCACTGAAGCATGTTCACAGCGAGGACGTGGCGAGGGATCTATGAGAAGACGTGTGGAGAATATCATTCATAATTTCACAAATTATTTACTCGGTTATCTATCCCAGCTTCATTTCCTTGACTATAATATCTATCCATTAACTCGTTTAGTACAGAAGGTTTTTATCATTTTTAGCGGTACAGATTTCAGAGACATAATTTTTCATGTTTTAAAATATTCATCTACATGTTTATTGTTATGGAAGGCCCCGGTATCACTGCAAACGAATTAAAATCCATAATTGCTCAACCGCCCGTGCTAGTGGAATCATCCGAATAAATATATCATCTCCCGAACAAAGAAAGGTAGCTGCAGTCCCCATCAAAGCAGTCTCAGCACACGCCAAAAAACATAAGACGAAACCGCACGGAAAGCGAACACAACCATCTGTTCCCCGTCATAGGATATCATCATTCATCGTAAACAATCGGAATATCAAAACACGATCAAAACGGATGAAACGCACAACTCACGGTGCGCGCAGAACACTAAACTCAGTAGCTCCTGCAGCTACTTGTTTATATTTATCTAACACTTAACATATTATATACGAATTTTGAGATAATTAAACAAGGAATTATACTTCACCAATACCAAGATGGTACGAGACATGTAAAAAGAATATGGTTTGGTGACAGTTTAGACTTATCAAATTGAGAATTACGCACTGTGCTGTTAAAAGACACAACAGCCTACTAAAAGTAATATTGGAAGGAAAAATACAAGGTAAAAGAGGCAGAGGCAGACCTAGACTAACATGGACGAGTAACATCTAAAGATGGAACAAGCCAATCTATGACAGCCTGCACCATCAAAGCAAGAAACAGAGTAGAATGGCGATCCATGGTAGCCAACCTTCGTTGCGGAGAAGGCACTCGATGATGATGATGATGATGATGATGGTGATGATGCACTGTGACGCTAAACGTACATGGCTGAAATCTGCATGGCATACGGTGAGTCGAAACGTGCGGAAAGAGTTAATCACATACTAAATCTATCTATCTATCTTTCGTTCGCCTGAAGTATTGTCTATATCTGCAATGTTGTTTCCTGTATAAATTGTACTGTCTTTTGTAATTCTTGCAGTGGCCCATATAGTTCTGTCTGTGGTGTTTTGTATCTATGGGTCAATGGATTTTATCTGTTTTATCCTTCGTTTATCTGTCATTCCTTCATTTATCTTTCAGTCCTTCGTTTATCTCTCAGACCTTAACTTATCTATCAATTTTCCACCTATTTCTTATTGGTCTACTTCTCTAATCAATTCATCCACAAATCCCATGCTTATGTGTCCCAGTTAGCAGGTAACGTCGCCACTGTTCCAGTACAATTGTGATTATATTTGCGTTCAAAAACAAGAGCCTGCCCATCAATCTATCACATTTTAAAATCACTCTCCAGTCACTTTTCCCGCTTCACATTTAAGTCATCCACCGCTCGGCCCATCACTCCACCCGCCCTCGTACAACCTTCGACAACTACTCGACACGTCATCGTCACGTAACCACAAATCATATAATCGATACGGCCCGCAATAAGATCCATCTATTAAGAATCTTCACCAGAATGTCTTCTGGAAGAGCAGGACAGTGAAATCGATTTGTCCTACAACTTAATTCAAGTTGCAGAAAAACCAGTAATCGTTAGACTGTAGGAGAGACGGTGGCAGGAGCAAGCTCAGTCTATGGAATTAAAACATGGCATGTTGCCAGGAGACTTCTAATCTACTTCTTGTACTTTTAAACGGCCCGGACACAGGTCGAAATATAGACTAGACAGTTCACAACATCACATGCATTATTAACGTACCTCGGGAACATGTAACATCAGACGAGGACAAGGCGAGGGTTTTAGAAAAAAAAAAAAAAGGGCGAGAGGTGCAAGACTAGTTTGAGCTAATTTACATATTTGGAGATTATGCACGAATAACCAAAGAAATTCATCAAATTAAAATCACTAATTCAGACAGTTCGGGCAGCTGAAGAACGACAAATGATATAAACCACGACACCTTTTCGGTATCAGTGAGAAAGGGAAAAAAAGAAGAAAGAACAAAAGAAACAAGCAGACAAACAAACAAGCAAACGGACACACACAAAAGAGGAGTAAGCAAACATACAAACAGGTAGACAACAGATTAATAAGCAAACAATCTGAGCATACAAAAAAATGAAGGAAAAAATACTAGCAAGCAAATAAAAAAATAACGTTTAGAAACAAACAAATGCACAGCCTTTTGTTTTATTTTAAAGTGGCATTTATGTTCTAATATTGGAAATTTTACAGCATTTAAGGAAGAAGATGTCTGTAGCTTGGTACATGTCACTAATTCTTATAACTGATATTTTATTAAAGTAGTTTTAGGTTAGAACACCACAAAATCTATCACTGTTAGCTCGAGACAATATTTTATGACAATCCACACACAATCTATCACTGTTAGCTCAAGTCAATTTTTTATGACAACCAACACAAAACCTATCACTGTTAGCTGAAGTCAATATCTTATGTGTAAGAGATAATCTAGCAGTTAAATCTCTTGATAACAAGATCAAGGGAGCCGCGATAGCTCAGAGGTTCTGAGTCAACTGGACTACTAAGGACAAGTGGTTGGGCTCGATCCTGATCGACGGCTTCCAGGTTCACCCAGCCTTAGATGGGCACCGGATTTTTTCTGGGAAAGTAAAACGGCATGGGCGTAATACCGACCACATTACCCCAAAAATCATGTGCCCGAAGGTCTGTAAAAATGATGGTCACTAACACCATGTACCCTACACACTACTTGAAGATCAGCGAATGGCAAATTCAATTTTCAACAACATAATTTTTTACATTTTCAGACACATCATTATTAACTGCCGGCTGAAGGTTGGCTACCATGGAGTGCCATTCCGATCTGTCTCTTGCTTTAATGGTACGGATTTTCATAGGTTGACTTGTCCATCTGTTGATGTTACTCTTTCATGTCTGTCTTTGTCTCTTTTACCTTTTATTTTCCCTTCCAAGATTACTTTTAGTAAGCTGCTGTGTCCTTTAACATGCCCCAAAAGTCTCATTTGTAAATATCCTACCAGAACCACATCAAGACTAACACATCTGTGTCTTTTAACATGCCCCAAAAGTCTCATTTGTAAATATGCTACCAGAACCACCTCAAGAATACAACTGACGTGTCTTTTAACATGCCCCAAAAGTCTCATTTGTAAATATCCTACCAGAACCATCTCAAGACTACCACTGATGTGTCTTTTAACATGCCCCAAAAGTCTCATTTGTAAATATCCTACCAGAACCACATCAAGACTAACACATCTGTGTCTTTTAACATGCCCCAAAAGTCTCATTTGTAAATATCCTACCAGAACCACATCAAGACTAACACTGCTGTGTCTTTTAACATGCCCCAAAAGTCTCATTTGTAAATATCCTACCAGAACCACCTCAAGACTACCACTGACGTGTCTTTTAACATGCCCCAAAAGTCTCATTTGTAAATATCCTACCAGAACCACCTCAAGACTACCATTGCCGTGTCTTTTAACATGCCCCAAAAGTCTCATTTGTAAATATCCTACCAGAACCACCTCAAGACTACCACTGCCGTGTCTTTTAACATGCCCTAAAAGTCTCATTTGTAAATATCTTACCAGAACCACCTCAAGACTACCACTGATGTGTCTTTTAACATGCCCCAAAAGTCTCATTTGTAAATATCCTACCAGAACCACATCAAGACTAACACTGCTGTGTCTTTTAACATGCCCCAAAAGTCTCATTTGTAAATATCCTACCAGAACCACATCAAGACTAACACTGCTGTGTCTTTTAACATGCCCCAAAAGTCTCATTTGTAAATATCCTACCAGAACCACATCAAGACTAACACATATGTGTCTTTTAACATGCCCCAAAAGTCTCATTTGTAAATATCCTACCAGAACCACCTCAAGACTACCACTGCTGTGTCTTTTAACATGCCCCAAAAGTCTCATTTGTAAATATTCTACCAGAACCACATCAACTAACACTGCTGTGTCTTTTAACATGCCCCAAAAGTCTCATTTGTAAATATCCTACCAGAACCATCTCAAGACTACCACTGCCGTGCCTTTTAACATGCCCCAAAAGTCTCATTTGTAAATATCCTACCAGAATCATCTCAAGACTACCACTGCTGTGTCTTTTAACATGCCCCAAAAGTCTCATTTGTAAATATCCTACCAGAACCACATCAAGACTACCACTGCTGTGTCTTTTAACATGCCCCAAAAGTCTCATTTGTAAATATCCTACCAGAACCACATCAAGACTAACACATCTGTGTCTTTTAACATGCCCCAAAAGTCTCATTTGTAATTATCCTACCAGAACCACATCAAGACTACCACTGCTGTGTACCGCTCAATTCTATTGTTATCCAACAGATCGATTCTCTATCACATCTTCTCTGGCCAGCACAAATGTATCTTATCTCAGACAAATCAATACTCACAGATAGGAGCTGGGATGCGCAAGGCGTGGGCTGATTGCATTAGAGGAATTAATAAATGAAGTCAAAGTCAGTGAACTAAAGTTGATCAAGATCCAGCTGGAAATGTTTGTGGTGGTTTTAGAGAACAGTGAAGTAGTCAGATCAAATATAAAGATAGAAGAGGAATGCAAATACGGTTTTAAATTATATTGATTATAAAATCGGATGAATAGGGCTCAAAAGAGTCGAATATCGTGAGACTCGTAAACTAATGAAGATAATGGTGATGATGATGATGATGATGATGATGATGAATAAAAGTAAAAGTAAAATCAGGACATAGATTAATAAGAAAAATAGTAAGAGGAATCAGAGACGGAAATAGAAGAAAATTAAAAAAATTAAAAGAAAAGCAAGAAGAATAGTAAGAAGATGAAGAAATAAAAAGAAGAGTAAGAAAGAAAACAAGTAAAAGAGAGGAAACAAACGGAAAAAGAGGAAGAACATTAAAAAAAAAAAAGCAATAACCACAAAATGAAGAGTATAAATAATGCAAGAAGTAGAAAAATAAATAAAGGTAAGGTCAATGAATAAGATAAAATCGAAGAACTAGAAACGCAAATAAAGGTAAGATCAACGAATAAGACAACATTTAAGAAGTAGAAAATTAAGATACAGAGGGAGGTCAAAAAGTAATGTACACCAATTTTTTTCTCGGCTAATAATAAAGATAGGAATATGAAATTTTGCACACTTGGAATATGACATGTTCCAATTATGTGCATCAAATTGCACAGCATTCTGATAAATATTACGCAATCTATGAACCGTTAAAATGGAGCTTGTCAACAATGTCCGTTACAAACAGCGAATTGTCATAGAATTTCTGGTTGCGGAAAAAGAAACTGTGGCAAACATTCATAAACGACTGTGTGCAGTGTACAAATGTTCTTCAGTCGATAGGAGCACAGTTAGTCGCTGGGTTCAGAGAATTAAAGCTGCAGAAAGTGTACGAGTGGAGCTGCATGATTTACCGCGTTCTGGACGTGTTGCCTCGGCTACCAGCACAGACATGTTAAACCGGGCTGATACCATTATTCGTAAGGATAGGCGTATCACTAGTCAGCAATTGGCATTGCAGCTTACAGTCAGCAAGGGAAGTGCAATCGCAATTTTTAAAACTCTCGGATATTCAAAGATTTGCGCTCGATGGGTTCCTCGGTGCCTAACAAATGATCACAGAGTTCAAAGGAAAACATTCTGTTCTGAATTGTTAGAGCGTTTCGGTGTTGAAGGAGAAATGTTTTTGTCAAAAATTGTTACCGGTGACGAAACGTGGGCACATCATTATGAGCCTGAAACAAAAATGCAGTCAATGGAATGGCATCATCCGCAGTCACCACAAAGAAAAAAATTCAAAACATCTCCATCAGCCGGAAAGGTGATGATCACTGTCTTCTGGGACATTGATGGTGTGATTCTTGTTGATGTAATGACAAGAGGTGAGACAGTTGATGTAATGACTCGACAGCTTACATCAATACACTGACAAAACTCAACAATCGGTTCCACAGAGTTCGGCCTAATAAGCCATCTGCAGATTTGTTGCTTCAACATGACAATGCACGCCCTCACACAAGTCTGGTAACACGGGAAGCAATCAACAAATTTGGTTGGACTGTACTGCCCCATCCTCCTTACAGCCCTGATCTGGCTCCCTCAGATTTCCATCTGTTTGGACCACTCAAAAAATTCCTGCGTGGGACACACTTTGACAATGATGAGGATGTGATCCGTGCAGTTAAAAAATGGCTACGCGAGCAGGACAAAACTTGGTACAAACGAGGCATTCATGACCTAGTTTCGCGTTGGCGTAAGGCAATACGCTTGGACGGAGATTATGTTGACAAATAGGTAGTGTCAAGGGGATGTTCAGCTACAATCTGTGAAAATTTCACACATTTTGCCCGAATAGTTTCCGAGAAAAAAATTGGTGTGCATTACTTTTTGACATCCCTACGTAATATATCAACAAAACAAAACAAAAAATAAAGAGTAAAGTAAATATAAACAGCCAGAGTAAATATAATGAAACGAAAGCAAGGAGTCAGTAAGAAGAAAAGAAAGAAATGGAAGAAAAATAAATCAAGTAAGAATCAGAGTAAGAGAAATAGGAAACATGAAGAAAGCAAGGAATATACAGAAAATTTAAAAAAACGAACTAGAAAAGGGAGATGACATAAAAAAAGAAATAAACGTAAAAAGAACGAAGAAAGAAATGTAAGAGAAAACGAAAGAAAAAGAAGGAAATTCTAAAGAACTCCACCTACAGAAACAAGAAAGATAAACACATTCAAACATGTCAGATCCCTACCGGAGGTATACATAAGGACCATGACTGAAACGGTCTTCTTCATTACTTGATTTCAACACTTCCTCTTGTGCCCGTGCGGGTGTATAGGGAGTTCTGGTTCTCGCCCTTTGTGCGGGTTCAACCATTGTTGTTGTTGTAGCGTTTCGCTGACGTTGTCTGTGCGTCTTACACTGGGTCTTGTATTGTTACTGTAATTGAGCTCATTTAGGAGAGTTGTAACTGTCATCTCTATTATGTTAAACAGTTTATCTAATGTCGGCTGTAACTGTGACTGTCATCTTTATTATGTTAAACAGTTTATCTAATGAGAGCTGTAATTGTAACTGTCATCTTCATTATGTTAAACAGTTTATCTAATGAGAGCTGTAATTGCGACTGTCATCTTCATTATGTTAAACAGTTTATCTAATGTCGGCTGTAATTGTGACTGTCATCTCTATTATGTTAAACAGTTTATCTAATGTCGGCTGTAATTGTGACTGTCATCTCCATTATGTTAAACAGTTTATCTAATGTCGGCTGTAATTGTGACTGTCATCTCCATTATGTTAAACAGTTTATTTAGTGTCGGCTGTAATTGTGACTGTCATCTTCATTATGTTAAACAGTTTATCTAATGTCGGCTGTAATTGTGACTGTCATCTCTATTATGTTAAACAGTTTATCTAATGTCGGCTGTAATTGTGACTGTCATCTCCATTATGTTAAACAGTTTATCTAATGTCGTGGGTAATTGTGACTGTCATCTCCATTATGTTAAACAGTTTATCTAATGTCGGCTGTAATTGTGACTGTCATCTCCATTATGTTAAACAGTTTATCTAATATCGGCTGTAATTGTGACTGTCATCTCCATTATGTTAAACAGTTTATCTAATGTCGGCTGTAATTGTGACTGTCATCTCTATTATGTTAAACAGTTTATCTAATTAGAGCTGTAATTGTAACTGTCATCTCCATTATGTTAAACAGTTTATCTAATGTCGGCTGTAATTGTGACTGTCATCTCCATTATGTTAAACAGTTTATCTAATGTCGGCTGTAATTGTGACTGTCATCTCTATTATGTTAAACAGTTTATCTAATGAGAGCTGTAATTGTGACTGTCACCTCTATATGTTAAACAGTTTATCTAATGAAAGCTGTAATTGTGACTGTCATCTCCATTATGTTAAACAGTTTATCTAATGTCGGCTGTAATTGTGACTGTCATCTCCATTATGTTAAACAGTTTATCTAATGAGAGCTGTAATTGTGACTGTCATCTCTATTATGTTAAACAGTTTATCTAATGTCGGCTGTAATTGTGACTGTCATCTCTATTATGTTAAACAGTTTATCTAATGTCGGGGGTAATTGTGATTGTCATCTCTATTATGTTAAACAGTTTATCTAATGTCGGATGTAATTGTGACTGTCATCTCCATTATGTTAAACAGTTTATCAAATGTCGGGTTTAATTGTGATTGTCATCTCTATTATGTTAAACAGTTTATCTAATGTCGGCTGTAATTGTGACTGTCATCTCTATTATGTTAAACAGTTTATCTAATGTCGGCTGTAATTGTGACTGTCATCTCTATTATGTTAAACAGTTTATCTAATGAGAGCTGTAATTGTGACTGTCATCTCCATTATGTTAAACAGTTTATCTAATGAGAGCTGTAATTGTGACTGTCATCTCTATTATGTTAAACAGTTTATCTAATGAGAGTTGTAATTGTGACTGTCATCTCCATTATGTTAAACAGTTTATCTAATGTCGGCTGTAATTGTGACTGTCATCTCCATCATGTTAAACAGTTTATCTAATGAGAGCTGTAATTGTGACTGTCATCTCTATTATGTTAAACAGTTTATCTAATGTCGGCTGTAATTGTGACTGTCATCTCTATTATGTTAAACAGTTTATCTAATGTCGGCTGTAATTGTGACTGTCATCTTTATTATGTTAAACAGTTTATCTAATGTCGGCTGTAATTGTGACTGTCATCTCTATTATGTTAAACAGTTTATCTAATGTCGGCTGTAATTGTGACTGTCATCTCTATTATGTTAAACAGTTTATCTAATGTCGGCTTTAATTGTGACTGTCATCACCATTATGTTAAACAGTTTATCTAATGTCGGCTGTAGTTGTGACTGTCATCTCCATTATGTTAAACAGTTTATCTAATGTCGGCTGTAATTGTGACTGTCATCTCCATTATGTTAAACAGTTTATCTAATTAGAGCTGTAATTGTAACTGTAATCTCTATTATGTTAAACAGTTTATCTAATGTCGGCTGTAATTGTGACTGTCATCTCCATTATGTTAAACAGTTTATCTAATGTCGGCTGTAATTGTGACTGTCATCTCTATTATGTTAAACAGTTTATCTAATGAGAGCTGTAATTGTGACTGTCATCTCTATTATGTTAAACAGTTTATCTAATGAGAGCTGTAATTGTGACTGTCATCTCCATTATGTTAAACAGTTTATCTAATGTCGGCTGTAATTGTGACTGTCATCTCCATTATGTTAAACAGTTTATCTAATGAGAGCTGTAATTGTGACTGTCATCTCTATTATGTTAAACAGTTTATCTAATGTCGGCTGTAATTGTGACTGTCATCTCTATTATGTTAAACAGTTTATCTAATGTCGGCTGTAATTGTGATTGTCATCTCTATTATGTTAAACAGTTTATCTAATGTCGGCTGTAATTGTGATTGTCATCTCTATTATGTTAAACAGTTTATCTAATGTCGGCTGTAATTGTGACTGTCATCTCCATTATGTTAAACAGTTTATCAAATGTCGGGTTTAATTGTGATTGTCATCTCTATTATGTTAAACAGTTTATCTAATGAGAGCTGTAATTGTGACTGTCATCTCCATTATGTTAAACAGTTTATCTAATGTCGGCTGTAATTGTGACTGTCATCTCCATCATGTTAAACAGTTTATCTAATGAGAGCTGTAATTGTGACTGTCATCTGCATTATGTTAAACAGTTTATCTAATGTCGGCTGTAATTGTGACTGTCATCTCCATTATGTTAAACAGTTTATCTAATGTCGGCTGTAATTGTGACTGTCATCTCTATTATGTTAAACAGTTTATCAAATGTCGGGTTTAATTGTGACTGCCATCTCTATTATGTTAAACTGTTTATCTAAAGAGAGTTATAATTATGACTGTCATCTCTATTATGTTAAACAGTTTATCTAATGTCGGCTGTAATTGTGACTGTCATCTCCATTATGTTAAACAGTTTATCTAATGTCGGCTGTAATTGTGACTGTCATCTCTATTATGTTAAACAGTTTATCTAATGAGAGCTGTAATTGTGACTGTCATCTCTATTATGTTAAACAGTTTATCTAATGAGAGCTGTAATTGTGACTGTCATCTCCATTATGTTAAACAGTTTATCTAATGTCGGCTGTAATTGTGACTGTCATCTCCATTATGTTAAACAGTTTATCTAATGAGAGCTGTAATTGTGACTGTCATCTCTATTATGTTAAACAGTTTATCTAATGTCGGCTGTAATTGTGACTGTCATCTCTATTATGTTAAACAGTTTATCTAATGTCGGCTGTAATTGTGATTGTCATCTCTATTATGTTAAACAGTTTATCTAATGTCGGCTGTAATTGTGATTGTCATCTCTATTATGTTAAACAGTTTATCTAATGTCGGCTGTAATTGTGACTGTCATCTCCATTATGTTAAACAGTTTATCAAATGTCGGGTTTAATTGTGATTGTCATCTCTATTATGTTAAACAGTTTATCTAATGAGAGCTGTAATTGTGACTGTCATCTCCATTATGTTAAACAGTTTATCTAATGTCGGCTGTAATTGTGACTGTCATCTCCATCATGTTAAACAGTTTATCTAATGAGAGCTGTAATTGTGACTGTCATCTGCATTATGTTAAACAGTTTATCTAATGTCGGCTGTAATTGTGACTGTCATCTCCATTATGTTAAACAGTTTATCTAATGTCGGCTGTAATTGTGACTGTCATCTCTATTATGTTAAACAGTTTATCAAATGTCGGGTTTAATTGTGACTGCCATCTCTATTATGTTAAACTGTTTATCTAAAGAGAGTTATAATTATGACTGTCATCTCCATTATGTTAAACAGTTTATCTAATGGGAGCTGTAATTGTGACTGTCATCTCTATTATGTTAAACAGTTTATCTAATGTCGGCTGTAATTGTGACTGTCATCTCTATTATGTTAAACAGTTTATCTAATGTCGGCTGTAATTGTGACTGTCATCTCGATTATGTTAAACAGTTTATCTAATGTCGGCTGTAATTGTGACTGTCATCTCCATTATGTTAAACAGTTTATCTAATGTCGGCTGTAATTGTGACTGTCATCTCTATTATGTTAAACAGTTTAATGTCGGCTGTAATTGGGACTGTCATCTCTATTATGTTAAACAGTTTATTTTATGAGAGCTGTAATTGTGACTGTCATCTCTATTATGTTAAACAGTTTATCTAATGAGAGCTGTAATTGTGATTGTCATCTCTATTATGTTAAACAGTTCACCTAATGAGAGCTGTAATTGTGACTGTCATTTCTATTATGTTAAACAGTTCACCTAATGAGAGCTGTAATTGTGACTGTCATCTCCATTATGTTATAGCATTTATCTTTACTTGTGATGTTTCAGGCTGCAGCTTTCATGTTTGTTGTGAAATAAATCTCTCTAATTAAAGACAATTTTGGGTCAGTTTTCTGGAGAAAAAAACTACAGAAACAGAATAAGTGGAGAATAACATAGAAAAATGATGTTTTCATTGCTAAAAACATTCCATCAGAAGTGAACTAAGAAGTGCGATTATCTGCTATGTTTGTTTTCTGATTTGTGCTATGATTTTTTGTGTAACCTTGCACGCAATTCACCCTCCCCTCCCCCTTTTTTTGCCACCAGCGCCGTAAATTTCTTTTTGACTAAAATCAGCTCTCGCGGCATTCGCCCCTCTCGTTCTACCCAAACCACGCCTTTGACAGCAATATCACGTGATTTGGCAAAAAAAAAAAGAGACCTGTCTTTATTTAGCCGTGGAGGGCATGCCCGTTAAAAAGTTGAAGGTCAGGCTCTAATTAAACAGAAAAAAAACTATTGGTTTTTATGTTTAAAACAAATGGAAGAATGCTTAAATGAACCCAAAAATAGAATTATTTGAAGCATCGAAACATGAGAAATTAATAGGACAATAGCAGAATAAATGTTAACAGAATAAATGTTAACAGAATAAAACACGCTCTTAGACGTTAACATTTATAGAGGCGTTATTTTATTCAGTTTTCAGTATACAGCTTTCGTGGGGGAAAAACATACAAAACAAAAGCTGCCGTTTGTCCCATATTTTATACTTTTTGAGGTGTTAAGTATTTCCTGTAACCAATATTTTTTTTGCTTCATCATCATTAAGTACCGAGCCTGATGGCATAGGTGTTCATGTGTTTCCACAACTTTTGATCTCGACAGTTATTTATCATTTCTGTTGTTGACCTTCTGTCAAGCTATTCTATTAAGCTGTCCTTGTATCTTTTCTCTTTGCTTCCCTCTATCTCTTCGTCCCTCAATTTTCCCAGTTGTTACAATATATTCCAGCTGCTCCCTTCTCATAACATGGCCAAGAAATGATGATTGTTTCTTCAAAATATTGGAAATTAGCTCTCTTTTTGCTTTGGCCTCTTTAAGAACGTTTTCATTACTCTTCTTAGTTGTTCATGTTATTCTCAACATTCTTCTGTAAAACCACATTTCTAGCCTCCAGTGATTTTCTTGTCTGCTGTCCTATTGTCCGTGATTCACATCTATATGTTAATCACTGGCTCTACATACTATTTAAGAACTATTTTTTAAATATATCTGGGTGGTAATATAGATAAAGAGGGAGGAACAGAAAATGATACCAAAATAAGGATATCAAAAGCAAGAGGAGCTTTTGTTGCACTGGGAAACATATGGAAGTCCAAAGAAATTAGGTTAAATACTAAAATAAAAATTTCCAACACCAATGTTAAGGCGGTCCTATTGTATGGCTGTGAAACATGGAGAACAACAAAATTGACAATCATGAAGATACAGACTTGGTAATAACTGATAGTGACAGACCTGATAATGGCAGTACAAAATCACTAACATAGAATTATGGAAATCTACCAGTCAAATGGGTGTCCGGTTAGCGCAATCGATAGGCGGTTGGCTTACCACGGCAATAGCCGGGGTTCGTAATCCTGGCGAGGACACCTGGGTTTTACTAATTCCCTAAAAATTAGTAGGAGCCGCGATAGCTCAGTGGTTAGTGAACTGGACTACTACGGACAAGGGGTAGGGTTCGATCCCAACCGACGGCTCCGGGTTCACCCAGCCTTAAATGGGTACCGGATTTTTTCTGGGAAAGTAAAAGCAGCACGGGCGTAATACCGACCACATTACCCCAAAAATCAGGTGCTGAAGGTCTGTAAAATATAGGGTCACTAACACCATATTTCCCTATACGCCACTTGGCGTGACGGGGGGTACTTTACTTTTTTACCAGTCAAATACCAGTGGATAAAGAGATACAGCGAAGACGATGGCGCTGGATAGGACACAAACTACGGAAGCCAACTGAGAGTTTTACACAACAGGCCCTTTTTTGGAATCCCCAGGGGAAGAGACAAAGAGGAAGACCAAGGAATTCTTGGAGAAGACAGATAGAAGCAGAGATGATGGGGAAGACATGAAATGATCTTAAAAGAATGGCAAGAAATAGAACGACTTGGAAAGTGATTGTTAAAGACCTATGCTCCACTGGGAGCTAAAAAGGTAGAAGAAAGAAGAAGCAGTGTTGGATCTTATTATAAAGCAATCCGACAAGTAGTTGTTTGTTGTTAGGATCATCATCACTGCACACCTGACCCACCCATGGGGAAAGCATCCATTAATGAATGAATGTCTGTATCTTCATGATTGTCAATTTTGTTGTTCTCCATGTTTCACAGCCATATAATAGGACCGACTTAACATTTGAGTTGAAATTTTTTATTTTTGTATTTAACCTAATTTCTGTGGATTTCCATATGTTTCCCAGTGCAATGAAAGCTCCTCTTGCTTTTGACATCCTTTTTTTTTTAATTTTTATTTTTATTTTGGTATCATTTTCTGTTCCTCCGTCGAGTAAGATCTAAAAGTCGACAAATTAATGAAATAATAGAGAAAGATCTAAAAGTCGACAAATTAATGAAATAATAGAGAAAGATCTAAAAGTCGACAAATTAATGAAATAATAGAGAAAGATCTAAAAGTCGACAAATTAATGAAATAATAGAGAAAGATCTAAAAGTCGACAAATTAATGAAATAATAGAGAAAGATCTAAAAGTCGACAAATTAGTGAAATAATAGAGAAAGATCTAAAAGTCGACAAATTAATGAAATAATAGAGAAAGATCTAAAAGTCGACAAATTAATGAAATAATAGAGAAAGATCTAAAAGTCGACAAATTAATGAAATAATAGAGAAAGATCTAAAAGTCGACAAATTAATGAAATAATAGAGAAAGATCTAAAAGTCGACAAATTAATGAAATAATAGAGAAAGATCTAAAAGTCGACAAATTAATGAAATAATAGAGAAAGATCTAAAAGTCGACAAATTAATGAAATAATAGAGAAAGATCTAAAAGTCGACAAATTAATGAAATAATAGAGAAAGATCTAAAAGTCGATAAATTAATGTAATAACGGAGATAGATCTAGAAGTCGATAAATTATTGAAATAACAGAGAAAGATCTAAAAGTCGATAAATTAATGAAATAAAGTCGATAAATTAATGAAATAACAGAGAAAGATCTAGAAGTCGATAAATTAATTAAATAACAGAGAAAGATCTAAAAGTCGATAAATTAATGAAATAACAGAGAAAGATCTAGAAGTCGATACATTAATGAAATAACAGAGAAAGATCCAGAAGTCGATACATTAATGAAATAACAGAGAAAGATATAAAATTTGATAAATTAATGAAATAACAGAGACAAATCTAAAAGGCGATAGATTAATGAAATTGCAAACAAAGATCTAGAAGTCGATACATTAAAAAATGAGATATGGCAGCATCCATTTTTGGCCTACCCTTTTAAACGTTTGACTGTCAAGGTTCTTTAACGTACACAGAGTTCACACGGGACCTTCTACTTTGTTCGCAGCTATCCGAGATGGTTAGTCGTCGAATTTCACTTCCCACAGACAAGAAGAGGAAAAAGCCACGAAGAAACCATGGATTTAATGAGAAAAGTTGTTAACACCCCAGGCCAGATTTCAATCCTGGACCTTGGAATCAAGGGGAAATGTAAATTAAAATTGTAAAAAAAAAAAAAAATAGCAAAATGTTACATCTTCTCAATATTCCTATATGGTGCAGAAACATGGACACTAGACCAGAAAACAGAACAGAAAATTGAAGCCCTTGAAATGTGGATTTATAAAAGAATAAGTAGAATTGGATGGAAAGGAAAGAAAACAAACGATGAAGTTTTAAAACAACTAAAAATGAAAAGAGAACTACTAAACACAATTAGAACAAGACAAATGACATGGGTCATGTTAAAAGACACAACAGCTTAATAAAAGTAATATTGGAAGGGAAAATACAAGGTAAAAGAGGTAGAGGCAGACCAAGGCTAACATTGACGAGTAACATCAAAAAATGGAAAAGTCAATCTATGACAATTTGCACCATCAAAGCAAGAGACAGAGTTGAATGGCGCTCCATGGTAGCCAACCTTCGATGCTGAGACGGCACTCGATGATGATGATGATGATGATGGTGATGATGATGATGATGATGATGATGATGAATAAAAAAAATAGAAAAAAAAATGGCATGGTTAAAGTTTCACGAAATAAGTGGGCAACATAAAACAGAACTACGCTTCAGCGCAATAGGCCTTCGATATGATCAAACATACAAAACACGTAGAAATAGGAATTTACCATTTAAAAAAATAATAATAATAATAAAAATGCATTTCCGGTCAATATGGCGGATTGGTGGCAGGAACCGTTAAAGGCTGTGTCTGAAAAATGTTTCTTGTTGCAGTTTCCTCATATTCCGAGTTCGGCTTGCTGCATGAGCTACTGAGTTAAGTGCTCTGTGCACACCGTGAACTGTGTGTCTCATCCGTTTTGATCATGTTTCGATATTCCAATTGTTTACGATGAATGATGATATCGTGTGACGGAGAACAGCTGGCTGTGTTCACTTTCTGTGCGGTTTCGCCTTATGTCTTTTGGCGTGTGCTGAGACTGCTATGATGGGGACTGCAGCTACCTTTCCTTGTTTTGGAGATGAGATACTAATTCGGATGATTCCACTGGCACGGGCGATTAAGCAATTATGGATTTTAATTAGCTTGCAGTGATACCGAAGCCTTTCATAACCACAAATAATAATAAAATATATAATAATACCGAACTAGAAGATTTTTTTTTTTCGTTCGCCAGCCAAATACGAAGTCCCTAGAGACTAGAAACTGAATTTTGCATGTTCATCCATTTTTCCCTGGCAGCCGTGTGGACAGCATCCTCGCCGCACAGGCAGATAACTCCGACTTCGGAGGTTCTCATATTTTTTTTTCCGCCGATGAGTAATTCACGTTTCAAATAGGGCCTCGCTGCAACTGGGATTTGAACCCACAACCTCTCTGCCTCGAGACCAACCAGTCCCCCAGAAGAAGAAATGAAAGGAAAATAAAAACCTTCTTATTCATAGACTGATGTCTTACCTGTAGACCGCGTTCTCCTCATCTACTTAAACAATAATCAATATACACATTAACAACAACAACAATAACAACAACAAAACATCAACAAAAACATCATCAAAAATCAAAATAAATACAAAATTACCTTCAACATCAGTTGTTTCCGCCTGGGACAACACCGGCATCTCAAATCGAACAATTCTGTTGGCGGTTTTGATGCTGCAGTTGCTGAAGATGCTGACGTCACTTCCGTTACCATCACCTATTTCGCTGCCTCGGCATCCCGTGAGAGCACCAGCACTGTGTCTTCGTCCACTGTTACTGGAGACACCAGCCTTGTCCGTGGTTGAGTTGTGTTGTTAGATTAGTTGTTGTAGTCACTGTTACTGGACACACCAGCCTTGTCCGTGGTTGAGTTGTGTTGTTAGGTTAGTTGTTGTAGTCACTGTTACTGGACTCACCAGCCTTGTCCGTTAGCTGTGTTGTCACGTTCGCTGATGTAGCCACTGTTACTGGACTCACCAGCCTTGTCCGTGGTTGAGTTGTGTTGTTACGTTAGCTGTTGTAGTAGTCACTGTTGCTGGACTCACCAGCCTTGTCCGTGGTTGAGTTGTGTTGTTAGGTTAGTTGTTGTAGTCACTGTTACTGGACTCACCAGCCTTGTCCGTTAGCTGTGTTGTCACGTTCGCTGATGTAGCCACTGTTACTGGACTCACCAGCCTTGTCCGTGGTTGAGTTGTGTTGTTACGTTAGCTGTTGTAGTAGTCACTGTTACTGGACTCACCAGCCTTGTCCGTGGTTGAGTTGTGTTGTTAGGTTAGTTGTTGTAGTCACTGTTACCGGACACACCAGCCTTGTCCGTGGTTGAGTTGTGTTGTTACGTTCGCTGATGCAGCCACTGTTACTGGACTCACCAGCCTTGTCCGTGGTTGAGTTGTGTTGTTACGTTCGCTGTTGTATTCACTGCTACGGGCATTCTCTCTTTGCCCAAATGAAGCTACCACTGGTCGTGCATCTATAACTCAGACCACGGTTACAGAGACGACGGTGGTTGTATGCGAACGTTTTCAATATTAATATAAACCAAAGAAGATACCATTGGTCATGTATTCTTCATCTCGTGGACAACACTACCACAATAACATTTATGATAATTAAGTTTCTATAACGCAGACTATGGTTATAGTGATGGATGACTGTGGCTGTATATGAATGTTATCAATATTAGTATAAGACAAAGAAGCTACCGCTGGTCATTTCCTTGACTCCTTTGGCACTGACATCATGGTAATTAAGTCCTTGTAACGCAGACTGTGGTTGTAGTTATATGTGCTTGTTCGCATTAAGATGTAGTCACCACTGGTCTTTTTCTTTATCCCGTGGACACACTCAACACATTCATTATTGTGGTATTTAGGTCTCTCTAAATATCGCCATGGTTGTAGTTATGGTTGTAGTTATGGTTGTAGTTATGGTTGTAGTTATGTGTGCTTGTTTTGAAAGTGCGGTTTAAAATGTACTTACCACTTGTCTTTTTGTTTACTCCGTGGACACACCTACCACAATCATTATTGTGGTAATTAGGTATATTCAAATATAACCGTGGTTGTAATGATGGTTGTTGTTATATGGTAGTGTTCCTGTAATCTAACGTCACCACCGTATTAGTTTTCTTTACTCTGAGGGTTACTATACTCATCATTGCGATAGTTTGCCCTGTATAAGTCTGGTCTTCTATAGCAAATGTTGTCTTGTACATAAATGCTCTGACAACTTCAGGCATCTACCACTAATCGTGTTCTCTTTCGTTTCATGAGAAATGCTGCTGCAGACAAAGTTTTTACTATTAAACAGTTGTTAATCAAAGGCTACGGGAAGCAATTCCGAAAAAAAAATAATTGTTGTTGAAGACTGATGCAACGGTCCGTAAGGTATAAGACACAGTTAACGCAATCCGTTGTTAAATGCGTACCAAAGAAGATGAAGTTAGTCCTGACGAACCATCATACACTTAGGTGAAAGACAAATCTGATACAACACAAGATAGGTACGACTTGTTAATCCTGCAGCATTGATTTCTAGAAGGAAACATCTAAAAAAAACACTAACAAATGTTGTTATGCATTAAGGTAAAAGATATCCCAATTCTAGACAAACTCCGAATAAATCCGAGCTCAGACTAACTTACAGAACCAGATTCTAAAAATAGTGCATCGGAAATCCACCAAAACTAGTTCACAGCATCTAGTACGTTAAAGTAGTCATTATCAAACGCAGGGGAACAAAAACAAAAACCACAACTAGTCCTTGACTAATCAATTTGTGTCAGTTGTTGACAGGTACGCAAATATAGTATTCAAACGTTCTGTTTCACTCATAGTCCTGATGACCCTTGCTGTCTGTCGTGAATCCTGGTAGAGTTGGTGTATTACAAAACATCTATTACTAATAGCGTTAAAAAAACCATACAAATAGGTCATGTATTCTTAGAAACAATCGTTATTAATCCAAGTTAGCAACAGTCGAGGACAGAATTAATGTTGTGTAGAGGGGAACTTATTCTTTGACAACTTCCAGTTTGAGAATTGAGACTGAAAGAGTTACTTTTGCCTTTAAATGAGTTTCAAATATACAAGTGAATGCAGCTGGACCTAGACTTGAAACAACTGTAAAGATGTCAGTGATTTATCCGCTTCCGTGAAGATCAGTCAGTGAACCAGAACTGAACGAGACCCTACTTTATCTCCACTCGATGACCTTGGAAACAAACAAACCTGGCCCAGCTAGTAATCATCGAAGAGGGAAGGCAAACTTGGTACCTGAAATGCATTTGTAAAGTCGGATGTATTGGGTCGAAATGTGCATATATCGCAACACAACCAAACTACACTCTGCACTCTCGGCGCTACAGCCAACGATTGTGATTGTCCTTAGTTGAAATGGTCATTGTAGCGACGTTGTAGTGACCGTCATTTTTTGGTCTTCATTGTCCAAACCAAGCTCCAGATTTAACTCTGCAACTGCTACTGTTTCTCTACTGCCAAATTTCCACAAATGTTCATGTCTTCTAAAAAATAATTATGTCACACGTCGAAAAATATGGGACACATAAATATTACACATAGTATATACTCAAGAGCGGAGTTTCTTTCTTTCCCTCTCTCTATCTCTCTCTCCTCTGTTAACGGTGCTAGTATATCGTCAATGAATGGAAACCATCATCAGAGCAGTAATTTTTAAATAGAAAATGACGTCACACGTCTTTATGTGAAGCGGCAGATGTCGATCTTGCTTGTTGGCTTGTCTCCGCCCACGGGCTCTGAAGAGTTAATCTGCAGAAAGAAAGAGGTTTGTTACCTGGATATCGAATGATTGTGAAAGGGTGAAGGTAGCAATGTGGGGATTGGGGTGAGTGGTATGTATGGATTGTAAATCTATAGTGTGGAATGTGAGGATTGTAAAGGTAAAGGTAAGGTAAAGTACGAGACTTGAACCGGCGTCTTAGCACGCGAGTATATACCCATATGTGCTCGGCCGCCTATCCAGAAATGTTCAAGGATGTGAGGATTGTATACATATGGAGTGGTATGTATGGATTGTTTACATATGGAGTGGTATGTGAGGACTGTAAACCTATAGAGTGTGGTATGTGTGGATTGTAAACCTATATTGTGGTATGTGAGGATTGTATACATATGGAGTGGTAAGTAGTATACAAGGGTGTAACTGAGTCGCATTTGACCCGTAAATTAACAAAGATATATAGTGTGGTGCGCGGCGCACCACATGTACATGAGAGACAGGGGGGAGTTAACCGTGACATTTCGTGTCGGGATGTTGACCTCTAGTCCCGGTGACCTCGGAAGTGACCTGTTTATGTCTGGTGTGCGCTGACTTTGGAGCGCTTAGTGTACTTGAGCGATAGTGATAGGTTAGTAGATTATACAACATCATTGACAAACAATCAATATAAAACAGAAGACAAAGATATATTTTATTCTTTTATTATCTCAATAGGTGTATAACATACATTGATATTATATAACATTACAAAATACTCATTACATTGAGTAAATATATAGTACAAGGATAACAATTATTTATAGCTATGTAGTTGGGTGTCTGCTTAGCTCTATGTCATAAATGAAGCATAAGGGGTGAAACTGTTAGAGATTGCTGGGTAGTCTAAGCTGGTAGTGTAAAGAGTTAAATATCTAGAGGCGTAGTCGAGACGTTATCATCAGCTACCTTTCTTTTTATATAGAAACAGGAAAGAGCATTTCTTGTTTGACTGTAGGAAAATATGGAATTATTTAAGACTTTGAATCCTACATTTTTCCCACCCTTGGCCTTTTGCGTGGCGAGAACCTCTAAAAACATATCTTTATCTAATTTGTTGTGTTGCTTGCTTAGCCCTTTACAACTGATTTTATCGTAATCCCCACTACAATGGTACGTCTTACTACATAAGCTAACAAGAGCTGTCCCTTCGTACTCTAGTTTAAAAAGCCCAGGCGTTCGTTTGGTGTACGCTTTAACGCCCTTACAGTTTATACAGTCTGTCTTGCTAGTATGTTCATCGCAGCGATGGGTGTATGGAGGTCGCCTAGTGTGTAATAAGGGCTGTATAGGGGTCGGCTAGTATGTCGTGATGGGTGTACGGAGGTCGTCTAGTGTGTCATATTGGGTGTATAGAGGGCGTTTAGTGTGTCATGATGGTTGTATAGGGGTCGTCTAGTGTGTCATGATGGTTGTATAGGGGTCGTCTAGTGTGTCATGATGGTTGTATAGGGGTCGTCTAGTGTGACGTGATGGGTGTACGGAGGTCGTCTAGTGTGTCATATTGGGTGTATAGAGGGCGTCTAGTGTGCCGTGATGGGTGTACGGAGGTCGTCTAGTGTGTCATATTGGGTGTATAGAGGGCGTCTAGTGTGTCATGATGGTTGTATAGGGATCGTCTAGTGTGTCATGATGGTTGTATAGGGGTCGTCTAGTGTGCCGTGATGGGTCAATGGAGGTCGGCTAGTATGTCGTGATGGGTGTACGGAGGTCGTCTAGTGTGTCATATGGGGTGTATAGAGTGCGTTTAGTGTGTCATAATGGTTGAATAGGGGTCGTCTAGTGTGTCATGATGGTTGTATAGGGGTCGTCTAGTGTGCCATGATGGGTACATGGAGGTCGGCTAGTATGTCGTGATGGGTGTACGGAGGTCGTCTAGTGTGTCGGGATGGCTGAATGTAGGTTCTGTCTAGTGTGTCATATTGGGTGTATAGAGGGCGTCTAGTGTGTCATGATGGGTGTATGTAGGTCGTTTAGTGTAGCGTGAGGGGTGTATGGAGGTCGTCTACTGTGTCGTGAGGGGTGTATGGAGGTCATCTGGTGTGATATAAGGCTGTATGCCGGGCGTCTAGTGTGACATGAGGGCTGTATGGCGGTTGTCTGGTATATCATACTTTAATCAACCAATAAGAAAAATGAAGGAACATTACATTCAACATTACTTATCTTAACTACTTTACATCAATACAGTTGAATAACGTGTTATCGTTAAGTCTTACCATACTTTAAGAGAAAACATTCAAACTTACAGTATAAAATATAGTCTCAATCATCTACACTGAATATAACCTATTATCGATAACCCTTAACATACTTTAAGAGAAAACAATCCAACTTACTGTGCAAATATAGTCGCCGCTAGAATGAACAGTAACTTTCCTTGAATCAACCAAACTTATAACGCCGTCTAGTTTAAATATAGCCTGGTAAGAAATGAATAAATTAACCAATCAGCGAGTGACTATGCCAACATCGACTGATATCGGGATTAACCAATCAGAGAAGAGTATTAGTATAGGAGGCGGGGACAAAGAAATGACCGACAGGGGGATTAACCAATCAGAGAAGCGCGTTAGCCGAAGCGTAGGTAGTGGCTGTCGGGTCAGTGGTGGGGGAAAGAAGGCGGGGTGGTGGATTACTTGAACTCATTTTGACCCCTGAGCCAATTCCAGAAGAGTTCTATGACCTCATTTTGACCGCTGAAGGCTTTAATACCAGTGTTGCCCACTTCAACGAACGACAGACATCATTAAAGGTGATTAATTCAGCTCTTAGACTTTGGAGTTCCATATCTTTATCACTTCAACGAATGACAGACAACAGTAAAGATGATCATTTCAGGTAAGAAAACTTAGTTTCAAACCCTAAAATTTTGGTTCATACTCACAAAGTTGAACTCAAAACCCTAAAAATTTAGTCCCAAAGTCGTAATTGTTAGACACGAAAGTCGTAAATGTTATATGCAAAGTCCAACAGATTGGTAGACAACCTAAACTCAGAATAGTTAGACACAAAGCCCAACAATTTATAGGCAAAGTCCAAAAAGTTACTCCAAAAGACAACTAATATAACACTTAAGCCCAAAATTTCGTCTCATAACCAAAAAGTTGAACTCAAAACCCTAAAAAACTTAGTCCCAAAGTGGTACTAGTTCACCACAAAAGGTGTAAATGTTATATTCAAATCCAAAAGTTTGTCAAAAAGACAACCCAAACTCAAAATAGTTAGACACGAAAGGTCAAAAAAAGTATATGCAAAGTCCAAAATGTTACTCCAAAAGACAACTAATATAACTCTTAAGCCCAAAATTTCGTCGCATAACCAGTTGAACTCAAAACCCTAAAAAACTTAGTCCCAAAGTGGTACTAGTTCACCACAAAAGGTGTAAATGTTATATTCAAATCCAAAAGTTTGTCAAAAAGACAACCCAAACTCAAAATAGTTAGACACGAAAGGTCAAAAAAAAAGTATATGCAAAGTCCAAAATGTTACTCCAAAAGACAACTAATATAACTCTTAAGCCCAAAATTTCGTCGCATAACCAATTGAACTCAAAACCCTTCAAAATTTAGACCGAAAGTCAAAATAGTTAGACACGAAAGACCAAATAGTTATATTCAAAGTCCAAAAGTTTGTCAAATGACAACCCAAACTCAAATAGTTAGACATGAAAGGTCAAAAAAGGTATACTCAAAGTCCAAAATGTTACTTCAAAAGACAACTAATATAACAACAAGCCCCAAAACTTCGTATCATAACCAAAAAGTTGAACTCAAAACCCTAAAAAAGTGTCCACTTATCAACCAAAGTCTTTAATACAGCTGAGAAAACCCTAATAATAATTACAATTTACTAAAAATGTTGCCCTTGATGATAGTTGCGACTGTGTCTAAATCATTATTGAAAATATTCATAGAACTCTAGTAAAAACCAAACACACTAAAACACCACATTGAAAGAATGAACTTAAAGTTCACGCCCCTGTCACAACTCTGCTAAGAAAAGTACTGCAAAGCATGAAAGTTATGTCCCCTGCTATAACTCTACTAAACGAAAGTATTACCAAACACGTAGGTTACACTCCTGCCATAACCCACTAAGAAAAACAAGATTTTGCTTAAAATACCACATTTATGATTGTTACGCCCCTTGTCCCTTTATGAGGGGACGCCCATGAAACTGTTAAAAATAGTAAATTTAACCTAGTGGCATAACCCAGATGTTATATTAGACATCCCCATAGCAAAAATTTACTTAAAAGTCACTTTTATGGTGGTTACGCCCCTTGACCCTTTATGAGGGGACGCCCATGAAACTGTTAGAAATAGTAAATTTACACTCTAGGGTTACTCCAAACTTTACATTAGACACCCCCATAGCAAAAATTTTGCTTAAAAGTCACTTTTATGGTTGTTACTCCCCTTGAGCCTTTATGAGGGGACGCCCATGAAACTGTTACAAATAGTAAATTTAACCTAGTGGCATACCCCAGATGTTATATTAGACATCCCCATAGCAAAAATTTACTTAAAAGTCACTTTTATGGTGGTTACGCCCCTTGACCCTTTATGAGGGGACGCCCATGAAACTGTTAGAAATAGTAAATTTACACTCTAGGGTTACTCCAAACTTTACATTAGACACCCCCATAGCAAAAATTTGCTTAAAAGTCACTTTTATGGTTGTTACTCCCCTTGAGCCTTTATGAGGGGACGCCCATGAAACTGTTACAAATAGTAAATTTAACCTAGTGGCATACCCCAGATGTTATATTAGACATCCCCATAGCAAAAATTTACTTAAAAGTCACTTTTATGGTGGTTACGCCCCTTGACCCTTTATGAGGGGACGCCCATGAAACTGTTAGAAATAGTAAATTTACACTCTAGGGTTACTCCAAACTTTACATTAGACACCCCCATAGCAAAAATTTGCTTAAAAGTCACTTTATGGTTGTTACTCCCCTTGAGCCTTTATGAGGGGACGCCCATGAAACTGTTACAAATAGTAAATTTAACCTAGTGGCATACCCAGATGTTATATTAGACATCCCCATAGCAAAAATTTACTTAAAAGTCACTTTTATGGTGGTTACGCCCCTTGACCCTTTATGAGGGGACGCCCATGAAACTGTTAGAAATAGTAAATTTACACTCTAGGGTTACTCCAAACTTTACATTAGACACCCCCATAGCAAAAATTTGCTTAAAAGTCACTTTTATGGTTGTTACTCCCCTTGAGCCTTTATGAGGGGACGCCCATGAAACTGTTAAAAATAGTAAATTTAACCTCTAGGCTTACCCCAAACTTTATATTTAGCATCCCCGTATCAAGAAGTTACATAAAAACAACTTTTGAAATTACTACCCCTGTACCCATTTTTGGCGGTTACGCCCATGAAACTGTTAAAAATAGTCAATTTAACATCTAGACATACCCCAAACTTTATATTAAGCATCCCCGTATCAAGAATTTACATAAAAACACCTTTTGAAATTACTACCCCTGTACCCATTTTTGGCGGTTACGCCCATGAAACTGTTAAAAATAGTAAATTTAACATATAGACAAACCCCAAACTTTATATTAAGCATCCCCGTATCAAGAATTTACATAAAAATCACTTTTGAAATTACTACCCCTGTACCCATTTTTGGCGGTTACGCCCATGAAACTGTTAAAAATTGTCAATTTAACATCTAGACATAGACAAAAAATCAACCAAAAATTAGTAGTATACAATGTCAATTAGGATTAGACTCTCATATAAGAAAAAAATGAAGACTCTCATATAAGGAAAAAAAGAAATCTGCGTTGATCTGCGTGTAGACTATTTATATAAGGATTTATCTGCGTTTGAACGCAGTTTTGGGGTCCCTAATTGACATTGTATACTACTAATTTTTGGTTGATTTTTTAGGCAAATTTGATACATGGGCGTGTCACATATTATGTTTGATGTATGCCAATAGGTAAACTTCAATTTTTTTATCGATTTCATGGGCGTAACCGCCAAAAATGGGTACAGGGGTAGTAATTTCAAAAGTTGTTTTTATGTAAATTCTTGATATGGGGATGACTAAAATGAAGTTTGGAGTATGTCTAGATGTTAAATTGACAATTTTTAACAGTTTCATGGGCGTAACCGCCAAAATGGGTACAGGGGTAGTAATTTCAAAAGTGATTTTTATGTAAATTCTTGATACGGGGATGCTTAATATAAAGTTTGGGGTTTGTCTATATGTTAAATTTACTATTTTTAACAGTTTCATGGGCGTAACCGCCAAAAATGGGTACAGGGGTAGTAATTTCAAAGGTGTTTTTATGTAAATTCTTGATACGGGGATGCTTAATATAAAGTTTGGGGTATGTCTAGATGTTAAATTGACTATTTTTAACAGTTTCATGGGCGTAACCGCCAAAAATGGGTACAGGGGTAGTAATTTCAAAAGTTGTTTTTATGTAACTTCTTGATACGGGGATGCTAAATATAAAGTTTGGGGTAAGCCTAGAGGTTAAATTTACTATTTTTAACAGTTTCATGGGCGTCCCCTCATAAAGGCTCAAGGGGAGTAACAACCATAAAAGTGACTTTTAAGCAAATTTTTGCTATAGGGGTGTCTAATGTAAAGTTTGGAGTAACCCTAGAGTGTAAATTTACTATTTCTAACAGTTTCATGGGCGTCCCCTCATAAAGGGTCAAGGGGCGTAACCACCATAAAAGTGACTTTTAAGTAAATTTTTGCTATGGGGATGTCTAATATAACATCTGGGGTATGCCACTAGGTTAAATTTACTATTTGTAACAGTTTCATGGGCGTCCCCTCATAAAGGCTCAAGGGGAGTAACAACCATAAAAGTGACTTTTAAGCAAATTTTTGCTATGGGGGTGTCTAATGTAAAGTTTGGAGTAACCCTAGAGTGTAAATTTACTATTTCTAACAGTTTCATGGGCGTCCCCTCATAAAGGGTCAAGGGGCGTAACCACCATAAAAGTGACTTTTAAGTAATTTTTGCTATGGGGATGTCTAATATAACATCTGGGTATGCCACTAGGTTAAATTTACTATTTGTAACAGTTTCATGGGCGTCCCCTCATAAAGGCTCAAGGGAGTAACAACCATAAAAGTGACTTTTAAGCAAATTTTTGCTATGGGGGTGTCTAATGTAAAGTTTGGAGTAACCCTAGAGTGTAAATTACTATTTCTAACAGTTTCATGGGCGTCCCCTCATAAAGGGTCAAGGGGCGTAACCACCATAAAAGTGACTTTTAAGTAAATTTTTGCTATGGGGATGTCTAATATAACATCTGGGGTATGCCACTAGGTTAAATTTACTATTTGTAACAGTTTCATGGGCGTCCCCTCATAAAGGCTCAAGGGGAGTAACAACCATAAAAGTGACTTTTAAGCAAATTTTTGCTATGGGGGTGTCTAATGTAAAGTTTGGAGTAACCCTAGAGTGTAAATTTACTATTTCTAACAGTTTCATGGGCGTCCCTCATAAAGGGTCAAGGGGCGTAACCACCATAAAAGTGACTTTTAAGTAAATTTTTGCTATGGGGATGTCTAATATAACATCTGGGTTATGCCACTAGGTTAAATTTACTATTTTTAACAGTTTCATGGGCGTCCCCTCATAAAGGGACAAGGGGCGTAACAATCATAAATGTGGTATTTTAAGCAAAATCTTGTTTTTCTTAGTGGGTTATGGCAGGAGTGTAACCTACGTGTTTGGTAATACTTTCGTTTAGTAGAGTTATAGCAGGGGACATAACTTTCATGCTTTGCAGTACTTTTCTTAGCAGAGTTGTGACAGGGGCGTGAACTTTAAGTTCATTCTTTCAATGTGGTGTTTTAGTGTGTTTGGTTTTTACTAGAGTTCTATGAATATTTTCAATAATGATTTAGACACAGTCGCAACTATCATCAAGGGCAACATTTTTAGTAAATTGTAATTATTTATTAGGGTTTTCTCAGCTGTATTAAAGACTTTGGTTGATAAGTGGACACTTTTTTAGGGTTTTGAGTTCAACTTTTTGGTTATGAGACGAAGTTTTGGGGCTTGTTGTTATATTAGTTGTCTTTTGAAGTAACATTTTGGACTTTGAGTATACCTTTTTTTGACCTTTCATGTCTAACTATTTTGAGTTTGGTTGTCTTTTTGACAAACTTTTGGACTTTGAATATAACTATTTGGTCTTTCGTGTCTAACTATTTTGACTTTCGGTCTAAATTTTGAAGGTTTTTGAGTTCAATTGGTTATGCGACGAAATTTTGGGCTTAAGAGTTATATTAGTTGTCTTTTGGAGTAACATTTTGGACTTTGCATATACTTTTTTTGACCTTTCGTGTCTAACTATTTTGAGTTTGGGTTGTCTTTTTGACAAACTTTTGGATTTGAATATAACATTTACACCTTTTGTGGTGAACTAGTACCACTTTGGGACTAAGTTTTTTAGGGTTTTGAGTTCAACTTTTTGGTTATGAGACGAAATTTTGGGCTTAAGTGTTATATTAGTTGTCTTTTGGAGTAACTTTTTGGACTTTGCCTATAAATTGTTGGGCTTTGTGTCTAACTATTCTGAGTTTAGGTTGTCTACCAATCTGTTGGACTTTGCATATAACATTTACGACTTTCGTGTCTAACAATTACGACTTTGGGACTAAATTTTTAGGGTTTTGAGTTCAACTTTGTGAGTATGAACCAAAATTTTAGGGTTTGAAACTAAGTTTTCTTACCTGAAATGATCATCTTTACTGTTGTCTGTCATTCGTTGAAGTGATAAAGATATGGAACTCCAAAGTCTAAGAGCTGAATTAATCACCTTTAATGATGTCTGTCGTTCGTTGAAGTGGGCAACACTGGTATTAAAGCCTTCAGCGGTCAAAATGAGGTCATAGAACTCTTCTGGAATTGGCTCAGGGGTCAAAATGAGTTCAAGTAATCCACCACCCCGCCTTTCTTTCCCCCACCACTGACCCGACAGCCACTACCTACGCTTCGGCTAACGCGCTTCTCTGATTGGTTAATCCCCCTGTCGGTCATTTCTTTGTCCCCGCCTCCTATACTAATACTCTTCTCTGATTGGTTAATCCGATATCAGTCGATGTTGGCATAGTCACTCGCTGATTGGTTAATTTATTCATTTCTTACCAGGCTATATTTAAACTAGACGGCGTTATAAGTTTGGTTGATTCAAGGAAAGTTACTGTTCATTCTAGCGGCGACTATATTTTGCACAGTAAGTTGGATTGTTTTCTCTTAAAGTATGTTAAGGGTTATCGATAATAGGTTATATTCAGTGTAGATGATTGAGACTATATTTTATACTGTAAGTTTGAATGTTTTCTCTTAAAGTATGGTAAGACTTAACGATAACACGTTATTCAACTGTATTGATGTAAAGTAGTTAAGATAAGTAATGTTGAATGTAATGTTCCTTCATTTTTCTTATTGGTTGATTAAAGTATGATATACCAGACAACCGCCATACAGCCCTCATGTCACACTAGACGCCCGGCATACAGCCTTATATCACACCAGATGACCTCCATACACCCCTCACGACACAGTAGACGACCTCCATACACCCCTCACGCTACACTAAACGACCTACATACACCCATCATGACACACTAGACGCCCTCTATACACCCAATATGACACACTAGACAGAACCTACATTCAGCCATCCCGACACACTAGACGACCTCCGTACACCCATCACGACATACTAGCCGACCTCCATGTACCCATCATGGCACACTAGACGACCCCTATACAACCATCATGACACACTAGACGACCCTATTCAACCATTATGACACACTAAACGCACTCTATACACCCCATATGACACACTAGACGACCTCCGTACACCCATCACGACATACTAGCCGACCTCCATTGACCCATCACGGCACACTAGACGACCCCTATACAACCATCATGACACACTAGACGATCCCTATACAACCATCATGACACACTAGACGCCCTCTATACACCCAATATGACACACTAGACGACCTCCGTACACCCATCACGGCACACTAGACGCCCTCTATACACCCAATATGACACACTAGACGACCTCCGTACACCCATCACGTCACACTAGACGACCCCTATACAACCATCATGACACACTAGACGACCCCTATACAACCATCATGACACACTAGACGACCCCTATACAACCATCATGACACACTAAACGCCCTCTATACACCCAATATGACACACTAGACGACCTCCGTACACCCATCACGACATACTAGCCGACCCCTATACAGCCCTTATTACACACTAGGCGACCTCCATACACCCATCGCTGCGATGAACATACTAGCAAGACAGACTGTATAAACTGTAAGGGCGTTAAAGCGTACACCAAACGAACGCCTGG
Source organism: Megaustenia siamemsis (assembly GCA_032433765.1). Classification (NCBI taxonomy): domain Eukaryota; kingdom Metazoa; phylum Mollusca; class Gastropoda; order Stylommatophora; family Ariophantidae; genus Megaustenia; species Megaustenia siamemsis. The sequence goes on from JAVIAB010000101.1 coordinate 16,574,960, forward strand.
GCTTTTTAAACTAGAGTACGAAGGGACAGCTCTTGTTAGCTTATGTAGTAAGACGTACCATTGTAGTGGGGATTACGATAAAATCAGTTGTAAAGGGCTAAGCAAGCAACACAACAAATTAGATAAAGATATGTTTTTAGAGGTTCTCGCCACGCAAAAGGCCAAGGGTGGGAAAAATGTAGGATTCAAAGTCTTAAATAATTCCATATTTTCCTACAGTCAAACAAGAAATGCTCTTTCCTGTTTCTATATAAAAAGAAAGGTAGCTGATGATAACGTCTCGACTACGCCTCTAGATATTTAACTCTTTACACTACCAGCTTAGACTACCCAGCAATCTCTAACAGTTTCACCCCTTATGCTTCATTTATGACATAGAGCTAAGCAGACACCCAACTACATAGCTATAAATAATTGTTATCCTTGTACTATATATTTACTCAATGTAATGAGTATTTTGTAATGTTATATAATATCAATGTATGTTATACACCTATTGAGATAATAAAAGAATAAAATATATCTTTGTCTTCTGTTTTATATTGATTGTTTGTCAATGATGTTGTATAATCTACTAACCTATCACTATCGCTCAAGTACACTAAGCGCTCCAAAGTCAGCGCACACCAGACATAAACAGGTCACTTCCGAGGTCACCGGGACTAGAGGTCAACATCCCGACACGAAATGTCACGGTTAACTCCCCCCTGTCTCTCATGTACATGTGGTGCGCCGCGCACCACACTATATATCTTTGTTAATTTACGGGTCAAATGCGACTCAGTTACACCCTTGTATACTACTGTGGTATGTGAGGACTGTAAACCTATAATGTGGTATGTGAGGATTGTATACCTATAGTGTGGTATGTGATGATTGTATACCTATAGTGTGGTATGTGAGGATTGTATACATATGGAGTGGTATGTATGGATTGTATACCTATGAAGTGGTATGTGAGGATTGCATACATATGGAGTGGTATATGTGGATTGTATATCTATGGAGTGGTATGTGTGGAATGTTTACACATGAAGTGGTATGCATGGATTGTACACATATGGAGTGGTATGTGGGATTGTTTACATATGTAGTGGTATGTGTGGAATACCTATAGAGCGGTATGTGAGGATTGTATAGAGTGGTATGTTTACCAATGGAGCGATATTTTGAACTGTACACCCAGAGCACAATGTATATGAAGCTACCTCAGACATTTACATATACTAGCGAGGCCTGGATAGCTTAGTTCCAACTGCAGAAGGAATGAATGATCATTTTTGCAAAGTAACGAATGGACAAACAAGAATACATTGTGACAGCAGGAACATAATTGAGGGAAGAAGAGATAGTGGCAAGCATACACAAAAAAGATGTAAACAATTTAAGAGAATTGTTTGGTAAGAAGTCAGCAAGATTAATAGACAACTGTAGAGATAGAAAGTTGTGGAGAGACGTGGTCACATACACCAGAAGGCATTGTACTTGATAATAGTGTACGGACGGAGGAATGAGTATTTCATGTTTTAGGTTTCATGTTTCAAGTTTTATTTTTCAAGTTTCGCGTTTTACGTTTCATGTCTAATGTTTCAAGTTTCGTGTTATACGTTTCATTTTTCAAGTTTCATGTTTCAAGTTTCGTGTTGTAAGTTTCGTTTTTTAAGTTTCATATTTCAACTTTCATGTTTCAAGTTTCATGCTTCAACTTTCATGTTTCAAGTTTCATTCTTCAACTTTCATGTTAATCATAAATTGTAGGAACAAAATCCCAATAACTATAACTCTTTATTTATAGCTGAGTGTTCATGTAATAAACAAGAATGTCTACTTTTTGTCCATGATATACTTCTTCTACCTTTTTAGCTCCCTGTGGAGCATAGGTCTTTAACAAACACTTTCCAAGTCGTTCTGTTTTTTTCCCATTCTTTGAAGATCATTCCATGTCTTCTCCATCACTTTTATCTCTGCTTCTAACTGTCTTCTCCAAGAATTCCTTGGTCTTCCTCTTTGTCTTTTTCCCTGGGGATTCCAAAAAAGGGCCTGTTGTGTAATACTCTCAGTTGGCTTCCGCAGTGTGTGTCCTATCCAGCGCCATCGTCTTCGCTGTGTCTCTTTATCCACTGGTATTTGACTGGTACATTTCCATAATTCTATGTTAGTGATTTTGTCCTTCCATTTCCGTCCTTTTATTCTGCGTAAGCATCCATTAATGAACGTCTGTATCTTCATGATTGTCAATTTTGTTGCTCTCCATGTTTCATAGCCATATAGTAGGACCGAATTAACATGATATACGTCTACACTATGATATTGTATCAATGAAAGTTTAACACATTAAATGTTTTCCCACCCTTCATATAAGAGTTATAACACAATAGAGACACCACAGAAGAGCTACGAGCGGTCTGGCTGAGACTAGGAGTGCTATAGCACTGAAGGAACTCCCTCTATTTGATAGATCAATACCTTCTATTCCATTGAATCAATAAAAAGTATTACTCTGAGAACTGCACTTGATGTGATTGGAAACGTTAAAAACAATACTATTGTATGGTATAGAGGCGTGGGTGTTGAATAATACAACGAAACAAAAGATACGGTTATTTATAAATAAGTGTTAGGAAAATTACGAATTTTAGATGGTACGGCAAGGTCAGGGGTGAAGGTAACTGGGAAAGAGATAGAACAGAAATGGAAGGCGTGGTTCATGGGCGTCGCATCAAGGGCAGACCAAGGAGAACGTGGTTTCAAGACACAAAGGAGACATGAAAACAGAAGAAGTGGGAGATCTGACTGGAGACAAAGATTCCTTCAGATGGCCTGTGGTGAATGCAACGTTCTGTGGGAGATCTGGCTAGAGACAGAGATTCCTTCAGATGGGTTGTGGTGAATGCAACGTTCTGTAAAGGACATGCAACCTTATGGTGATGATGATGATGATGATGATGGTATTGATGATGATGATGGTGATGATGGTGATGATGATGATAATGGTGATGATGATGATGATGGTGGTGGTGGTGATGAGGATGATGATGGTAGTGATGATGATGGTGATGGTGCTGATGATGATAATGATAATGATGATGAAGATGGTGGTGATGATGACGATGATGGTGATGATGATGATGATGATGGTGCTGACGATGATGATAATGGTGGAGATGATGATGATGGTGATGGTGCTGATGATGATAATGATAATGATGATTATGATGATGATGATGATGAGGGATCGGGGGTCATTGAGGAACAGGTAAGGAAAAGAAAATAAATTTGTATGAGATACACACTAAAAAATAACCTATACAAGAATAGCATGACAGACACTGTTATGGAAACTACAGGGAAAGATAAAACAAGGAAGATCAATAAATACACGAAGAATAGAAGCCATGGAAATCATCAAAATCATGGGCGTGTGATGGCAATAAATATAGAAATATCCAGAATAGGCAGTATGGATAAAGGGGTCTTGTATATGGCAAGGCTCCGACAGGGCATGAAGAGTTGTGATTGATTGATTGTTCATCGATTGATTGATTGTTCATTGATTGATTGTTCATTGATTGATTGTTCACTGATTGATTGTTCATTGATTGATTGATTAATTCTAAAAGTCCGGATAGGTTAAAGCCACGAAAAAACAACGGAATCGATGTGGAAAATTCCAGCGCGAATGGCGGAACTTAAACAGGGACACCTAATCATGAGGCGGATAACTCACTTCTAGATCACACAACCCCTTGTAGTGGGTCTCACCTCTGATACAATGTTATATGTAGTGGGTCTCATCTCTGATGCTGGTTATATGTAGTGGATCTCACCTCTGATACCTGGTTGTATGTAGTGTGTCTCATCTCTGATGCCTGGTTGTATGTAGTGAGTCTCACCTCTGATACCTGGTTGTATGTAGTGTGTCTCACCTCTGATACCTGATTGTATGTAGTGGGTCTCACCTCTGATACCTGGTTGTATGTAGTGGATCTCAACTCTGATACCTGGTTGTATGCGTGAACAAGCCAGTTGAAAGTTGAGGAAAGTACGGGCCAGTTACTGATATCTGAGCAACGTCCTTACGTTTTTTTCCCACCACTTTTCACCTCTGACAAAGTCCCTAGACACCAGGAACTGATTTTTATGCGTTAACCCGTTTTTCCCTGGCAGCCATATGCACAGGGGTACCTCGCCGCACAGGCAGATAACTCTGTCTTCGGAAGTACTCATATTTTTTTCCGTCGATGAGTAATTGACGTTTCAAGCCGGGCATCGCTGTTAAGACCAGGGATGGTTGCCGCAGAGAGAAATCACAAATTATAATCCCAAATGGTGGAGCCGTGATTTGAACCCACAACCATTCTGTCTTAAACCCGGTGTCTTGCCTCCAGACAAACCAGTCCCCCAAAGTGCTTAATTAAAATCATTTATCATGTGCCATACCTGTTGTTTCCGATTGGATCCAAAATGGAGGATTATTGTTCTCCGGCGTGGTACAGAACCGTTGATCAGAGGTTTAACAAGCCGCTATCGTAAAAACTGTTATACAGAAGAATGTTGAGAGTACCATGGACAGCTAAGAAGAGTAATGAAGAGGTTCTGAGAGAGGTCAAAGCAAAAAGAGAGCTAATTTCCAATGTTAGGAAGAGACAATCATCATTTTTTGGCCATGTAATGAGAAGAGAACAGCTTGAATATATTGTAACAACTGGAAAAATTGAGGGACGAAGAGATAGAGGGAAGCGAAGAGAAAAAATAACAGACAGCTTAAGAGAATGGCTTGGCAGAAGGTCAACAACAGAAATGATAAATAGCTGCCGACATCGAAAGTTGTGGAGAGACATGATCACCTACGCCACTAGGCCCGGTACTTGATGATGATGATCGTAAAAAACTATTTTGTTAATGAGACGTAGACCTGATACTGTACTATCAACCCTTACGTATGCGCGTGAGAACTGGAAAACAACAAGAGATATAGAAACAAAGTTAAACGCATTCGAAAATAAATGTCTAAGGAAAATACTTGGTATAGCGTGGAACGAATTCAAAACAAACGAGGAAATTAGAGAAATCGCCAATCAACCACTAGTATCTTCAGTAATAAAGAAAAGACGATGGTCATATGTTGGACATGTGATGAGAAGAGATAATAACCGAATAGCAAAGCAAGCCCTCATATGGGAAACAACAGGTAAGAGAAAAAGAGGAAGACCCATAGAGACACTGAGAAGAACATTGATGAGAGAGGCAGGAGCAGCAGGAATCGGCTCCCTCAGAGAGATAGAACTGCTTGCATAGAGCAGAGACAGATGGCGAGATTTGATAAAATATCTTTACAAGGATTGAAAACTGCTAGAACAAGGACCATTAGGGTCTACGCCCTATGGACCGGAGGTCGACAGACAGACAGACAGACAGACAGACAGACAGACAGACAGACAGACAGACAGACAGACAGACACTCAGACAGACAGACAGACAGACAGACAGACAGACAGGCAGGCAGGCAGACAGACAGACAGACAGACAGACAGACAGACAGATAGATAGATAGATAGATAGATAGATAGATACCTGTTGACATAGGTGATTACGCTCTTCCAAAACTCTCTGTCCGCAGTGCATCGTATCTGTTCTGTTGTTGACTGTTTATCGTGCCAGATACCTAGCTATCTAGTATCTTTTATCTTTGTTGCCTGTGATATATTTGTCTCTGTATTTTTAAATATTCCCACTTTCTTCTCATGATGTTTCCAAATATGTTGATTGTTTCTTTCTGATGTTTTTTTACGAGCTCGCTTTGTGTGTTGGCCTCTTTGATAAATTTCTGTCTGTCTCTCTGTCTGTCTGTCTGCCTGCCTGCCTGTCTGTCTGTCTATCTGCCTGTCTGTCTGCCTGCCTGTCTGCCTGTCTGTCTGTCTGTCTGTCTATCTGTATGCCTGCCTGCCTGTTTGTCTATCTGTCTGTCCATCTGTCTATCCATCCTCCCCATCCGCCCATCCATCCATCCATCCATCCATCCATTTATACATCCATCCATCCATCTATATCCGTCTGTCTAACAGTCTGTCTTTATGTCTGTCTATCGTTAAAGTTTTCACCTCTCTATTGCAGAAATAAAAATTAGGTTAAGTTTCAAGATTTTCATTTCTTTATCTTTTGTGTGTGTGTTTTCTCTGTGTATATATTTTCTTTTCTCTTTGTCTATATTTTTAGTTTTCTCTTTGTCACTATTTTGTGTTTTTCTCTGTGTCTATATTTTGTGTTTTCTCTGTATCTATATTTTGTGTTTTCGTGTTAATGTCCGTTTCCATCACGCTAAAAGTTTTCTTGTTCAGTGAATTATGAAAACAATTGTGGAAAACATCTGAATGGAAATCCGAACAGAAAACCCAAACTGGATAATTAGAAACTGGACAAGATTGATAACGCGAGACAGGTAATATGAATGCATGAGAACTACGGTAGGAGACGAGGCTAACCGCCGAGGGCGTTTGAAATCTCTCGAGTAATCAGGGAACGTGCTGTCAATAATGATATCACGAGATTCCATACCTGGAGTAATGCCGCGTCACGAGGATAGGACGAGATGCAAAATACATAACGAGGGGTGAAATTATGAAAGCGAATGAGGACTGTGAGAGCAGTGAGGAAATCAATATCAGTGGAGAAAAGTTGGAGCGGGACTGCAACCAGTGTGGTGAACGATAAAATTTAATTTTTTCTTCTTCTTTTCCTTCTCTATTCTTTTCCTTTTCTTCCCTCTTATTCTTTTCTTTCTTTCTACTTTATTTGGGTATAGACTGACAAAAAATCCGCCATCCTGGAAAGATAAAGGCTCTCTGTGGGAAACATATTGAAGTCCAAAGAAATAGGGTTGAGTGCGGAAATAACAATTGTACACTCCAATGTTGAGTCAGTCCTATTGTATGGCTGTGAAACATGGAGAACGACAAAATTGACAATCATGAAGATACAGACTTTCATTAATGGATGCTCACGCAGAATAAAAGGATGGAAATGGAAGGACAAAATCACTAACATAGAATTATGGAAATGTACCAGTCAAATACCAGTGGATAAAGAGATACAGCGAAGACGATGGCGCTGGATAGGACACACACTGCAGAAGCCAACTGAGGGTGTTGCACAGCGGTCCCTTTTTGGAATCCCCAGGGAAAAAGACAAAGAGGAAGACCAATGTATTCTTGGAGATAACGGGTGGAGGCGGAGATAAGGATGATATGGAAGACATGGAATGATCTTAAAAGAATGGCAAGAAACAGAACGACTTGGAAAGTGTTTGTTGAGGACCTGTGCTCCACAGGGAGCTGAAAGGTAGAAGAAGAAGAAGAAGAAGAAGAAGAAGAAGAAGATGAAGAAGAAGAGGAAGAAGATGAAGAAGAAGAGGAAGAAGAAGAAGAAGAGGAAGAAGAAGAAGAGGAAGAGGAAGAAGAAGAAGAGGAAGAGGAAGAAGAAGAAGAAGAAGAAGAAGAGGAAGAAGAAGAGGAAGAAGAGGAAGAAGAGGAAGAAAAAGAGGAAGAGGAAGAAGAAGAGGAAGAAGACCGACAAAGCAGTCCAAGGCCTATATAAATTAGAACGCCGTGTATGGTAGCAACGCAATTTCTCTACTTCTGCGTTTTAAAGCCTTTATGTACAGGCTTGTTATATGTCTCTCTTGGCAGGCGGATCAGTCAAAGGGAGACAGTGGTGCATACATTATGACTACGAGTAGCATGGCGATGGAGGTGATGGCAGTGACCAGAGCATTCATTTGGTTGGTGCCACAAGACTAAACCCACGCCTCTATACTGAGTGATTCGATGAGAGGGATAAGAAAAGTGGAGGCAGGTTCTGTATCCAAGCAATGGGTAGGGACATTGTTGAAGTCAACAGTACTCAGAGTTACCTCTATCTACGTCAATGGACATGCAGGAGTACGGGGAAATGAAAGAGCGGACAGGTTGGCTAGCTGCGCTGTCGTTGAAGACTGTCAACTAATGGGTCGGACGGACATCATCAATGCCCTTCGAGATGTGGGAAGAGCACAGGACTTCGACAACCATGAGTCCACGTCACTCCTTCGGATGAAAGTGATGGAAGGATGGGCACAGCCAGAAACGAGAAACTTAGTGGGCGTTTAAGAAGACTAATCAATCAGCACAGAACTGGAGTGGTCAGTCGCTGGATACTGCGGGACTTGCTGAGGAGGGGATCTGAGCACCTATGGACATGTTCGGAGTGCAATGATGATGACCCACAAATAACTCAATAACTCAATATGGTCACAAACACCATCTGTGCTTTTGCTGTCGTCCGCTAGGCTGTACTTTCCCTCCATCTGTTTCGTCTTCCCTCCAGTTTGAACCACATTGTAGATCTAGTATTTGTTGTTACAACAGTACAGATAGGAACATGAGAAATGCTCACAAAAGTGAAGGAAACCAAATTCTAACATCAACAGCAAGTAGTTTTCAACCGATTGATGGGAGAGGCAATGAAAAGAAATAGATTTTTAGATTGTTGGAACACAATTCTGTGATCAAAGCTAGTAAAAGATTACACGAGAGTATTAGTGTGAATGACGACTTGTTATAAGGTGAAGGTCATTATAAAAGGGTGAAGGACGACTTGTTATAAGGTGAAGGCCATTAATAAAAGGGTGAAGGACGACTTGTTATAAGGTGAAGGTCATTATTAAAAGGGTGAAGGACGACTTGTTATAAGGTGTAGGTCATTATTAAAAGGGTGAAGGACATGTTATAAGGTGAAGGCCATTAATAAAAGGGTGAAGGACGACTTGTTATAAGGTGAAGGTCATTAATAAAATGGTGAAGAACGACTTGTTATAAGGTGAAGGCCATTAATAAAAGGGTGAAGGACGACTTGTTATAAGGTGAAGGCCATTAATAAAAGGGTGAAGGACGACTTGTTATAAGGTGAAGGCCATTAATAAAAGGGTGAAGGACGACTTGTTATAGGCGAAGGTCATTAATAAAAGGGTGAAGGACGACTTGTTATAAGGTGAAGGTCATTATTATAAGCTAGTAAAAGATTACATGAGAGTATTAGGGTGAAGGACGACTTGTTATAAGGTGAAGGTCATTAATAAAAGGGTGATGGACGACTTGTTACAAGGTGAAGGTCATTATAATAAGCTAGTAAAAGATTACACGAGAGTATTAGGGTGAAGGACGACTTGTTATAAGGTGTAGGTCATTATTATAAGCTAGTAAAAGATTACACGAGAGTATTAGGGTGAAGGACGACTTGTTATAAGGTGTAGGTCATTATTATAAGCTAGTAAAAGATTACACGAGAGTATTAGGGTGAAGGACGACTTGTTATAAGGTGTAGGTCATTATTAAAAGTGTGAAGGATGACATGTTATAAGATGAAGGTCATTATTATACGGATGAAGGACAACATTTTTTAAGGGTGAAGGACGATATTTTTAAGGGTGAAGGACGATATTTTTAAGGGTGAAGGACGATAGTTTTTAAGGGTGAAGGACGATATTTTTAAGGGTGAAGGACGATATTTTTAAGGGTGAAGGACGATATTTTTAAGGGTGAAGGACGATATTTTTAAGGGTGAAGGACGATATTTTTAAGGGTGAAGGACGATATTTTTAAGGGTGAAGGACGATATATTTTTTAAGGATGAAGGTCGATATATTTTTTAAGGGTGAAGGACGATATATTTTTTAAGCGTGAAGGACTGTGAGGTGACGGTGTTCTGTCGCCGGATTTGTTTTCACTTTACAGCGAATATATTATGAGATCAATAGTAGACAAAAAAGGAATTGAAGTCAACGGTCACAACATAAATAATTTCCGATATGCGGATGACACAGTCTTAATAGCAGAGACAGAGAATGAACTACAAGAAATGATAGACATAATAGTAAAAGAAAGCAACAAGAAAGGTCTCAGTCTGAATAGTAAGAAAACAGAAGTAATGGTTATATCGAAGAAACAATCACCACCATCATGCAGCATAAAAATAAAAGACAAATCTAAAACAAGTGCAACGTTTCAAATACTTGGGAACAATAATAACATCAGATGGAAGAAGCACCACAGAAACAAAAAAAAAAACAGAATAGCTCAGGCCAAATAGCATTTCAGAAGATGAAAGATATCTTATGCAATAAATCTATGTCAATAAATCTATGTCTACACCAACCGGATGGCACATGATGATGATGATGAAGGACGATATTTAAGGGTGAAGGACATCATTATCAGGGTGAAGAATGACTATTTAAGGGTGAAAGTCATCATTATCAGGGTGAAGAATGACTATTTAAGGGTGAAGGACATCATTATCAGGGTGAAGGATGACATTTTAAGGGTGAAGGACATCATTATCAGGATGAAGAATGACTATTTAAGGGTGAAGGACATCATTATCAGGGTGAAGGATGACATTTTAAGGGTGAAGGACATCATTGTCAGGATGAAGAATGACTATTTAAGGGTGAAGGACATCATTATCAGGGTGAAGGATGACATTTTAAGGGTGAAGGACATCATTATCAGGGTGAAGGATGACATTTTAAGGGTGAAGGACATCATTATCAGGGTGAAGGATGACATTTTAAGGGTGAAGGACATCATTATCAGGGTGAAGGATGACATTTTAAGTGTCTCTTTTCTTACTTTACTTCCTCTTGTTCCCGTTCGAATGTTGTAGAAGATATAAAGTTCTGGTACTCGTCAGCTGCGGACGAAGGGTTCGAAAAGTTGTGGTTGCCAGGACATGCTTGGTGGTCACGTTACATGAGGAGAAGAGGACATGCTAGGTGGTCACGTTACATGAGGAGAAGAGGACATGCTAGGTGGTCACGTTACATGAGGAGAAGAGGACATGCTAGGTGGTCACGTTACATGAGGAGAAGAGGACATGCTAGGTGGTCACGTTACATGAGGAGAAGAGGACATGCTAGGTGGTCACGTTACATGAGGAGAAGAGGACATGCTAGGTGGTCACGTTACATGAGGAGAAGAGGACATGCTAGGTGGTCACGTTACATGAGGAGAAGAGGACATGCTAGGTGGTCACGTTACATGAGGAGAAGAGGACATGCTAGGTGGTCACGTTACATGAGGAGAAGAGGACATGCTAGGTGGTCACGTTACATGAGGAGAAGAGGACATGCTAGGTGGTCACGTTACATGAGGAGAAGAGGACATGCTAGGTGGTCACGTTACATGAGGAGAAGAGGACATGCTAGGTGGTCACGTTACATGAGAAGAAGAGGACATGCTAGGTGGTCACGTTACATGAGGAGAAGAGGACATGCTAGGTGGTCACGTTATATGAGGAGAAGAGGACATGCTAGGTGGTCACGTTACATGAGGAGAAGAGGACATGCTAGGTGGTCACGTTACATGAGGAGAAGAGGACATGCTAGGTGGTCACGTTACATGAGAAGAAGAGGACATGCTAGGTGGTCACGTTACATGAGGAGAAGAGGACATGCTAGGTGGTCACGTTACATGAGGAGAAGAGGACATGCTAGGTGGTCACGTTACATGAGAAGAAGAGGACATGCTAGGTGGTCACGTTACATGAGGAGAAGAGGACATGCTAGGTGGTCACGTTATATGAGGAGAAGAGGACATGCTAGGTGGTCACGTTACATGAGGAGAAGAGGACATGCTAGGTGGTCACGTTATATGAGGAGAAGAGGACATGCTAGGTGGTCACGTTACATGAGGAGAAGAGGACATGCTAGGTGGTCACGTTACATGAGAAGAAGAGGACGTCCTGAGTGGTCACGTTACATGAGGAGAAGAGGACGTGCTTGGTGGTCACGTTATATGAGGAGAAGAGGACATGCTAGGTGGTCACGTTACATGAGGAGAAGAGGACATGCTAGGTGGTCACGTTACATGAGGAGAAGAGGACATGCTTGTGGTCACGTTACATGAGGAGAAGAGGACATGCTAGGTGGTCACGTTACATGAGGAGAAGAGGACATGCTAGGTGGTCACGTTACATGAGGAGAAGAGGACATGCTTGGTGGTCACGTTACATGAGGAGAAGAGGACATTCTAGGTGGTCACGTTACATGAGGAGAAGAGGACATGCTAGGTGGTCACGTTACATGAGGAGAAGAGGACATGCTAGGTGGTCACGTTACATGAGGAGAAGAGGACATGCTAGGTGGTCACGTTATATGAGGAGAAGAGGACATGCTAGGTGGTCACGTTACATGAGGAGAAGAGGACATGCTAGGTGGTCACGTTACATGAGGAGAAGAGGACATGCTAGGTGGTCACGTTACATGAGAAGAAGAGGACGTGCTGAGTGGTCACGTTACATGAGGAGAAGAGGACATGCTAGGTGGTCACGTTACATGAGGAGAAGAGGACATGCTAGGTGGTCACGTTACATGAGAAGAAGAGGACGTGCTGAGTGGTCACGTTACATGAGGAGAAGAGGACGTACTGAGTGGTCAAGTTACATGAGGAGAAGAGGACATGCTAGGTGGTCACGTTACATGAGGAGAAGAGGACGCGCTGAGTGGTTACGTTACATGAGGAGAAGAGGACGCGCTGAGTGGTTACGTTACATCAGGAGAAGAGGACGCGCTGAGTGGTCACGTTACATGAGGAGAAGAGGACGCGCTGAGTGGTTACGTTACATCAGGAGAAGAGGACGCGCTGAGTGGTTACGTTACATCAGGAGAAGAGAACGTGGTGGGTGGTCACGTTACATCAGGAGAAGAGGACGTGGTGGGTGGTCACGTTACATCAGGAGAAGAGGACGCGCTGAGTGGTTACGTTACATCAGGAGAAGAGAACGTGGTGGGTGGTCACGTTACATCAGGAGAAGAGGACGCGCTAAGTGGTCACGTTACATCAGGAGAAGAGAACGTGGTGGGTGGTCACGTTATATCAGGAGAAGAGGACGCGCTAAGTGGTCACGTTACATCAGGAGAAGAGAACGTGGTGGGTGGTCACGTTACATCAGGAGAAGAGGACGCGCTAAGTGGTCACGTTACATCAGGAGAAGAGAACGTGGTGGGGGGTCACGTTACATCAGGAGGCCAGGATGTACTGAGTAGTCACGTTAAATGAGGAGACGAGGACGCGCTGAGTAGTCACGTTACATGAGGAGAAGAGGACATGCTTGGTGATCACGTTACATGAGGAAGCCAGGACGTACTGAGTGGTCACGTGACATGGATAATATAAAATATAAATACACACACTATGATAGACTACCCACGTATTTGCAGTAACATACACCCGTACAGTAAACTCACTTGTCGAGATTTTTCTTTGTTAAAATTGTCTCAATTTGGAGCTCACCCTAACTACAGCCCTGGATAAGATGTTCATGTTATTATAGACATTAGAGATAAGATGTTCATGTTATTATAGACATTAGAGATAAGATGTTCATGTTACTATAGACATTAGAGATAAGATGTTCATGTTATTATAGACATTAGAGATAAGATGTTCATGTTATTATATACATTAGAGATAAGATGTTCATGTTATTATAGACATTAGAGATAAGATGTTCATGTTATTATAACCTTCATATATATATATATATATGAGATGTTCATGTTATTATAACCTTTATATATATGAGATGTTCATGTTATTATAACCTTCATATATATGAGATGTTCATGTTATTATATATATCAGAGATAAGATGTTCATGTTATTATAGACATCAGAGATAAGATGTTCATGTTACTATAGACATTAGAGATAAGATGTTCATGTTATTATAGACATTAGAGATAAGATGTTCATGTTACTATAGACATTAGAGATAAGATGTTCATGTTATTATAGACATTAGAGATAACATGTTCATGTTATTATAGACATTAGAGATAAGATGTTCATGTTATTATAGACATTAGAGATAAGATGTTCATGTTATTATAGACATTAGAGATAAGATGTTCATGTTATTATAGACATCAGAGATAGGATGTTCATGTTACTATAGACATCAGAGATAGGATGTTCATGTTACTATAGACATCAGAGATAGGATGTTCATGTTACTATAGACATCAGAGATAAGCTGTTCATGTTACTATAGACATTACAGATAAGATGTTCATGTTTTTATAGACATCAGAGATAAGATGTTCATGTTAATATAGACATCAGAGATAAGATGTTCATGTTACTATAGACATTAGAGATAAGATGCTCATGTTATTATAGACATCAGAGATATGATGTTCATGTTATTATAGACATCAGAGATAGGATGCTCATGTTATTATAGACATCAGAGATATGATGTTCATGTTATTATAGACATCAGAGATAGGATGTTCATGTTACTATAGACATCAGAGATAAGATGTTCATGTTACAATAGTCATCAGAGATAAGATGTTCATGTTACTATAGACATCAGAGATAAGATGTTCATGTTACAATAGTCATCAGAGATAAGATGTTCATGTTACTGTAGACATCAGAGATAAGATGTTCATGTTACTGTAGTCATTAGAGATAAGATGTTCATGTTACTAAAAACATTAGAGATAAGATGTTCATGTTACTAAAAACCTTCAGAGATAAGATGTTCATGTTACTATAGACATCAGAGATACGATGTTCATGTTACTATAGACATCAGAGATAAGATGTTCATGTTACTATAGACATCAGAGATAAGATGTTCATGTTACTATAGACATCAGAGATAAGATGTTCATGTTACTATATACATCAGAGATAAGATGTTCATGTTTCTATAGACATCAGAGATAAGATGCTCATGTTACTATAGTTATTAGAGATAAGATGTCCATGTTACTATAGATATCAGAGATTGGATGTCCATGTTACTACAGACATTAAAGATAAGATGCTCATGTTACTATTGACTTCAGAGATTAGATGATCATGTTACTATAGACATCAGAGATAAAATACTCATGTTACTATAAACATCAGAGATAAGATACTCATGTTACTATAGACATCAGAGATAAGATGCTCATGTTACTATAGACATCAGAGATAGGATGTTCAGAATATATCTCACATTTTAGCATTGTAGGTTATGATTTTTTTTAAATATGATTTTGCTGTTAATTAAATTTTCCTATAGTTCCAGTTTTTTTTATATATATAAAGACGCAGCGCTAAATGACATAGAGTAGGTGACATGTTAGACATGTTTCTCTCTGTTCCGTCATAAACTTCCTACACGTTGCGATAGAGAGAGAAGAACGTCATATGATTAGCTGATTTATTGTTGCCATAGAAACGCGGAAGTGATTTCTGGAATAGATTTCATAATTCACATGTTAAATACAATGTACGGTTGTAGTAGGTTTGATCTCATGAAAGAGGCCAAAGCAAAAAGATAGTTAATTTCCAATATTAGGAAGAAACAATCATCATTTCTTTGCCATGTAATGAGAAGAGAACAGCTGGAATATATTGTAACAACTGGAAAAATTGAGGGAGAAGAGATTGAGGGAAGCAAAGAGAAAAGATACCAGACAGCTTAAGAGGATGGCTTGGCAGAAGGTCCACAACAGAAATGATAAATAACTGTCGGTATCGAAAGTTGTGGAGAGACATGATCACCTACGCCAGCAGGCCCGGTACATGATGATGATGATGAACTAATTACCTACCTATTTATCTATCTGTCCGTTCGTTCGTCCATCCATTTATTTATCCATCATTTCATCCATACACCATCAATTTATCCATCCATCCATCCACCATCCATCCATCAATTGTCTGTCTGTATCTCTGTCTATCTCTCTACATATCTAATGCTATCTAATGTTTTGAGTTCTTCTCATATACTTCTTCACAAATGTCTGTATCTTATATTTGGTTCCACTATTCAGCATTCACAATGGACAGCTGAGAAGAGTAAAGAAAACGTCATGAAGAGGCCAAAGCAATGAGAGCTATTTTCCAATATTAAGAAGAAACAGTCATCATTGTTTGGCCTTGTAATGGGAAGAGAGCAGCTGGAACATGTTTAACAACTGGGAAAATAGAGCGACGAAGAGATAGAGGGAAGCAAAAAGAGAAAATACCAGACAGCTTAAGAGAATGGCTTGGCAGAAGGTCAACAACAGAAATGATAAATAACTGTCGTGATCGAAAGTTGTGGAGAGACATGATCACCTACACCAGCAAGCCTGGTACTTGATGATGATGATCCAGCATTCATGTTTCTGAGCCATCAGATATGACTGCCTTTAGTCTTGCAAGTCAGTGAACGTACAGCGAAGTACAGTGAACGTACAGCGAAGTACAGTGAACGTACAGCGAAGTACAGTGAACGTACTCAAAGAACCGACTTTTGTAACAGATGGCGACATCGTCTGCTACTGCGTGTCTATTGACGGACATGCCAGTAAACACGAACTGATCCGAATAATTATTTTAGGCTGGAGATCGATGCTAGAAAGTAGAAATCGATATCATATTCATATTGCTAGATCTCAAACTAATGATTATTAAAACAATTGTATTTGCAACGTGCAGCTCGCGGATCGGCCCATCATTTGATTCAAACATATCACAGTATTCTCTCAAGCAACAGAATTCACAAGCTAGAAAAGTAGACTCAGGATGCAACAAAGCTTGAGAAATCATCGGAGAGCCATCACCACTATTGTCCAACAAGGAAATAACTTCTTCTTTCCTTCCTGCTTTGCCTTTCAGCGTCGAGGGGAGATATAATTTGCGGTCTTTTGCTCTTTTGTTCGCCTCTGCTACTGTATGTTTCCTAGTGTTTCTAATATTTCGTCAATCCACCTTTTTCGTGGTCGACACTTGGGTCTGGTGTTCTCGCAACGTTTATTGAAGGATGACTGTGTTGTGTTTTGATCTCTCTGCCGTGTCACGTGGTCAAACCATTTTATCTGTTGTTTCTTTATATAATCTTTGACGGGGGCTATTCCTAGCTTTTTCTCAGTTCTTCATTTCTGATCTTATCTCTCAGACTGTTTCCTGTCATTCGTCTAACACATTTCATCTCAGTGGAGGTTATTTTTCTTTATCTGTTGTCCTTTTACTCTGGTATCCATTAATCCTAGTATTTTAATATTTCTTAACCTGTTGTCCTTTTACTCTGGTATCCATTAATCCTAGTATTTTAATTGTTCTTTTTGACATTTCTTCTTTTAAGAAGTTTCAACTTCATTATTTTTTATTCCGCACATATTGATGGTTTCTACTTTATATTTATCTATCTCCATTTTCTGTGATTTCTTTGAGCATAAAACGTTTATTCCTTTCCAACATTGTGAGTCAGTCGTAAGTTAAGGGCTTAACTTAAAAACACACGTTTGGGTAGCCCGGAGATGTTTCCCCATGTGCTAAATCGCGAGGTCTCACATGCAATATTTTACATAGTGGTGTAACAAATTGTGACCAAGGAAATAACTCAACAGGCAAAACGGGCACTCTACATTACAATCTTTATCCCAACGTTGTGCTAATAATGCCAGACCTAGTCTCTGAAGCCAAAAACAGCAAGAAAAATAAACACTACCTGATGAAATGTGTCAGACGAATGACAGGAAACAGCCTGGGAGATAAGACCAGAAATTAACTACTGAGAAAAAAAGCTAGAAGTAATGTCCGTCATAAAGTACATAAAGAAACAACAGATATAATGGTTTGGTCACGTGATAAGACAGAAAGACCAAAGCTCAACACAACGAGCCTTTAATAGAGAAAAGTAAAGAGCTCCCGTCACGCCAAGTGGCGTATAGGGAATATGGTGTTTGTGACCATAAATTTTACAGACTCTCAGCACATGAATTTTGGGTAATGTGGTCGGTATTACGCCCGTGTCGCTTTACTTTCCCAGAAAAATATCTGGTATCCATTTAAGGCTGGGTGAACCTGGTTCCCTCGTTGGGATCGAACCCTACCCCTTGTCCTTAAAAGTCCAGTTCCCTAACCACTGAGCTTTCGCGGCTCCCCCGAGCCTTTAATAAACGTTTCAAAAACACCAGAATCAAGGGCCGACCACGAAAAAGATGAATTGATGAAATATTTGAAACACCAGGAAATATACCAGCAGCTGGAAGCCAGCAGGGTAGCAAAGCAAGCACAAATGATATCTTCCCTTGATACTAAAACGCAATGAGGAAGAAAAGTGGAAGAATGAGCGATAAGAAAAGTCGAAGAATGAGCGATAAGAAAAGTCGAAGAATGAGCGATAAGAAAAGTCGAAGAATGAGCGATAAGAAAAGTCGAAGAATGAGCGATAAGAAAAGTCGAAGAATGAGCTATAAGAAAAGTGGAAGAATGAGCTATAAGAAAAGTGGAAGAATGAGCGATAAGAAAAGTCGAAGAATGGGCGATAAGAAAAGTCGAAGAATGAGCGATAAGAAAAGTCGAAGAATGAGCGATAAGAAAAGTCGAAGAATGAGCGATAAGAAAAGTGGAAGAATGAGCGATAAGAAAAGTGGAAGAATGAGCGATAAGAAAAGTGGAAGAATGAGCGATAAGAAAAGTCGAAGAATGGGCGATAAGAAAAGTCGAAGAATGGGCGATAAGAAAAGTCGAAGAATGAGCGATAAGAAAAGTCGAAGAATGAGCGATAAGAAAAGTGGAAGAATGAGCGATATGCTCTCAAAACATGCGTACTAAATCAGACGAAGAAGACAATTTTTCGTGACCTGATGTCAAGAAGTCCTTTCAAAGGTCTCTATGATCACTGCGCCATATAAGTCTACTGGATTGTCTATCCTGACAAAGAATAACAGAAGTGACGTACTGCTGCCAACACAACTTAAATATGTGAATATAGTTGAAAATATGGACACAATATTCCACACAGGCACCACTCAAGGCGTGGATATTGTTCATCATTTCTGTTTATCTATTTCCATCTAGCTTGAGCACGTTCATTCACACCACTGCCTACATTTAATCTTGTCTTCATCTCTTGAACAAATCTTTGTTGCTGTTTTCATTTGATGACGTATTCTCACAATTTCCCACTGGCTCGTTATGTCCCGTGTGAGCCGCGAAAGCTTAGTGGTTAGTGAACTGGACTACAAAGAACAAGAGGTAGGGTTCGATCCCAACCGACGGCTCCGGTTCACCCAGCCCTTAATGGGTACCGGATTTTTTTTCTGGGAATTAAAGTGGCACGGGCGTAATACCGACCACATTACCCCAAAAATCACGTGCTGAAGGTCTTTAAAATTTATGGTTACTAACACCATATTCCCTATACGCCACTTAGCGTGACGGGGGCTCTTTACTACTTATTTTCGTTATGTCCCTTCTGATGTTCTGCAGCATTGCGGTGTTATATACAAATTCAAGGCGTAGACTTTAAAGATTATGAAAGACTCTAAAAAGAACTACGTGAGAGAGCCCAATAATGTCTTCAGAACAAAATAAAACTAGCATTGAGTCTATGTTGAGTCTAGTAACGGAGAGGGCATAATGATCTCTAAATAATAGAACAAGACTAGCTTTGAATCTAAATAAAATAAATAAGAGAGAAGGGCTCAACAATCTCTAAATAATAGAACAAGACTAGCTTTGAATCTAAATAAAATAAATAAGAGAGAAGGGCTCAACAATCTCTTAATAATAGAACAAGACTAGCTTTGAATCTAAACAAAAAATAAGAGAGAAAGACCAAAAAACTCTAAATAACAGAACAAGACAAGCATTGAGTCTAAATAAAACAAATAAGAGAGAAAGACCCAACAATCTCTAAATAATAAAACAAGACTAGCATGTAATCTAAATAAAACAAATAAGAGAGAAAAACCCAAAAATCTCTAAATAATAGAACAAGACTAGCATGGAATCTAAATAAAACAAATAAAAGACAAGGGCTCAACATCTCTAAATAATAGAACAAGACTAGCATGGAATCTAAACAAAACAAATAAGAGAGCGGGCCCAACAATGCCTAAGCTCACGTTCTTCCAAATTAATCAAAGATATTCATATTGTCAAATTTCTCATTGAAATCCTTCCAGAATAAAACAGGCGATATGAAGAAGATACCCACTGTTTTGTTCAATAACGTCATTCTCCTATAACTTGTATTCATCATTGCAAAGTCTACTTCCAATCTTCACGTTATGATAACCCATGGCACACTTGTTTCTTTTCCTCTAAAAGTGACAGTTTAGTTATAAGCTATGACATTTTTTAGTATTTATGTGTGAGATGTGTGCGTCCATGGCTTAGAGGTAGCGAACTCGGACCTACAACCCCTAGCTCCTGGGGATCGAGGCAGGAAATTTTTTTATATATTTATGGGTGATTGTATTTACAGTCATTTTTCAGTTCATGCAGCATAAAAATAAACGAGACAAATCTAAAACAAGTACAACGTTTCAAATACTTGGGCACAATAATTACATCAGATGGAGATGCACCACAGAAATAAAAAGCAGAATAGCTCAGGCAAAAATAGCATTTAAGAAAATGAAAAATATCTTATGCAACAAATCTATGTCAATAAAAATGAGAAGAGAGTTCATCAGTGCTATATAGAACCAATTCTGACCTATGGAAGCGAATCATGGACAGTAGACAAACAAATGAAAAGACGGTTAGAGGCCACAGAGATGGGATTTCTCAGAAGAATGTTGAAAGTTCCCTGGACAGATAAAAAGACCAATGAGGAAGTTCTCAAAGAGGCCAACACAAAAAGGGAGCTCTTAAAAAACATCAGAAAGAAGCAATCAACATTTTTTGGGCACATCATGAGAAGAGGAAAGTTGGAATACTTGGTTACAACTGGCAACACAAAAGGAAAGAGAGATCGCGGACGACAAAAAGAGAAAATATTGGATAGCTTGGTGTCATGGCATGGAAAACAGTCAACAACAGAACTGATACGATGCACTGTATATAGAAGATTGTGGAGGACAATCATGATGATGATGATGATGTATTTACAGTCGAGGCAGGAGAGAGAGTTCTTGAATGTGTGTAGAGTCAGGCTTGACGTGTGGATGTGAATCATGGACAATAGGACAGCGGACTAGGGAATCGCTGGGGTCTGTATATGAGTGGTTTTGCAGAGGAATGTTGAGAGTCCCATGGACGGCTGGGAGGAGTGGTGAAGGCGTTCTGAGGGAGGCCAGGGCAAGGGGAGAGCTGGTTTACATTGTTGGGAGGAGACAATCATCATTTTTTGGCCATATGGTGAGAGGAGAACAATTGGTGTGTATTGTGGCAACTGGGACCATTGAGGAACGGGAAGATGGAAGAAGGCAAAAGAGAGGGGATACCAGACAGCTTAAGAGAATGGCTAGGCAGAAGGTCAACAACAGAAATGATAAATAACTATCAAGATCGAAAGTTGTGGAGAGACATGATCTCCTACGACAGCAGGCATGTTACATGATGATGGTATCACAAATTGAAACCACTTCTATGCAATATGCATTTGATGAATGAGAAAAATGTTCTAGGACCATGTTCGTATAGGGAATATGGTGTTAGTGACCATAATTTTTACAGACCTTCAGCACATGATTTTTGGGGTAATGTGATCGTTATTACGCCGAAATTATATCATGTATATCTTAGTTATTTGCTTTGTAAATTATTTTTTTTTTTAAACATCGTTTAGCTCTGAATTATCATCTTAAACTCTTTGTTTCACATTTGTTAAATATAAAAACGAAGCGCAGTGATTTAAGGATTTATCACAAAAACTGACCACTATGGTTTGATGACTATTCACACATATTAAACTGAGAGCGACGCATTACACGGCGAAACGTACGT
Source organism: Megaustenia siamemsis (assembly GCA_032433765.1). Lineage (NCBI taxonomy): Eukaryota > Metazoa > Mollusca > Gastropoda > Stylommatophora > Ariophantidae > Megaustenia > Megaustenia siamemsis. Next base: position 16,596,724 of record JAVIAB010000101.1, read on the forward strand.
GGCTGAGATCGCGTAACGCACAGTGCGTCGAAACGTTACGTGGCTGAGATCGGCGTAACGCACAGTGCGCCGAAACGTACGTGGCTGAAATCGGCGTAACGCACAGTGCGTCCAAACGTACAGAATGAGTTCATAATAATCTTATTGCCAAGTTTCAAAAGCAGCTTTCCAAAAAAATGAGGAAGATACTATGCAATCCATTTTTGACAATAGAAACAAGAAAAAGAGTTCTTAAATGTTATGTAGAGTCAGTCTTAACATATGGATGTGAATCATGGACAATAGAACAACAAAAAAGAAAATCACTTGAGTCTGTAGAAATGTGGTTTTACAGAAGAATGTTGAGAATACCATAGACAGCTTAGAAGAGTAATGAAAACGTTCTGAAAGAGGTCAAAGCACAAAGAGAGCTAATTTCCAATATTAGGAAGAAACAACCATCATTTTTGGCCATGTAATGAGAAGAGAACAGCTGGAATATATTGTAACAACTGGGAAAATTGAGGGACGAAGAGATAGAAGGAAGCAAAGAGAAAAAATAACAGACAGCTTAAGAGAATGGCTTGGCAGAAAGTCAACAACAAAATGATAAATAACTGTCGAAATCGAAAGTTGTGGAGAGACATGATCACCTACACCAGCAGGCCCGGTACTTGATGATGATGATTGCCAAATTTATAAATTAAAGAAAACCTCAGGAGAGTTCTTCATATAAACATATTACCGACCAGATATGCTTCGCAAATTCTTGCTGAACAAGTTACTAAATGAAAGAAAGACGACGGAGAGTGCTATATCATCTTGAGATGACATCCAAAGTATAAGCAAATTGACGTACCCATTGTCGAATCTCGCCACTTTTGGAAATGAGGGAGCCAGTGCTTTTTATCCCTGATAATATCCTTCAGAAATGTAACAACACACGTTAAAATCCAGTGGAAATTGGAAAGAGCATCAATCGAGTAAGTGCACAGCTTTCCATACTTTGGGGAGCATTATTGATATGGGAGGAAGGGGGAGAGGTGCAGGATGAGAAAGGTAGGAGGTGGAGGTGTGCGCAGATAGATGGGCAGCAGAGAATCAACAAAAGAAAAACAGTTTTCATGAAGCTGAATAAAATAGTGGTTGCAAGGAGAAATGTCGACAACAAAAAAAACATGCACCGAAATCATCATCATCAAGTACCGGGTCTGCTGGTGTAGATGATCATGTCTCTCCACAACTTTTGATTTCGACAGTTATTTATCATTTCTGTTGTTGACCTTTTGTCAGCCATTCTCTTAAACTGTCTGGTATTTTTTTTATTTTTGCTTCCCTCTATCTCTTCGTCCCTCAATTTTCCAGTTGTTACAATATATTCCACTTGTTCTCTTCTCATTACATGGCCAAAAAATGATGGTTGTTTCTTCCTAATATTGGAAATTAGCTCTCTTTTTGCTTTGACCTCTTTCACAACATTTTCATTACTCTTCTTAGCTGTCCATGGTACTCTCAACATTCTTCTGTAAAATCACATTTCAACAGACTCCAGTGATTTTCGTGTCAGTTGTCCTATTATCCATGATTCACATCCATATGTTAAGACTGGCTCTACATACCATTTAAGAACTATGCACCGAAATAACGTCATAAAATACACACCTAGAACCGGTTCTCTTATTTGGGCGGTTCAGACGTGGATGTTGAATAATGCAGGGTATTTCACTCGCTACCGAAACCAACATTCCTTTAACGGCTCTATCACTCGCTTCTCCAGTGTAGAAGTAGTAGTGGAAGAAGAATTAGTAGTGGGAGATGAAGTAGTAGTGGAAGAAGAAATAGTAATGGAAGAAGAATTAGTAGTGGGAGATGAAGTAGTAGTGGAAGAAGAAGTAGTAGTGGAAGAAGAAGTAGTAGTGGAAGAAGAAGTAGTAGTGGAAGAAGAAGTAGTAGTGGAAGAAGAAGTAGTAGTGGAAGAAGAAGTAGTAGTGGAAGAAGAAGTAGTAGTGGAAGAAGAAGTAGTAGTGGGAGAAGAAGTAGTAGTGGAAGAAGAAATAGTAGTGGAAGAAGAAATAGTAGTGGAAGAAGAAATAGTAGTGGAAGAAGAAATAGTAGTAGTAGTGGAAGAAGAAGTAGTAGTGGACGAAGAAGTAGTAGTGGAAGAAGAAGTAGTAGTGGAAGAAGAAGTAGTAGTGGAAGAAGAAATAGTAGTAGTAGTGGAAGAAGTAGTAGTAGTGGAAGAAGAAGTAGTAGTGGAAGAAGAAGTAGTAGTGGAAGAAGAGTAGTAGTGGAAGAAGAAATAGTAGTGGAAGAAGAAGTAGTAGTGGAAGAAGAAGTAGTAGTGGAAGAAGAAATAGTAGTGGAAGAAGAAATAGTAGTGGAAGAAGAAGTAGTAGTGAAGAAGAAGTAGTAGTGGAAGAAGAAGTAGTAGTGGAAGAAGAAGTAGTAGTGGAAGAAGAAGTAGTAGTGGAAGAAGAAGTAGTAGTGGAAGAAGAAGTAGTAGTGGAAGAAGAAGTAGTAGTGGAAGAAGAAGTAGTAGTGGAAGAAGAATTAGTAGTGGGAGAAGAAGTAGTAGTGGAAGAAGAAATAGTAGTGGAAGAAGAAATAGTAGTGGAAGAAGAAATAGTAGTGGAAAAAGAAATAGTAGTAGTAGTGGAAGAAGAAGTAGTAGTGGAAGAAGAAGTAGAAGTGGAAGAAGAAGTAGTAGTGGAAGAAGAAGTAGTAGTGGAAGAAGAAGTAGTAGTGGAAGAAGAAGTAGTAGTGGAAGAAGAAGTAGTAGTGGAAGAAGAAGTAGTAGTGGAAGAAGAAGTAGTAGTGGAAGAAGAAGTAGTAGTGGAAAAAGAATTAGTAGTGGGAGAAGAAGTAGTAGTGGAAGAAGAAATAGTAGTGGAAGAAGAAATAGTAGTGGAAGAAGAAATAGTAGTAGTAGTGGAAGAAGAAGTAGTAGTGGAAGAAGAAATAGTAGTAGTAGTGGAAGAAGAAGTAGTAGTGGAAGAGGAAATAGTAGTAGTAGTGGAAGAAGAAGTAGTAGTGGAAGAAGAAATAGTAGTAGTAGTGGAAGAAGAAGTAGTAGTGGAAGAAGAAGTAGTAGTGGAAGAAGAAATAGTAGTGGAAGAAGAAATAGTAGTGGAAGAAGAAATAGTAGTGGAAGAAGAAGTAGTAGTAGTGGAAGAAGAAGTAGTAGTGGAAGAAGAAGAAGTAGTAGTGGAAGAAGAAGTAGTAGTGGAAGAAGAAGTAGTAGTGGAAGAAGAAGTAGTAGTGGAAGAAGAAGTAGTAGTGGAAGAAGAATTAGTAGTGGGAGATGAAGTAGTAGTGGAAGAAGAAGTAGTAGTGGAAGAAGAAGTAGTAGTGGAAGAAGAAGTAGTAGTGGAAGAAGAAGTAGTAGTGGAAGAAGAAGTAGTAGTGGAAGAAGAAGTAGTAGTGGAAGAAGAAGTAGTAGTGGAAGAAGAAGTAGTAGTGGAAGAAGAAGTAGTAGTGGAAGAAGAAGTAGTAGTGGAAGAAGAATTAGTAGTGGGAGAAGAAGTAGTAGTGGAAGAAGAAATAGTAGTGGAAGAAGAAATAGTAGTGGAAGAAGAAATAGTAGTAGTAGTGGAAGAAGAAGTAGTAGTGGAAGAAGAAATAGTAGTAGTAGTGGAAGAAGAAGTAGTAGTGGAAGAAGAAATAGTAGTAGTAGTGGAAGAAGAAGTAGTAGTGGAAGAAGAAGTAGTAGTGGAAGAAGTAGTAGTGGAAGAAGAAGAAGTAGTGGAAGAAGAAATAGTAGTAGTAGTGGAAGAAGAAGTAGTAGTAGAAGAAGAAATAGTAGTGGAAGAAGAAATAGTAGTGGAAGAAGAAATAGTAGTAGTAGTGGAAGAAGAAGTAGTAGTGGAAGAAGAAATAGTAGTAGTAGTGGAAGAAGAAGTAGTAGTGGAAGAAGAAATAGTAGTAGTAGTGGAAGAAGAAGTAGTAGTGGAAGAAGAAGTAGTAGTGGAAGAAGAAGTAGTAGTGGAAGAAGAAGTAGTAGTGGAAGAAGAAGTAGTAGTAGTGGAAGAAGAAGTAGTAGTGGAAGAAGAAGTAGTAGTGGAAGAAGAAGTAGTAGTGGAAGAAGAAGTAGTAGTGGAAGAAGAAGTAGTAGTGGAAGAAGAAGTAGTAGTGGAAGAAGAATTAGTAGTGGAAGAAGAAGTAGTAGTGGAAGAAGAAGTAGTAGTGGAAGAAGAAGTAGTAGTGGAAGAAGAAGTAGTAGTGGAAGAAGAATTAGTAGTGGGAGAAGAAGTAGTAGTGGAAGAAGAAATAGTAGTGGAAGAAGAAATAGTAGTGGAAGAAGAAATAGTAGTAGTAGTGGAAGAAGAAGTAGTAGTGGAAGAAGAAGTAGTAGTGGAAGAAGAAGTAGTAGTGGAAGAAGAAGTAGTAGTGGAAGAAGAAGTAGTAGTAGAGGAAGAAGAAGTAGTAGTGGAAGAAGAAGTAGTAGTAGTGGAAGAAGAAGTAGTAGTGGAAGAAGAAGTAGTAGTGGAAGAAGAAGTAGTAGTAGTGGAAGAAGAAGTAGTAGTGGAAGAAGAAGTAGTAGTGGAAGAAGAAGTAGTAGTGGAAGAAGAAGTAGTAGTGGAAGAAGAAGTAGTAGTAGTGGAAGAAGAAGTAGTAGTGGAAGAAGAAGTAGTAGTAGTGGAAGAAGAAGTAGTAGTGGAAGAAGAAATAGTAGTGGAAGAAGAATAGTAGTAGTAGTGGAAGAAGAAGTAGTAGTGGAAGAAGAAGTAGTAGTGGAAGAAGAAGTAGTAGTGGAAGAAGAAGTAGTAGTGGAAGAAGAAGTAGTAGTAGTGGAAGAAGAAGTAGTAGTGGAAGAAGAAGTAGTAGTAGTGGAAGAAGAAGTAGTAGTGGAAGAAGAAGTAGTAGTGGAAGAAGAAGTAGTAGTAGTGGAAGAAGAAGTAGTAGTGGAAGAAGAAGTAGTAGTGGAAGAAGAAGTAGTAGTAGTGGAAGAAGAAGTAGTAGTGGGAGATGAAGTGGTAGTGGAAGAAGAAGCAGTAATGGAAGAAGAATTAGTAGTGGAAGAAGAAATAGTAGTGGAAGAAGAAATAGTAGTGGAAGAAGAATAGTAGTGGAAGAAGAAGTAGTAGTAGTGGAAGAAGAAGTAGTAGTGGAAGAAGAAGTAGTAGTAGTGGAAGAAGAAGTAGTAGTGGAAGAAGAAGTAGTAGTGGAAGAAGAAGTAGTAGTAGTGGAAGAAGAAGTAGTAGTGGGAGATGAAGTGGTAGTGGAAGAAGAAATAGTAGTGGAAGAAGAAGTAGTAGTGGAAGAAGAAGTAGTCGTGGAAGAAGAAGTAGTAGTGGAAGAAGAAGTAGTAGTGGAAGAAGTAGTAGTAGTGGAAGAAGAAGTAGTAGTAGTGGAAGAAGAATTAGTGGCGGAAGAAGAAGTAGTAGTGGAATATGAAGTAGTAATGGAAGAAGAAATAGTAAAGGAAGAAGAAGTAGTGGGAGAAGAAGAAGTTGTAGTTGGAGAAGAAGTAGTAGTGGAGATGAAGTAGTCATGGAAGAAGAAATAGTAGAGGAAGAAGAAGTAGTAGTGGGAGAAGAAGAAGTAGTAGTGGGAGAAGAAGTAGTAGTGGGAGATGAAGTAGTAATGGAAGAAGAAATAGTAGAGGAAGAAGTGGTAGTAGTGGGAGAAGAAGAAGTAGTAGTGGGAGAAGAAGTAGTAGTGGGAGATGAAGTAGTAATGGAAGAAGAAATAGTAGAGGAAGAAGAAGTAGTAGTGTGGAGAAGAAGAAGTAGTAGTGGGAGAATAAGTAGTAGTGGGAGATGAAGAAGTAGTAGTGGGAGAAGAAGAAGTAGTAGTCGGAGAAGAAGAAGTAGTGGGAGAAGAAGAAGTAGTAGGAGAAGAAGAAGTAGTAGTGGGAGAAGAAGAAGTAGTGGGAGAAGAAGAAGTAGTAGTGGGAGAAGAAGAAGTAGTAGTGGGAGAAGAAGAAGTAGTAGTCGGAGAAGAAGAAGTAGTGGGAGAAGAAGAAGTAGTAGTGGGAGAAGAAGTAGAAGTGGGAGAAGAAGAAGTAGTAGTGGGAGAAGAAGTAGTAGTAGTGGGAGAAGAAGTAGTAGTATTGATGGAAGAGGTAGTAATGATGGGAGAAGTAGTAGTAGTGGAATGAGAAGTAGTAGTGGGAGAAGAAGTAGTAGTAGTGGGAGAAGAAGTAGTAGTAGTGGGAGAAGAAGTAGTAGTAGTGGGAGAAGAAGTAGTAGTAGTGGGAGAAGAAGTAGTAGTAGTGGGAGAAGAAGTAGTAGTGGGAGAAGAAGAAGTAGTAGTGGGAGAAGAAGTAGTAGTAGTGGGAGAAGAAGTAGTAGTAGTGATGGAAGAGGTAGTAATGATGGGAGAAGTAGTAGTAGTGGAGGGAGAAGTAGTAGTGGGAGAAGAAGTAGTAGTAGTGGGAGAAGTAGTCGTGGGAGAAGAAGTAGTAGTGGAAGAAGAAGAAGTAATAGTGCTGGGAAAAGAAGTAGTAGTGGTGGGAGAAGTAGTAGTGGGAGAAGAAGTAGTAGTGGTGGGAGAAGAAGTAGTAGTGGAAGAAGAAGAAGTAATAGTGCTGGGAAAAGAAGTAGTAGTGGGAGAAGAAGAAGCAGTAGTGGTGGGAGAGGTACTAGTGATGGGAGAAGTAGTAGTATTTGAGGGAGAAATAGTAGTGGGGAAGAAGAAGTAGGAGTGGTGGGAGATGTAATAGTGGGAGAAGAAGAAGTAGTAGTGGTGGAAGAAGTATTAGTGGGAGAAAAAAGAAGTAGTAGTGTTGGAGAAGAAGTAGTGTGAGAAGAAGTAGTAGTGGTTGAAGAGGAAGTAGTAGTGGTTGGAGAAGAAGTAGAAGTGGTGGGAGAAGAAGTAGTAGTGGTTGAAGAGGAAGTAGTAGTGGTTGAAGAGGAAGTAATAGTGTTGGGAGAAGAAGTAGTAGTGGTTGAAGGGGAAGTAGTAGTGGTTGGAGAAGAAGTAGAAGTGGTGGGAGAAGAAGTAGTAGTGGTTGAAGAGGAAGTAGTAGTGGTTGAAGAGGAAGTAGTAGTGGTTGAAGAGGAAGTAGTAGTGTTGGGAGAAGAAGTAGTAGTGGTTGAAGAGGAAGTAGTAGTGGTTGGAGAAGAAGTAGTAGTGGTTGAAGAGGAAGTAGTAGTGGTTGGAGAAGATGTAGTAGTGCCTGGTCGTAGTGGAAGAAGAAATGTGAAAAAAGGAGAAAAACAGTAATGGAAGAAGTAGTAGTGGAATAAAAAGAAAGAAGAAGAAGATATTGTAGTGTGAGAAGAATAAGTAGTGATGAAATTAGAAGAAGTGGAAGAAGAAGTAGAAGATACAAACGTGATAGTAGAAGAAGATGAAGTAGTAGTGGATGAAAGAGAAGAAGTGAAGAAGAAAAGTAGTTGTTGTAGTAGTAGTAATAGTAGTAGTTGTTGTAATAGTATTAGCATTAGTAGTAGTTGTAATAAAAGTAGTACTAGTAGTTGACGATGTAGTTGTATAGTAGCCTCCGTCAGTCATTGTTGTCTATGGATTTTTGAGCGCCTCAAGAAATGATATTTTTTTTCTTTTCTTTCGCTGTTTATTCTCTTTGTCTATGAATCTGTCTTGCTCTTGTTTGAGTTAGAGCTTTAGAGTGTGTTTCCAAAGATTCCGGTCTGCAGCTATTTCTTCCCATGCTGCTGGTTTATGTTCAGAGTCTTCATGTCACGTTTACACATCTACAAATCGAAGTTTTGGGCGCCCCATAGTTCTTTTGCCATCTGCTAGTTGTCCATAGAATATATTTGTGGGTATGCGGCCATCTTTCATACGGTGTACATGGGCAAGCCATCGTATACTACGTTGTTTGAGCAGCGTGTAGATGTTCGGGAGGCCTGTGCGAGTCATGACCTCCACGTTTGTCACTTTATCCTTCCAGGTGATACCAAGAATACGCGCAGACATCGCATATGGAATGCATTTAGTCTTCTCTCCTGTTTCGCATAAGTTGTCCAAGATTCGCTGCCATACAGGGGGATACTAATGATGCGGGCATTGTAATGTTTTAATTGTCAGTTTGCTGTTTTGCCAGACATACCTAGAAAAACGGGCAAAGGTGGTAGCAGCTTTACCAATACGAGTGTCAATTTCTGTATCTAAAGATAGTCTGTCGCTGATGATGGACCCCAGGTAGTTATGCTGCCGCACGATGTCAAGTTTATAGTTGTCGATAGAGATTTCAGGTGTTGCTTCGGTGTCCTGACCGAGTATGTTAGTTTCCTGCAAACTTATTGTTAGACCGAAGTCTCGGCAGGCATGTGAAAAGCTATGTACCATGCTCTAGAGTTCTTCCTGACTTTGCGTGACAAGTGCAGCGTCGTCAGCAAATAACAGATCTCTAATAGAGATATGTCTGACCTTAGACCTTGCCTTTAGTCTTGAGATATTGAACAATCGACCATCAGATCTAGTATGAAGATAGACTCCTTCGTTCGCATGTGAGAATGCATGTTTTAATAGAACAGCGAAGAAGATTCCAAATAGAGTTGGAGCAAGAACGCATCCCTGCTTGATACCACTGCGTGTGTTGAAGGGTTGTGATGTGCTGCCGTCGTATTGGATGGTACCCTTCATATCCTCATGAAACGATTGTACTAGCGTCAGCAGAGTTTGTGGGCAGTCTATTTTAGATAGTATTTAATGTAGCAGTAGTAGTAGATGTAGTAGTAGTAGTAATAGTAGTAGTGGTAACAAAAGTATAAGACGAAGCAGACGAAGTATAGTAGTAGTATTAGAAGTAGAAGTAGTAGTAGTAGTAATAATAGTAGTAGTAGTAGTAATAGTAGTAGTAGTAATAGTAGTAGTAGTAGTAGTAGTAGTAGAAATAGTAGTAGTAGTAGTAGTAGTAGTAATAGTAGTAGTAGTAATAGTAGTAGTAGTAGAAATAGTAGTAGTAGTAATAGTAGTAGCAGTAGTAATTGTAGTAGTAGTAGTAGTAGTGGCGGCAGTGGTAGAAGACGAAGAAGAAGAAAGGCACAATGAAAAGAAAGAAAAATAAAGGAAGAATCTTAAGACTGTAGGAGTGTATGAATTTATATAAATAAACGTGGCAAGAGTGAGAACGATTTATTGCTGACTAAAGCTGTAACTAGCCAACTACTGTAATCAACGAAACTCACACTCTTCCTTCTTCGCTAAAAATTAAAGACTACTTATGAGACTGCCAAGAGTACAATAACGGCAATTCTAGTAATTAATCAACAACAAATTAACATACCTTAATAGAAACCCATTAGTAATTTTCCAGTACATTTGGCAGCACCGTGACCTTGCTAAGGTCAGCACAAAAGGAGATCTGCCAAGGCTGTCACAGTATCCGGGTGAACAAATCTAAGAGTCATTATTCCTTCATTGGGTGACGGGATTGCGTATGTTCCAAGTCTTATATTATTAGCGACAGGTCACGAGAAACGTTCACTCGCTAGAACTGGCCGAGAATCGAGCGAGGGCTGCAATTCGTTTGAGAAAGACGAGGGCTGGGACGTCACAAGTTGGTTCGCAAGTGATTAGTCTGCGAACAACTGCTCACTGTCTAGTAAACGAAACATTGATATATACAGGTAGGGATAACCCCAGAGTATTTCTGCAATAGATGACAAGAGTGATACAACTTTAAAGGAGCGCGGACTAATGCCCCTTCTGTGGATGCCCTGTCCTGATCAGGGAACAGTTTTCCTCATTTTAACTTAATATGCTGGAGGAATGTTGAATTTAAATATTTGGGAACTTTGTTAACCTCAGACGGAAGATGTACAAAAGAGGTGTGATGCAGAATGGCTCAGGCAAAAGCAGCTTTCCAAAAAATGAGGAAGATACTATGCAATCCATTTTTGACAATAGAAACAAGAAAAAGAGTTCTTAAATGTTATCTAGAGCCAGTCTTAACATATGGATGTGAATCATGGACAATAGGACAACAGACAAGAAAATCACTGGAGTCTGTAGAAATGTGGTTTTACAGAAGAATGTTGAGAATACCATGGACAGCTAAGAAGAGTAATGAAAATGGTCTGAAAGATGCCAAAACAAAAAGAGAGCTAATTTCCAATATTAGGAAGAAACAATCATTATTTTTTGGCCATGTAATGAGAAGGGAACAGCTGGAATATATTGTAACAACTGAGAAAATTGAGGGACGAAGAGATTGAGGGAAACAAAGAGAGAAGATACCAGACAGCTTAAGAGAATAGCTTGGTTGAAGGTCAACAACAGAAATCATAAATAGCTGTCGAGATCGAAAGTTGTGGAGAGACATGATCACCTACGTCAGCAGGCCCGGTACTTGATGATGATGATGATAATGTTGGAGGACATACTTTAAACCCTTTTGTTCCACATGAAATGCGTGCCTCTTACACTTTCTCTTATCTAACCCATTCTCTAAAGTTTCGATTCCTAAAAGGGCAGAGATAGAATCAAGATGCAACAAAGCTTGTCAAATCATCGGACAGTTATCGCCACTATTGTCCAACAAGGGAATAACTCTGGAGGCAAAACGAGCACTATACAATACAATCTTCATCCCAACGTTGTGCTACCAATGCCAGACCTGGACCCTAGATGCAAGAACAATAAGAAAATAACCTCTACTGAGATGAAATGTGTTAGACGAATGATAGGAAACTGTCTGAGAAATAAGATCAGAAATGAAGAACTGAGAAAAAAGCTAGAAATAGCCCCTGCCATAGAATACATAAAGAAACAACAGATAAAATGGTTTGGCCACATGATGAGGCAGAAAGATCAAAACACAACACAACGATCCTTCAATGGGCGTTACGAGAACACCAGACCCAAGGGTCGACCACGAAAAAGATGGGTCGATGGAATATTAGAAGCACTAGGAAACATAACAGCAGCAGAAGCGAACAGAAGAGCAAAAGACTGCAAATTATATCTCTCCTCGACGCTGAAAGGCAAAAGAAGGAGGAAAGAGAAGAAGAAGAAGAATCTCTCTCTCTCTCTCTCTCTCTCTCTCTCTGTGTGTGTGTGTGTGATCAGGACTCAATCAGAGTAGGATTCCAGACTCTCACATGAAGACAGCTGTCTGTTTAAGTGAATTGATCGACCCCACAGACAGAACATCATAATTAGAGTCTGTTAGATCCACTCTGATTGAATACCTGTTAAAACGTTGCACTGTGTTCCCCGCCAGTGGCCCAGTGCATCCGATTTCAGCCAGCATTTTATTCAGGTTTGCTTTCCTTAGCCTTTGATTGTCCCCAATCTTCCTGCAAGGCAGCAGATGATCTTTTCTGTAGGGGGATTCTGCCCTTAGATGATCGGCCCTCCCAGGTTTACGAGCACCATCTGCCCGAGTCACTAGAGGTGACTAACACAGACATGCACACACAAAGATATGAGATGTGACTAACACAGACGTGCACACACAATGATATGAGATGTGACTAACACAGACATGCACACACAAAGATATGAGATGTGAATAACACAGACATGCACACACAAAGATATGAGATGTGAATAACACAGACATGCACACACAAAGATATGAGAAATGACTAACACAGACATGCACACACAAAGATATGAGAAATGACTAACACAGACATGCACACACAAAGATATGAGATATGACTAACACAGACGTGCACACACAAAGATATGAGATATGACTAACACAGACATGCACACACAAAGATATGAGATATGACTAACACAGACATGCACACACAAAGATATGAGATATGACTAACACAGACATGCACACACAAAGATATGAGAAATGACTAACACAGACATGCACACACAAAGATATGAGATATGACTAACACAGACATGTACACACAAAGATATGAGAAATGACTAACACAGACATGTACACACAAAGATATGAGAGGTGACTAACACTGACATGCACACACAAAGATATGAGAGGTGACTAACACTGACATGCACACACAAAGATATGAGAGGTGACTAACACTGACATGCACACACAAAGATATGAGAGGTGACTAACACTGACATGCACACACAAAGATATGAGAGGTGACTAACACTGACATGCACACACAAAGATATGAGAGGTGACTAACACTGACATGCACACACAAAGATATGAGAGGTGACTAACACTGACATGCACACACAAAGATATGAGAGGTGACTAACACAGACATGCACACACAAAGATATGAGATATGACTAACACAGACATGCACACACAAAGATATGAGAAATGACTAACACAGACATGCACACACAAAGATATGAGAGGTGACTAACACTGACATGCACACACAAAGATATGAGAGGTGACTAACACTGACATAAAAAAAAGTAAAGTACCCCCGTCACGCCAAGTGGCGTATAGGGAATATGGTGTTAGTGACCATAAATTTTACAGACCTTCGGCACATGATTTTTGGGATAATGTGGTCGGTATTACGCCCGTGCCGGTTTACTTTCCCAGCAAAAAATCGGGTACCCATTTAAGGCTGGGTGAACCCAGAAGCCGTCGGTTGGGATCGAACCCTGCCTCTTGTTCTTTGTAGTCCAGTTCACTAACCACTGAGCTATCGTGACTCCCCTTGAAAAGCTACAGATCCAGAAAAAAGGATCGAAATATTCAAGATATCATCATCAAGTAGCATGCCTAAGACAAGGGCTACTGTATAGGTGGAAGTGTCTCTCCGCAACACATCTACAATTGTTTATGAATTCTACTGCTCACAATGAGGGGAAAACACAAACCGAAATGAAATGTGATAGACGCATGACAGGAAACAGACTGAGAAATACGATAAGAAATGAAGAACTGAGAAAAAAAACAAGAAATACTTTCTGTCACTCAACACATAAAGAGGGGTATTGGTTGGTTCTGAGGCAAGATGCCGGCCATTAACGTCAATTACTCATGGACGGATAAAAATATGAGTATCTCCGAAGACGGAGTTATCTGCCTGTGCGGCGATGGACCCCAGTACACACGGCTGCCAGGGAAAAAAAGAATTAACACGCAAAATTCAGTTCCTAGTCTCTAGGGACTTCGTCTTGGGTAAAAACTGGCGAACGTAAAAAAAAAAACACAAAAAATAACATAAAGAAACAACAAGATGAATGTAACTATTTGTACTAACTTGGTAATGAAGGCGACACCAGTCGAAAGTTTCTGGTCAACTTACGAAATGGTGGAGAGTGGCATCACTCATTTTGCTTTGACGCTGATTCACATCCTATACCATAAAATCGTACTATTTGTATAAGTCAAAAGATAAACATAGTTGTAGTTAAATTTGATCAACAAGACCATTAGACACGCCACAAGATGATGGTGACGATAATAAATGCCCAGAGTGATATTAATTATCATTTTTTTCTACAACACGTGGCGACACTTATTGACAAGTTTGCACGGACCGGCAAAGTCGGCTGCTACGTCGATGGCGAAGGAGATCGTTAATCATAACCAAATGGTCAGGTACCTATTTTTACAACGAACATTGACTGCGATAAATGTTTAACGAGAAGTCGATGTGGTTGAGTGATTAGTGTTCTAATGACTTACATAAGGTGGAAGAGTTCAGCTTCCAGGTCTGTTGATAGGGCTCAGAGATTCATCCGACTTCTTAATTAATGGGTTCTTCTTTCTTCTAGTTTTCAGCTCCCTGAGGAGCATAGGTCATCAACAAACACTTTCAGCTCCCTGTGGAGCATAGGTCTTCAACAAACACTTTCAGCTCCCTGTGGAGCATAGGTCTTCAACAAACACTTTCAGCTCCCTGTGAAGTATTGATCTTCAACAAACACTTTCAGCTCCCTGTGGAGCATAGGTCTTCAACAAACACTTTCAGCTCTCTGTGGAGCATAGGTTTTCAACAAACACTTTCAGCTCCCTGTGGAGCATAGATCTTCAATAAACACTTTCAGCTACCTGTGGAGTATTGGTCTTCAACAAACACTTTCAGCTCCCTGTGGAGTATTGATCTTCAACAAACACTTTCAGCTTTTCAACTAAAAGGTTGTGTTTCTAGCCAGGCCATTGCTTCAGTTGCTGCCACGATCTCCATGGTCAAAATAATTTTGGTTATCGCGAAAGTACCACTCTCATCCTTTCATGTTCTTTATTTAACCTGAACCAAAAAAAGCACCACTCTCTTCCTTTACTGCTCTTTACTTAACCTAGACCATGAAAGCACCACTCTCCACCTTTACTGCTCTTTTATTTAACCTGGACCATGAAAGCACCACACTCCACCTTACTGCTCTTTACTTAACCTAGACCATGAAAGCACCACTCTCCACCTTTACTGCTCTTTTATTTAACCTAGACCATGAAAGCACCACTCTTCACCTTTACTGTTCTTTATTTAAACTGGACCATGAAAGCACCACTCTCCACCTTTACTGCTATTTTATTTAACCTAGACCATGAAAGCACCACTCTTCACCTTTACTGTTCTTTATTTAAACTGGACCATGAAAGCACCACTCTTCACCTTTACTGTTCTTTATTTAACCTGGACATGAAAGCACCACTCTCTTCCTTTACTGCTCTTTACTTAACCTGGACCATGAAAGCACCACTCTCCACCTTTACTGCTCTTTTATTTAACCTAGACCATGAAAGCACCACTCTTCACCTTTACTGTTCTTTATTTAAACTGGACCATGAAAGCACCACTCTTCACCTTTACTGTTCTTTATTTAAACTGGACCATGAAAGCACCACTCTCCACATTTACAGCTCTTTTATTTAACCTAGACCATGAAAGCACCACTCTTCACCTTTACTGTTCTTTATTTAAACTGGACCATGAAAGCACCACTCTCCACCTTTACTGTTCTTTATTTAACCTGGACCATGAAAGCACCACTCTCCACCTTTACTGTTCTTTATTTAACCTGGACCATGAAAGTACCACTGTCATACTTTACTGTTCTTTATTTAACCTGGACCATGAAAGTACCACTGTCATCCTTTAATGTTCTTTATTTAACCTGAACCATAAAAGCACCACTGTCATCCTTTACTGTTCTTTATTTAACCTGGAACATGAAAGCACCACTGTCATCCTTTAATGTTCTTTATTTAACCTGAACCATGAAAGTACCACTGTCATCCTTTAATGTTCTTTATTTAACCTGAACCATGAAAGCACCACTGTCATCCTTTAATGTTCTTTATTTAACCTGAACAATGAAAGTACCAATGTCATCCTTTACTGTTCTTTATTTAACCTGGACCATGAAAGTATCACTGTCATCCTTTACTGTTCTTTATTTAAACTGGACCATGAAAGCACAACTGTCATCCTTTACTGTTCTTTATTTAATCTGGACCATGAAAGTACCACTGTCATCCTTTACTGTTCTTTATTTAACCTGGACCATGAAAGTACCACTGTCATCCTTTACTGTTCTTTATTTAACCTCGACCATGAAAGTACCACTGTCATCCTTTACTGTTCTTTATTTAACCTGGACCATAAAAGCACCACTGTCATCCTTTACTGTTCTTTATTTAACCTGGACCATAAAAGCACCACTGTCATCCTTTACTGTTCTTTATTTAACCTGGACCATGAAAGTATCACTGTCATCCTTTACTGTTCTTTATTTAACCTGGACCATAAAGCACCACTGTCATCCTTTACTGTTCTTTATTTAACATGGACCATGAAAGTACCACTGTCATCCTTTAATGTTCTTTATTTAACCTGGACCATGAAAGTACCACTGTCATCCTTTACTGTTCTTTATTTAACCTGGACCATGAAAGTACCACTGTCATCCTGTAATGTTCTTTATTTAACCTGGACCATGAAAGTACCACTGTCATCCTTTAATGTTCTTTATTTAACCTGGACCATGAAAGTACCACTGTCATCCTTTACTGTTCTTTATTTAACCTGGACCATGAAAGTACCACTGTCATCCTTTAATGTTCTTTATTTAACCTGGACCATGAAAGCACCACTGTCATCCTTTACTGTTCTTTATTTAACCTGGACCATGAAAGCACCACTGTCATCCTTTACTGTTCTTTATTTAACCTGGACCATGAAAGTACCACTGTCATCCTTTACTGTTCTTTATTTAACCTGGACCATGAAAGTACCACTGTCATCCTTTAATGTTCTTTATTTAACCTGGAACATGAAAGCACCACTGTCATCCTTTAATGTTCTTTATTTAACCTGAACCATGAAAGTACCACTGTCATCCTTTACTGTTCTTTATTTAACCTGGACCATGAAAGTACCACTGTCATCCTTTACTGTTCTTTATTTAACCTGGACCATGAAAGCACCACTGTCATCCTTTACTGTTCTTTATTTAACCTGGGCCATGAAAGTACCACTGTCATCCTTTACTGTTCTTTATTTAACCTGGACCACGAAAGTACCACTGTCATCCTTTAATGTTCTTTATTTAACATGAACTATAAAAGCACCAATCTCTTCGTTTACTGTTCTTTATTTAACCTGGACAAGGAAAGCACCACTGTCATCCTTTAATGTTCTTTATTTAACCTGAACCATAAAAGCACCAATCTCTTCGTTTACTGTTCTTTATTTAACCTGGACAAGGAAAGCACCACTGTCATCCTTTAATGTTCTTTATTTAACCTGGACAATGAAAACACCACTCTCATCCTTTAATATTCTTTATTTAACCTGGACAATGAAAGCACCACTGTCATCCTTTACTGTTCTTTATTTACCCTGGACCATGAAAGCACCACTCTCCACCTTTACTGTTCTTTATTTAACCTGAACCACAAAAGCACCACTGTCATCCTTTAATGTTCTTTATTTAACCTGGACCACAAAAGCACCACTGTCATCCTTTAATGTTCTTTATTTAACCTGGACCACAAAAGAACCACAGTCATCCTTTACTGTTCTTATTTAACCTGGACCACAAAAGCACCACTGTCATCCTTTACTGTTCTTCATTTAACCTGGACCACAAAAGAACCACTGTCATCCTTTAATGTTCTTCATTTAACCTGAACCACAAAAGCACCACTGCCATCCTTTACTATTCTTTATTTAACCTGAACCACAAAAGAACCACAGTCATCCTTTACTGTTCTTTATTTAACCTGGACCACAAAAGCACCACTGCCATCCTTAACTGTTCTTTATTTAACCTGGACCACAAAAGAACCACTGTAATCCTTTACTGTTCTTTATTTAACCTGGACCATGAAAACACCACTGTCTTACTTTACTGTTCTTTATTTAACCTGGACATTGAAAACACCACTGTCTTACTTTACTGTTCTTTATTTAACCTGGACCATGAAAGCACCACTCTCTTCTTTACTGCTCTTTATTTAACCTGCACCATGAAAGCACCACTCTCTTCCTTTACTGTTCTTTTTTAACCATGACCATGAAAGCACCACTCTCTTCCTTTACTGTTCTTTATTTAACCTGGACCATGAAAGCACCACTCTCTTCCGTTACTGTTCTTTTTTAACCTGGACCATGAAAGCACCACTCTCTTCTTTACTGCTCTTTATTTAACCAGTAGCATGAAATCACCACTCTTCACCTTTACTGCTCTTTATTTAACCTGGACCATGAAAGCACCACTCTCTTCCTTTACTGTTCTTTACTTTAACCATTACCATGATAGCACCACTCTCTTCCTTTAATGTTCTTTATTTAACCAGTAGCATGAAATCACCACTCTTCACCTTTACTGCTCTTTATTTAACCTGGACCATGAAAACACCACTGTCTTACTTTACTGTTCTTTATTTAACCTGGACCATGAAAACACCACTGTCTTACTTTACTGTTCTTTATTTAACCTGGACCATGAAAGCACCACTCTCTTCTTTTACTGCTCTTTATTTAACCTGCACCATGAAAGCACCACTCTCTTCCTTTACTGTTCTTTTTTAACCATGACCATGAAAGCACCACTCTCTTCCTTTACTGTTCTTTATTTAACCTGGACCATGAAAGCACCACTCTCTTCCGTTACTGTTCTTTTTTTAACCTGGACCATGAAAGCACCACTCTCTTCCTTTACTGCTCTTTATTTAACCAGTAGCATGAAATCACCACTCTTCACCTTTACTGCTCTTTATTTAACCTGGACCATGAAAGCACCACTCTCTTCCTTTACTGTTCTTTACTTTAACCATTACCATGATAGCACCACTCTCTTCCTTTAATGTTCTTTATTTAACCAGTAGCATGAAATCACCACTCTTCACCTTTACTGCTCTTTATTTAACCTGGACCATGAAAGCACCACTCTCCACCTTTACTGTTCTTTATTTAACCTGTACCATGAAAGCACCACTCTCCACCTTTACTGTTCTTTATTTAACCTGGACCATGAAAGCACCACTCTTCACCTTTTCTGTTCTTTATTTAACCTGGACCATGAAAGCACCACTCTTCACCTTTCTGTTCTTTATTTAACCTGGACCATGAAAGCACCACTCTTCACCTTTACTGTTCTTTATTTAAACTGGACCATGAAAGCACCACTCTCCACCTTTACTGCTATTTTATTTAACCTAGACCATGAAAGCACCACTCTTCACCTTTACTGTTCTTTATTTAAACTGGACATGAAAGCACCACTCTTCACCTTTACTGTTCTTTATTTAACCTGGACCATGAAAGCACCACTCTCTTCCTTTACTGCTCTTTACTTAACCTGGACCATGAAAGCACCACTCTCCACCTTTACTGCTCTTTTATTTAACCTAGACCATGAAAGCACCACTCTTCACCTTTACTGTTCTTTATTTAAACTGGACCATGAAAGCACCACTCTTCACCTTTACTGTTCTTTATTTAAACTGGACCATGAAAGCACCACTCTCCACATTTACAGCTCTTTTATTTAACCTAGACCATGAAAGCACCACTCTTCACCTTTACTGTTCTTTATTTAAACTGGACCATGAAAGCACCACTCTCCACCTTTACTGTTCTTTATTTAACCTGGACCATGAAATCACAACTCTCCTTCTTTCATCATCATTATCATGTGCCATACCTGTTGGCGTAAGCGATCATACCCTTCCACAATCTTATATCCCCGTGCATCGTATCAATTCTGTTGTTGACTGTTTTCCATGCCATAACACCAACCTATCAAATATCTTCTCTCTTTGTCGTCCGCAATCTCTCTTTCCTGTATTTTACCAGTTGTAACCAAGTATTCCAACTTTCCTCTTCTCGTGATGTGCCTAAAAATGTTGATTATTTCTTTCTGATGTTTTTTAGGAGCTCCCTATTTATGTTGAGTAAAGGCATCAAGATGCACCAAGATGCGTAGAGATGCGAAGCTGCTGTAAAGCTGATGATAATGGCGATACTAAAAAAAAAGAAGAAGAAAAGTAGTATGGTGACAGCTTTACGTGGTAATGGACGAAACAAAAGTCGACGTTTCGGCCAAGTAGGCCTTCATCTGGACGAACAACAAACACAAAAATTATATATAACGATATATAAACAAATCTAACTACATGGCGATAATATGCTAGATACTAAAGAGAGGAAAAATAAATTGGTCACTTCCCTGTGTTCCTGAGCTGGGTCAGTCCCCAAATGGACTGAATTGATACGACAGAGTTTCGAGACTGACCCAGCTCAGGAACACAGGGAAGTGACCAATTTATTTTTCCTCTCTTTAGTATCTAGCATATTATCGCCATGTAGTTAGATTTGTTTATATATCGTTATATATAATTTTGTGTTTGTTGTTCGTCCAGATGAAGGCCTACTTGGCCGAAACGTCGACTTTTGTTTCGTCCATTACCACGTAAAGCTGTCACCATACCACTTTCTTCTTCTTTTTTTTTTTTTAGTATCGCTTTTTATGTTGGCTTCTTTGAGAATGTCCTTGTTGGTCTCTTTAGCTGTCCAGGGAACTTTCAACATTCTTCTGAGAAATCTCATCTCTATGGCTTTCAGTCGTCTTTTCATTTGTTTGTTCACTGTCCATGATTCGCTTCCATAGGTTAGAATTGTCTATCGTAAGCTGTAACTGTACCATTAATTATATCTTTTTTTCTAATCTTGGGTTGAACAATAAAAACTGAAGCTGAAAAAAAAACAGGACAGAGAATCCGGACGCAGTAATATACACACAGTTTGGGGCACACTTTGGGCACGCTGCAAGGAAAGATCAAGAACCAAAAAAAAATAGAGAGATTCATCTTTTGTCCAGCATGACACCACTCGCAGTGTGGACCTTCCTTTTACATCGTCAGCTCGAACTCGTGAACAAACAGAAAAGGTCAATACAAGAGGAGGATGAAGAAAGAAATAGAAAAAAAAATATAGAGGAAGCTGAAGAAAACTATACTAAAGAAGAAAAAAAGGCTTAAGCGAAGAAGATAAGTACAAGAAGAAAAGAAGGTGAAGAGAACAAAGCAAATAAAATGTAGAATATGCTGAAGTAAACAGTACTAAAAAAGAAAAGAAGTAGGCGAAGAAGATAACGTAAGATAAGAAAAGAAAAATGAAGAGAACAAAGTAAAAGTAAAATAGATAGAATACAAATATTAAGTGGAAGAAAGAAATGAAGAAGACAAGGTCGAAGAAGATGATGATGATGATGCAATTTAAAGAAGTAAAAGAAGATGAAGGAGAAGGAAAAGGAGTAGATGCAGGAGGAGGAGAAAAAGCAGAAAAGAGAAGAGGGGAGTAGGAGGAGAAGAAGAAGAAGGGAGAGAGCAGAAGGAGAAGAAGAAAGGGGAGGAGAAGAAGGAGGGAGGAGGAGAGAAGGAGAAGGGGAGGAGGAGAGAAGGAGAAGGGAGGAGGAAGAGAAGAAGAAGGGGGAGGAGGAGAAGAAGCCGAAGAAGAAAAAAAGAAGTAAAATGAGAAGAAGAAGAAAGGGAAGAGGAGGAAAATAAGAAGCAAAAAGGGGAGGAAGAGAAGAAGAATGAGAAGAAGGGGAGAAGGAGAAGTATAAAAAAAGAAGGAGAAGAAGGGGAGGTAGAGAAGAAGAAGAAGAAGAAGTAGAAGAAGATGCGGGGAGGAGGAGAAGAAAAAAGAAGAAGGAGAAGAGGAAGAAGTAGAAGAAGTTGAAGAAGTAGAAGAAGTTGAAGAAGTAGAAGAAGAAGTAGAAGAAGAAGTTGATGAAGAAGTAGAAGAAGAAGTTGAAGAAGTAGAAGAAGAAGTTGAAGAAGTAGAAGAAGAAGTAGAAGAAGAAGTTGATGAAGAAGTAGAAGAAGAAGTTGAAGAAACAGTAGAAGAAGTTGAAGAAGTAGAAGAAGAAGTTGAAGAAGTAGAAGAAGAAGTTGAAGAAGAAGTAGAAGAAGTTGAAGAAGTAGAAGAAGTTGAAGAAGTAGAAGAAGTTGAAGAAGTAGAAGAAGAAGTTGAAGAAGAAGTAGAAGAAGTTGAAGAAACAGTAGAAGAAGTTGAAGAAGTAGAAGAAGAAGTTGAAGAAGTAGAAGAAGAAGTAGAAGAAGAAGTAGAAGAAGAAGTTGAAGAAGAAGTTGAAGAAGTAGTTGAAGAAGAAGTTGAAGAAGTAGAAGAAGAAGTTGAAGAAACAGTAGAAGAAGTTGAAGAAGTAGAAGAAGAAGTTGAAGAAGTAGAAGAAGAAGTTGAAGAAGTAGAAGAAGAAGTTGAAGAAGTAGAAGAAGAAGTTGAAGAAGAAGTTGAAGAAGTAGAAGAAGAAGTAGAAGAAGAAGTTGAAGAAGAAGTTGAAGAAGTAGAAGAAGAAGTAGAAGAAGAAGTTGAAGAAGTAGAAGAAGAAGTTGAAGAAGAAGTGAAGAAGAAGTAGAAGAAGAAGTTGAAGAAGAAGTTGAAGAAGTAGTTGAAGAAGAAGTTGAAGAAGTAGAAGAAGAAGTTGAAGAAACAGTAGAAGAAGTTGAAGAAGTAGAAGAAGAAGTTGAAGAAGTAGAAGAAGAAGTTGAAGAAGTAGAAGAAGAAGTTGAAGAAGTAGAAGAAGAAGTTGAAGAAGTAGAAGAAGAAGTTGAAGAAGAAGTTGAAGAAGTAGAAGAAGAAGTAGAAGAAGAAGTGAAGAAGAAGCTGAAGAAGTAGAAGAAGAAGTAGAAGAAGAAGTTGAAGAAGTAGAAGAAGAAGTTGAAGAAGAAGTTGAAGAAGAAGTAGAAGAAGAAGTTGAAGAAGAAGTTGAAGAAGAAGTTGAAGAAGTAGAAGAAGAAGTAGAAGAAGAAGTTGAAGAAGTAGAAGAAGAAGTAGAAGAAGAAGTTGAAGAAGTAGAAGAAGAAGTAGAAGAAGAAGTTGAAGAAGTAGAAGAAGAAGTTGAAGAAGTAGAAGAAGAAGTTGAAGAAGTAGAAGAAGAAGTTGAAGAAGTAGAAGAAGAAGTGAAGAAGAAGTTGAAGAAGAAGTAGAAGAGAAGTTGAAGAAGAAGTTGAAGAAGAAGTTGAAGAAGTAGAAGAAGAAGTAGAAGAAGAAGTTGAAGAAGTAGAAGAAGAAGTTGAAGAAGAAGTTGAAGAAGAAGTAGAAGAAGAAGTTGAAGAAGAAGTTGAAGAAGAAGTTGAAGAAGTAGAAGAAGAAGAAGAAGTTGAAGAAGAAGTTGAAGAAGTAGAAGAAGAAGTAGAAGAAGAAGTAGAAGAAGAAGTTGAAGAAGTAGAAGAAGAAGTAGAAGAAGAAGTTGAAGAAGTAGAAGAAGAAGTTGAAGAAGAAGTTGAAGAAGTAGAAGAAGAAGTTGAAGAAACAGTAGAAGAAGTTGAAGAAGTAGAAGAAGAAGTTGAAGAAGTAGAAGAAGAAGTTGAAGAAGAAGTAGAAGAAGAAGTAGAAGAAGAAGTTGAAGAAGAAGTTGAAGAAGAAGTTGAAGAAGAAGTTGAAGAGGAAGTTGAAGAAGAAGGAGTAGAAAAAGTAGAAGAAGAAGTAGAAGAAGAAGTAGAAGAAGAAGTAGAAGAAGAAGTAGAAGAAGAAGTAGAAGAAGAAGTACAAGAGGAAGTTGAAGAAGAAGTTGAAGAGGAAGTTGAAGAAGAAGGAGTAGAAAAAGTAGAAGAAGAAGTAGAAGAAGAAGTAGAAGAAGAAGTAGAAGAAGAAGTAGAAGAAGAAGTTGAATAAGAAGTTGAAGAAGAAGGAGTAGAAAAAGTAGAAGAAGAAGTAGAAGAAGAAGTAGAAGAAGAAGTAGAAGAAGAAGTTGAATAAGAAGTTGAAGAAGAAGGAGTAGAAAAGTAGAAGAAGAAGTAGAAGAAGTAGAAGAGAAGTAGAAGAAGAAGTAGAAGAAGAAGTAGAAGAAGTAGAAGAAGAAGTAGAAGAAGTAGAAGACGAAGTAGAAGAAGAAGTAGAAGAGAAGTAGAAGAAGTAGAAGAAGAAGTAGAAGAAGTAGAAGAGAAGTAGAAGAAGTAGAAGAAGAAGTAGAAGAGAAGTAGAAGAAGTAGAAGAGAAGTAGAAGAAGTAGAAGAGAAGTAGAAGAAGTAGAAGAGAAGTAGAAGAGAAGTAGAAGAGAAGTAGAAGAGAAGTAGAAGAAGTAGAAGAAGTAGAAGAAGTAGAAGAAGTAGAAGAAGAAGTAGAAGAGAAGTAGAAGAAGTAGAAGAAGTAGAAGAAGTAGAAGAGAAGTAGAAGAAGTAGAAGAGAAGTAGAAGAAGTAGAAGAAGTAGAAGAGAAGTAGAAGAAGTAGAAGAGAAGTAGAAGAAGTAGAAGAAGAAGTAGAAGAAGTAGAAGAAGTAGAAGAGAAGTAGAAGAAGTAGAAGAAGTAGAAGAGAAGTAGAAGAAGTAGAAGAGAAGTAGAAGAAGTAGAAGAAGTAGAAGAAGTAGAAGAAGAAGTAGAAGAGAAGTAGAAGAAGTAGAAGAAGTAGAAGAGAAGTAGAAGAAGTAGAAGAGAAGTAGAAGAAGTAGAAGAAGTAGAAGAGAAGTAGAAGAAGTAGAAGAAGAAGTAGAAGAGAAGTAGAAGAAGTAGAAGAAGAAGTAGAAGAAAAGTAGAAGAAGTAGAAGAAGTAGAAGAAGTAGAAGAAGAAGTAGAAGAAGTAGAAGAAGTAGAAGAAGTAGAAGAAGTAGAAGAAGAAGTAGAAGAAGAAGTAGAAGAAGAAGTAGAAGAAGTAGAAGAAGTAGAAGAAGAAGTAGAAGAAGAAGTAGAAGAAGAAGTAGAAGAAGAAGTAGAAGAAGAAGTAGAAGAAGTAGAAGAAGTAGAAGAAGTAGAAGAAGAAGTAGAAGAAGTAGAAGAAGTAGAAGAAGTAGAAGAAGTAGAAGAAGAAGTAGAAGAAGAAGTAGAAGAAGAAGTAGAAGAAGTAGAAGAAGAAGTAGAAGAAGTAGAAGAAGTAGAAGAAGAAGTAGAAGAAGAAGTAGAAGAAGTAGAAGAAGTAGAAGAAGAAGTAGAAGAGAAGTAGAAGAAGAAGTAGAAGAAGTAGAAGAAGAAGTAGAAGAGAAGTAGAAGAAGTAGAAGAAGTAGAAGAAGAAGTAGAAGAAGTAGAAGAAGAAGTAGAAGAAGAAGTTGAAGAAGTAGAAGAAGTAGAAGAAGAAGTAGAAGAAGAAGTAGAAGAAGAAGTAGAAGAAGAAATAGAAGAAGAAGTTGAAGAAGAAGTTGAAGAAGTTGAAGAAGAAGGAGTTGAAGAAGAAGTAGAAGAAGAAGTAGAAGAAGAAATAGAAGAAGAAGTTGAAGAAGAAGTTGAAGAAGAAGTTGAAGAAGTTGAAGAAGAAGGAGTTGAAGAAGAAGTTGAAGAAGAAGTAGAAGAAGTTGAAGAAGAAGTTGAAGAAGAAGTTGAAGAAGAAGTTGAAGAAGAAGAAGGGAGGAGGAGGAGAAGAAGAAGTAGAAGAAGAAGAAGAAGGGGAGGAGGAGGAGAAGAAGAAGGGGAGGAGGAGGAGAAGAAGAAGTTGAAGAAGAAGAAGAAGGGGAGGAGGAGGAGAAGAAGAAGGGGAGGAGGAGGAGAAGAAGAAGGGGAGGAGGAGGAGAAGAAGAAGGGGAGGAGGAGGAGAAGAAGAAGTAGAAGAAGAAGAAGAAGGGAGGAGGAGGAGAAGAAGAAGGGGAGGAGGAGGAGAAGAAGAAGTTGAAGAAGAAGAAGAAGGGGAGGAGGAGGAGAAGAAGAAGGGGAGGAGGAGGAGAAGAAGAAGGGGAGGAGGAGGAGAAGAAGAAGTAGAAGAAGAAGAAGAAGGGGAGGAGGAGGAGAAGAAGAAGGGGAGGAGGAGGAGAAGAAGAAGTTGAAGAAGAAGAAGAAGGGAGAGGAGGAGAAGAAGAAGGGGAGGAGGAGGAGAAGTAGAAGGGGAGGAGGAGGAGAAGAAGAAGTTGAAGAAGAAGAAGGGGAGGAGGAGAGAAGAAGAAGGGGAGGAGGAGGAGAAGAAGAAGTTGAAGAAGAAGAAGAAGGGGAGGAGGAGGAGAAGAAGAAGTTGAAGAAGAAGAAGAAGGGGAGGAGGAGGAGAAGAAGAAGGGAGGAGGAGGAGAAGAAGAAGTTGAAGAAGAAGAAGAAGGGGAGGAGGAGGAGAAGAAGAAGGGGAGGAGGAGGAGAAGAAGAAGTTGAAGAAGAAGAAGAAGGGGAGGAGGAGGAGAAGAAGAAGGGGAGGAGGAGGAGAAGAAGAAGTTGAAGAAGAAGAAGAAGAAGAAAAAGAAGAAGAAGAAGGGGAGGTGGAGGAGAAGAAGAAGAAGAATAAGAAGAAGAAGAAGTTGAAGGGGAGGTGGAGGAGAAGAAGAAGAAGTAGAAGGGAGGTGGAGGAGAAGAAGAAGAAGAATAAGAAGAAGAAGAAGTTGAAGGGGAGAAGAAGAAGAAGAGGAAGAAGAAGAAATATGGCCTCTGACTACTTCCTGCAAATATGCGAACCGGTTAGAGCTGTAAGAAGATAAATCTGGCACTAATCAAGAGAAATGGCAGACAAATGACAGAGCACTTATGACAATCACCAGTTATTGACTTGACTCATACCTCTTTGTGTTGAGGATAGTAAGAAAGTGAGTGTACATGGAGAAGGTGGACAGGCAGAGAAAAACGTAGGAAAGTTGGACAAATTATGAAGAACATACACAGTATTAGTAATAGACAAAAAGATGTTGTAGTAGTAGTAATTGCTGTAGTAGTAATTGCTGTAGTAGTAGTACTACATAAAATATATTTGTATATGATGTAGATCGTTTTCCTGCTTCCTTATAAAGTCTATATAAAATATACGTGTGTCTGATAAAAATTAGTTTTTCTGCTTCCTTATAAAGTCTATATAAAATATACTTGTGTCTGATAAAAATTAGTTTTTCTGCTTCCTTATAGAGTCTATATAAAATATACTTGTGTCTGATAAAAAATTAGTTTTTTGCTTCCTTATAGTCTATATAAAATGTACTTGTGTCTGATAAAATTAGTTTTTCTGCTCCCTTGTAGTCTATATAAAATATACGTGTCTGATAAAAATTAGTTTTTCTGCTTCCTTATAGTCTATATAAAATATACTTGTGTCTGATAAAATTAGTTTTTCTGCTTCCGTATAGTCTATATAAAATATACGTGTCTGATAAAAATTAGTTTTTCTGCTTCCTTATAGTCTATATAAAATATACTTGTGTCTGATAAAATTAGTTTTTCTGCTTCCTTATAGTCTATATAAAATATACGTGTCTGATAAAAATTAGTTTTTCTGCTTCCTTATAGTCTATATAAGATATACGTGTCTGATAAAAATTAGTTTTCTGCTTCCTTATAGTCTATATAAAATATACTTGTGTCTGGTAAAATTAGTTTTAATGCTTCCTTATAGTCTATATAAAATATACTTGTGTCTGGTAAAATTAGTTTTAATGCTTCCTTATAGTCTATATAAAATATACTTGTGTCTGGTAAAATTAGTTTTACCTTCATCTCCTCCTTCTTCTTCTTTCCTTCATCATGTGCCTTTCGGCGTCGAGGGGAGATATAATTTGCGGTCTTTTGCTCTTTTGTTTGCTTCATTTGCTGTTGTGTTCCAAATGTTTTTAATATTCTGTCGATCAATCTTCTTCGTGGTCGGTCCTTGGGTCTGGTGTTCTCGCAACGTTTATTCAAGGCTCGTCGTTTTGTGTTCTGAGCTTTCTACTTTATCGCGTGACCAAACTATTTTATATGTTGCTTCTTTATATATTACGTGGATGGGGTTATACTTAGCTCTTTTCTCAGTTCATTTGAGATCTTATATCTCGGGTTGTTTCGTGTCATTCGTCTAACATATTTCATCTAGGTAGTGGTTATTTTTCTTGTTGTTTTTGCATCTTTGGTCCAGGACGGACATTTTTGCGCAACGTTGGAATGAAGATTATATTGTAGAGTACACATTTTGCCTCTTGAGTTTTTTGTTTGTTGGACAATAGTGGTGATAGTTGTCCAATGATTTCACAAGCTTGCATCTTCGGTCTATTTCTGATGTTTGTGAATTGTCGTTTATCACTAAACTGCCGCCGTATATCTTCTACTGTGCTTACTTCGTTAGGGAGTTTCTTGAATACCTCTATTACTTTTTCTTCTTGAGTTTTCTTGATTCTTGATCGTTTAATTGTTTTATTTGTATTGTCTGATCTGTATTGCTTCAGTTGTTTGTTGGCATGTCTTCTCTATGTTTTTGACTGTCTGAGTGTAATTAATAATAATCTTTAAAAACATCATAGTGATGCCAGGCCTTCAAATTAATGGAAAGATAATCAATAACCTAAGATATGCTGTTGATACTGTACTACTAGAAGAAAATCCTAAAGACCTACAACAATTACTTAATTAAATAAACGTGAAAAACAAAAAAATGTGGACTAGATATGAATATCAAAAAGAATAAAAATATGATCATAAACAAAGGAAATACGCAAAACCCACAAATGGATATCAAAATTGAAGGAATAGACCTGGAGACAGTTCAGAACTATAACTACCTTGGACATACTATAACCAGTGATGGAAAATATACAACTGAAATAAACAAAAGAATAGGAATGGCAAAAAGTAATTTTAATGTCATGAAGAACATACTAACATCAAAACAAATAACACCAGGGCTAAAACTAAGAATAGCAAAATGTTATGGCTTCTCAATATGGTGCAGAAACATGGACATTAGACAAGAAAACAGAACAGACAATTGAAGCCTTTAAAATGTGGATATATAGAAGAATAGGTAGAATTGGATGGAAGGAAAAGAAAACAAACGATGAAGTCTTAAAACAACTAAAAATGAAAAGAGAACTACTAAACACAATTAGAGCAAGACAAATGAAATTGTTGGGTCATGTTAAAAGACACAACAGCCTAATAAAAGTAATATTGGAAGGAAAAATACAAGGTAAAAGAGGCAGAGGCAGACCAAGACTAACATGGACGAGTAACATCAAAAGATGGACAAATCAGCCTATGACAACTTGCACCATCAAAGCAGGAGATAGAGCAGAATGGCGCTCCATGGTAGCCACCCTTCGTTGCGGAGACGGCACTCGATGATGATGATGATGATGAGTGTAATTATAACCTTTCTTTTTAGTTTGTGTCATTTGTGATATTAGGGATAGCTCTGCTGTCGGTTACTCTTTTCTTGTTCTGTTTTGTTGTTAGTATAAAAACAATCTGGCTTCTACATGTTGTGTCATTCCACTTGTTATCTTCTTCTTCTACCTTTCAGCTCCCTGTGGAGCATTGGTCTTCAACAAACACTTTCCAAACCGTTCTGTTTCTTGCCATTCTTTTAAGATCGTTCCATGTCTTCTCCATCATCTTCATCTCTGCTTCTATCTGTCTTCTCCAAGAATTCCTTGGTCTTCCTCTTTATCTTTTTCCTTGGAAATTAAAAAAAAGGGTCTGTTGTGTAATACTCCCAGTTGGCTTCCTCAGTGTGTGTCCTATCCAGCGCTATCGTCTTCGCTGTATCTCTTTATCCACTGGTATTTGACCGGTACATTTCCATAATTCTATGTTAGTGATTTGGGAGCCGCGATAGCTCAGTGGTTAGTGAACTGGACTACAAAGGACAAGGGGTAAGGTTCGATCCCAACCGACGGCTTCCGGGTTCACCCAGCCTTAAATGGGTACCGGATTTTTTTTTCTCAGAAAGTAAAGTGGCACAGGCGTAATACCGACCCCATTACCCAAAAATCATGTGCTGAAGGTCTGTAAAATTTATGGTCACTAACACCATATTATTCGTTGCACAAACATATGGAAATCCAAAGAAATTAGGTTAAATACAAAAAAAATTCAACTCAAATGTTAAGTCGGTCCTATTACATGGCTGTGAAACATGGAGAACAACAAAATTGACAATCATGAAGATACAGACTTTCATTAATGGATGCTTACGCAGAATAAAATGATGGAAATGGCAGGACAAAATCACTAACATAGAATTATGGAAATGTACAGGTCAAATACCAGTGGATAAAGAGATACAGCGAAAACGATGGCGATGGATAGGACACACACTACGGAAGCCAACTGAGAGTATTACATAACAGGCCCTTTTTAGAATCCCTAGGGAGGGGAAAAGACAAAGAGGAAGACCAAGGAATTCTTGCAGAAGACAGATGGAAGCAGAGATGAAGACGATGGGGAAGACATGGAATGATCTTAAAAGAATGGCAAGAAATAGAACGACTTGGAATGTGTTTGTTGAAGACCTATACTCCACTGGGAGCTAAAAAGGTAGAAGAATAAGAAGAACACCATATTCCCTATACGCCACTTGGCGTGACGGGGGCTCTTTACTTCTTTTAATTTTATGTTAGTGATTTCCATGTTAGACAAGAAAACAGAACAGAAAATTGAAGCCTTTGAAATGTGGATTTATAAAAGAATAGGTAGAATTGGATGGAAACAAAAGATAACAAACGATAAAGTTTTAAAACAACTGAAAATAAAAAGAGAACTACTAAATACAATTAAGACAAGACAAATGAAATTTTTGGGGCATGTTAAAAGACACAACAGTCTACTAAAAGTAATATTGGAAGGAAAAATACAAGGTAAAAGAGGCAGAGGCAGACCAAGACTAACATGGACGAGTAACATCAAAAGATGGTCAAGTCAATTTATTACAGCCTGCAGCATCAAAGCAAGAAACAGAGTAGAATGTCGATCCATGGTAGCCAACCTTCGTTGCGGAGAAGGCACACGATGATGATGATGATGATTTCCATGTTTATGAAGTTTTTTCGGCTTATTTTTTTTTACAGTACGGGATACCCAGTCCCATGCCCAAACCTCCTTCTAGGGATTCCACTTGTACCATGTGTATAATTCTCTCTGTGTTTGAAGAATGTGTTGGTTATAAACAATTAATTGTGATTATATAATTCCAGCAGCCTGCTTCCATTTTCATTTATTCCAGCGGTTTTTTCACCAGAATATTTCTGTTATGTCTGCTGCGTTTTCCAAATTTTTCCTATAGAGCCTAAATAAAGTATTCTTGTGTCTAATAGAAATAATGTTACTGCTTCCATCTACTATAAATAAACTATTCTTGTGTTTAATAGAAATAATGTTACTGCTTCCATATACTATAAATAAACTATTCTTGTGTTTAATAGAAATAATGTTACTGCTTCCATATACTATAAATAAACTATTCTTGTGTTTAATAGAAATAATGTTACTGCTTCCATATACTATAAATAAACTATTCTTGTGTTTAATAGAAATAATGTTACTGCTTCCACATACTATAAATAAACTATTCTTGTGTCTAATAGAAATAATGTTACTGCTTCCATATACTATAAATAAACTATTCTTGTGTCTAATAGAAATAATGTTACTGCTTCCACATACTATAAATAAAATATCTTGTGTCTGATAGAAATAATGTTACTGCTTCCATATACTATAAATAAACTATTCTTGTGTCTAATAGAAATAATGTTACTGCTTCCACATACTATAAATAAAATATCGTTGTGTCTAATAGAAATAATGTTACTGCTTCCATATACTATAAATAAACTATTCTTGTGTCTAATAGAAATAATGTTACTGCTTCCATATACTATAAATAAAATATCGTTGTGTCTAATAGAAATAATGTTACTGCTTCCATATACTATAAATAAACTATTCTTGTGTTTAATAGAAATAATGTTACTGCTTCCATATACTATAAATAAACTATTCTTGTGTTTAATAGAAATAATGTTACTGCTTCCATATACTATAAATAAACTATTCTTGTGTTAATAGAAATAATGTTACTGCTTCCATCTACTATAAATAAACTATTCTTGTGTCTAATAGAAATAATGTTACTGCTTCCATATACTATAAATAAACTATTCTTGTGTCTAATAGAAATAATGTTACTGCTTCCACATACTATAAATAAACTATTCTTGTGTCTAATAGAAATAAAGTTACTGCTTCCACATACTATAAATAAACTATTCTTGTGTTTAATAGAAATAATGTTACTGCTTCCATATACTATAAATAAACTATTCTTGTGTTTAATAGAAATAATGTTACTGCTTCCACATACTATAAATAAACTATTCTTGTGTCTAATATAAATAATGTTACTGCTTCCATATACTATAAATAAACTATTCTTGTGTTTAATAGAAATAATGTTACTGCTTCCATATACTATAAATAAACTATTCTTGTGTCTAATAGAAATAATGTTACTGCTTCCATATACTATAAATAAACTATTCTTGTGTTTAATAGAAATAATGTTACTGCTTCCATATACTATAAATAAACTATTCTTGTGTCTAATAGAAATAATGTTACTGCTTCCATCTACTATAAATAAACTATACTTGAATCAGATACAAATACTTCTACTGCTTCCTTATATAGTCTAAATAAACTATACTGGTGTCTGATACGGATATTATTACCCGTCTCTCTAAGTGCCTACATAAAATATACGTATGTTTGATTGCTATAATTCTCCTCTAACAATTTGTCAACCGTGATTAAAGTCCAGAATAAATCCTTATCAATCACCATCAATGCGTTCTTCTCAAGAATGCATGGAAAAAGACCAAGAGGAAGACACAGAAGAAGAATGATAGATGCAGTGATAGAGACATGTAACAACAAAGCAAAATCACTAATTCAGACAGTTCGAGCAGCTCAAGAACGACAAATGATATAAACCACGACACCTTTTAGGTATCAGTGAAAAGAGAAAAGAAGAAGATTAAAGTCCTTTAACTGACCAATATCTCCGATGCTGGCGCCCAACAGCGTTCCCCATCTGAACAAAACTAGATTGTACACGCCCCTGCCCTATCGTATTTCCTTTAATTTGACATTAATGATATTCGCTTGTGGACGTTATATTCGCTAATCGGTTAGATATTTTTATGTGTTGATCTATACGCCTGATGTAACCATTAGATTTATGCTGTACGTTTCATGAACGTTGTTACTGTCGACGCGCAGTGTCCAGCGACAGAGAAGTCACTGTATAAAATATAGATGTTATTGCTTGTGCTAATATTTGAATACTTTCTGGCTGTAATAGTTAATTTACTAACTTGATTTTATATAAGTGTGGGCCGTGGTGGTAGCCACTTTATTAATGTGATTTTATGTAAGTGTGGGCCATGGTGGTAGCCTCTTTATTAATGTGATTTTATGTAAGCGTGGGCCGTGGTGGTAGCCACTTTATTAATGTGATTTTATGTAAGTGTGGGCCGTGGTGGTAGCCACTTTATTAATGTGATTTTATGTAAGTGTGGGCCGTGGTGGTAGCCACTTTATTAATGTGATTTTATATAAGTGTGGGCCATGGTGGTAGCCTCTTTATTAATGTGATTTTATGTAAGTGTGGGCCGTGGTGGTAGCCACTTTATTAATGTGATTTTATATAAGTGTGGGCCGTGGTGGTAGCCACTTTATTAATGTGATTTTATATAAATGTGGGCCGTGGTGGTAGCCACTTTATTAATGTGATTTTATATAAGTGTGGGCCGTGGTGGTAGCCACTTTATTAATGTGATTTTATGTAAGTGTCGGCCATGGTGGTAGCTACTTTATTAATGTGATTTTATTTAAGTGTGGGCCATGGTGCTAGCTACTTTATTAATATGATTTTATGTAAGTGTGGGCCATGGTGGTAGTCACTTTATTAATGTGATTTTATGTAAGTGTGTGCCATGATGGTATATAATTGCTTAATGTGATTTTATGTAAGTGTGGGCCATGATGGTAGCTAATTTATTAATGTGATTTTATGTAAATGTGGGCCATGGTGGTAGCTAATTTATTAATGTGATTTTATGTAAGTGTGGGCCATGGTGAAAGTCACTTTATTAATGTGATTTTATGTAAGTGTGGGCCATGGTGATAGTAACTTTATTAATGTGATTTTATGTAAGTGTCTGCCATGATGGTACATAATTATTTTATGTGATTTTATGTAAGTGTCTGCCATGATGGTACATAATTATTTTATGTGATTTTATGTAAGTGTGGGCCATGATGGTACATAATTGCTTTATGTGATTTTATGTACGTGTAGATCATGGTTGTAGCTATTTTATTAATGTAATTTTATGGAAGTGTGGGTCATAGTAGTAGCCACTTTATTAATGTGATTTCCTTATTTACAGTGTGGACCATGATGGTAGCTAATTTACTAACTTGATTTTCTTTAAATGTGGGTCGATAGTAGTAGCTAATTTACTAACTTGATTTTCTTTAAATGTGGGTCGATAGTAGTAGCTAATTTACTAACTTGATTTTCTTTAGGTGTGGGTCAACTGTATTTTGGATAACAGTTTTAAAACAACTAAAAATGAAAAGAGAACTACTAAACACAATTAGAAGACAACTGAAATTTTTCGGGCATTTTAAAAGACACAACAGCCTACTAAAAGTAATATTAGAAGGGAAAATACAAGGTAAAAGAGGCAGACCAAGACTAACATGGACGAGTAACATCAAAAGATGGACAAGTCAACCTATGACAATGTACACCATCAAAGCAAGGGACAAAGAGGAATGACGCTCCGTGGTAGCCAACCTTCAATGCGGAGACGCCACTCAATGATGATGATGAGGTGTTGGTCAATGGTAGTAGCTACTTTATTAACTTGTTTTTCTTTAAATGTGGGTCATGGTAGTAGCTACTTTATTAACTTGTTTTCTTTAAATGTGGGTCATGGTAGTAGCTACTTTACTAACTTTTTTTCTTTAAATGTGGGTCATGGTAGTAGCTACTTTACTAACTTTATTTTCTTTAGGTGTGGACCATGGTAGTAGCTACTTTACTAACTTTATTTTCTTTAGGTGTGGTCGATGGTAGTAGCTACTTTACTAACTTTATTTTCTTTAGGTGTGGGTCATGGTAGTAGCTACTTTACTAAATTGATTTTTTTATGTGGTCGATTGTAGTGGCTACTTCACTAACTTTATTTTCTTTAAATGTGGGTCATAGTAGTAGCTACTTTACTAAATTTATTTTCTTTAAATATGGGTCATAAGAGTAGCTACTTTACTAACTTTATTTTCTTTAAATGTGGGTCATGGTAGTAGCTACTTTACTAACTTTATTTTTTTTGGTGTGGGTCATGGTAGTAGCTACTTTACTAACTTATTTTCTTTAGGTGTGGTCATAGTAGTAGCTACTTTACTTATTTGATTTTCTTGAAATGTGGGTCATGGTAGTAGCTACTTTACTAACTTTATTTTCTTTTGGTGTGGGTCATGGTAGTAGCTACTTTACTAACTTTATTTTCTTTAGGTGTGGTCATAGTAGTAGCTACTTTACTTACTTGATTTTCTTGAAATGTGGGTCATGGTAGTAGCTACTTTACTAACTTGATTTTCTTTCACGCGTGGGCCACTGTAGTAGCTACTTTACTGAATGGATTTAAGTGTGAGCAATAGTCGAAATGGCAGGACAAAATCACTAACATAGAATTATGGAAATGTACCAGTCAAACACCAGTGGATAAAAAGATACAGCGAAGACGATGGCTCTGGATAGGACACACACTACGGAAGCCAACTGAGAGTATTACACAACAGGCCCTTTTTTGGAATCCCCAGGGGAAAAGACAAAGAGGAAGACCAAAGATTTCTTGGCGAAGACAGATAGAAGCAGAGATGAAGATGATGAGGAAGACATGGAACGATCTTAAAAGAATGGTTAGAAACAGAACGATTTGGAAAGTGTTTGTTGAAGACCTATGCTCCACTAGGAGCTAAAAAGGTAGAAGAGAAGAGAGAAGTCGAAGTTGTTTATACTAACGTGAGTTCCCTCACAAGTTGTGCTGTTGTAGTAGTTGATTTAATAACTTGATATCCTTTATAAGAGTCGTACGTTGTAAAAATAAGAGAGCCGTGATAACTCAGTAGTTAGTGAACTGGACTACAAAGGACAAGAGGTCGGGTTGGATCCTGACCGACGGCTTCCGGGTTCACCCAGTTCTAAATAGGTACCGGATTTTTTTCTGGGAAAGTAAAGCGGCACGGGCGTAATACTGACCACATTATCCCAAAAATAATGTGCCGATGATCTGTAAAAATTATGGTCACTAACACCATATTCCCTATACGCTACTTGGCGTGATGAGGCTCTTAACTTAACTTAACGTTGCAATAATTACTTTAGTAACTTAATTTCCTTTATAGTAATAAAAAAAAGTAAAAAGCCCCCGTCACGCCAAGTAGCGTTTAGGGAATATGGTGTTAGTGACCATAAATTTTACAGACCTTCAGCACATGATTTTTGGGGTAATGTGGTCGGTATTACGCCCGTGTCGCTTTACTTTCCAGAAAAAAATCCGGCACCCATTTAAGGCTGGGTGAACCCGGAAGCCGTCGGTTGGGATCGAAACCAACGCCTTCTCCTTTGTAGTCCAGTTCACTAACCACTGAGCTATCACGGCTCCCAATTTCCTTTATAATACCTTGCATTTCCACTCCAACATGTTCCAATAAAAGTGTTACTTATCTTATTCGAAGTGTGCTAAGTAATTATTTTGTTTTCACTTATAATATCTTCTTCTTTCCTTCCTCATGTCGTTCAGCGTCGATTGGGGGATATAATTTGCGGTCTTCTGTTCGCCTCTGCTGCTGTTATGTTTCCTAATGCTTCTAATATTCTATCGATTCATCTTTTTCGTAGTCGACCATTGGGTCTGGTATTCTCGCAACGTTTATTGAAGAATCGTTGTGTTGTGTTTTGATCATTCTGCCTTGACACGTGGCCAAACTATTTTATTTGTTGTTTCTTTATATAGTCTAAGGCGGTGGCTATTCCTAGCTTTTTTTTCTCTCAGTTATTCATTTCTGATCTTATCTCTCAGACTGTTTCCTGTCATTCGTCTAACACATTTAATCTCTGTAGAGGTTATTTTTTCTTATTGTTCTTGCATCTAGGGTCCAGGTCAGCACAACGTTGGGATGAAGATTGTATTGTAGAGTGCCAGTTTCGCCTCCAGAGTTATTTCCTTGTTAGATAATAGAATATCATCATCATCAAGTACCGGGCCTGCTGGCGTAGGTGATCATGTCTCTGCACAACTTTCGATCTCGACAGTTATTTATCATTTCTGTTGTTGACCTTCTGCCAAGCCATTCTCTTAAGCTGTCTGGTATTTTTTCTCTTTGCTTCCCTCTATCTCTTCGTCCCTCAATTTTTCCAGTTGTTACAATATATTCCAGTTGTTCTATTCTCATTACATGGCCAAACAAATGATGATTGTTTCTTCCTAATATTGGAAATTAGCTCTCTTTTGCTTTGACCTCTTTCAGAACATTTTCATTACTCTTCTTAGCTGTCCATGGTATTCTCAACATTCTTCTGTAAAACCACATGTCTACAGACTCCAGTGATTTTCTTGTCTGTTGTCCTATTGTCCATGATTTACATCCATATGTTAAGACTGGTTCTACATAAAATGTAAGAACTCTTTTTCTTGTTTTTTTATTGTCAAAAATGGATTGCATAGTATCTTCCTCATTTTTTTGGAAAGCCGCTTTTGCCTAAGCCATTCTGTATCTCACCTCTTTTGTACATCTTCCGTCCGAGGTTAACAAAGTTCCCAAATATTTAAATTCATTTACGTGTTTTAATACAATAGAATATACATTCTTCTATATATATTTTTTTTCAATCAGATTCAGGAACACTGGCTGTAATATCAAGAAATACATTTTAATGCGTATGTACATTTCAAAAAAGAGCATTCGGATGTGATTTTCATGATGTTTTAAAATGAAACTGTTGCGAAACTGCAGCAAGTGTGTGCAATGCTTGTGTTTTGTTGCGTTGATTTGCGTATTCCATGTCATAGTTTTTCAATTGCTTGAGGGGAAGACAACTCTAATCGACACTAATGGTCGCCGGGGGACAGGTCTGAATGAGATAAGAGATGTGAAGTTTGTGGATAGGTCAGGTAGTGCAGGAGATGACGATGATGGAGTTAATAATGTCGGGGACGATTCAGACAAAAGTAAACTGTCATCCGATGACGAGAGAATTTCATCATCTAAGAGATTCGTGAATGAATCGAGGTAAAGTTCATTTCATAATCATTCTGATTTCCTATTAATCAGTAATCATCATCATGTAATGTAGTCATATGTAGTATAATTATGGCCGAAAGGCGCAAATATAACAGTAATACTGCAAACCACAACACAATGCAGACACGTCCACTACGTCCTTGTAAGGGCGGATGATGAAGAGGAATATTCTAGTCTACTACGATACTCTAGAATACTTTAGTCATCGGGCAAACGCGACCAACCATACTATATACTTAATACTACTACTACTATAACTATTCTAGTCTTTTTTTAAATTTTTGTGCAGTATATATATAATAAATAATTATTATATTTTAATATAATAAACAACTGATTCGACCGAGTAAATACTAGAGAACAACAACTAATTCGACCGAGTAAATACTAGAGAACAACAACTATATCTTGGGTGATAGACCTACTTAAACTACATATGATATGTTATGGAGTAGTAACTAAGTAGTAAGCCAACCTTTAAAAGTCTTTAGTCTCTATAGGGACACTCACTGAACAGCACCTACACATTCAGAACATCAGAAGACCATATAGATCACTTTGAAGTTAGGTGGGGAGCAAAACATTAAGACAGGGTGCGTATCTCCCCTATCGTTTATTACTTACATGAACTACAAGTTAGCC
This sequence comes from Megaustenia siamemsis, assembly GCA_032433765.1. Lineage (NCBI taxonomy): Eukaryota > Metazoa > Mollusca > Gastropoda > Stylommatophora > Ariophantidae > Megaustenia > Megaustenia siamemsis. The sequence continues at coordinate 16,634,660 of JAVIAB010000101.1, forward strand.
AACCAATCCAAGACAGGAGATTAACAACCTTTTGCAACACCAACACATGGAAAAATTGAAGCCCAATACCCATCAGAACATTTAAATAGACTTAACAGCATAGGCACTCAATACAACTTGAAAATCAACAAAACATAAGTCATGAATATGGTAAAAGTGAAACAGAATATCTACATAATGATGGACAGCAGACAACTAAAACAAATCTTCATCATAGAGTGCCGTCTCCGCAACGAAGGTTGGCTACCATGGAGCGCCATTCTGCTCTGTCTTTTGTTTTGATGGTGCAGGTTGTCATAGGCTGGTTTGTCCATCTTTTGATGTTACTCGTCCATGTTAGTCTTGGTCTGCCTCTAATTCTTTTACCTTGTATTTTCCCTTCCAGGATTACTTTTAGTAGGCTGTTGTGTTTTTTAACATGGCCCAAAAATCACATTTGTCTTGTTTGAATTGTGCTTAGTAGTTCTCTTTTCATTTTTAGTCGTTTTAAGACTTCATCGTTTGTTTTCTTTTCCTTCCATCCAATTCTGCCTATTCTTCTATATATCCACATTTCAAAGGCTTCAATTCTCTGTTCTGTTTTCTGGTCTAATGCCAATGTTTCTGCACCATATAGGAATATTGAGATGTAACATTGTGCTATTCTTAGTTTTAGCCCTGGTGTTATTTGTTTTGATGTTAGTATTTTCTTCATGACATTAAAATTACTTTTTGCCATTCATATTCCTTGGTTTATTTCAGTTGTACATTTTCTATCACTAGTTATAGTATGTCCAAGGTAGTTGTAGTTCTGAACTGTCTCCAGGTCTATTCCTCCAATTTTGATATCAACTTGTAGGTTTTGAGTATTTTCTTTGTTTATGATAATAGTTTTAGTCTTTTTAATATTCATATCTAGTCCATATTTTTTGCTTGTCATGTTTATTTCATTAAGTAATTGTTGTAGATCTTTAATATTTTCTGCTAGTAGTACAGTATCGTCAGCATATCTTAGGTTATTGATTATCTTTACATTAATTTGTAGGAGACAAATAATAATAAATAAATATTATTAAATAGGGAAACTTCCGAGGCGATAATAGGGAATAATAAAAGGAAAAGGTATGTGTTAGCTAGCACTCGGAAAAAATGACAAATAAACAACAACAGAAAAAAACAAAGAACAATATATGGTCCGAAGCAGGATCGAACCCGTACTCCATGGCGCTGTGCCTTGCCACGAGAAGCCGAACGCTTGGTACACTGCCACTCAGCTAATTAAAAAATTAGCTATTGTGAGCAGTGTCTTACACGAAGGCGTTCCCATGACTATAGCTTAGGGTTACAATCACAGATCGGAAATAAATTGTATTTCTGTACTTTCCTATTAAGGCAAGTATCTCCCTGTAGGGCTGAATACTTGTGTTGAATATTGTGCTTTGTTTTTTTTCTATTGTTTATTTGTCATTTTTTCCAAGTGCTAACACATACCTTTTCCTACTATTATTCCCTATTATCGCCTCGGAAGTTTCTCAATTTAATAATATTTATTTATTATTATTTGTCTCCAGTATATAACCACTGGAAGCTACTATTCGTGCAGTTTCATCCAATAAATGATAGTCTGCAACACAAGTATTCAGCCCTACTGGGAGATACTTGCCTTAATAGGAAAGTACAGAAATACAATTTATTTCCGATCTGTGATCGTAACCCTATGCTATAGTCATGAGAACGCCTTCATGTAAGACACTGCTCACAATAGCTAATTTTTAATTAGCTAAGTGGCAGTGTACCAAGCGTTCGGCTTCTCGTGGCAAGGCGCAGTGCCATGGAGTACGGGTTCGATTCTGCTTCGGACCATATATTGTTCTTTGTTTTTTTCTGTTGTTGTTTATTTGTCATTTTTTTCCGAGTGCTAACACATACATTTTCCTTCTATTATTCCCCATTAATTTGTAGGCCTGGCAGCTCTGTGATGTTTTTAAAGATTTTCTCAGTGTATAGATTGAACATGCTTGGTGATAGGATGCATCCCTGTCTTACTCCTCTTTTTATATCAATGGGTGTAGAGTTCTCTTTGTTGTATTTTATTATTGCTGTTTGCTCCCAGTATAGATTACATATTAGTCGTATATCCATGTCATCTAGATGTATCTCTTTTAGGCATTCTATAAGTTGTTTGTGGTGTACTCAATCAAAAGCTTTGGTGTAGTCTATGAAGCAGGCATATATTGGTTTGTTTACTTCTGTGTATTTTTCGATTAATGTTCTCATGCAGAATATGGCTTCTTTTGTCCCACTATATTTCCTTAATCCAAATTGCTGCTCCTCTAATTCAGTATTGATTTTATTCTGAATCCTTCCTTGTATAACTTTTAGCAAGATTTTTGTAACACGGCTCATTAGGCTTATTGTTCTGAAGTCACTGCATTCAACTGCATCATTCGTTTTAGGCAATGCAATGAAAGTTGATGTTTTTAGTTCATTTGGTATGTATCATGTGTGGTATATGTCAAAATCCTCTAGTGCCTGTATCATCTGTATGTTGTTGCTGCTTTTCCCTTTGTCATTGTTTTTATAGCTTTTTCCACCTCAGATTTTAAGATTGTATAGCCTGATGTACATTTTATAATTGGTTTCTTGTCCCTTTGATCATGAAATAGTTGTTATATATTCCTGCCATCTATCTATTATATCTTTATTGTCTGTTAGCATTTTTCTTTTTTGTCTGCAATGCACCCACCTTCTGTGGCTTTTTTATTTTTATTAGTCATTCTCTTTATTTCTGTGTGCATTCCTCTTAAGTCTTGTTTGCTTTCCATAGTTTCTATTTCTATACATTTTTGGCTGACCCAGTCTTCTTTTGCATTTTTGCACATTTTGCGTTTTTCATTATCTATTTTATTGTATTGGGCAGTGTTCTTCGCTTGTCTCCTTTCTTCCATTTTTTGTTAGATAATGTTAGTTATCCATTTTTGTATTTTGATCTTTTCTCTTTTGGGTAAGGTGTCGCAGGTTTCTTGTATGCTTTTCTTTATGCATAGCCATTTGATTGTGACTTTTTCATCAGGATTTTCTCTTCTGTATTGCTCATTTTCTTCTTCTAGCAGCTTCTGATATGTGTTCTTTACTTGTATTGTATAGGTATCTATGTATAGCAATCAACATTTATCGGGCACATCATAAGAAGAGGAAAGTTGGAATACTTGGTTACAACTGGCAAAATAAAACGAAAGAGAGATCGCGGACGACAAAGAGAGGAAATACTGGATAGCTTGGTGTCATGGCATAGAAAACAGTCAACAACATAACTGGTACGATGCACTGTGGATAGAAGATTGTGGAAGGACATGATCGCCTACGCCAACCGGTAGGGCACATGATGATGATGATAGGTATCTTTAATATCTTTTGATATAAATGGAGGAATTTAAATAATAATAATAATTTAAATAGTATCTATATTCTCTAGATGCAAAAAAAAAAAAAAAGTCAAATCATAATTCATCGGCCAACAATCACCACTATTGTCCAACAAAGAAATAACTTTAGAGGTAAAATGGACATTCATGATACAATCTTCTTCCCAACATTGTGCTACCAATGCCAGACCTTGACCTTAGATGCAAGAACATTAAGCAAAATAACTGCTACTGAAATGAAATGTGTTAGATGAATGACAGGAAACAGCCTAAGAGATAAGATTACAAATGAAGACCTGACAAAAAAAAGCTAGAAATAATTCCTGCCATAGAATACATAAAGAAACAACAGATAAAATAGTTTGGACTCAATTTTCCTGGCTTAGGCCGATTTATGACAAGAAATTTGACAGCATGGACTGGATGTGCTATAATGTCTATTGGTACAGTTGCTGTAAGTTCATCAGTATGTTCTGCCACCTCATAGCGTTATTCGCTTTATTTCCTGAGTCACAAAGGGTTGTTTGATGTCAGCTGATGACATTTCCCTGGTCACAAAGGGTTGTTTGATGTCAGCCAATGACATTTCCCTGGTCACAAAGGGTTGTTTGATGTCAGCCATGATGACATTTCCCTGGTCACAAAGGGTTGTTTGATGTCAGCCGATGACTGAGGACATTTCCCTGGTCACAAAGGGTTGTTTGATGTCAGCTGAATGACATTTCCCTGGTCACAAAGGGTTGTTTGATGTCAGCCGATGACTGAAGACATTTCCCTGGTCACAAAGGGTTGTTTGATGTCAGCTGATGACTGAGGACATTTCCCTGGTCACAAAGGGTTGTTTGATGTCAGCTGATGACTGAGGACATTTCCCTGGTCACAAAGGGTTGTTTGATGTCAGCTGATGACTGAGGACATTTCCCTGGTCACAAAGGGTTGTTTGATGTCAGCTGATGACTGAGGACATTTCCCTGGTCACAAAGGGTTGTTTGATGTCAGCTGATGACTGAGGACATTTCCCTGGTCACAAAGGGTTGTTTGATGTCAGCTGATGACTGAGGACATTTCCCTGGTCACAAAGGGTTGTTTGATGTCAGCTGATGACTGAGGACATTTCCCTGGTCACAAAGGGTTGTTTGATGTCAGCTGATGACTGAGGACATTTCCCTGGTCACAAAGGGTTGTTTGATGTCAGCCGATGACTGAGGACATTTCCTTGGTCACAAAGGGTTGTTTGATGTCAGCTGATGACTGAGGACATTTCCTGGTCACAAAGGGTTGTTTGATGTCAGCTGATGACTGAGGACATTTCCTTGGTCACAAAGGGTTGTTTGATGTCAGCTGATGACTGAGGACATTTCCCTGGTCACAAAGGGTTGTTTGATGTCAGCTGATGACTGAGGACATTTCCCTGGTCACAAAGGGTTGTTTGATGTCAGCTGATGACTGAGGACATTTCCCTGGTCACAAAGGGTTGTTTGATGTCAGCCGATGACTGAGGACATTTCCCTGGTCACAAAGGGTTGTTTGATGTCAGCTGATGACTGAGGACATTTCCCTGGTCACAAAGGGTTGTTTGATGTCAGCTGATGACTGAGGACATTTCCCTGGTCACAAAGGGTTGTTTGATGTCAGCTGATGACTGAGGACATTTCCCTGGTCACAAAGGGTTGTTTGATGTCAGCTGATGACTGAGGACATTTCCCTGGTCACAAAGGGTTGTTTGATGTCAGCTGATGACTGAGGACATTTCCTGGTCACAAAGGGTTGTTTGATGTCAGCCGATGACTGAGGACATTTCCTTGTCACAAAGGGTTGTTTGATGTCAGCCGATGACGAGGACATTTCCCTGGTCACAAAGGGTTGTTTGATGTCAGCCGATGACATTTCCCTGGTCACAAAGGGTTGTTTGATGTCAGCTGATGACATTTCCTTGGTCACAAAGGGTTGTTTGATGTCAGCCGATGACTGAGGACATTTCCTTGGTCACAAAGGGTTGTTTGATGTCAGCCGATGACTGAGGACATTTCCCTGGTTACAAAGGGTTGTTTGATGTCAGCCGAAGACTGAGGACATTTCCCTGGTCACAAAGGGTTGTTTGATGTCAGCTGATGACATTTCCCTGGTCACAAAGGGTTGTTTGATGTCAGCCGATGACTGAGGACATTTCCCTGGTCACAAAGGGTTGTTTGATGTCAGCCGATGACTGAGAACATTTCCCTGGTCACAAAGGGTTGTTTGATGTCAGCCGATGACTGAGGACATTTCCCTGGTCACAAAGGGTTGTTTGATGTCAGCCGATGACTGAGAACATTTCCCTGGTCACAAAGGGTTGTTTGATGTCAGCCGATGACTGAGGACATTTCCATTGGTTGACCATCTTCTACGACAGCGCAGCTAGCCAACCTATCTGCTCTTTTATTTTCCCATACTCCAGTATGTCCAGGGACGTTGACAAAGGTGACCCCACATATTTTTTTCTTTCTGCAATGACTCTACCCAATGCTTGCGATCAGAGCTTGCCTCCACTTTTTTTTATCATGCTCATCAAATCACTTAATATGCAGGTGTGGGTGTAATTTTGTGACTAACCAGATGAATGCCCTGGTCACTGCCATCACCAACTGGTGCTGAGGCAGTGGCAATAAGCATTTCATCTGTAGCTCTGGACAGATTATCATACAGATATGGACCTAATCGATGCTCAAGCTTTTCAAGAAACTCAGTAGCCAGTGCTTTCACTGTCTCATAAAGTCTGTCTAGCATAGATGATCCATGTTTTTGTTCTCTGAGGAGGTCTATTTCCTTAACAGCCATGTCAAGGGAAAGGTCAAAAGCAGGTGTAGATCTTCCCAGACCACCCAGAGGGTAGACATGACATTTCAGGTCCCAATCCTAATGGCAAACTGCTCATGTAGTCTCTGAACAACACAGAGATTTACAAGGGCCTTTTATGTAAAGGTGCTCTTGACTGTCTGCAAGATGTATGAGTCTACTTCAGATTCATCATTGCCATTGTAATCACCATATATTTTGAAGACGACAGTGAGAGTATGGCTGATATGGTCTTCATAATCATTATTGTCCCCACCTGAAGGAAGACCAATTCTCAGAGCTAAGGATGTTTTCTTATTACCCACAGTCATGGTGAAGTGCCCTTCATTGACAAATTAGCCATCAATTGAAGTAGCATCCCACGACAATGTTGCCCCAAGTAGCAGGTACCCTATAGGAATAGTAGACAGAACATCTGAGTCACAATACTAGAACAAGGCAAATCAGAGACTGCAACACGAGACACAGTAGAAAAAGCTAACAATTCAGTACACTTGTCAACACTAACATTGCTCAATAAACACTTGCACAAACACTTCCTCATTTAATTTAATTAATGATTGTACTGCTTACGACCACCTCAAAAACACCAGTATAGCGGTCTCACTCAGCTCTACCACCTGATATTCCAATGCAGCTTAAGTCTTCATATTTATTTGTATGTATTTAGCCAAATCTTTTAAAATATTACTTCACAACTGTTCGTGGCATGCTCTTTAGTTGGGACGCCCTAGGTCTACAATGATCCAAATAATGCATTTTCACTACCAGCCTAGGTCACTAGGCTAGAAAATCATGTGTTTCAAATCTATATTAAGGACTACTGTCTATGTGAGTTTTCATTAACTTTTTCCACCTTTACGGAGTCATCGGCTATCAAAACAGTTTTTGTTTATACATGATGCCGGGTAATCTTAACTATAGTTCGTTCAGAAATTCGTGCCCACAGAGTTTATTAATTATCTCGGAAACTGATGAATTTCTGTAATCCTTTATCGTGAATTCTTATTTTTTTCACCGAGCTTCAGTCTGATTTTTTGCCCTACTATCATGCATTTAGGAAAGATTTTTATTTATTTGAGGTATATAAAATATGATTTTCTTGCTTGTCCTAAATTTTAGGATTTTACAATACCCACATTTGTTGTAATCAACTCACCAATTAAAATGGCAAATTTCACGTGCACACCACATAATCTTAGCACCGTTTCGCACTCTTAACTTGTAAGACGTGCGCCACTCTGAGGTTTTCTTTTGGTAATTTCATTTCCGGTTTCTTGTTAAATTGGCCCAGAGGCATATTTTGACAAACTATTTACTATTAATGAATATTCCTGTGTGTGTGATAATTTGTAAGCTGTTGTGAAGTGACTACTTGATTTTTAAAACCATGAAAGGTTAAAGTGTAAATTCATCACTATGCAAAAGGTAACTGTGTTATTGTACATGCACTTTTGCAAGGAATCTAAAAGGGGTCGGTTATATTACTATTCAATGTAATACAGATACACCTTTGGCTTGCATTGTTAGAAAATTAACATAATTTACAGTAAAATCTCATGATTAGAGCATGCGGTTTGATATTTTGCTAAAATTATATAACAAAAAACAATTTGTGCAAAATTCAGACTACCTTTGTACTTGTAAATGTTAAAAAATCCGAAGGTCGGTGAAAAAGAATTACAGAAATTCATCAAAAATTTCCGAGATAATTGATCAACTCCGTGGGCACGAATTTGTGAACGAGCTACAGTTAATATATTTGACTTCAATCTAATGTTTATGTTTCTATTCCTTTTGTTTTAGTTGATGTCACTAATTTGCTAAAATAACATACTTAATTAGTCTCCTAGCCCATCAGTAGCGTTACACATTCTATCAAAGGCAAGCACACACAAAAAATAGACCTACTTAAAGTACAAATATCTTAGGAACAATTCCATGAGAAACATTCACACTTTTACTTTGCATTCACAGAATTATTAAAATGGTATTTTTGTATTAAATATTTTATACAGAGATTACACAACAAAGAATATGTGGACCCCAATATATTATACCGCATGCTTTTATCATCATCAAGTACCAGGCCAGCTGGTGTAGGTGATTATGTCTCTCCACAACTTTCGATCACGACAGTTATTTATCATTTCTGTTGTTGACCTTCTGCCAAGCCATTCTCTTAAGCTGTCTAGTATCTTTTCTCTTTGCTTCCCTCTATCTCTTCGTCCCTCAATTTTCCCAGTTGTTACAATATATTCTAGCTGTTCTCTTCTCATTACATGGCCAACAAATGATGATTGTTTCTTCCTAATATTGGAAATTAGCTCTCTTTTTTGCTTTGGCCTCTTTCAGAACATTTTCATTACTCTTCTGAGCTGTCCATGGTATTCTCAACATTGTTTTGTAAAACCACATTTCTACAGACTCCAGTGATTTTCTTGTCTGTCCTATTGTCCACGATTCACGTCCATATGTTAAGATTGGCTCTACATAACATTTAAGAAATCTTTTTCGTGAAGCTTTTATCACTAGCAAGTAAAAACAAAAATACTTAAAGTACAAATATCTTAGGAACAATTCCATGAGAAACATTCTCACTTTTACTTTGCATTCATAGAATTATTAAAATGGTATTTTTGTATTAAATATTTTATATAGAGATTACACAACAAAGAATATGTGGACCCCAATATAATATTTCGCATGCTTTTATCACTAGCAAGTAAAAACAAAAATATTCAAAGTACAAATATCTCACTATTGATTCCATGAGGAAAATTCAGACTTTCACTTTTAACTCACAAAATCATTAAACTGTATTATTGTTTTAACAAATGTTTTATATCTCTAATAAAACCAAAACAAATGTGGAAATTAGAGAAATCTCCAATCAAGCACTAATATCTTCAGCAATCAAGAAAAGATGATGGTCATATGTTGGATATGTGATGATGAGAGACAATAACCGAATAACAAAGCAAGCCTTCATGTGGGAAACAACAGGTAAGAGGAAAAGAGGCTTACCCAGAGAAGACACTGAGAAGAATTGATCAGAAAGGCAAAAGCAGCAGGAATCGGCTCCCTCAATAAGATAGAGTCGCTTGCACAGAGACAAATGGCAAGATTTGATAAAAGATCTTTGCAAGGATTCTTCTTCTTCTACCTTTTTTAGCTCCCAGTGGAGCATAGGTCTTCAACAAACACTTTCCAAGTCATTCTATTTCTTGCCATTCTTTTAAGATCATTCCATGTCTTCCCCATCATCTTCATCTCTGCTTCTATCTGTCTTCTCCAAGAATTCCTTGGTCTTCCTCTTTGTCTTTTCCCTTGGGAATTCAAAAAAAGGGCCTGTTGTGTAATACTCTCAGTTGGCTTCCGCAGTATGTGTCCTATCCAGCGCCATCGTCTTTGCTGTATCTCTTTATCCACTAGTGTTTGACTGGTACATTTCCATAATTCTATGTTAGTGATTTTGTCCTGCCATTTCCATCCTTTTATTCTGCGTAAGCATCCATTAATGAAAGTCTGTACCTTCGTGATTGTCAATTTTGTTGTTCTTCATGTTTCACAGCCATGTAATAGCCTTAACATTTGAGTTAAAAATTTTTATTTTTGTATTTAACCTAATTTCTTTGGATTTCCATGTTTCCCAGTGCAATGAAAGCTCCTCTTGCTTTTGATATCCTTATTTTGGTATCATTTTCTGTTCCTCCCTCTTTATCTATATTACTGTCCAGATATATGTAAGATTGTACATCTAATAGAGGCATTTATCCTAATTTTATTTGGTTATTGCCAACTTCATTAATTCTCATAATGTTGGTCTATCTCTATTAATTTTCAGTCCTAGCTGTTGTGATCTTTCATCAAGTATGCTCATTTTATCCTGCATCTGTTGATGGCTGTGTGATAGGAGAGCTTTGTCATCAGCAAAGTCTAAATCATCAAGTTGCTTGGTCAGTGATCACTGGATTCCATTTCTGATGTTTTGAGTTATTTTCATAATCCAATCTATGGCCAGTAGAAAGAGAAATGGAGACAGAAGGCATCCCTGCCTTACTCCTGTTCTTATTTCAAATGCTTCTGTAAGCTGTCCTTCATGGACCACGCTACATTTCATTCCTTCATACATTATTTTTATCAGGTCAATAAACTTTATGGGGATTCCGTAATGACTCAGCAACTTCCAAAGCATTCCTCTGTCTCAACTATCAAATGCCTTTTCATAATCTATGAATCCAATATAAAGTGGGGATTTTAGTTCTAAACTTTGTTCAACTATTATACGTAGAGTAGTTATTTGATCAGCACTTGATCTGTTCTTCCTAAAACCTGCTTGTTCATCTCTCAAGTGTTTCTCTATGGCCTCTTTTAGTCTCTCCAGAATGATTCTGCTTGATATTTTTCCTGGCACTGATAGTAGCATTATTCTCCTATAATTTGTGCACTCCTGTAAACTTCCTTTCTTTGGTAGTTTGATCATATAACCTTCTTTCCAGTCTTTAGGTATTTCTTCCTTCTCCCAAATTTTATCTAATAGATTATGTAACATCTTGGTAGAGGTGTTAATATCTGCTTTGATGGCTTCCAAAGGAATTTCATCTGGTTCTGTGGCTTTACAATTTTTTAATAGCTTGATGGCTTTCATTATTTACAAGGATTGATATTCCATATTTGATGTCACGACATGATAGTGCCACATGTCAAATATTTGAGCACAATAATAAAATCAGGTGGAAGATGCACCACAGAAATAAAATGAAGAATAGCTCAGACCACAATAGCATTTCATAAAATAAAAAATATCTTATGTAACAAATCTATGGCAATAGAAGTTAAAAGAGAGTTCATCGTTGATATATAGAGCCAATTCTGATCTATGGAAGTGAATCATGGACAATAAACAAAGAAATGAAAAGATGATTAGAGGCCGCAGAGATGGGATTTCTCAGAAGAATGTTGAAAGTTCCCTGGACAGCTAAAAATACCAATGAGGAAATACTCAAAGAAGCCAACACAATAAGGGAGCTCCTAAAAAACATCAGAAAGAAACAATCAACACTTTTTTTTGGCACATCATGAGAAAAGGAAAGTTGGAATACTTGGTTACAACTGGCAAAATAAAAGGAAAGAGAGATTGTGGATGATCTTCAGGAATTTCATTCTTGGATACTTCTTGCTTGCTTGCATTCGCCAGATGGCTAAAGGAGTACACCTCTTAGTCATCCACCCTTTAAAGGACATTAAGTGGGCATGTCTGCGTAGTGTTTTGCAGTATAACTGATATTAGTGCCTTTTGGCCCATCACATCCGACTCCAGCCTGACATTTGTGAGTACCAGGTTGCCTTCCCTCTTCGATCCCTACTCACTTGCCCAGACTAGACATGTTAGTCTGTTACTTGAGGCACCTTGATGAGGTGGAGCAGTGTCTGGATGGTTCTGGTTCAAGCCATCAATCACCAATCCTGGTGCAAGCCATCAGTTGTGGGGGCTGACAACTTCTAGCTCTGGTGCTGTGAGGTGCGCCTTCGCCTCTTTGGATACTTTTAACTTGTTCTTCACATACCAAGAAGTACTATTTTTTTTACAGCAGCATTATATTTACTCCTGAGCATTTTTATTGTTTGATCCTTTTTGTTAATGATGTCTAATAACTTTCCAGGTGGATACCTTAGTTCTTTCTTGTAGCGCTGTCTAATTACTCTCAACCTTTTCTTCAAGCGAGCATAATTTTTGTGCATATTATTCATAGTACGCTGTTTGTTTATGCAATGCTCGCAGCCATGTCTAAATTCTTCGGAGAAGGTGACCTGGTCAACCTGTCACTGGTAGGTGGAGTTCCGTCAGTAGTGGAGGGTCCAGCTGAAAGGGAATGTAATGTTTCAATAGAAACACTTGAAACAGGCAACTTTATAAATGGTGTTGGAAAGATATCATTACAAAGAGTTATCAAAGAGTTCCAACGCTCAACATTCAAATGTGTTCGTTTAGTTTTCAAGAATTTATCAAAATTATACAAACTTTTTAAAAAAACCGTCTCATCTATACAATTACAAGGCTCAACAACAATCCGCAGAAAATTTATAATATCTTGATAAACTCTCTTGACAGATGAATACCTCTGGAAGCGTTCTCTTATACCATTCCCCATTAAAAGCTTGGCAACATAACCCTTTCTTAAAGGGTATTCAGCAGGAAAGGTAGCAAGATGTGCAATAAATTCATGAATTAGTTTCACACTCTTAACACTTTCCAGGCTTGCCATTTCAAATTTGTTGCATACAAGAGTACTTCACTTCTCACAGACTCTGTCACGTCTTGTGTATTACTGGGTTCCAAGCCCCAATTATTTTTAAGACACTGAATATTCTCAAATCATCTGTGGGCAAAAAAAAAGAGAAAACAAAAAATTATTCAGTATTATTTCACATCATGATCATTCATTCTTCATTATATTTTATTATTGTATAGTAAATTATAACATAATGTTGATCAATTTGAATACGGTCAAATAATAATGAAATTTATGAATTGAATGATGAAATGAGATTACACAACAATTTTGTTTTTAAATGTAAGCAGTCAAAAATGTAAACAATTTCCAATAGAGGCAAATATCATAATAATCATAGGAGAATTAAAATACTACATTTTTAAATAAGTAGAATTATAATAATTAAAAAGAGTGTTACGCCCCGCCCCCTCTTTTTTTTTTTAGTAAGTGGCACGTGATGTGGGTGATGATGATTCACTCATTGACACACAGATGACATTCATGCCATTGTGGAGTTATATATGCCTTTAAATTAGTTTAAAATTCAATTTCAACGTCAAAGTATTATGTAGTGTATATTGTGTGTATACAGATCACTGTGGCCTTTCAGGCATGTCGTAAGAAGTGACTAAAGAGGTTGATCAATGGCTTGACAAGTGATGAGTCTTGCTGTCCGAGAAAATATATGATAATCAAAATGGTGTTGTCATTTTATCATTAATAGTTGATCATTTTACATTGGCAGCTTTAAAACTTCACACATAAATATGCCGAAGTTAGAAGTCGCAGAATCATGTTATCTACATTGTGCTTGCTTGCTTGCGTTCGCCCGATGACTAAAGGAGTGTACCTCTTCATCATCCGCCCTTAAAAGGACGTTAAGTGGACGTGTCTGCGTTGTGTTGTGGTTTGCAGTATAACTGTTATATTTGCGCCTTTCGGCCCAACACATCTGACTTCAGCACGAGATTTTTGAGTACCGGGTTGTCTTCCCTCTCTGATCCCTGCTCGCTTGGCCAGACTAGACAGTTAGTTAGTCTGTTACTGGAGGCACCACGGAGAGGTGGAGCAGGGTCTGAATGGTTTTGGTTCACCGATCCTGGCGCAAGCCATCAGCTGTGGGTCGCTGACAACTTTCAGCTCTGGTGCTGGGAGGTGTGCCTTCGCCTCCATAATATATGATCACAGACATTTATTCCATTGCAGAATTATATATGCCTTTAGATTAGTTTAAAATTCAATTTCAATGTCAAGATATTCTGTAGACTTCTGTAGAGTATAAAATGTGTATACAGATCACTTTGAGAGACTTTCAGATTTCAAACTTATGTAAAAATGGCTGCTGAATTTTAGTCATCATCATCATTATTATGTGCCACACCGGTTGGCAAAGGCGATCATGTCCTTCCACAATCTTCTAACTACAGTGCATATCAGTTCTGTTGTTGACCATTTCCCATGCCATGACACCAAGCTATCCAGTATTTTCCTGCAATCTCTTTCCTTTTATTTTGCCAGTTGCAACCAAGTATTCCAACTTTCCTCTTCTCATGATGTGCCCGAAAAATGTTGATTGTTTCTTTGTGATGTTTTTTAGTAGCTCACTTTTAGTGTTGGCCTCTTTGAGAATTTCCTCATTGGTCTTTTTTTTTTTTTTTAGCTGTCCAGGGAACTTTCAACATTCTTCTGAGAAATCCTATCTCTGTGGCCTCTAATCGTCTTTTCATTTGTTTGTCTACCATCCATGATTAGCTTCCATAGGTCAGAATTAGTTCTATATAGCACTGATAAACTCTCTTTCTCACTCTGGTTAACGGAATAGATTTCTGCCCTACCAAAGAAGGAGTAAGAGGAAAGATCCACTTTCCTCTGCTAGTTTTTGGGGCATCCTTGGGCAAGGTGGAGCTCCCATATCAATGTTACGTGAAGCCATTGGAGCAGGCGGTGGATGGTGTTGTGAGAGCAGCCGACAAGTAGTGCCGGTTAAGGTCCTCACTCCGTGATGGCAGGCAGAGGATCCCATGTATAGAGACAATGGCTGTGATCTCCCAACTAGTACAGTCACTGCCAAGAAGAAAAGGAATGGCAAACTACCTTCTTATATTGCCTAGCATAATTATGTCAAAACACAACTTAATCTACAGTTAATGTTAATAGGACTCCACAGCCACCTCGTCTGGTAGGGAGCAACATGTGCTCAGGTGACACCCAATCATCATCAAGCTACTGTATGCAAGATTAAAAATAAAGAGATACTAGCAATGAGAATATTAGATCAACATTGCAGGTTGGCAAACTACAAAACAGCCAAGAAATTTAATGTAAAGGAACAGGATTATTACAACGCGACAGTGGAAATGTAATTTACTCTGGGGGAACCATACAGGAAGAGGAGTAGGCATCATGTTAGACATAGAAAGAATCAATCAAAACAGTGAAAGGATTCTGGCCAGTATCAGATAGAATTCTGCTAGTAAAATTGAGAGTAATGAGAGGTAGACCCATGGATATCAACATAATTTAAGCTTATCTTCGTCTTTCCTTCCTCATCTGCCTTTCAGCACCAAGGGAAGATATAATTTGTGGTCTTTTGCTCTAAAAATCTTCTGGTCGCCTCTGCTGCTATTATGTTTCCTGGTGCTTCTAATAGTCCATCCATCCATCTTTTTTGTGGACGGTGGTCGACCCTTGCCCGCCCTTGGGACACTTGGGTCTGGTGTTCTCACAATGGTGACAACGTTTTACGTCGTTTACTGAAGGCTCGTTGTGTTATGTTTTGATCTTTCTGCCTTGTCACTTTGGCCAAACCATTTTATCTGTTGTTTCCTTATATATATATTCTATGGCGGGGGCTATTCCTAGCTTTTTTCTCAGTTCTTCAATTCTGATCTTATCTCTCAGACTGTTTCCTGTCATTCGTCTAACACATTTCATCTCGGTAGAGGTTATTTTTCTTATTGTTCTTGCATCTACTTTCTTAGACTTTCTAGGGTCCAGGTCTGGCATTGGTAGCACAACGTTGGGATGAAGTTTAGAATGTATTGTACAGTGCTCGTTTTGCCTCTAGACCTAGCCTAGAGTGTAACTTGAGTAAGAGGTTATTATTATATATTTCCATGTTGGACATTAGTGATGATAACTCGTTCAATGATTTGGCAAGCTTTGTTGCATCTTGATTCTATCTCTCTAATCTCTGCTGTTTTTTATTTTTTGTGAATTATGAGTAATATTTATATATTATCGTTTCTCACTCACATTGAACTTCCTAGGTATTATTTGATGAATTCCTCTTTCTACTTGAACTTTAGTTGCCTGACTTCTATTATTGTTATGCTGATGTACTGTTTATTTTTTGTGACATTCATCATTCTATGATTTAGACAATTTAGATTCATGAATTCTCAATTCTGTTTTGTTGATTTTCATGTTGAATGAATGTTGATTCAAGCTTGAAGTGAAGCTTATGAACTTATGGCTTGGCTTATGGCTTATGTAGGTACTTTGGTATCCAATGGAAGCCGTTTCCAGATTTTCGGTTTCCATGGAAATGAGCCATTTTTGCCTTTCGCGCCATCTCAATTAACTCCGGAATAAACATCATATCAATTGTTTCCCGACGATGTTGTAAGGACGCCTGGTACGGAAATTAAATTAGCTTTCTCACAACGAGGCTCCTTTTTGTTTTATAGCAGACGCCAAACCATCGGTGTCGATTATTACTTGTTTTTTTTTTAATTTTCCAGCTACATACTATGGTTTCATCACATTTTCTACCAAAATAAGGTAAGATTAAGTTAAATTAAATGGATAGTTAGATTTAGCGTCTATTTTTACATAAGTGTGTGAAATTTTAAAGTGATCCGTGTTAGGATAATGCGAAAATCACGAAATTCATGAATATGCTTGCTCCATCGGCAAGCGTGGGCGATCGGCGACTATTTCCGCTGTTGACCTTTAAAGTGAAAGCAGACTAAAATGCTGCACCGATTGAAAGGAAATAATAAGACAACCTGATTGTAAAACCAATTTTACATATTTGTGAGAAATTTTTAATTGATCTGTCAGCGCTATTTGAAATTATTGGCATTTGAACGACCACACCATTATTATAAAATTTCCCCATTGATACGCATGGGCGATTTAGCGACTATTTCCACTCAGGTCCACTGTCGACCTTTAAGTCAAAGCAGACTAAAATACTGCACCGATTGAAAGGAAATAATAAGACAACCTGATTGTAAAACCAATTTTACATATTTGTGGGAAATTTTAAATTGATCTGTCAGCGCTATTTGAAATTATTGGCATTTGAACGACCACACCATTACCCCGAAATTTCCGGTTTTCCCCCATGTTTGTTACTTGGTCTCTTCAACCATCATCATGTGCCTCTAACTCACTCAACTGTATAACTAGTTATAGCAAATTTAAAATGTAGTATTTCCAGTTGCCTAATATTAATAAATATTCCCAATTATTGCATTGAAGCACAATACATTAATCATTAATTATGATTAATATAATAATTATATATATAATAGAATAATAATTCATTAATCATTTAATATTATATAATTATTATGTTTTTAATGTATCAAAATAAAATGTATGGTTTATATTATTATAATAAGATATGAAGATTAAGAAGGATGAGAATGAATGACCATGATTAAATGTGCAATTAAATTTAAATAATTATAAAACGGTGAATAATTTTTTTTTCCTAGAATTGGAGTCAATCTAACAGTGCCTGCCACCAGGGTTGACAGATGGAAATTTTGATATAAGGCCAAAAAACTGTGCTAAAAAAGCCAAACATTTTTGACATAATCACATCATATTAATGCTCCAAATCCAGTTTAATACAAGGAACAAATAATTTTAAGGAACTGCTAATATTCCTGTTAACAATTTTACTTCAAAATCAACTTGATCAACATTTTTTAAATGTCCGTTTGCATGATATAGTCTGCTTTGAAGACTTGTAAATGTAGTTCATGATAGGGGTGGATCAGCTTTAGTTTGTTGAAAAAGGCTGTTCATCATTTCAAACTCCTGGACTACGGGTGTTGCAAACACAAAGAACAAGTAATTGTTGTAATCTAGCACCATTTCTTTCAACAATCTTGCTTTAAACTTTGTGTCTAATTTTGAGTGAGCTGGTTCAGCATTAATAAAGTAAGCACTCAGCTCTTTCCAGTTCATCAAAATATTAAACATAACTTTTCCACGCACAAGCGACCGAGTAGAGGAAGGCTTTTCAAATGGAAGCGGGGCAGTTCAGCTTGTTTAATAAGCTGTAGGTGTATTCATGACTTTAAACACCTCTCTGTAGGCTTCTCGTTGTAAGTCACTGTGTTGTTCGGAGACTTGAAGAGAGGTACAATCTTAGCATTTATGATCTGAAATGTCATGTCCACCCTCTGGATGGTCTGGCAAGTGCAGCCAGGCTCACGCTTGCAAGATTGGACAGTGAGTGGAAGGGTACAACTTCGACCCCAACAGACTGTGTGGTTTCAAACTTGATCCACAATCTTTCAAAACTAAGGTACAAACAAGGTTCTGGGGATCCACAGGGATTACAAACATTCCTGCGGGGTAAGAACCTGAAATCTGGCACCATCCTCAGGTATGTGGGGAACAGAATTCATGTTCTGTTCCATATGGCAGCAACTGTTTACTGTTTAAGAAGCACCTTCCTGGAATTCTTAAAAGAAAGGAACAGTTTTTTGAAAGAAGCTATCCATAAGCAGCTGATGGATGGTGACACCCAAATTCAGCTTCAAGCCCTGGGTATGTTTTCCAAGTTCCTGACTGGACCCTGGATGGAAGTTATTTATATTCTTGTAATTCATTGAAACATGCAAGAGTCCAAGTTAGTTAAAGACCAGAAATGCTGGCTTTGAGTGCGTTAGTAAGTGAAAATATATAGATTTAATTAGACGGAATGCGACAGAGTCATACAATGTTAGCTATTTAGTTAAAACTCATCATCATCAAGTACTGGGCCTACTGCCGTAGGTGATCATGTCTCTCCACAACTTTCGACCTTGGTAGCTATTTATCATTTCTGTTGTTGACCTTCTGCCAAGCCATTCTCTTAAGCTGTCTGTTATTTTTTTCTCTTTGCTTCCCTCTATCTCTTCGTCCCTCAATGTTTCCAGTTGTTACAATATATTCCAGTTGTTCTCTTGTCATTACATGACCTAAAAATGATGATTGTTTCTTCTTAATAATGGAAATTAGCTCTCTTTTTGCTTTGACATCTTTCAGAACATTTTCATTACTCTTCTTCACTGTCCATGGTATTCTCAACATTCTTCAGCAAAGCCACATTTCTACAGACTCCAGTGATTTTCTTGTCTGTTGTCCTATTGCCCAGTGTTCACATCCATATGTTAAGACTGGCTCTACCTAACATTTAATAATTCTGTTTCTTTTCGTGTTTCTATTGTCAAAAATGGTATGTATGTTTAGTGTCAATTCCTATTAATATCAGTTACTTTGATATATATATAAATTTAAATGACTTATTTTTAACGCAAATCAAATAAAAGGTATTATTTTTTTTTTTACACCAAATATAATATAGTGATTATTTTGAAAATGTACACCAAATATAATGATAATATTTTCAATTTAATTTTAAAAAATTTGGCTTTTTTAAAATTTGACTTTTTTTTGCATGCCAAATCTGGCGCTATGGTTTTTTCTTCTTTGTATCATCATTTGAGTAATTATTCACTTTAAAAAATCATAACTTTTTTCCTAATTGTCGTAGAAATATGATTCAGGTATCATTGTTTCACTCATGTCGCGGGCTATTTAGCTATACTGGTTTCAATTATTAGAAATTATTTTGGAAAAAAAGTCAAAGTGCCTAGGCTTATGAATCTAAATCTAAATATCCATTCCATATTAATTAACTCACTGCAACTTACCTTTATTTGGTAGTAATTTTTATTTTTGGTAGTAAATATGACAAAACCGTTGCATTATTAAGTTGACAAATCTGCTGTAAATTGTAAAACAAGTGCGGACGATAAAAAAGACGACATCCACCACACTTGACTTGGGCTTTGGCGCAAAGAAGCAAGGAACTCTCCTTGTTAGAAAACAACTTAAGCTTCAATTTCCGGAAATGTTATCGGATTCGGAAAACGATGGGACATACGTTTAGGACTTCGGTTAGTTTCGTACAAAACCAGTGACCAGTGCTGGCCATTTTGCGTAGTGACCGCAACTTCCGAAAATGGGGTCTATTTATTTGTGATGCTAATGGAGTCTCTGAATCTCTCTCTCTCTCTCTCTCTCTCTCTCTCTCTCTCTCTCTCTCTCTCTCTGCGATCAGGACTCAATCAGAGTAGTACTCCAGACTCTCACACGAAGACAGCTGACTGTTTAAGCCTGTTAGATTCACTCTGCTTGAATACCTGTTAAAACGTTGCATTGTGTTCTGCGCCAGTGGCCCAGTGCATCCGATTTCAGCCAGATTTTGTTCAGGTTTGCTTTCCTTAGCCTTTGATTGCCCCCAATCTTCCTGCAAGGCAGCAGATGATCTTTTCTCAGATTTTCTGTAGGGGGATTCTGCCCTTAGATGGTCGGCCCTCCCAGGTTTACGAGCACCATCTGCCCGAGTCACTAGAGGTGACTAACACAGACATGCGACTTGGAATATAAGGAAACTGCAACAAGGAACACTTTTCATGCATAGCCTTCAATTGTTCCCGCCACCTATCCCCATATACTGGTAATTCACGTCCTCTTGAAAATGATGATCGTCGTAGCACTTGATGATGTTAGGCCATCGTTGTTGACTCCAATTCCGAACATATAGACATACAGTTAGTCGTCAAATTATCCCCGTCGCACATCAAACAGCAGACCGTAAGATTAGCGCACGGCCGGTCTAGGGAACCATTACGATGACGTAACACAAAAATGTTGAACACGCAATCTCGCTCCCTTTAGATTTCTGATAACTCTAGTGTAAGCAGCCTACGACGAACAAAACACGAAACAATTTCCCCAAAGAGACAAAACTGCGGCGGACGAAGTAGTTTACATTAATGAGTAACATGGAAATAACTTGCGCCAAGGAATTCCAACAACGGTCATGAACAGCACCAATGTGACGTAAAGCGCAGATCAAGTCTAGACGGTGGAAGGTCTCATTCACAACACTTGATTTGTCAAAAACGGACTGTTGTCGGTCCACGACCTCGCTTTAGCGGCACAGATGTATTAAGTATATCATCATTTTGACTTTAACGCAGAAAAGTGCAACGGAGAACCGAAATTAATCAGACCCTGGATGCGCTTTCTGCAGCGATCGAGAGTACGTGGACTAGATCCGCCATCTTGGAGACGGAATATCCGTCTCTGAATCTAGACGATGCTTACTGCTGGTGCTACTATGCTGTACAAAAGTAGCACATTTGACCTATCTAAATAAAAACAAACATTTGATAAAACTAAAGTTACTAGCAACTACTACTACTACTACTACTACTACTACTACTACTACTACTACTACTACTACTACTACTAAAGAACTGAAGGTAAGTCAGTCGAGTATTCATAATTCAATCTCATGAATAATATAAATCTCAAGGCCAATGTTAATCAATGTATATAAAATGTATTGTAATCAAGAATCAAAGCAAATGCTGTCACATACCAGCTTTCACCATTGCTAAGACATCCAAACATTTCTATGCCAGCTAAATAACAAATGATAAATAGCATTTTCATACCAACTTTGTGCTATGAAAGTCAAACATGGACCCTTTCTAAATCACATTTAAGAAAGATCAATACATGTGAGATGCGTTGCTTGAGAAAAGTAACAAACAACACAAGAAGAAATAGAATACCAAAATGAAACAATAAGAAAAATAGTAGGAACAAAACCCTGCCAAGAATATATAGAACAACAACAACTTAAATGGTTTGGTCACCTGGTCAGAATGAATCCTCACCAATCACCATCAAGGGCTTTCTTCTCGAGAATGCATGGAAAAAGACCAAAAGGAAGACCCAGAAGAAGATGGATAGATGCAGTGGTAGAGACATGTAACAACAAAGGAAAATCATTAATTCAGACAATTCGAGCAGCACAAGAACGACAAATGATATAAACCACGACACCTTTTAGGTATCAGTGAAAAGAGAAAAGAAGAAGATGGATAGATGCAGTAACAGAGACATGTAACAACAAATGAAAATCACTAATTCAGACAGTTCGAGCAGCTCAAGAACGACAAATGATATAAACCACGACACCTTTTAGGTATCAGTGAAAGAGAAAAGCAGAAGAAGAATCAAGAATCATCATTCATTCTGTCTGTCAACTTGAATAGTTAATAAAATTTCAACCGAAGTTATGACTCAGACTGTTATAGTAAAAATTGGCGAGATTTGATAAAAGATATTTACAAGGATTGAAAACTGCTATAATAAAAATATAGATAAAGAGTGTCTGGGTCTATGCCCTATTGATAGCCTATTGGCCGACTAAGGTTCGAAAGGTCAATAGATAGATCTATCACAGATAGATAGTAATCATCATCATCATTGAGTGCCGTCTCCACATCGAAGGTTGGCTACCATGGAGCGCCATTCCACTCTGTCTCTTGCTTTGATGGTGCAGATTGCTATAGGCTGACTTGTCCATCTTTTGATGTTACTCGTCCATGTTAGTCTTAGTCTGCCTCTGCCTCTTTTACCTTGTATTTTCCCTTCTAATATTACTTTTATTAGACTGTTGTGTCTTTTAACATGACCAAAAAATTTTATTTGCCTTGCTCTAATTGTGTTTAGTAGTTCTTTTTTCATTTTTAGTTGTTTTAAAACTTCCTCGTTTGTTTTCTTTTATTTCCATCCAAAATAGATAGTAATAGTTATATAGAAACTACTTATTTATAGTGTTCGTCTGTTGTTTTGTTTTGATTATGATTCAGTGAGTTATCGATGTTACACTCTAAAATATAACAAGAATCGATTTTGAGAACATACTCTACATACGAGTTGAGTAGGACTAGTGAGTAAGCAAGACTGTTACAGAAACGGCAATCTATGAGGGGGGGGGGGGAGTAAATGACATCACTCTGACACTAATAGACTAATATTATTATTATACTATAATGTAATGTAATATAATGCAATAATATAATATATAGTGTTGAAATGATGAATTGTTTAATCATTCAGTGAGTTATATTTTAACGAGGAAATTAGATAAATCGCCAATCAACCACTAATATCTTCAGTAATAAAGAAAAGATGATGGTCATATGTTGGACATGTGATGAGAAGAGATAATAACCGAATAGCAAAGCAAGCCCTCATATGGGAAACAACAGGTAAGAGGAAGACCCAGAGAGACACTGAGAAGAACATTGTTGAGAGAGGCAAGAGCAGCAGGAATCGGCTCCCTCAATGAGATAGAGCTGCTTGCACAGAACAGAGACAAATGTCGAGATTTGATAAAATATTTTTAAAAGAATTGAAAACTGCTAGAACAAAAATTGAGATAAGAAAATGAGTATCTTGGTCTACGCCCTATGGGCCGGCTACGGATCGAAAGGTCAATGGAGTCATATTTTGAGTTTGAAATGAGAATTTTGCAAAACAAATGATAGTGCAGCCATTTACCTTTCACTGTACAAAACACAAGGCCTTTAGCCACTGTTTGTATATGCCTGTCCTTGGCCAAGGATACAAGTGTATAGAATATCAGATTTAGCTAACCACTATCTTGTTCCCACCATTTGTCAAAAACAAAATTAGAACAATTCTTTTCATTCTAGAATATTTCATGGAACCAGTGTGGCCGTGCGGCTAAAAACCACTGTTCCGTTAGCTGAAAAGCCGGCATACGGTGTTCGAAACCCGCGGTAGACAGAAAGGATTTTTTTCTATCGGGGGTGAAATAAAAATCCTGAGTCCCAAACGTTGTGGCGACTGTTTGACCAAGCGGCCTTTATCCCTCAGGTTATATCGTCCCCCCCCCCCGACATACACCAGCAGTGGTAATATGTGTCGTAAAGATATTTTTTTTTTTTTAGTGATCAGGAAGTGCTGAAGATTTTTGACTTCAATCATCGCAAGTGCTGCCCCCTAAACTACTCATTCGTCGGCTGTGAGTATTCAGCTTGTGCCTTCACTGAGAACTCTGATGAAGCTGTTCTTGTTATGATCAATGGAGCTCGTCTGGCTGGCTTAACCCTGCCTCGTAGACAACCAGGACAGATGTAAGTGATATCAGCATTTACTCAAATCTGTTATCGTCTTCTCCTGCTTTATCAACCATTTGGTTATTAGCTCTTCTGTGTAAGTTTCTATCAGGATGTTTTTATAGAGTGTTTGTTATCAGGTCTATTATCACGTTTTTAATGTGTCTGTTAAGAGCTGCAGTCTGTTATCAGGTTTATTGAAATTTGTTGACAGCTTTAGCTGCAGTCTGTTATCAGGTTTATTGAAATTTGTTGACAGCTTTAGCTGCAGTCTGTTATCAGGTTTATTGAAATTTGTTGACAGCTTTAGCTGCAGTCTGTTATCAGGTTTATTGAAATTTGTTGACAGCTTTAGCTGCAGTCTGTTATCAGGTTTATTGAAATTTGTTGACAGCTTTAGCTGCAGTCTGTTATCAGGTTTATTGAAATTTGTTAACAGCTTTAGCTGCAGTCTGTTATCAGGTTTATTTAAATTTGTTAACAGCTTTAGCTGCAGTCTGTTATCAGGTTTATTTAAATTTGTTAACAGCTTTAGCTGCAGCCTGTTATCAGGTTTATTTAAATTTGTTAACAGCTTTAGCTGCAGTCTGTTATCAGGTTTATTTAAATTTGTTAACAGCTTTAGCTGCAGTCTGTTATCAGGTTTATTTAAATTTGTTGACAGCTTTAGCTGCAGTCTGTTATCAGGTTTATTTAAATTTGTTGACAGCTTTAGCTGCAGTCTGTTATCAGGTTTATTTAAATTTGTTGACAGCTTTAGCTGCAGTCTGTTATCAGGTTTATTTAAATTTGTTGACAGCTTTAGCTGCAGTCTGTTATCAGGTTTATTTAAATTTGTTAACAGCTTTAGCTGCAGTCTGTTATCAGGTTTATTTAAATTTGTTAACAGCTTTAGCTGCAGTCTGTTATCAGGTTTATTTAAATTTGTTGACAGCTTTAGCTGCAGTCTGTTATCAGGTTTATTTAAATTTGTTAACAGCTTTAACTGCAGCCTGTTATCAGGTTTATTTAAATTTGTTAACAGCTTTAGCTGCAGCCTGTTATCAGGTTTATTTAAATTTGTTAACAGCTTTAGCTGCAGTCTTTTATCAGGTTTATTTAAATTTGTTAACAGCTTTAACTGCAGTCTTTTATCAGGTTTATTAAAATTTTAATAAAAATCTGCATGCTGCCAGTTCTTATTTGTTTTTTTATCTGCTTAATCTTATTTTCTATGTTTGAATCTTTTATCAGCACTTGCTTGAATCATTTTGTACTCAGATATTTTGTTTTATTAGTTCTGGCTTGTATTTATTATTCATTTTCTTTTCACTTTGCTCTTAACAAATCTTCCTCTGTTCTTCTTAAATCCAAGAGTTAGAGTCAGACTTGGTTTGAGTAGGATATGGTGGCTGAAGGGATAGACCTGATGTTTGTGTAGCCAGCAGCAGGAATTATTAGTGTACAGTGGATAGAAAGATAATCATAAATATTATCAAAGACATGTATGATGGTTACACATGTGCAGTTCGAACAGAGGAAGGACTGAGCGAATGTTTCCCAATAGAAACTGGGGTTAAACAAGGATGTATTTTATCGCCCTTGTTATTTGGAATTGTTATGGACTTCATAATGAAGAAATGCTGCACTGGTAATAAAGGCATCGAATGGATACAAGGAGACCATTTGGAGGACCTGGACTTTGCTGATGACATAGTTCTCATCAGCAATCAGATAAAAACGATGCAGGAAAACACAAATGAACTATCATCAATAGCCAGCAAAATTGGGCTTGAGGTCAATCATGAAAAGACTAAAGTCATGAAAAGTTTAATTCCAACAAGTGACAAAATATACATGGAAAACAAACCAGTAGAAGAGATCGATCACTTCATCTATCTTGGAAGTCACATTGATCGAGAAGGGGATACGAGCAAAGAAATTAGAATCAGACTGGCTAAAGCAGCAATGTCTTTCAGAAGCCTTGAAAAGTTGTGGAAATCAAAACTCATTAGCACAAACACAAAACTTAGGCTATTCAAATCAAATGTACTATCAACCCTTACGTATGCGTGTGAAAGCTGGAAAACAACAAGAGATATAGAAACAAAGTTGAACGCATTCGAAAATAAATGTCTAAGGAAAATACTTGGTATAGAATGGAACGAATTCAAAACAAACGAGGAAATTAGAGAAATCGCCAATCAACCACTAATATCTTCAGTAATAAAGAAAAGACGATGGTCATACGTTGGACATGTGATGAGAAGAGATAATAATCGAATAGCAAAGCAAGCCCTCATATGGGAAACAACAGGTAAAAGAAAAAAGAGGAAGACCCAGGGAGACACTGAGAAGAACATTGATGAGAGAGGCAAGAGCAGCAGGAATCGGCTCCCTCAATGAGATAGAACTGCTTGCACAGAACAGAGACAGATGGCGAGATTTGATAAAATATCTTTAAAAGAAAACTGCTAGAACAAAAATTCATATAGGAGAAGGTGTATCTTGGTCTACGCCCTATGGGCCGGTTACGGCTCGAAAGGTCAATAGATAGATAGGATAGAAAGATGTAAAATATGGATATAAATAGGGGGCGTCCAAGCCTCATGTGTTGGTTGCTAGAGAGCAGCAGGAATTATTAGTGTACAGTGGATAGAAAGACGTAAAATATGGATATAAATAGGGGGTGATCAAGCCTCATGTGTTGGTTGCTAGAGAGCAGCAGGAACTATAAGTGTACAGTGGATAGAAAGACGTAAAATATGGATATAAATAGGGGGTGATCAAACCTCATGTGTTTGTAGCCAGAGAGCAGCAGGAACTAATAATGTACATCATCATCATCAAGTACCGGGCCTGCTGGCGTAGGTGATCATGTCTCTCCACAACTTTTGATCTCGGCAGCTATTTATCATTTCTGTTGTTGACCTTCTGCCAAGACATTCTCTTAAGCTGTCTGTTATTTTTTCTCTTTGCTTCCCTCTATCTCTTCGTCCCTCAATTTTCCCAGTTGTTACAATATATTCAAGATGTTCTCTTCTCATTACATGGCCAAAAAATGATGATTGTTTCTTCCTAATATTGGAAATTAGCTCTCTTTTTGCTTTGACCTCTCTCAGAACCTCTTCATTACTCTTCTTAGCTGTCCATGGTATTCTCAACATTCTTCTGTAAAACCACATTTCTACAGACTCCAGTGATTTTCTTGTCTGTTGTCCTATTGTCCATGACTCGCATCCATATGTTAAGACTGGCTCTACGTAACATTTAAGAACTCTTTTTCTTGTTTCTATTGTCAAAAATGGATTGCATAGTATTTTCCTCATTTTTTGGAAAGCTGCTTTTGCCTGAGCCATTCTGCTTCTCACCTCTTTTGTACATCTTCCATCTGAGGTTAACAAAGTTCCCAAATATTTAAATTCATTTACCTGTTCTACAGTGGATAGAAAGACGTAAAATATGGATATAAATAGGGGGCGTCCAAGCCTCATGTGTTTGTAGCCAGAGAGCAGCAGGAACTAATAATGTACATCATCATCATCAAGTACCGGGCCTGCGGCGTAGGTGATCATGTCTCTCCACAACTTTCAATCATGATAGTTATTTATCGATTCTGTTGTTGACCTTCTGCCAAGACATTCTCTTAAGCTGTCTGGTATCTTTTCTCTTTGCTTCCCTCTATCTCTTCGTCCCTTAATTTTCCCAGTTGTTACAATATATTCCAGCAGTTTTCTTCTCATTACTTGGCCAAAAAATGATGATTGTTTCTTCCTAATATTGGAAATTAGCTCTCATTTTGCTTTGGCCTTTTTCAGAACGGATTCATCACTCTTCTTAGCTGTCCATGTATTCTCAACATTCTTCTGTAAAACCATATTTCTACAGACTTCAGTGATTTTCTTGTCTGTTGTCCCATTGTCCATGATTCACATCCATATGTTAAGACTGGCTTTACATAACATTTAAGAACTTTTTTTCTTGTTTCTAATGTCAAAAATGGATTTTATAGTATCTTACTCATTTTCTGGAAATCTGCTTTTGCCTGAGCCATTCTGCATCTCACCTCTGTTGTACATCTTCCGTCTGAGGTTAACAAAGTTCCCAAATATTTAAATGCATTTACCTGTTTTAATATTGTTCCACTTGTCTTTATTTTGCACTGAGGTGATATCTTTTCTTTGTCGTTACCATTACTTCTGTCTTTCTGCTGTTAAGGCTGAGTCCTTTATTTTTGCTTTCTTTCACTATAATGCCTAACATTTCTTGTAACTCATTTTCACTCTTAGCGATTAAGACTATCATCAGCGTACCTTAGATTATTTATATATAAGTCTCATGTTTGAGGACTCAGAGTAGATGAAGGAGTCATGAGTCAGTAGGAGAGAGAATCATAAGAGTAGCATAAGATATTATACAGAAGCTTGGAGCTGAGAACACACTCAGAGGTAAGAGTTAAAGTAGTTTTGTTAGTCTAGATATTAGTCTACATGTAGTTTTGTAACTCTAGATATTAGTCTACATGTAGTTTTGTAAGTCTAGATATTAGTCTACATGTAGTTTTGTAACTCTAGATATTAGTCTACATGTAGTTTTGTAACTCTAGATATTAGTCTACATGTAGTTTTCTGTAAGTCTAGATATTAGTCTACATGTAGTTTTGTAACTCTAGATATTAGTCTACATGTAGTTTTGTAACTCTAGATATTAGTCTACATGTAGTTTTGTAACTCTAGATATTAGTCTACATGTAGTTTTGTAAGTCTAGATATTAGTCTAAATGTTCAGAATTAAAGTAGTTTTCTGTAAGTCAAGATATTAGTCTACATGTAGTTTTGTAAGTCTAGATATTAGTCTACATGTAGTTTTGTAAGTCTAGATATTAGTCTACATGTAGTTTTGTAAGTCTAGATATTAGTCTACATGTAGTTTTGAAAGTCAAGATATTAGTCTACATGTAGTTTTGTAAGTCTAGATATTAGTCTACATGTAGTTTTGTAACTCTAGATATTAGTCTAAATGTTCAGAATTAAAGTAGTTTTCTGTAAGTCAAGATATTAGTCTACATGTAGTTTTGTAACTCTAGATATTAGTCTACATGTAGTTTTGTAAGTCTAGATATTAGTCTAAATGTTCAGAATTAAAGTAGTTTTCTGTAAGTCAAGATATTAGTCTACATGTAGTTTTGTAACTCTAGATATTAGTCTACATGTAGTTTTGTAAGTCTAGATATTAGTCTAAATGTTCAGAATTAAAGTAGTTTTCTGTAAGTCAAGATATTAGTCTACATGTAGTTTTGTAAGTCTAGATATTAGTCTACATGTAGTTTTGTAAGTCTAGATATTAGTCTACATGTAGTTTTGTAAGTCTAGATATTAGTCTACATGTAGTTTTGTAAGTCAAGATATTAGTCTACATGTAGTTTTGTAAGTCTAGATATTAGTCTACATGTAGTTTTGTAAGTCTAGATATTAGTCTAAATGTTCAGAATTAAAGTAGTTTTCTGTAAGTCAAGATATTAGTCTACATGTAGTTTTGTAACTCTAGATATTAGTCTACATGTAGTTTTGTAAGTCTAGATATTAGTCTAAATGTTCAGAATTAAAGTAGTTTTCTGTAAGTCAAGATATTAGTCTACATGTAGTTTTGTAACTCTAGATATTAGTCTACATGTAGTTTTGTAACTCTAGATATTAGTCTAAATGTTCAGAATTAAAGTAGTTTTCTGTAAGTCAAGATATTAGTCTACATGTAGTTTTGTAAGTCTAGATATTAGTCTACATGTAGTTTTGTAACTCTAGATATTAGTCTAAATGTTCAGAATTAAAGTAGTTTTCTGTAAGTCTAGATATTAGTCTACATGTAGTTTTGTAACTCTAGATATTAGTCTAAATGTTCAGAATTAAAGTAGTTTTCTGTAAGTCAAGATATTAGTCTACATGTAGTTTTGTAAGTCTAGATATTAGTCTACATGTAGTTTTGTAAGTCTAGATATTAGTCTACATGTAGTTTTGTAACTCTAGATATTAGTCTACATGTAGTTTTGTAAGTCTAGATATTAGTCTACATGTTCAGAATTAAAGTAGTTTTCTGTAAGTCAAGATATTAGACTACATGTAGAGAATTAAAGTAGTTTTGTAAGTCTAGATGTTAATCTACATGTAGAAAATTAAAGTAGTTTTGCAAGTCTAGAATTATCTGAAAATTATAATAGAATCTGGAAAGTGAAAATTTATCTGGCGGTAGCCTAGTCACAGAAGTTCCTCCACAAATCTTTATAGTAAATATAGACCACCAATGCTGTGTACCTCATGATGAGTAAAAATATAAGAAAAAAATATCTCCATCTATTTTATGTTTGAATATATTTTTTAGAGGCCTGTGCAATGGTGTCAGTTGTATTAAGCATTAATTGCACACTAATTCTGGAGTTGTATCAGCCATTTATTCCACACCATTTCAAAAGTTGCATTAACTCTTTCCATACAATTGGGAGCAGTCTGCATCACATCCATTTGAGTCCCGTACAAGATGCCATGCTCTGTGTTATTCTCAATTTGATTTGTATAAATCATATCTAAGCTTTTTTTCACTGAAGTGTGTTCCTTCTACATGAGGTATTTACAAAATAATTGTACTCTAGATTGTGATTTTCCATTTGGATTAGCAGTGTTTATAGCAGACAAAAATCAGCTGGTTGTAATGACATTGAATAGTAGTGGTTCTATTCTATCTATTGTCCTTTCGAGCCGAAGACGGCACATAGGGCAGAACCACAATCTCAAAAACAGAAACCTTGTGTGCCAAAATGGCACATATTGCAGAGATGCACTGCTCTAAAATATATGGCGCTGTTTCCGTAACAATACTTTTTACAATGACAGCTTGTTAAGCCATCGATCAACCTCCTTAGTCGCCTCTTACGACATGCCTTGGAGGTCACAGTGTCACTATTCTTTACTTCCCTCTATTTGCTAGTATTCAATTGATGATGGCTAAAGAAGTGAGTAAGTTAACTTTTTTTTTTTATATGTTTTGAATAACATTAGTATAGACACCAATAATGGGAGCAATAATTTGAGTCATTTCTTTTTGAATTTAGGAAAAAAATAGTCTCATTTTGGCTAATTGTGATCAACAAGATTACAATGAAGAGGAACAGAATACATCATAATTGTGGATAACAAATGATGCTATTTTTATGCAACATCAGCAAAACTTTTAAGACTCAATGAAGACATACTGCTAGTTGTGGTGTTTTTTTTTTCTTGAGGGGGGGGGGGGGGGGAAGGGGGGAAATAATTCCTTTTGGGTTACATTGACCCAATATTTAAATTGGTAAGTTGGCGATTAAAGTCTCAATTTTTATGTTTTCATTTTTTTTTTGGTTTTGTTTTGTCATTTATCCCCCATTTCTCTTTCTACTTATCTTGTAGCATCTTTTTATTCTATCTATCTATTGACCTTTCGAGCCGTAACCGGCCCATAGGGCGTAGACCAAGATACACCTTCTCCTATATGGATTTTTTTGTTCTAGCAGTTTTCTTTTAAAGATATTTTATCAAATCTCGCCATCTGTCTCTGTTCTGTGCAAGCAGTTCTATCTCATTGAGGGAGCCGACTCCTGCTGCTCTTGCCTCTCTCATCAATGTTCTTCTCAGTGTCTCCCTGGGTCTTCCTCTTTTTCTTTTACCTGTTGTTTCCCATATGAGGGCTTGCTTTGCTATTCGGTTATTATCTCTTCTCATCACATGTCCAACGTATGACCATCGTCTTTTCTTTATTACTGAAGATATTAGTGGTTGATTGGCGATTTCTCTAATTTCCTCATTTGTTTTGAATTCGTTCCATGCTATACCAAGTATTTTCCTTAGACATTTATTTTCGAATGCGTTCAACTTTGTTTCTATATCTCTTGTTGTTTTCCAGCTTTCACACGCATACGTAAGGGTTGATAGTACATTTGATTTGAATAGCCTAAGTTTTGTGTTTGTGCTGATAAGTTTTGATTTCCACAACTTTTCAAGGCTTCTGAAAGACATTGCTGCTTTAGCTATTCTGATTTTAATTTCTTTGCTCGTATCCCCTTCTCGATCAATGTGACTTCCAAGATAGATAAAGTGATCGATCTCTTCTACTGGTTTGTTTTCCATGTATATTTTGTCACCTGTTGGAATTAAACTAGTCATGACTTTAGTCTTTTCATGATTGATCTCAAGCCCAATTTTGCTGGCTATTGATGATAGTTCATTTGTGTTTTCCTGCATCGTTTTTATCTGACTGCTGATGAGAACTATGTCATCAGCAAAGTCGAGGTCCTCCAAATGGTCTCCTTGTATCCATTCGATGCCTTTATTACCAGTGCAGCATTTCTTCATTATGAAGTCCATAACAATTCCAAATAACAAGGGCGATAAAATACATCCTTGTTTAACCCCAGTTTCTATTGGGAAACATTCGCTCAGTCCTTCCTCTGTTCGAACTGCACATGTGTAACCATCATACATGTCTTTGATAATATTTATGATTTTTGATGGTAAACCATATTGCTTCAGAATTTTCCACAAAGAATCTCTATGAATACTATCATAGTAAAACAACATCTTTTTATTGGTGCAATCTAATTCCTTGTTCAATTATATAAAAATTAATATACAATATGTTAGAAGATAATGACAAAGCATTGATATTTAAAACCATAAGGACCATGAACAATTTTGTCTCTGAAGTCTCTCCCATTGCATTGATAACAACTTTAGATGTTGACAGAGTTAAGCATTAATTCTGGATGATTTTTGTTTTAGACCTTTGTCTATGTCCCTGGACAGAGTTAAGCATTAATTCTGGATGATTTTTGTTTTAGACCTTTGTCTATGTCCCTGGACAGAGTTAAGCATTAATTCTGGATGATTTTTGTTTTAGACCTTTGTCTATGTCCCTGGACAGAGTTAAGCATTAAATCTGGATGATTTTTGTTTTAGACCTTTGTCTATGTCCCTGGACAGAGTTAAGCATTAATTCTGGATGATTTTTGTTTTAGACCTTTGTCTATGTCCCTGGACAGAGTTAAGCATTAATTCTGGATGATTTTTGTTTTAGACCTTTGTCTATGTCCCTGGACATGTGGGAATATCATCATGTACCATACTAGTTGGCGTAGGCGATCATGTCCTTCCACAATCTTCTATCTACAGTGCATCATATCAGTTCTGTTGTTGACTACTTTCCATGCCATGACACCAAGCTATCCAGTATTTTCTCTCTTTGTCATCTACGATCTCTCTTTCCTTTTATTCTGCCAGTTGTAACCAAGTATTTCAACTTTCCTCTTCTCATGATGTGCCCGAAAAATGTTGATTGTTTCTTTCTGATGTTTTTTAGGAGCTGCCTTTTTGTGTTGGCCTCTTTGAGAACTTCCTCATTGGTCTTTTTAGCTGTCCAGGGAACTTTCAACATTTGTGGGAATATGGAGAAATGAAAGAGTGAACAGGTTGGTTAGCTGCGATGTCGTTGAAGATGGTCAACCAATGGATTGTGCGGACGTTATCAGTGATCTCTGAGATGTGGGGAAGGCACAGGACTTCGACAACCATGAGTCCACATCACTCCTTCTGATGAATGAGATGGGAGTTAAGATGGTCACAGCCAGAAACGAGAGACTTAGTGGGCATATAAGAAGACTTATCAACCAACACAGAACTGGAGTTGTCAGTCGCTGGACTTGCTGAGGAGGGGATCTGAGCACCTATGGATATGTTCAGAGTGCAATGATGATAACCCACAAATAACTCAATAACCCCATTGAATTCCCCATTAACTCCACATTTTTCCTCACTTCAATTTCCAGATGGCTGATGTACACAAAGGAACCCCCCACCTTCAAGCGATTCAATTATCTGGCTAGGAATGATTTCAAAGCTAAGATCAACTGGACAAGATGCATCTTTCGAGACTCCACATTCAGAGGTCATTATGGGTCACTTGTGAGTCGGCCACCTCCTGACAAAGACTATGGTAGAATAATCTTATCTCTTTTTTGTTTAACAATAAACCTGTTTATCCTTTATCCCAAAGAGAATACTTGCATTATCAGTTTTAGAATTAGCCTTTGGATGGACCTGTGATGTCAGTTGTGAGTGAGTAGCTATGTAACTAATTAAAATAATATGGTTACTTTAACAGACACAGTGGGCTGGAAAGACAACAATAGAAGGTATGGTTCCAGGAAGATGAGACTGGAGCAGAGCTAAAGGAAATAACAAGACATGAAAGAAACATTGAACATGACAGCAGAAGAAGTTGTAGATCTGGCCAGGGACAGGTTCTTTCATATGAACTGTGATGAGTGCAACATTTTGTGGGAGATCTGGCTAGGGACAGGTTCTTTCAAATAGACTGTGATGAGTGCAACATTCTGTGGTAGATCTGGCTAGAGACAGGTTCTTTCATATGAACTGTGATGAGTGCAACATTTTGTGGGAGATCTGGCTAGGGACAGATTCTTTCATATGAACTGTGATGAGTGTAACATTCTGTGGTAGATCTGGCTAGGGACAGGTTCTTTCATATGAACTGTGATGAGTGCAACATTTTGTGGGAGATCTGGCTAGGGACAGGTTCTTTCAAATAGACTGTGATGAGTGCAACATTCTGTGGTAGATCTGGCTAGAGACAGGTTCTTTCATATGAACTGTGATGAGTGCAACATTTTGTGGGAGATCTGGCTAGGGACAGATTCTTTCATATGAACTGTGATGAGTGTAACATTCTGTGGTAGATCTGGCTAGGGACAGGTTCTTTCATATGAACTGTGATGAGTGCAACATTTTGTGGGAGATCTGGCTAGGGACAGGTTCTTTCAAATAGACTGTGATGAGTGCAACATTCTGTGGTAGATCTGGCTAGAGACAGGTTCTTTCATATGAACTGTGATGAGTGCAACATTTTGTGGGAGATCTGGCTAGGGACAGGTTCTTTCAAATAGACTGTGATGAGTGCAACATTCTGTGGTAGATCTGCTAGAGACAGGTTCTTTCATATGAACTGTGATGAGGGCAACATTTTGTGGGAGATCTGGCTAGGGACAGGTTCTTTCAAATAGACTGTGATGAGTGTAACATTCTGTGGTAGATCTGGCTAGGGACAGGTTCTTTCAAATAGACTGTGATGAGTGTAACATTCTGTGGTAGATCTAGCTAGAGAGAGATTCTTTCATATGAACTGTGATGAGTGTAACATTCTGTGGGAGATCTGGCTAGGGACAGGTTCTTTCAAATAGACTGTGATCAGTGTAACATTCTGTGGGAGATCTAGCTAGAGACAGATTCTTTTATATGAACTGTGATGAGTGCAACATTCTGTGGTAGATCTAGCTAGAGACAGATTTTTTCAAATAGACTGTGATGAGTGCAATTCTGTGATAGATCTAGCTAGAGACAGGTTCTTTCATATGAACTGTGATGAGTGTAACATTCTGTGGTAGATCTAGCTAGAGACAGATTCTTTCAAATAGACTGTGATGAGTGAAATTCTGTGATAGATCTAGCTAGAGACAGGTTCTTTCATATGAACTGTGATGAGTGCAATTCTGTGGTAGATCTAGCTAGAGACAGATTCTTTCAAATAGACTGTGATGAGTGCAACATTCTGTGGTAGATCTGGCTAGAGACAGGTTCTTTCATATGTACTGTGATGAGTGTAACATTCTGTGGTAGATCTGGCTAGAGACAGGTTCTTTCATATGAACTGTGATGAGTGCAACATTCTGTGGGAGATCTAGCTAGAGACAGGTTCTTTCATATAAACTGTTTTGAGTGCAACATTCTGTGGTAGATCTAGCTAGAGACAGGTTCTTTCATATGAACTGTGATGAGTGCAACATTTTGTGGGAGATCTGGCTAGGGACAGGTTCTTTCAAATAGACTGTGATGAGTGTAACATTCTGTGGGAGATCTGGCTAGGGACAGGTTCTTTCATATGAACTGTGATGAGTGCAACATTCTGTGGGAGATCTGGCTAGGGACAGGTTCTTTCAAATAGACTGTGATGAGTGTAACATTCTGTGGTAGATCTAGCTAGAGAGAGGTTCTTTCATATGTACTGTGATGAGTGTAACATTCTGTGGGAGATCTGGCTAGGGACAGGTTCTTTCCAATAGACTGTGATGAGTGTAACATTCTGTGGGAGATCTGGCTAGGGACAGGTTCTTTCATATGAACTGTGATGAGTGCAACATTCTGTGGGAGATCTGGCTAGGGACAGGTTCTTTCATATGAACTGTGATGAGTGCAACATTCTGTGGGAGATCTGGCTAGGGACAGGTTCTTTCAAATAGACTGTGATGAGTGTAACATTCTGTGGTAGATCTAGCTAGAGAGAGATTCTTTCATATGTACTGGGATGAGTGTAACATTCAGTGGTAGATCTGGCTAGAGACAGGTTCTTTCAAATAGACTATGATGAGTGTAACATTCTGTGGTAGATCTGGCTAGAGACAGGTTCTTTCATATGAACTGTGATGGGTGCAACATTCTGTGGGAGATCTAGCTAGAGACAGATTCTTTTATATGAACTGTGATGAGTGCAACATTCTGTGGGAGATCTAGCTAGAGACAGATTCTTTCAAATAGACTGTGATGAGTGCAACATTCTGTGGGAGATCTAGCTAGAGACAGATTCTTTTATATGAACTGTGATGAGTGCAACATTCTGTGGTAGATCTAGCTAGAGACAGATTCTTTCAAATAGACTGTGATGAGTGCAATTCTGTGGTAGATCTAGCTAGAGACAGATTCCTTCAAATAGACTGTGATGAGTGCAATTCTGTGGTAGATCTAGCTAGAGACAGGTTCTTTCATATGAACTGTGATGAGTGCAACATTCTGTGGTATATCTAGCTAGAAACAGGTTCTTTCATATGAACTGTGATGAGTGCAACATTCTGTGGTAGATCTAACTAGAGACAGGTTTTTTCATATGAACTGTGATGAGTGCAACATTCTGTGGTAGATAAGGCTAGAGGCAGATTTTTTCAGTAGGCCTGTAATGAGTGCAATGTTCTGCATATTAAATGCAACCTGATGATGATGAATTATGTAACACCGGTAACACAAGACAAATTAAATACTTTAGACACACAAAGAAACACAATAACTTGCTAAAAGTCATTTCGGATGGGAAAATATAAGCTAAACAATGTAGAGGCAAGCACAAACTAAAGTAAACTCATATCATCAAGAGATGGACAGTGGAACCTACACCTGTAGGGTACCATCAAGGCAAGAGACAGGGTATAATGGTGCTCT
Organism: Megaustenia siamemsis; assembly: GCA_032433765.1. Lineage (NCBI taxonomy): Eukaryota > Metazoa > Mollusca > Gastropoda > Stylommatophora > Ariophantidae > Megaustenia > Megaustenia siamemsis. Next base: position 16,671,697 of record JAVIAB010000101.1, read on the forward strand.
ATGGTAGGAGCCATGAGAAGATGTGCAATTCAAAACTCATCAGCACAAACACAAAACTTAGACTATTCAAATCAAACGTATTATCTACCCTTACGTATGCATGTGAGAGCTGGAAAACAACAAGAGACATAGAAACAAAGTTGAAAGCATTAAAAAATAAATGTCTAAGGAAAATACTTGGTATAGCATGGAACGAATTCAAAACAAACAAAGAAATTAGAGAAATCGCCAATCAACCACTAATATCTTTAGTAATCAAGAAAAAACGCTGGATATGTGATGAGAAGAGATAATAACTGAATAGCAAAGCAAGCCCTCAAGTGGGAAACAACAGGTAGGAGGAAAAGAAGCTGACCTAGAGAAAAACTGAGAAGAACATTGATGAGAGAGACAAAGGCAGCAGGAATCAGCTTCTTCAATGAGATTGAGATACTTACACAGAACAGAGACAAATGGCAAGATTTTATAAAAAGATCTTTGCAAGGATTGAGAAGGTTAGAAAGAAAACTAGAAAAAATAGAAAGAGTATCTGGATCTATGCCCTATGGGCCGGTCAGGGCTTGAAAGGTCAATAGATAGATAGATAGATGGTAGCTAACCTTTGAATCAGAGAATGTGTCAAGATGATGATTGAAAGATTGATTGATTGAGCACCTGCACCCTTATAGACTACGTCAAGGGACTGAAAAATTTTGTAAATGCTAAGGCTGCAGATCCCAAATGTTTTTGAATTGCTACCCCATTTTATGGAGGCAAAGTGACCTTCGGCCCCAATACATTAAAAATAGTAATTTTAATAGTAGTTTTAATAGTAGTTTTAATAATAGTTTTAATAGGGTAAATGAGAACACATCAAAAGCAGAAGTTTCATTATAATATCATTCAAAACTGTTAACATACAACATATTTAATGCGATGATTAAAGCCGTAAGTTTTCACTTTCGGGAGGACGTTAACTTCTGGTATATGGTGGATAGGCGGCAGGAACCATTGCAGGCTATGCATGAAAACTGTTCCTTGTTGCAGTTTCCTCATATTCCAAGTCCATGGGGGACTGGTTAGTCTTGAGGCAAGACGCCGGCCTCGGGACAGAGAGGTTGTGGGTTCAAATCTCGGCTACACTGGTTGGGATTTTTATTTATGATTTCTCTCTGTGACAACCACCCCTGGTCTCAGCAGCGAGGCCCAGCTTGAAACGTCAGTTACTCATCGACGGAAAAAACATGAGTACCTCCGAAGTCGGAGTTATCTGCCTGTGCGGTGAGGGACCCCGGTGCACGCGGTTGCCAGGGAAAAATGGATTAACACGCAAAACTCAGTTCCTAGTCTCTAGGGACTTCGTCAGAGTTGAAAGCTGGCGAACGCAACAACAACAACAACAGCAACAGCAGCAGCAGCAACAGCAACAGCAAGTAAGTCATTTATAAGCTTAAATCTCTGTGCAGGACGCGATGGCTGGATTTTTTTGTTTTCCCTTTTTAAATTTGCATGGCTCACCATTGGCCAGAGACCTCATAGAAAACCTTTCGCAACACCATTTGGGATTATTTTGCTAATTTACTCAGGTGATTTCGCTCCTCACATACATATGGCCTTTTGTGTCATCACAGATGTTTGGAAACAAGGGGATTTTGGTGTTCAATTGTAACTGCCGATCTCCTAACATATGTACATAAAATAATAATAATAAGTTTCTTTATCGTGCAAGGTTCTCAATTATAACATCATATGTGATTTTCTGTTTACTGAACAGCACCTGTTATCTGCTATGAATATGCAGTCCAGTTTTTGAAAGGTTTAAACATATATGTGTGTCTATTATTACATATATGTTTCTATTAAATGAAAAATATCTTATACAACAAATCTATGTCAATTGAAGTGAGAAAGAGAGTTCATCGGTGCTATATAGAACCAATTCTGACCTATGGAAGTGAATCATGGACAGTAGACAAACAAATGAAAAAACGATTAGAGGCCACAGAGATGGGATTTCTCAGACGAATGTTGAAAGTTGGCTGGACTGCTAAAAAGACCAATGAGGAAGTTCTCAAAGAGGCCAACACAAAAAGAGAGCTCCTAAGAAACATCAGAAAGAAACAATCATCATTTTTCTGGCACATCATGAGAAGAGGAAAGTTGGAATACTTGGTTACAACTGGCAAAATAAAAGGAAAGAGAGATCACGGATGACAAAGAGAGAAAATGCTGGATAGCTTGGTGTCATGTCATGGAAAACAGTCAACAACAGTACTGATATGATGCACTGTAGATAGAAGATTGTGGAACGGCATAATCGCCTACGCCAATCGGTATGGCACATGATGATGATGATTATTACCTCTGACCATCTTTAATCTTCAGCTATATTTATTGTTGTCTTGTTCTCTTCAGCATGACTGTATTCGTTTTTACCTCTCTCCATCTCGTTATTCCTCAGACAAGATCTTTGCACTCAAGAAGCACCAGGTGGCCTGGTTTGTCTCCAACTGCAATAGCCAATCCTTGAGATTAGAATATGTGGAACGCATGCGCTCAGAAATTGATGTCCACATTTTTGGTGATTGTGGAGACAGATCCTGTGGCCGTCACGGACTCAGGTTAAAATTGCTAGGGAACCAGGATCTATGTCTTGATATGGTATCGAGAGATTACAAGTAAGTAATTTTGTATTTGTTTGTGCGAATACTTCTAAATCCTGTTTCCACTATTACTTTCTTCAAGTGATCATACTACTGCCTGTATCCTCTCATGTTGTTTTCTTGCTATCTCTTTACTTATTTTTACATTGCTCAGATTTCCTAATTGTTTTCTATGTCTTCTCTCTAATCTTTCTTTTACTAATCTTACAATTGTCTTCAAGTGATCATACTACTGCCTGTATCCTCTCATGTTGTTTTCTATGTCATCTCTAATCTTTCTTTTACTAATCTTACAATTGTCTATTTGACATTCTTCTCAAATAATCAACAGCTTAGAATATTGCCAGGTATTTCATCATCATCATCAAGTACCATGCTTTCTGGCGTAGATCATCATGTTTCTCCACAACTTTCGGTCTCGACAGTTATTTATCATTTCTATTGTTGACCTTCTGCCAAGCCATTATCTTAAGCTGTCTGGTATCTTTTCTCTTTGCTTCCCTCTATCTCTTCTTCCCTCAATTTTCCAAGTTGTCACAATATATTACAGGTGTTCTCTTCTCATTACATGCCAAAGAAGATGATTGTTTCTTCCTAATATTGGAAATTAGCTCTCTCTTTGCTTTGGCCTTTTTCAGAACGTTTTCATTACTCTTCTTAGCTGTCCATGGTATTCTCCACATTCTTCTGTAAAACCAAATTTCGACAGCCTCCAATGATGTTCTTGTCTGTTGTCCCATTGTCCATGATTCACATCCATATGTTAAGACTGGCTCTATATAACATTTAAGAACTCTTTTTCTTGCTTCTATTGTCAAATAATGATTGGACACTATTTCTAATTTTTTGGAAAGCTAAGGTATATAGTTTATTAAAAAGTCTATGGGAATTATTTCTCTATAAATATTTGTGAAAATATCTGCCTATACATCTATGGAAGGCCCATCAGCCAACCAATAGAAAATGCCCAGAGTGTTAGCAGCATGAAGTTGGGTAGGTCATGAGATCAGAATAGATCTAGAAGCAATCAACTCCTGCAGGAAGGTTAAATAAGAGGCAATTCAAAGTCAGCCTAGTACAGTGGAAGCAGTTGATTTGTTTGGGCCAGACCTGGGACACTATTAACGATTGACAAGTACATACAAAGTAGAAGAACGTTGTTATTACCCATCAAGATGTCAAAAGCTTTCTAGGGTATAGCTACATCACCATTGCTGTGACCAATGAAAACAAAATACCCATGGAAATATCTGCATCTTTGAGCTGTATGCTAAATCACCTCTCCTCCCACTTTCTGCAGGTTCTACCTGGCCTTTGAGAACTCCCTGTGCTCCGACTACGTCACAGAAAAATTCTACAAACTGTTTGAAGATGTTAATGTCATTCCTGTGGTCAGAGGAGGCGCCAACTACTCAGAAGTGGCCCCCGCTGGAACTTATATCAATGCCAAGGACTTTAGTTCTCCAGAAGAGCTGGGGAGGCACTTGAACAAGTTGTCCAGGAACAAGAATGAGTACCTTCGTATGCTTGAGTTGAAGGACAGGTGAGTGATACAAAAATGTTGGTGCTGTTTGTGATGTCTTCAATGTTTGACATTTTTAAAAATGTATATGATTAACTCTTTCCCTATTTTTATCATTTTGTTGCTTAAATGATTATTCTAGGCAATATAAGAAGGTAGTTTGTCATTCCTTTCCTTCTTGGCAGTGACTGTACTAGTCAGAGATTGCAGCCATTGTCTCTGCCTGCCATCACGGAGTAGGGATCATAACCGGCACTACTTGTCGGCTGCTCCCACAACACCATCCACCACAAGAAAGAGGCCAACACAAAAAGGGAACTCCTAAAAAACATCAGAAAGAAACAATCAACATTTTTCTGGCACATCATGAGAAGAGGAAAGTTGGAATACTTGGTTATAACTGGCAAAATAGATGGAAAGAGAGATCGCAGATGACAAAGAGAGAAAAAATTGGACAGCTTGTTATCATGGCATGGAAAACAGTCAACAACAGTACTGATATGATGCACTGTAGATAGAAGATTGTGGAAGGACATGATCGCCTACGTCAACTGGTATGGCACATGGTGAAGATGATGTTGCTTAAATAGTTCTCATTGCCTTTTCTCTTGCACATACATGGTGTTTAGTTTCTTCATAGGCAATTGAAAACAGGTGTTGATCTTTAGTAGTAACTACATTTTGGACTACTAAGGACAAGAGGTCAGGTTTGATCCTGATCGGCAGCTTCCAGGTTCATCCAGCCTTAAATGGGTACCAGATTTTTTTCTGTGAAAGTAAAGCAACACGGGCATAATACCGACCACATTACCCCACAAATTATGTGCCAAAGGTCTAAAAACTATGGTCACTAACACCATATTCCCTATACACCACTTGGCGTAACAGGGCAATGTACTTTACTGTTTTTTACCAGATACATTTTGAGGAGCAACTTTTATTATGGCTGATTCAGCTAATATTGCTGTGACAGTTCTAGCAGTAGAATGAAGAAAGCAAATTTATATGCTACAGTTTAACCCCTTTCTTTCATCATTTATCATTTATATACCACAGATAATCAATCAGAAGACCACAAGCCCCAAATTTGGATGCCTTTCATAATATGAAAAGATGGGAACAAGTTACTATTATACGCCTCAGAACAGGACACAATTGACTCCAGAGTCATATGTATACAAAATTCAAGATCAGCATCTCAACTGCATGTACATATAGACAGGAGCGCCCGACTGCTGAACACATACTCCAAGACTGTAATGAATATAGTAGACTGAGGAAAATCCATTAGCCCATAGATACAACACTACAGACAAAACTATATGGGCCACTGCAAGAATTATAAAAGACAGTAAAATTTATACAGGAAACGACATTGGAAATATAGACAATACTTCAGGTGAACAAGAGATAAGATTAGAATCTCTTTAAATGTGGTTGTGAAGAAGAAAATAAAGAATCAGTTGGACAGAGAATACAACTTTTAAAGAAGTTTTTAAACAGATAAAAATGAATTATTAAATATAATTCGATCAACACAATTTGTTTGTACACATGAAGAGGCAGAGTGCTAAAGAAGCTACCTATAGCATTATCTCATTAATAGGCAGACATATAAGACTGGAGAATATAGACTGCATGACCTGAGCAGTTTGAACAAAGGAGTTCAGGTCTAAGTTTTTGTTTCATCTCTAATGGAAGAAACTTTTGGCCCTGATGGGATTCAAGCCCACATTATCCTGGTTTAAAGCACAATGATTTATGGATTTGGCCATCTGATTTCCCAGGAAGAGACACCACAGTTTATTAATTATCACCATGGAGTGGAAAATGCTAGGTAAATGAAGCAGTGGTAGACAAAGTCTAACATGGACCAACAACATTATGAGATGGAGCTTATGACTGTGCAAAAAAATAAGAAGGCAAAAGACACAATTAAATAACAATCCATGGTAACTAGCCTTCAATGTAGAAATGGCACACAATAATGATGTTGATACACATCAAGTTCATCTTTAAGTAGCTAATAGTGGCATGTAATGTTCCTACAAGGCACAGCTTTACAAAATAGGAACACAACAACATACTGATATTTCAGCCTAAATGCAGCCTTCTTCAGAAAACAAGAACAACAACAAACGATGAAATACAGATAATTCTATTACATCTAAGATGATCGGGACAGGTAAGTCAAGGAGAAGTAAATAGAGAGATAATAGATGAAATGATGAAACGAGAGAGAGATATGTGTTACATGTATTCTTTAAGTTATGATGAAGCCTCAAGGGTCAGTTCCATGAAAAATGGAAACGAGAACACCCAAAGCATAATGTGAGTGATGGATACCACCAACTATCAAGGAGGGAATCAAGTCATCATACTTCGCCTACGCACAAGCCACAATAGAATGAGAAATCACGTGTTCACCAAATTCAAAATAGGTACAACCAGCCTATGCCACTGTACACTGGACAATATGACTACAAATCATGTCCTACAGGATTGCCCCCAGTACACGGACCTGAGAAGAGCAATGTGGTCCACACCCACCTCCCTGGAAGAGAAACTATATGGGGCAATCGATTTGCTTAAGCAGACAGCTGACTTCATGAGAGAATCTGGAATCATACGCTGATTGAGTCTTGATCGCAGAGAGAGAGAGAGAGAGAGTATTCTTTAAGTGATAAGTTAGTTATGTATGGAGACATACATGGCACACAGAATGCTGTGGTTTGAAATATGTGATGAGTGAAGCTAATAATTTTGTACACTCTTTTCATATATTCTTTGTCTGCCAGGTACACAAATACCTTCCCTAAGCCACGATACCCATGTGAGCTGTGCAAGGCCCTCCACACTCGTCGCCACATCCCATCCACTTATGACAACATCTTTACCTGGATGTGGAGTCATTGCTGGGAGGCTAATGACCTTTGACCCTAGCTGATCACTTTACGTATATCAAATAGTTTGTGTTTGTGAATCACTCTTTAGGTGATACACCCTTGTGAAGCTTCCATGAAATTTTTCTCTGTTTCATTTCTTGTATTTTCTTCCTCATCTATAATAATCTACCTTTACTATCATTTCTTGGACACCGTCCATATATTTTTTAGGTGAACATGTACACCAGAGCACAAAAAAATATGTACATATTGAAAAAAAAAATGTACATGTTAATTTTAAGTGATAATTTATAATAATAATAAATATTATTTATATTAAATATCATTAATACTATTATTAAATATTTACAATAATAATAATATAGTAATAATAGTTCCTGCTCCTCCTTGTTCCAAACGTTGTGCTACCAATGCCAGACCTGGACCCTAGATGCAAGAACAATAAGAAAAATAACCTCTACAGAGATGAAATGTGTTAGATGAATGACAGGAAACAGTCTGAGAGATAAGATCAGAAATGAAGAACTGAGAAAAAAGCTAGGAATAGCCCCCGCCATAGAATATAGAAGGAAACAACAGATAAAATGGTTTGGCCACGTGACAAGGCAGAAAGAACAAAACACAACACAATGAGCCTTCAACAAACGTTGTGAGAACACCAGACCCAAGTGTCGACCACGAAAAAGATGAATCGATGCAATATGAGAAGCACTAGGAAATATAACAGCAGCAGAGGTGAACAAAAGAGCAAAAGACCACAAATTATATCTCCCCTCGGAGCTGAAAGGCAGATGAGGAAGGAAAGAAGAAGAAGAATAGTTCCTGCAGTCGTCATCAGATTTATTTCAAATCTCAAATTTCAATTGATTTCATCATCATCATCATCAGGTGCCATCTCCGCAGCAAAGGTTGGCTACCATGGAGCGCCATTCTGCTCTGTCTTTTGCTTTGATGATGCAGGTTGTCATAGGCTGATTTGTCCATCTTTTGATGTTACTCGTCCATGTTAGTCTTAGTCTGCCTCTGCCTCTTTTACCTTGTATTTTCCCCTCCAAGATTAATTTTAGTAGGCTGTCGTGTCTTTTAACATGGCCCAAAAGTCTCATTTGTCTTGTTTGAATTGTGTTTAGTATAGGAACACCATATAGGAATATTGAGAAGATGTAACATTTTGCTATTCTTAGTTTTAGCCCTGGTGTTATTTGTTTAGCTGTTAGTATATGTTTTCATGACATTAAAATTACTTTTTGCCATTCCTATTCTTTTGTTTATTTCAGTTGTACATTTTCCATCACTGGTTATTGTATGTACAAGGTAGTTGTAGTTCTGAACTGTCTCCAGTTCTATTCCTTCAATTTTGATATCCACTTGTGAGTTTTGAGTATTTTCTTTGTTTATGATCATAGTTTTACTCTTTTTTATATTCATATCTAGTCCATATTTTTTGCTTGTTTCATGTTTATTTCAATAAGTAATTATGATTTATGTTATGTTTAATTTTAATTAAATTAGTGCTAAATTAAAAACTCCTGTGTTTATTTATTAATTTTTTTTTCTTCAAAATTGTCCAGTAAATTATTTTTAAACATTTAAAAATGAAGAGCTATTTACAGAAGAGAGCAATGTGACTAACTACAAATATGGCTGTTGCTTTCTTACTTAGCAGATATGCTCTCCTTCCTTAAAAATTATTATTATTATTTTGACACAAATAAATAGACAGAGAGATCAATTGATCACTCAGATTTTTGTGAAATTAAATGTAAAATCATTTTGGCTTTGGACAGCGTTTATTTAACATGTTTAAATTATGAATTTTTAAAATATTGACAAAAAGCACACCTACTGCATTCAATTGCAATTCTGACCTGTGAATATCTTGAAACTACTACGCAACAGTGTTTACTGCGATTATGACAAAAATCATTAATGAAATGCTTTATCTTTCACCCCATGCAACGGGAACACAGTGGAGGTACCTTGGCTTACTATATCTTCAACTTTGTCTTAAGGGTTTTTGCCTACTTCGCGGCGAGATACTAAACTCGGAATCCAATCTTAGATAAAGTCTTCTAGATTATATTAGACTGCAATTTCCATCCAAAAATGATTTAGAAAACCACTTTGAATTACTTAGGGCTATATGCACCTACTGAATTGTTAAATTGTATAGCGAGCAAAGTTATTTTCTTTCTTGACCTTTCACCTGATATATCACCGTGTGATATCTGCAGTTTATTGCTCAAAAAGTGAGTCGTTGAAGGCAGCTTCCTGCCTGACTATAAAAACATAGTTAATACTAACCATATCTCTGGTTAAATGCATTAAAATGCTAGTCCTTTCAGCCGTTCTCAGTAACTTGTTGTTTTGTTAATACTAACCATATCTCTGGTTAAATGCATTAAAATGCTAGTCCTTTCAGCCGTTCTCAGTAACTTGTTGTTTTGTTAATACTAACCATATCTCTGGTTAAATGCATTAAAATGCTAGTCCTTTCAGCCATTCTCAGTAACTTGTTGTTTTGACTTTTCGCCGTTTCCGGAATCAGCTGATATACAGTTTAAAAAAATTGTATGTATAGAGTAATTTTAAGCAGAAACAAAAATGCTCAATTTCACAAAAATAAGTGGTCTTTTTCCAGTATTAATTGAGAGTATGGGCCATATTCAAAATGAATGAACGAATATGGCTGGCCACCGTGAAAGAGATTGGAGCCTCATCACATACTAGTCCAGAGGAAGCCATGGAGAGGAATTCGAACTTATGTCGGAGGAAAGATCTTAAAATAAGTACTTGAAATGTTAATACTCTATATCAAGAAGGAAATTGGAAAATCTGATTCAAGAAGCAGAACAAATAAATATAGATATTTTAGGCATATCAGAGACATGATGGAAAGAATGTGGGTACATAGAGGACGAAACATATACATTTATATACTCAGGAAACACAACAGAACATCAAAGAGGGGTAGGAATACTGATAAAAAGAGAGCTACAAAAATATATAAGTACCCACTGGACATACAGTGTTAGGATTATACTACTCAAGTTGAAAGCAAAACCATTCGACATAGCAATAATACAGACATATGCACCTACTCAAGACTACACAGATGAACAAATAGAGGCATACTATGAAGACCTAAATAAAGTTATGAAGCAAGTGAAATCTTCAGACATCTTGATTGTAATGGGTGACATGAATGCTAAAGTAGGAAAAGGTAGATATAAGACCATTATAGGAAATCATGGTTTAGGAAAAAGAAATGACAGAGGAGAAAGATTCATACAATTCTGTGAAGAAAACATGCTGATAATATGTAACACCTACTTTGAGCAAGAGAAAAGGAAACTATACACATGGGAAAGCCCTGCAGATAAGAAGAGGAATCAAATAAATTACATAATGATAAAATAAAGGTTCCGTAACAGCGTAAAGAAGGCCAAAACCTACCCAGGAGCAGATATTAATTCAGATCACAATCCTGTGAAAAAAACAAAAGAGAAACAAGCAAAAGTCTAATTCATCAACAAATCCACTCGATATAACAGCTTTAAATCAAAAGATATTAAAGATACCAATACAATACAAGTAAAGAACACATACCAGAAGCTGCTAGAAAAAGGAATTGAACAATACAGAAGAGAAAATCCTGATGAAAAAGTAAAAACCAAATGGCAATGCATAAAGAGAAGCATACAAGAAACCTGCGACACCTTACCCAAAAGAGAAAAGAACAAAAAAACAAAAATGGATAACTAACACCATTTTAGAAAAAATGGAAGAAAGGAGACAAGCGAAGAAAACTGCCCGATACAATAAAATAGATAATGAGATACGCAAAATGTGCAAAAAGGCAAAAGAAGACTGGCTGAGCCAAAAATGTATAGAAATAGAAACTATGGAAAGCAAACAAGACCTAAGAGGAATGCACACAGAAATAAAGAGAATGACTAATAAAAATAAAAAAGCCACAGAAGGTAAATGCATTGCAGACAAAAAAGGAAAAATGCTAACAGACAATAAAGATATTATAGACAGATGGCAGGAATATATAACAGAACTATTTTATGATCAAAGAGACAAGAAACCAGTTATAAAATGTACATCAGGCTATCAAATCTTAAAATCTGAGGTGGAAAAAGCTATAAAAACAATGAAAAGGGGAAAAGCAGCAGGACCTGACAGCATACAGATAGAGATGATACAGGCACTTGAAGATTTTGGCATTGAAGTAATTACAGACATATGCAACGACTTATGCCAAACAGGATACATACCAAATGAACTAAAAACATCAACTTTCATTGTATTGACTAAAAAGAATGGTGCAGTTGAATGCAGTGACTTTAGAACAATAAGCCTAATGAGCAATGTTACAAAAATCTTGCTAAAAGTTATACAAGGAAGGATTCAGAATCAAATCAATACTGAATTAGAAGAGCAGCAATTTGGATTTAGGAAGAATAGCGGGACAAAAGAAGCCATATTCTGCATGAGAACATTAATCGAAAAGTACACAGAAGTAAACAAACCAATATATATATGCCTGCTTCATAGACTACACCAAAGCTTTTGATAGAGTACACCACAAACAACTTATAGAATGCCTAAAAGAGATACATCCATCTAGATGACATGGACATACGACTAATATGTAATCTATACTGGGAGCAAACAGCAATAAAAAAATATAACAAAGAGAACTCTACACCCATTGATATAAAAAGAGGAGTAAGACAGAGATGCATCCTATCACCAAGCTTGTTCAATCTATACGCTGAGCAAATCTTTAAAAACATAGAGATGCCAGGCCTAAACATTAATGGAAAGATAATCAATAACCTAAGATATGCTGACGATACTGTACTACTAGCAGAAAATCCTAAAGATCTACAACAATTACTTAATGAAATAAACACGACAAGCAAAAAATATGGACTAGATATGAATATCAAAAAGAGTAAAACTATGATCATAAACAAAGAAAATACTCAAAACCCACAAGTGGATATCACAATTGAAGGAATAGACCTGGAGCCAGTTCAGAACTACAACTACCTTGGACATACTATAACTAGTGATGGAAAATGTACAACTGAAATAAACAAAAGAATAGGAATGGCAAAAAGTAATTTTAATATCATGAAGAACATACTAACATCAAAACAAATAACACCAGGGCTAAAACTAAGAGTAGCAAAATGTTACATCTTCTCAATATTCCTATATGGTGCAGAAACATGGACATTAGACAAGAAAACAGAACAGAGAATTGAAGCCTTTGAAATGTGGATATATAGAAGAACAAGTAGAATTGGATGGAAGGAAAAGAAAACAAACGATGAAGTCTTAAAACAACTAAAAATGAAAAGAGAACTACTAAACATAATTCAAACAAGACAAATGCGATTTTTGGGCCATGTTAAAAGAAACAACAGCCTACTAGAAGTAATCCTGGAGCGGAAAATACAAGGTAAAAGTGGCAGACCAAGACTAACATGGACAAGTAACATCAAAAGATGGACAAATCAGCCTATGACAACCTGCACAATCAAAGCAAGAGACAGAGCAGAATTGCGCTCTATGGTAGCCAACCTTCGTTGCGGAGACGGCACTCAATGATGATGATGATGGGCCGTATTCTAAAAAAGATAAAAAGTTTATTAGATACAGGAGAAATGTATCATATGGAAGGTATGTTTACTCTAGATCTTCATGGATGAATGAAGAAGAAGAAATGAAGGTATGTTCTTGTATTTCCTTCATCTTTAGCCATCAACTTTTACTCTAGATCTTCATGGATGAATGAAGAAGAAGAAATGAAGGTATGTTCTTGTATTTCCTTCATCTTTAGCCATCAACTTTTACTCTAGATCTTCATGGATGAATGAAGAAGAAGAAATGAAGGTATGTTCTTGTATTTCCTTCATCTTTAGCCATCAACTTTTACTCTAGATCTTCATGGATGAATGAAGAAGAAGAAATGAAGGTATGTTCTTGTATTTCCTTCATCTTTAGCCATCAACTTTTACTCTAGATCTTCATGGATGAATGAAGAAGAAGAAATGAGAGTATTGGAAGAATAATAAGTAAATTACTAATTCTGAGTTCATCATCATTGGGTGCAGTCTCCGCATCGAAGGTTGGCTACCATGGAGCGCCATCCACTCTGTCTCTTGCTTTGATGGTGCAGATTGTCATAGGCTGACCTGTCCATCTTTTGATGTTACTCGTCCATGTTAGTCTTGGTCTGCTTCTGTCTCTTTTACCCTGTATTTTCTCTTCCAATATTACTTTTATTAGGCTGTTGTATCTTTTAACATGCTCCAAAAATTTCATTTGTCTTGAGCTAATTGTATTTAGTAGTTCTCTTTTCATTTTTAGTTGTTTTAAAACTTAATAATTTGTTTTCTTTTCTTTCCATCCAATTCTACCTATTCTTCAATAAATCCACATTTCAAATCTTCAATTTTCTATTCTGTTTTCTTGTCTATTGTCCATGTTTCTGCACCATACCGGAATATTGAAAAGTTGTAACATTTTGCTATTCTTAATTTTAGCCCTGGTGTTATTTGTTTTGATGTCAGTATATTTTTAATGGCATTAAAAATACTTTTTGCCATGCCTATTCTTTTGTTTATTTCAGTTGTACATTTTCCATCATTGGTTATAGTATGTGCCTGATGGTTGTAGCTCTGAACTGTCTCCAGATGTATTCGTTCAACTTTGATATTTATTTGTAGGTCTTGAGTATTTTCTTTGTTTATGATTATAGTTTTAGTCTTTTGATGTTCATATCTAGTCCATATTTTTTGCTTGTCATGTTTATTACATTAAGTAATTGTTGTAGATCTTTAGGATTTTCTGCTAGTAGAACAGTATCATCTTTTTGTCATGTTTATTACATAATTCTTTGTTACATTAAAAACTAACATGAAATGGCAACTACCAATCTTCCACTCTGATTCCACCACTTGCCTTCTATTCTCTGATGTATGTTGAGCAGAAATAACACTTCATTACTTTTTCACGCATGTGCGCTAAAGTAACCATTGAGCTACTGGACCTATCAGTGTGCACATACTTTATCATAAGTTGAAAGGGGGTTTGCCCGGAGTTATGTTAACTTAAACAACAATGACTCCAGAACGATAGAGAGTCCTATGGTCAACAGTAACCTTGCAGCTGTGTGGGCTAACAATAGCCAGCATGATTCATTTGGGAAAGAAAATTATCCAATGCCATTGAAATCTGTAGGGTTAACCTGCGAGCTGAAAGGGTTGTGTCTTGTGACAAGAAAACCCACCCCCGGAGTGACGTTCTCAGCTTTGCGAGCCAGCACAGTTATTGACAGAATAATGTCATCCATCTACACCTCACATAGCTGAATACATCACACAAGTAAGGGTATTTTGGGGTTTCCCTTTCAGTCAGTAGGCTTACTCTATATACCTTCGACTAGCAGGATAATTACAGCGTACAACCGTGAATCTCTCTCTTTCTCATTCCGGCCACGGTCCACGACACAGGCAAGAAATTTTTCTTCTCTTAAACTAGTTTTGATTATCTTGTTTTGGGTGTTTCATTACTAGTTAGCTATGTAGAAATAGTTTTATTTACTTACATATCTATCTGTGTGTTGTTTGTTTCTTCCTGCTGAAGGCCTATTGAGCCGAAACGCCATTCAAATTTGTGTTGTCTCATTTACGTAAAGTTTTTACCATGCATTTTTTTCAATTTTTTTTTCAATTTTCCCTCACATTTAGCTTTACTGCAGCTTTGCATTTCTTTGCCTTAACCCCTTACTCTATATATATGGCAATGGTTCAGGTGTCCGTCGCCATTCAGGTAGACATCCTCCTACCTCAGAGGTACTCTAATTTCTTTCATCGAAAGTATGACATTTTTTTAGTGTACATTTTCCCAATCAATTTTTCGTAGCGGCCATTTGTGACCTACTCTTTTTGTTTTCTAACAGCCAAGAGTTCATTAACTTGCACAGAGTGTACATGAGTCGTCCTTTTTTATTTGTATTTTTTTTTTTTTTTTTTTTTTTTCTCATTTATCCAGGAGGGCTATACATCGCGTCTCACTACCCAGAGACCAGGGGAGGTAACGTCACGAAAAAACAACGTGACTCAACCACCTGTGGCAGGTTTCAAACCCGGGACCTTTTTGGCCAGTGACCAACATCTTTCCTCTAAATCCCTGCAACCCCCAAATATGTCGCTGAAATCAATATTTCCACCTGAGGTTGCTAATAGGCTTTATTTTCCTCTAGCCTCAAATAGAACGTCTTCGTTACTCTTTGTTAGCTCTCCATGGTATTCTCAACATTCTATTGTAAAACAACATATCGATGGCTACCAATAATATTTTGTTAAATTTCCTATAATTCAGTTCTATATTTCATGACTGGTTCCACATAAGAATGTCAATATATGTTTTTTTTAATGGAGACAAGTAATAATAAATGGTGGTGAATGATGACGAGGAATTGTTGGGTGAATGATGAAGAGGAGTTGGATGAATGATGATGAGGAGTTGGGTGAATGATGATGAGGAGTTGGGTGAATGATGATGAGGAGTTTGGTGAATGATGACAAGAAGTGGGATGAATAATGACAATGAGTTGGGTGAATCATGATGAGGAGTTGGGTGAATGATGATGAGGAGTTTGGTGAATGATGACGAGAAGTGGGATGAATGATGACAAGGAGTTGGGTGAATCATGATGAGGAGTTGGGTGAATGATGATGAGGAGTTGGGTGAATGATGATGAGGAGTTGGGTGAATGATGACGAGGAGTTGTTTGGTGAATTATGAAATGGAGTTGTTCGGTGAATTATGACATGGAGTTGTTGGGTGAATTATGATGAGGAATTGTTGGGTGAATTATGACAAGGAATTGTTGGGTGAATGATGAGAAGGAATTGTTGAGTGGATTGTGAC
This sequence comes from Megaustenia siamemsis, assembly GCA_032433765.1. Lineage (NCBI taxonomy): Eukaryota > Metazoa > Mollusca > Gastropoda > Stylommatophora > Ariophantidae > Megaustenia > Megaustenia siamemsis. The sequence continues at coordinate 16,687,725 of JAVIAB010000101.1, forward strand.
AAAGAATTGTTGGGTGAATTATGACAAGGAGTTGTTGGGTGAATGATGACAAGGAAATGTTGAGTGAATTATGACAAGGAATTATTGGGTGAATTATGACAAGGAGTTGTTGAGTGAATTATGACAAGGAATTCTTGGGTGAATTATGACAAGGAGTTGTTGAGTGAATTATAACAAGGAGTTGTTGGGTGAATTATGGCAAGGAGTTGTTGAGTTAATTATGACAAGGAGTTGTTGAGTGAATTATGACATGGAATTGTTGGGTGAATTATGACAAGAAGTTGTTGAGTGAATTATGACAAGGAGTTGTTGGGTGAATTATGACAAGGAATTCTTGGGTGAATTATGAGAAGGAATTGTTGGGTGAATGATGACAAGGAATTGTTGAGTGAATGATGACAAGGAATTGTTGGGTGAATGATGACAAGGAATTGTTGAGTGAATGATGACAAGGAGTTGTTGAGTGAATGATGACAAGGAATTGTTGAGTGAATTATGACAAGGAATTGTTGGGTGAATGATGACATGGAATTGTTGGGTAAATATTGACATGGAATTGTTGGGTGAATGATGACAAGGAATTGTTGAATGAATGATGGCATGGAATTGTTGGGTAAATGATGACATGGAATTGTTGGGTGAATGATGACAAGGAATTGTTGGGTGAATGATGACAAGGAATTGTTCAGTAAATTATGACAAGGAATTGTTATGTGAATTCTGACAAGGAATTATTGGGTGAATGATCACGAGGAGTTGTTGGGGTGAATTATGACAAGGAGTTATTGAGTGAATGTTGACAAGGAATTGTTGGGTGAATGATGACAAGGAATTGTTGGGTGAATGATGACAAGGAATTGTTGAGTGAATGATGACAAGGAATTGTTGGGTGAATGATGACAAGGAATTGTTGAATGAAATGATGACAAGGAATTGTTCAATGAAATGATGACAAGGAATTGTTGAATGAAATGTTGACAAGGAATTGTTGAATGAATGATGACAAGGAATTGTTGAATGAAATGTTGACAAGGAATTGTTGAATGGAATGTTGACAAGGAATTGTTGAATGAAATGTTGACAAGGAATTGTTGAATGAAATGATGACCAGGAATTGTTGGGTGAATGATGACAAGGAATTGTTGGGTGAATGATGAAAAGGAATTGTTGGGTGAATGATGACAAGGAATTGTTGGGAGAATGATGACATGGAATTGTTACTTAAATGATGATGAGGAAATTTGGGTGAATGATGACATGGAATTGTTGGGTGAATGATGACAAGGAATTGTTGGGTGAATGATGACAAGGAATTGTTGGGCGAATGATGACAAGGAATTGTTGGGCGAATGATGACAAGGAATTGTTGGGTGAATGATGACAAGGAATTGTTGGGTGAATGATGACAAGGAATTGTGGGGTGAATGATGACAAGGAATTGTTGAATGAAATGATGACAAGGAATTATTGAATGAAATGATGACAAGGAATTGTTGGGTGAATTATGACAAGGAGTTATTGAGTGAATGTTGACAAGGAATTGTTGGGTGAATGATGACAAAGAATTGTTGGGTGAATGATGACAAGGAATTGTTGAGTGAATGATGACAAGGAATTGTTGGGTGTATGATGACAAGGAATTGTTGAATGAAATGATGACAAGGAATTGTTGAATGAAATGATGACCAGGAATTATTGAATGAAATGATGACAAGGAATTGTTGGGTGAATGATGACAAGGAATTGTTGAATGAAATGATGACAAGGAATTGTTGAATGAAATGATGACCAGGAATTATTGAATGAAATGATGACAAGGAATTGTTGGGTGAATGATGACAAGGAATTGTTGAGTGAATGATGACAAGGAAATATTGAATGAAATGATGACAAGGAATTGTTGAATGAAATGATGACAAGGAATTGTTGAATGAAATGTTGACAAGGAATTGTTGAATGAATGATGACAAGGAATTGTTGAATGAAATGTTGACAAGGAATTGTTGAATGAAATGTTGACAAGGAATTGTTGAATGAAATGATGACCAGGAATTGTTGGGTGAATGATGACAAGGAATTGTTGGGTGAATGATGAAAAGGAATTGTTGGGTGAATGATGACAAGGAATTGTTGGGAGAATGATGACATGGAATTGTTACTTAAATGATGACGAGGAAATTTGGGTGAATGATGACATGGAATTGTTGGGTGAATGATGACAAGGAATTGTTGGGTGAATGATGACAAGGAATTGTTGGGCGAATGATGACAAGGAATTGTTGGGTGAATGATGACAAGGAATTGTTGAATGAAATGATGACAAGGAATTGTTGAATGAAATGATGACCAGGAATTATTGAATGAAATGATGACAAGGAATTGTTGGGTGAATGATGACAAGGAATTGTTGAGTGAATGATGACAAGGAAATATTGAATGAAATGATGACAAGGAATTGTTGAATGAAATGATGACAAGGAATTGTTGAATGAAATGTTGACAAGGAATTGTTGAATGAATGATGACAAGGAATTGTTGAATGAAATGTTGACAAGGAATTGTTGAATGGAATGTTGACAAGGAATTGTTGAATGAAATGATGACCAGGAATTGTTGGGTGAATGATGACAAGGAATTGTTGGGTGAATGATGAAAAGGAATTGTTGGGTGAATGATGACAAGGAATTGTTGGGAGAATGATGACATGGAATTGTTACTTAAATGATGACGAGGAAATTTGGGTGAATGATGACAAGGAATTGTTGGGCAAATGATGACAAGGAATTGTTGGGCGAATGATGACAAGTAATTGTTGGGTGAATGATGACAAGGAATTGTTGGGTTAATGATGACAAGGATTTGTGGAGTGAATGATGACAAGGAATTGTTGAATGAATGATGACAAGGAATTGTTGGGTGAATGATGACAAGGAATTGTTGGGTGAATGATGACAAGGAATTGTTGAGTGAAGGATGACAAGGAATTGTTGAGTGAATGATGACAAGGAATTGTTGGGTGAATGATGACAAGGAATTGTTGGGTGAATGATGACAAGGAATTGTTGAGTGAATGATGACAAGGAGTTGTTGGGTGAATGATGACAAGGAATTGTTGGGTGAATGATGACAAGGAATTGTTGGGTGAATGATGACAAGGAATTGTTGAGTGAATGATGACAAGGAATTGTTCAGTAAATGATGACAAGGAATTGTTGAGTGAATTATGACAAGGAATTGTTATGTGAATTCTGACAAGGAATTGTTGGGTGAATGATCATATGGAGTTGTTGGGGTGAATTATGACAAGGAGTTATTGAGTTAATGTTGACAAGGAATTGTTGGGTGAATGATGACAAAGAATTGTTGGGTGAATGATGACAAGGAATTGTTGAGTGAATGATGACAAGGAATTGTTGGGTGAATGATGACAAGGAATTGTTGAATGAAATGATGACAAGGAATTGTTGAATGAAATGATGACCAGGAATTATTGAATGAAATGATGACAAGGAATTGTTGGGTGAATGATGACAAGGAATTGTTGAGTGAATGATGACAAGGAAATATTGAATGAAATGATGACAAGGAATTGTTGAATGAAATGATGACAAGGAATTGTTGAATGAAATGTTGACAAGGAATTGTTGAATGAATGATGACAAGGAATTGTTGAATGAAATGTTGACAAGGAATTGTTGAATGAAATGTTGACAAGGAATTGTTGAATGAAATGATGACCAGGAATTATTGGGTGAATGATGACAAGGAATTGTTGGGTGAATGATGAAAAGGAATTGTTGGGTGAATGATGACAAGGAATTGTTGGGAGAATGATGACATGGAATTGTAACTTAAATGATGACGAGGAAATTTGGGTGAATGATGACATGGAATTGTTGGGTGAATGATGACAAGGAATTGTTGGGTGAATGATGACAAGGAATTGTTGGGCGAATGATGACAAGGAATTGTTGGGCGAATGATGACAAGGAATTGTTGGGTGAATGATGACAAGGAATTGTTGGGTGAATGATGACAAGGAATTATTGAATGAAATGATGACAAGGAATTGTTGGGTGAATTATGACAAGGAGTTATTGAGTGAATGTTGACAAGGAATTGTTGGGTGAATGATGACAAAGAATTGTTGGGTGAATGATGACAAGGAATTGTTGAGTGAATGATGACAAGGAATTGTTGGGTGAATGATGACAAGGAATTGTTGAATGAAATGATGACAAGGAATTGTTGAATGAAATGATGACCAGGAATTATTGAATGAAATGATGACAAGGAATTGTTGGGTGAATGATGACAAGGAATTGTTGAGTGAATGATGACAAGGAAATATTGAATGAAATGATGACAAGGAATTGTTGAATGAAATGATGACAAGGAATTGTTGAATGAAATGTTGACAAGGAATTGTTGAATGAATGATGACAAGGAATTGTTGAATGAAATGTTGACAAGGAATTGTTGAATGAAATGTTGACAAGGAATTGTTGAATGAAATGATGACCAGGAATTATTGGGTGAATGATGACAAGGAATTGTTGGGTGAATGATGAAAAGGAATTGTTGGGTGAATGATGACAAGGAATTGTTGGGAGAATGATGACATGGAATTGTAACTTAAATGATGACGAGGAAATTTGGGTGAATGATGACATGGAATTGTTGGGTGAATGATGACAAGGAATTGTTGGGTGAATGATGACAAGGAATTGTTGGGCGAATGATGACAAGGAATTGTTGGGCGAATGATGACAAGGAATTGTTGGGTGAATGATGACAAGGAATTGTTGGGTGAATGATGACAAGGAATTATTGAATGAAATGATGACAAGGAATTGTTGGGTGAATTATGACAAGGAGTTATTGAGTGAATGTTGACAAGGAATTGTTGGGTGAATGATGACAAAGAATTGTTGGGTGAATGATGACAAGGAATTGTTGAGTGAATGATGACAAGGAATTGTTGGGTGAATGATGACAAGGAATTGTTGAATGAAATGATGACAAGGAATTGTTGAATGAAATGATGACCAGGAATTATTGAATGAAATGATGACAAGGAATTGTTGGGTGAATGATGACAAGGAATTGTTGAGTGAATGATGACAAGGAAATATTGAATGAAATGATGACAAGGAATTGTTGAATGAAATGATGACAAGGAATTGTTGAATGAAATGTTGACAAGGAATTGTTGAATGAATGATGACAAGGAATTGTTGAATGAAATGTTGACAAGGAATTGTTGAATGAAATGTTGACAAGGAATTGTTGAATGAAATGATGACCAGGAATTGTTGGGTGAATGATGACAAGGAATTGTTGGGTGAATGATGAAAAGGAATTGTTGGGTGAATGATGACAAGGAATTGTTGGGAGAATGATGACATGGAATTGTTACTTAAATGATGACGAGAAAATTTGGGTGAATGATGACATGGAATTGTTGGGTGAATGATGACAAGGAATTGTTGGGTGAATGATGACAAGGAATTGTTGGGCAAATGATGACAAGGAATTGTTGGGCGAATGATGACAAGTAATTGTTGGGTGAATGATGACAAGGAATTGTTGGGTTAATGATGACAAGGATTTGTGGAGTGAATGATGACAAGGAATTGTTGAATGAATGATGACAAGGAATTGTTGGGTGAATGATGACAAGGAATTGTTGGGTGAATGATGACAAGGAATTGTTGAGTGAATGCTGACAAGGAATTGTTGAGTGAATGATGACAAGGAATTGTTGGGTGAATGATGACAAGGAATTGTTGGGTGAATGATGACAAGGAATTGTTGAGTGAATGATGACAAGGAGTTGTTGGGTGAATGATGACAAGGAATTGTTGGGTGAATGATGACAAGGAATTGTTGGGTGAATGATGACAAGGAATTGTTGAGTGAATGATGACAAGGAATTGTTCAGTAAATGATGACAAGGAATTGTTGAGTGAATTATGACAAGGAATTGTTATGTGAATTCTGACAAGGAATTGTTGGGTGAATGATCACAAGGAGTTGTTGGGGTGAATTATGACAAGGAGTTATTGAGTTAATGTTGACAAGGAATTGTTGGGTGAATGATGACAAAGAATTGTTGGGTGAATGATGACAAGGAATTGTTGAGTGAATGATGACAAGGAATTGTTGGGTGAATGATGACAAGGAATTGTTGAATGAAATGATGACAAGGAATTGTTGAATGAAATGATGACCAGGAATTATTGAATGAAATGATGACAAGGAATTGTTGGGTGAATGATGACAAGGAATTGTTGAGTGAATGATGACAAGGAAATATTGAATGAAATGATGACAAGGAATTGTTGAATGAAATGATGACAAGGAATTGTTGAATGAAATGTTGACAAGGAATTGTTGAATGAATGATGACAAGGAATTGTTGAATGAAATGTTGACAAGGAATTGTTGAATGAAATGTTGACAAGGAATTGTTGAATGAAATGATGACCAGGAATTATTGGGTGAATGATGACAAGGAATTGTTGGGTGAATGATGAAAAGGAATTGTTGGGTGAATGATGACAAGGAATTGTTGGGAGAATGATGACATGGAATTGTAACTTAAATGATGACGAGGAAATTTGGGTGAATGATGACATGGAATTGTTGGGTGAATGATGACAAGGAATTGTTGGGTGAATGATGACAAGGAATTGTTGGGCGAATGATGACAAGGAATTGTTGGGCGAATGATGACAAGGAATTGTTGGGTGAATGATGACAAGGAATTGTTGGGTGAATGATGACAAGGAATTGTGGGGTGAATGATGACAAGGAATTGTTGAATGAAATGATGACAAGGAATTATTGAATGAAATGATGACAAGGAATTGTTGGGTGAATTATGACAAGGAGTTATTGAGTGAATGTTGACAAGGAATTGTTGGGTAATTGATGACAAAGAATTGTTGGGTGAATGATGACAAGGAATTGTTGAGTGAATGATGACAAGGAATTGTTGGGTGAATGATGACAAGGAATTGTTGAATGAAATGATGACAAGGAATTGTTGAATGAAATGATGACCAGGAATTATTGAATGAAATGATGACAAGGAATTGTTGGGTGAATGATGACAAGGAATTGTTGGGTGAATGATGACAAGGAATTGTTGAATGAAATGATGACAAGGAATTGTTGAATGAAATGATGACCAGGAATTATTGAATGAAATGATGACAAGGAATTGTTGGGTGAATGATGACAAGGAATTGTTGAGTGAATGATGACAAGGAAATATTGAATGAAATGATGACAAGGAATTGTTGAATGAAATGATGACAAGGAATTGTTGAATGAAATGTTGACAAGGAATTGTTGAATGAATGATGACAAGGAATTGTTGAATGAAATGTTGACAAGGAATTGTTGAATGAAATGTTGACAAGGAATTGTTGAATGAAATGATGACCAGGAATTGTTGGGTGAATGATGACAAGGAATTGTTGGGTGAATGATGACAAGGAATTGTTGGGTGAATGATGACAAGGAATTGTTGGGAGAATGATGACATGGAATTGTTACTTAAATGATGACGAGGAAATTTGGGTGAATGATGACATGGAATTGTTGGGTGAATGATGACAAGGAATTGTTGGGTGAATGATGACAAGGAATTGTTGGGCGAATGATGACAAGGAATTGTTGGGCGAATGATGACAAGGAATTGTTGGGTGAATGATGACAAGGAATTGTTGGGTGAATGATGACAAGGATTTGTGGGGTGAATGATGACAAGGAATTGTTGAATGAATGATGGCAAGGAATTGTTGGGTGAATGATGACAAGGAATTGTTGGGTGAATGATGACAAGGAATTGTTGAGTGAATGATGACAAGGAATTGTTGAGTGAATGATGACAAGGAATTGTTGGGTGAATGATGACAAGGAATTGTTGGGTGAATGATGACAAGGAATTGTTGAGTGAATGATGACAAGGAGTTGTTGGGTGAATGATGACAAGGAATTGTTGGGTGAATGATGACAAGGAATTGTTGGGTGAATGATGACAAGGAATTGTTGGGTGAATGATGACAAGGAACTGTTGGGTGAATGATGACAAGGAATTGTTTGGTGAATTCTGACAAGGAATTATTGGGAGAATGATGACAAGGAATTGTTGGGTGAATGATGACGAATAGTTGTTGGGTGAGCTCAGAAGATTACTTTCCATATGAACAAGATTTGTGGTCTGGCTAGTCTAGAGGTATGACGTTGGACTCTGGACAAGTAGGACCTGAGTTCAAATCTCACAACAAGCGTTGATGGTCCTTCTAAAAATTGAAATAGTAAACCGTGGTTGACTTCGTGCAGTTACCCTCCCCTGAATTCTTCGGTAGTGAGATCAGATGTCTAGCCCTCTCTGATAACGGCAATAAACAGGAGATCCCGTGTGTAATCTCGCACGTTAAAGAACATTTGGCCGTTAACATCGAAAAGTGTAGGTTGTAAAGTGCAGTCGCCGCCCAGGACAAGATTGTCAGCATGAACTTACCCACACGTGGCTCTCAGGCCGTGCTGCAGGATACGCCCATGTCGACACGAGATTCTCGACGAAGGAGATATCAGAGCGCCAATGGGTTCGTTCGATGTGCAGTATTATTATCATAACTACAACAAATAAAATCCAGCAGAACCCAAGAAATGAAGAAGGTCATTACAATATATCCACAGCACATCCTGTGACGTATAGCTAATATACTAGTATTCTTGCTGTGAACTGTGCTCTTGGAATTCACCATTAGTCAAGTATTGCTTCAGTTTTATATATATTTTACTGACATATTTCCTCATATTGTATACTTGTACCCTTTGATATGTAGCACATCTCTTTCTCTCGTTTCATAATTTCTTCTCTTTCCCTCTGTTTACTTCTCCTCGACCATCTTAGATGTAGTAGAATTTATCTGTTTTTCATTGTTTGTTGATGTTCTTGTTTTCTGAAGAAGGTCGCATGTAGGCCGAAACGTCAGTATTTTGTTGTGTTCCTTTTTTGTAAAGCTGTCACCATACCTTGTAGGAGTGTACGTTACACCCCACTACTGGTTCCTTGCTTCCAGCTTTACCGCAGCACTGCAGTTATTTGCCCGTTCCCTAACATAATATTTCGACGATGGAGCTGATGGCAATGACCGAGGTATTCATCTGGTTAGAGTCACAAGACTACAGCCACGCCTGTATACTGAATGATTCGATGGGCATGATAAGAAAAGTGGAGGCGGGACCTGTACGTATGCAATGGGTAGAGTCATTGCAGAAGTAAAAAATACGTAAGGTCAACTTTGTCTACGTCCCAGGACATGCGAGAGTACGGGGAAATGAAAGAGCGGACAGGTTGGCTAGTTGCGCTATTGTTGAAGACGGTCAACCAGTGGATCGGGCGGACGTCATCAATGCCCTCCGGGAAGTGGGAAGGAGAGAGGACTTCGACAACCATGAGTCCACGTCATTTCTTCGGATGAAAAAGATGGGAGTTGAAATGGGCACAGCCAGAAACGAGAAACAGTGGGCGTGCAAGAAGACTTATCAACCAACACAGAACTGGAGTCGTCAGTCGCTGGACACTGCCGGACTTGCTGAGGAGGGGATCTGAGCACAAATGGACATGTTCGGAGTGCAATGATGATGACCCGCTAATAACTCAATATTTCGACCCTGTAGCGTTATATTAATACATTAGTTCACATCATTGGAGTGTATACAGTTATAAACTGACATTTTCAAAAGACAGTAGGTAAAATCGATGATCAACAACACTAAATGTTGCGCCACATAATGATGCTGCGGATATTAAACTTCAGAAGCGATATCAGTTATCAGCGTATCTCTTTTAAAATATGGTCACTCATTTATTGACGTATATTTATCTAATATCTTCAGCAATAAAGAAAAGACGATGGTCATATGTTGGACATGTGATGAGAAGAGATAATAACCGAATAGCAAAGCAAGCCCTCATGTGAGAAACAACAAGTAAGAGGAAAAGAGTAAGACCCAGAGAGACACTGAGAAGAACATTGATGAGAGAGGCAAGATCAATAGGAATCGGATCCCTCAATGAGATAGAGTTGCTTGCATAGAACAGAGACAAATGGCGAGATTTGATAAAATATCTTTAAAAGAATTGAAAACTGCTAGAATAAAAAATTAGATAAGAGAAGGTCTTGGCCTACATACCATGGACCGGCTACGGCTACGGCTCGAAAGGTAGATAGGTAGGTATGTAGGTAGGTAGATTAATTGATTGATAGACGCGCCAGAGCGGTTAATTAGTCTGCTATTATCAAGGGCGGATAACCCTATTGATAATCATGTTATCGGGAGTTGTCCGCCAGTGAAGAGTGTTTGTGTTGATGACGTCAATCCAATAGTGCACTGCTATTTGGCTCATAAACTTATGATAGCGATGCACGCGAGCTACAATAGCGCTCTTAGTGTCCCAGGTTATGTTGGAGAACAAACGCTGAGTGGACATCAGACTCAAGAGCCGACCACGAAAAAAAAGATGGATTTGATGGAATATGAGAAACACTAGAAATCATAACAGGAGTGGCAACAGAAGAACAAAAGACCGCAAACTGTATCTCCCCTCGACGCTGCAAGGCACATGAGTAAAGAAAGAAGTTGCAGAAATTTAATCTTGTCCCATGTTAGAGGCAGTATAATTCTAGGTCTTCAATATCAATGCTAGGTCTTCTATATCAATTCTAATATAATATAAATAATCTAAGGTATGCTAATGATACACTGATAGTCTTATTCGCTAAGAGTGAAAATGGGTTACAAGAAATGTTGGACATCATAGTGAAAGAAAGCCAAAATAAAGGACCCAGCCTTAATAGCAAAAAGACAGAGGTAATGGTAACAACAAAGAAAAAGACATCACCTCAGTGCAAAATAAAGACAGGTGGACCAATATTAAAACAGGTAAATTAATTTAAATATTGGGAACTTTTGTTAACCTCAGACGGAAGATGTACAAAAGAGGTGAGATGCAGAATGGCTCAGGCAAAAGCAGCTTTCCAAAAAATGAGGAGATTCTGTGCAATCCATTTTTGATAATAGAAACAAGAAAAAGAGTTCTTAAATGTTATGTAGAGCCAGTCTTAACATATGGATGCGAATCATGGACAATAGGACAACAGACAGAAAATCACTGGAGTCTGTAGAAAAGTGGTTTTACAGAAATGTTGAGATACCATGGACAGCTAAGAAGAGTAATGGAAACGTTCTGGAAGAGGTCAAAGCAAAAAGAGAGCTAATTTCCAATATTAGGAAGAAACAATCATCATTTTTTGGCCATGTAATGAGAAGAGAACAGCTGGATATATTGTAACACTGAAAAATTGAGGGACGAAGAGATAGAGGAAGCAAAGAGAAAAAATAACAGACAGCTTAAGAGAATGTCTAGGCAGAAGGTCAACAACAGAAATGATAAATAGCTTTCGAGATCGAAAGTTGTGGAGAAGCATGATCACCTACGCCAGCAGGCCCGGAACTTGATGATGATGATGATGATGACATCATACTAGGTCTTCTTAATTGATACCAGGTCTTTTATATGGATACTAGGTCTTCTTAATTGATACCAGGTCTTTTATATGGATACTAATGATACCAGGTCTTTATATGGATACTAGGTCTTCTTAATTGATACCTTTTATATGGGTCTTCTTATTGATACCAGGTCTTTTATATGGATACTAGGTCTTCTTAATTGATACCAGGTCTTTTATATGGATACTAGGTCTTCTTAATTGATACCAGGTCTTTTATATGGATACTAGGTCTTCTTAATTGATACCAGGTCTTTATATGGATACTAGGTCTTCTTAATTGATACCAGGTCTTTTATATGGATACTAGGTCTTCTTAATTGATACCAGGTCTTTTATATGGATACTAGGTCTTCTTATTGATACCAGGTCTTTTATATGGATACTATGTAATTTATAAAGTTTATCATCATCGAGTGCGCAACGAAGGTTATCATGGAGCGCCATTCCACTCTTGCTTTGATGTGCAGATTGTCATAGGTTGACTTTTCCATCTTTTGATGTTACTCGTCCATGTTAGTCTTGGTCTGCCTCTTTTACCTTGTATTTTCCCTTCCAATATTACTTTTATTAGGCTGCTGTGTCTTTTAACATGACCCAAAAATTTCATCTGTCTTGTTCTAATTGTGTTTAGTAGTTCTCTTTTCATTTTTAGTTGTTTTAAAACTTCATCGTTTATTTTCTTTTCTTTCCATCCAATTCTACATATTCTTCTATAAATTCACATTTCAAAGGCTTACATTTTCTGTTCTGTTTTCTTGTCTAATGTCCATGTTTCTGCACCATATAGGAATATTGAGAAGACATAACATTTTTCTATTCTTACTTTTAGCCCTGGTATTTGTTTTGATGTTAGTATGTTCTTCATGACATTAAAATTACTTTTTGCCATCCATATTCTTTTATTTATTTCAGTTTTACATTTTCCATCACTGGTTATATGTCCCTGGTAGTTGTAGTTCTGAACTGTCTCCAAGTCTATTCCTTCAACTTTTATATGTATTTTTAGATCTTGAGAATTTTCTTTGTTTATGATCATAGTTTTAGTCTTTTTGATATTCATATCTAGTCCATATTTTTTGCTTGTCATGTTTATTACATTAAGCAATTGTTGTAGATCTTTAGGATTTTCTGCTAGTAGAATAGTATCGTCAGTATATCTTAAGTTATTGATTATCTTCCCATTAATGTTTAAGCCTGGCATCTCTATGATGTTTTTAAAGATTTGCTCAGTGTATAGATTGAACAAGCTTAGTTGCTGCTTGCAACTAGAGTATTCGTAGACTGTAGAATTCCTCTTCGTCATCCGCCCTTAAAATGACGTTACGTGGACGTATCTGCGTTGTGTTGTGGTTTGCAGTATAACTGTTATATTTGCGCCTTTCGGCCCAACACATCCGACTTCAGCACGACATTTTTGAGTACCGGGTTGTCTTCCCTCTTCGATCCCTCTCGCTTGGCTAGACTAGACAGTTAGTTAGTCTGTTACTGGAGACACCACGGAGAGGTGGAGCAGGGTCTGGATGGTTTTGGTTCACCGATCCTGGCACAAGCCATCAGCTGTGGGTCGCTGACAACTTCCAGCTCTGGTGCTGGGAGGTGCGCCTTCGCCTCCACAAGCGTAGTGATAGGATGCATCCCTGTCTTACTCCTCCTTTATAGCAATAGGTGTAGAGGTCTTTTGTTATATTTGATTATTGCTGTTTTACAACTGGAAAAATAAAAGAAATAGAGGTCGCGGACGACAAAGAGAGAAAATGCTGGATAGCTTGGTAATGGCATGGAAAATGGTCAACAACAGAACTGATACAATGCAGCGTATCTAGAAGATTGTGGAAGAACTTGATCGCCTACGCCAACCGGTATGGCACATGATGAGGATGATTGCTGTTTGCTCCTAGTATAAATTACATATTAGTCGTATGTCTGTGTCGTCTAGATTTATATCGGTTAGGCAGTCTATTAGTTGATTATGGTGTATTCTATCGAAAGCTTTGGTGTAGTCTATGAAGCAGGCATATATTGGTTTGTTTACTTCTATGCATTTTTCAATTAATGTTCTCATGCTGAATATGGCTTCTTTTGTGCCACTTTTTTTCCTGAATCCAAATTGTTGCTCATCTAATTCAGTATTGATTTTATTCTGAATCCTTCCCTGTATAACTTTTAGTAAGATTTTTGTTACCTGGCTCATTAAGCTTTTTGTTCTGAAATATACAATAATTGTTGTAATAATTAAGTTTACTAAATAGAATGTCCACCTGCCGAATGTACGTATATTAAACTTTCGGCTTGATACACTTCATTCATCTTTGGATACCGTCTCCACATCGAAAGTTGGCTACCATGGATCGCCATTTTACTCTCTCTCTTGTTTTGATAGTGCACATTGTCATAGGTTCACGTGTCCACCTTGATGTCATCAGTCCACTTTAGTCTTGATCCGCCTCTGCCTCGTCTACCTTGCATTTTCCTTCCAAGATTACTTTTAGTAGTGTATCATGTCTCTTCACATGTCCCAACAATTTGTTGTATTTTTCGAACCGTGTAAAGTAGTTCTTTCGTTGTTAGTTTGTTCATAACTTTACTGTTTGCTTTCTTTCCTACCACCCAATTTTCTCCATTTTTTTAGTATACTACTTACCGGTGTATTGCGATTAATGTATTTATATCTCTTATTTCTGTTTGACTGGAACGGATGATTCTACAGTTCACGTAGGTCACCTTTATCTACGTTCATGGACATGCGGGGAATACGAGGAAATGAAAGAGCGGACAGGTTGGCTAGCTGCACTGTCGTTGAAGACGATCAGCCAATGGATCGGGCGGACGTCATCAATGCCCTTCGAGATGTAGGAAGGGCACAGGACTTCGGCAACCTTGAGTCCACGTTACTCTTTCGGATGAAAGAGATGGGAGTAGAGATGGGCACAGGCAGAAATGAGAATCTTAGTGGCCGTGTAAGAAGACTTATCAACCAACACAGAACTGGAGTCGTCAGTCGCTAGACACTGTGGGACTTGCTGAGGAGGGGATCTGAGCACCTATGAACAACATTCGAAGTGCAATGATGATAACCCACAAATAACTCAATAATTCAATAACTCAAAATCCAATAATTCAAGAACTCACTAATTCAAGAACTCAATAATTCAACAACCCAAAATTTCATAGCTCAAGAATTCAATAACTCAATTCTAGAGTTTACGTTAACCTTGATTTAAAAAAAAAGAAAGAAAAAAAGGTACTGTGTCTCTGTATATGTAAGAGAATAGCCTAACACACGCCTCTAACTGTAAACGCCCATCATCATCATCGTGTGTCTCTGTATAATGTAAGAGAATAGCCTAACACACGCCTCTAACTGTAAACGCCCATTCATCATCATCGTGTGTCTCTGTATAATGTAAGAGAATAGCCTAACACACGCCTCTAACTGTAAACGCCCATTCATCATCATCGTGTGTCTCTGTATAATGTAAGAGAATAGCCTAAACACGCCTCTAACTGTAAACGCCCATTCATCATCATCGTGTGTCTCTGTATATGTAGAGAATAGCCTAACACACGCCTCTAACTGTAAACGCCCATTCATCATCATCGTGTGTCTCTGTATAATGTAAGAGAATAGCCTAACACACACGACTCTAACTGTAAACGCCCATTCATCATCATCGTGTGTCTCTGTATAATGTAAGAGAATAGCCTACACATACGACTAACTGTAACCGCCCATTCATCATCATCGGTGCCCCCTTCTCCGCAACGAAGGTTGGCTACCATGGATCGCCATTCTACTCTGTTTCTTGCTTTGATGTGCAGGCTGTCATAGATTGACTTGTCCATCTTTTGATGTTACTCGTCCAAGTTAGTCTTGGGTCTGCCTCTGCCTCTTCTACCTTGTATTTTCCTTCCAATATTACTTTTAGTAGGCTGTTGTGTCTTTTAACATGCCCCGAAAATTTCATTTGTCTTGTCTTGATTGTATTTAGTAGTTCTCTTTTTATTTTCAGTTGTTTTTAAAACTTTATCGTTTGTTATCTTTTGTTTCTATCCAATTCTACCTATTCTTCTATAATTCCACATTTCAAAGGCTTCAATTTTCTGTTCTGTTTTCTGTCTAATGTCCATGTTTAAACGCCCATTACCCGAGCTAATTTCTCACACAGTGTCATTAATAGCTTTTACCACGACTCGCTGTAATAAAGAAGACGGCACAAAGTTAATACTTTAATCAATACATTTCATGTCGTTTTAACTGTGAACGCATTCTATTTCCTTGAGGTGAAAAGGGGTGTCCACCATGATAGAGGATTTATTGAGTGGCTGCTGTAGAGGTTGTGCTGTTTTACACTGAGTTTAACTGTTGCCAGTTTATTAACTGACTTAATGTGTGGGCTGTAAACAGTTTCTTAACCTAACATGAATACGTGATCTTAACATTGTAGCGATTTATCTTTATGTGTGGACTGGAACAATAGTTAATTTATTTTTTTTATCTTTACGTGTGGACTACATGAATAGTTAATTTACTCTTTTATCTTTATGTGTGGACTAGAGCAATAGTTAATTTATTGTTTTATTTTTATATGTAGCAAATATAAAGGACTCAGCCTTAATAGCAAAAAGACAGAGGTAATGGTAACAGCAAAGAAAAGACATCACCTCAGTGCAAAATAAAGACAAGTGGAACAATATTAAAACATGTAAATGAATTTAAATATTTGGGAACTTTGTTAACCTCAGATGGAAGATGTACAAAAGAGGTGAGATGCAGAATGGCTCAGGCAAAAGCAGCTTTCCAAAAAATGAGGAAGATACTATGCAATTCATTTTTGACAATAGAAACAAGAAAAGAGTTCTTAATGTTACGTAGAGTCAGTCTTAACATATGGATGCGAATCATGGACAATAGGACAACAGACAAGAAAATCACTGGAGTCTGTAGAAATGTGGTTTTTACAGAAGAATGTTGAGATACCAAGGACAGCTAAGAAGAGTAATGAAGAGGTTCTGAGAGAGGTCAAAGCAAAAAGAGAGATAATTTCCAATATTAGGAGAAACAATCATCATTTTTTGGCCATATGATGAAAGAGAACAACTGGAATATATTGTAACAACTGGGAAAATTGAGGGACGAAGAGATAGAGGGAAGCAAAGAGAAAAAATAACAGACAGCTTAAGAGAATGGTTTGGCAGAAGGTCAACAACAGAAATGATTAGAGCAGTACTTAATTTACTGTTTTATCTTTATATGTGGACTAGAGCAATAGTTAATTTATTGTTTTATCTTTATATGTGGACTAGAGCAATAGTTAATTTATTGTTTTATCTTTATATGTGGACTAGAGCAATAGTTAATTTACTGTTTTACCTTTATATGTGGACTAGAGCAATAGTTAATTTACTGTTTTATCTTTATATGTGGACTAGAGCAATAGTTAATTTATTGTTTTATCTTTATATGTCGACTGGAACAATAGTTAATTTACTACTTTATATTTATGTAGTAACTTTAATAGTTTGCTGGTTAACATTTTAAGCGTGGGCCGTAACAATATTCTAATTTAACGTAAGGCCTGGACTGCAGTATTAATTAATTTATTAACACAGTGTTGTGACACTTTCACTGTCATCGTATTCTTCTTCACCATCACCACCATCAACATCATCTTCTTCATCATCACCAACACCACCAACATCATCTTCTTCATCATCACGACCACCACCACATCATCTTCTTCATCATCACCACCACCATCACATCATCGTCTTCATCATCACCACCATCATCAACATCATCTTCTTCATCATCACCACCACCAACATCATCTTCTTCATCATTACCACCACCGACATCATCTTTTTCATTATCACCACCATCAACATCATCTTCTTCATCACCAACACCACCAACATCATCTTCTTCATCATCACCACCATCAACATCATCTTCTTCATCACCAACACCACCAACATCATCTTCTTCATCATCACCACCATCAACATCATCTTCTTCATCACCAACACCACAAACATCATCTTCTTCTTCATCACCACACCACAACATCATCTTCTTCATCATCACCAACACCACCAAGATCATCTTCTTCATCATCACCACCACCACCAACATCATCTTCTTCATCACCACCACCACCACCAACATCATCTTCGTCATCATCACGACCACCAACATCATCTTCTTCATCACCACCACCAACATCATCTTCGTCATCATCACGACCACCAACATCATCTTCTTCATCATCTCCACCACCACCAACATCATCTTCGTCATCATCACGACCACCAACATCATCTTCTTCATCATCACCACCACCCCCAACATCATCTTCTTCATCATCACCACCACCACATCATCTTCTTCATCATCGCCAACACCACCAACATCATCTTCTTCATCATCACCACCACCACATCATCTTCTTCATTTCATCACCACTGCCACTATCACCCTAAAGCATCATATTCACCTTCATCTGCAGTGATCGATTTCTGTTACACTTTTAGACCGTTACAGGTTACGAAATGGACGATTTGTATTTTCTATTTCCCCATAGTTTGTCACACGAGTATTCTCTAGTCCCCCATAGTTTGTCACACGAGTATTCTCTAGTTCCCCATAGTTTGTCACACGAGTATTCTCTAGTTCCTCAGTTTGTAACACAGTATTCTCTAGCTCCCCATAGTTTGTCACACGAGTATTCTCTAGTTCCCCATAGTTTGTCACACGAGTATTCTCTAGTCCCCCATAGTTTGTCACACGAGTATTCTCTAGTTCCCCATAGTTTGTCACACGAGTATTCTCTAGTTCCTCAGTTTGTAACACGAGTATTCTCTAGTTCCACATAGTTTGCCACACGAGTATTCTCTAGTTCCTCATAGTTTGTCACACGAGTATTCTCTAGTTCCTCATAGTTTTGTCACACGAGTATTCTCTAGTTCCTCATAGTTTGTCACACGAGCATTCTCTAGTTCCTCATAGTTTGTCACACGAGTATTCTCTAGTTCCCCATAGTTTGTCACGCGAGTATTCTCTAGTTCCCCATAGTTTGTCACACGAGCATTCTCTAGTTCCCCATAGTTTGTCACATGAGTATTCTTTAGTTCCCCATAGTTTGTCACATGAGTATTCTTTAGTTCCCCATAGTTTGTCACATGAGTATTCTTGTATTCCCCATAGTTTGTCACATGAGTATTCTCTTATTCCCTATAGTTTGTCATATGAGTATTCTCTTATTCCCCATAGTTTGTCACATGCGTATTCTCTTATTCCCAATAGTTTGTCATATGAGTATTCTTTAGTTCTCCATTGTTTGTCACATGATTATTCGTTAGTTCCCCATAGTTTTTCACATGAGATTTCTCTAGTTCCCCATAGTTTGTCACATGAGTATATCTCTAGTTCACAATAGTTTGTCACGTGAGTATATCTCTAGTTCACCATAGTTTTGTCACGTGAGTATATCTCTAGTTCCTCATAGTTTGTCACGTGAGTATATCTCTAGTTCACCATAGTTTGTCACTTGAGTATACCTCTAGTTCACCATAGTTTTGTCACTTGAGTATACCTCTAGTTCACCATAGTTTGTCACATGAGTATATCTCTAGTTCCCCATAGTTTGTCACATGAGCATATCTCTAGTTCACCATAGTTTGTCACATGAGTATATCTCTAGTTCACCATAGTTTGTCACATGAGCATATCTCTAGTTCACCATAATTTGTCACGTGAGTATATTTCTAGTTCACCATAGTTTGTCACATGAGTATATCTCTAGTTCACCATAGTTTGTCACGTGAGTATATCTCTAGTTCACCATAGTTTGTCACATGAGTATATCTCTAGTTCACCATAGTTTGTCACATGAGTATATCTCTAGTTCACCATAGTTTGTCACGTGAGTATATCTCTAGTTCACCATAGTTTGTCACATGAGTATATCTCTAGTTCACCATAGTTTGTCACATGAGCATATCTCTAGTTCACCATAGTTTGTCACATGAGCATATCTCTAGTTCACCATAGTTTGTCACGTGAGTATATCTCTAGTTCACCATAGTTTGTCACATGAGTATATATCTAGTTCACCATAGTTTGTCACGTGAGTATATCTCTAGTTCACCATAGTTTGTCACGTGAGTATATCTCTAGTTCCCCATAGTTTGTCACATGAGAGTAGTATAGCAGGAAGGATCTGACCCGTATTGTGGCGCTAAATTAACAAAGATATATAGTGTGGCGCGCGGCGCGCATAAAGCGTGTGGCGCAGGGGAGTTAACCGTGATAGCTCGTGTCGGGATGTTGACCTCTAGTCCCGGAGATCCCGGAAGTGACGTGTTTATGTCTGGTGTGTCCTGACTTTGGAGCTGTTGGTGTACTTGAGCGATAGTGATAGGTTAGTAGATTATACAACATCAGGTTTCTCATAATGAGGTTTCTTCTGGGCGCCTAATGTACTGTAGCGCAGGGGGAGTTAACTGTGACATTTCGTGTCGGGATGTTGACTGGGGGTGTCTGTCGGCGTGACCTCGGCGCTCCGTATTTTAAAAATTCCGAATTATTTAAAAAATAACAGTCTCCATCTGATTTCGAACACGGGTCTACGGCGTGCCAGCCAGACACTTACCACTATGCTACAGGCGATCACAGAATTAGAGGCTGAATGAGACAGGTGAATCGTGATGCTTTTGTTGGTACCTGACAGCTAGCTAGTAGTAGAGAAAGATTGACCCGCATTTAGGCGCTAAATTAACGAAGATATATAGGGCGGCGCCCCCGCGCGCATAACGCGTGCGGCGCAGGGGGAGTTAACCGTGATATTTCATGTCGGGATACCCGTGACCTCTCGTTGACCTCTCAACCTCTCGGCGCCATGGTCGGGGTGAGCTCTCGCCGTATGTATGTCATGTCGAGGTAGTAGACACGTATGTCATGTCTTGTAACAGTCATGTCAATGTAACAGTCATTTCGTTGTAATAGTCATCTCGTTGTAACAGTCACGTGTGTCATGTCGTTTTATCAGAGACGTATGGTATGTCGTTGTAACAGTCATTTCGTTGTAATAGGCATCTCGTTGTAACAGTCACGTATGGCATGTCGTTTTATCAGACACGTATGGTATGTCGTTGTAACAGACATGTTGTTGTATCAGTCATGTCGATGTAGTAGACACGTATAGCATGTCATTGTAACAGTCATGTCAATGTAACAGTCATGTCAATGTAACAGGCATTTCGTTGTAATAGTCATCTCGTTGTAACAGTCACGTATGTCATGTCGTTTTATCAGAGACGTAGGGTATGTCGTTGTAACAGACATGTCGTTGCATCAGTCATGTCGATGTAGTAGACACGTATGTCATGTCGTTGTAGCAGACACGTATGATATGTCGTTGTAACAGACATGTCGTTGTATCAGGCATGTCGATGTAGTAGACACGTATATCATGTCATTGTAACAGTCATGTCAATGTAACAGTCATGACAATGTAACAGGCATTTCGTTGTAATAGTCATCTCGTTGTAACAGTCACGTATGTCATGTCGTTTTATCAGACACGTATGGTATATCGTTGTAACAGACATGTCGTTGTATCAGTCATGTCGATGTAGTAGACATGTATGGCATGTCAATGTAACAGTCATGTCAATGTAACAGTCATTTCGTTGTAATAGTCGTCTCGTTGTAACAGTCACGTATGTCATGTCGTTTTATCAGAGACGTAGGGAATGTCGTTGTAACAGACATGTCGTTGCATCAGTCATGTCGATGTAGTAGACACGTATGTCATGTCGTTGTAGCAGACACGTATGGTATGTCGTTGTAACAGACATGTCGTTGTATCAGGCATGTTGATGTAGTAGACACGTATGTCATGTCATTGTAACAGTCATGTCAATGTAACAGTCATGACAATGTAACAGGCATTTCGTTGTAATAGTCATCTCGTTTAACAGTCACGTATGTCATGTCGTTTTATCAGACACGTATGGTATATCGTTTGTAACAGACATGTCGTTGTATCAGTCATGTCGATGTAGTAGACATGTGTGACATGTCAATGTAACAGTCATGTCAATGTAACAGTCATTTTCAATGTAACAGTCATTTCGTTGTAATAGTCATCTCGTTGTAACAGTCACGTATGTCATGTTCTTTTATCAGACACGTATGGTATATCGTTGTAACAGACATGTCGTTGTATCAGTCATGTCGATGTAGTAGACACGTATGTCATATCATTGTAACAGTAATGTCAATGTAACAGTCATTTCGTTGTAATAGTCATCTCTTTGTAACAGACACGTATGTCATGTCGTTTTATCAGACACGTATGGTATGTCGTTGTAACAGACATGTCGTTGTATCAGGCATGTCGATGTAGTAGACACGTATGTCATGTCATTGTAACAGTCATGTCAATGTAACAGTCATGTCAATGTAACAGTCATTTCGTTGTAATAGTCATCTCGTTGTAACAGTCACGTATGGCATGTCGTTTTATCAGACACGTATGGCATGTCGTTATTACAGACATGTCGTTGTATCAGTCATGTCGACGTAGTAGACACGTATGTCATGTCATTGTAACAGTCATGTCAATGTAACAGTCATGTCAATGTAACAGTCATTTCGTTGTAATAGCCATCTCGTTGTAACAGTCACGTATGTCATGTCGTTTTATCAGAGACGTATGGTTTGTCGTTGTAACAGACATGTCGTTGCATCAGGCATGTCGATGTAGTAGACACGTATGTCATGTCGTTGTATGGTATGTCGTTGTAACAGACATGTCGTTGTATCAGGCATGTCGATGTAGTAGACACGTATGTCATGTCATTGTAACAGTCATGTCAATGTAACAGTCATGACATGTAACAGGCATTTCGTTGTAATAGTCATCTCGTTGTAACAGTCACGTATGTCATGTCGTTTTATCAGATACGTATGACATGTCGTTGTAACATACATGTCGTTGTATCAGTCATGTCGATGTAGTAGACACGTATGTCATGTCATTGTAACAGGCATGTCAATGTAACAGTCATTTCGTTGTAATAGTCGTCTCGTTGTAACAGTCACGTATGTCATGTCGTTTTATCAGAGACGTATGGTATGTCGTTGTAACAGACATGTCGTTGCATCAGTCATGTCGTTGTAGTAGACACGTATGTCATGTCGTTGTAACAGACACGTATGATATGTCGTTGTAACAGACATGTCGTTGTATCAGGCATGTCGATGTAGTAGACACGTATATCATGTCATTGTAACAGTCATGTCAATGTAACAGTCATGACAATGTAACAGGCATTTCGTTGTAATAGTCATCTCGTTGTAACAGTCACGTATGTCATGTCGTTTTATCAGACACGTATGGTATATCGTTGTAACAGACATGTCGTTGTATCAGTCATGTCTATGTAGTAGACATGTATGGCATGTCAATGTAACAGTCATGTCAATGTAACAGTCATTTCGTTGTAATAGTCGTCTCGTTGTAACAGCCACGTATGTCATGTCGTTTTATCAGAGACGTAGGGAATGTCGTTGTAACAGACATGTCGTTGCATCAGTCATGTCGATGTAGTAGACACGTATGTCATGTCGTTGTAGCAGACACGTATGGTATGTCGTTGTAACAGACATGTCGTTGTATCAGGCATGTTGATGTAGTAGACACGTATGTCATGTCATTGTAACAGTCATGTCAATGTAACAGTCATGACAATGTAACAGGCATTTCGTTGTAATAGTCATCTCGTTGTAACAGTCACGTATGTCATGTCGTTTTATCAGACACGTATGGTATGTCGTTGTAACAGACATGTCGTTGTATCAGGCATGTCGATGTAGTAGACACGTATGTCATGTCATTGTAACAGTCATGTCAATGTAACAGTCATGTCAATGTAACAGTCATTTCGTTGTAATAGTCATCTCGTTGTAACAGTCACGTATGGCATGTCGTTTTATCAGACACGTATGGCATGTCGTTATTACAGACATGTCGTTGTATCAGTCATGTCGACGTAGTAGACACGTATGTCATGTCATTGTAACAGTCATGTCAATGTAACAGTCATGACAATGTAACAGGCATTTCGTTGTAATAGTCATCTCGTTGTAACAGTCACGTATGTCATGTCGTTTTATCAGATACGTATGACATGTCGTTGTAACATACATGTCGTTGTATCAGTCATGTCGATGTAGTAGACACGTATGTCATGTCATTGTAACAGGCATGTCAATGTAACAGTCATTTCGTTGTAATAGTCGTCTCGTTGTAACAGTCACGTATGTCATGTCGTTTTATCAGAGACGTATGGTATGTCGTTGTAACAGACATGTCGTTGCATCAGTCATGTCGTTGTAGTAGACACGTATGTCATGTCGTTGTAACAGACACGTATGATATGTCGTTGTAACAGACATGTCGTTGTATCAGGCATGTCGATGTAGTAGACACGTATATCATGTCATTGTAACAGTCATGTCAATGTAACAGTCATGACAATGTAACAGGCATTTCGTTGTAATAGTCATCTCGTTGTAACAGTCACGTATGTCATGTCGTTTTATCAGACACGTATGGTATATCGTTGTAACAGACATGTCGTTGTATCAGTCATGTCTATGTAGTAGACATGTATGGCATGTCAATGTAACAGTCATGTCAATGTAACAGTCATTTCGTTGTAATAGTCCGTCTCGTTGTAACAGCCACGTATGTCATGTCGTTTTATCAGAGACGTAGGGAATGTCGTTGTAACAGACATGTCGTTGCATCAGTCATGTCGATGTAGTAGACACGTATGTCATGTCGTTGTAGCAGACACGTATGGTATGTCGTTGTAACAGACATGTCGTTGTATCAGGCATGTTGATGTAGTAGACACGTATGTCATGTCATTGTAACAGTCATGTCAATGTAACAGTCATGACAATGTAACAGGCATTTCGTTGTAATAGTCATCTCGTTGTAACAGTCACGTATGTCATGTCGTTTTATCAGACACGTATGGTATGTCGTTGTAACAGACATGTCGTTGTACAGGCATGTCGATGTAGTAGACACGTATGTCAT
The DNA here is from genome assembly GCA_032433765.1 of Megaustenia siamemsis. NCBI lineage: Eukaryota > Metazoa > Mollusca > Gastropoda > Stylommatophora > Ariophantidae > Megaustenia > Megaustenia siamemsis. The sequence continues at coordinate 16,712,440 of JAVIAB010000101.1, forward strand.
GTCATTGTAACAGTCATGTCAATGTAACAGTCATGTCAATGTAACAGTCATTTCGTTGTAATAGTCATCTCGTTGTAACAGTCACGTATGGCATGTCGTTTTATCAGACACGTATGGCATGTCGTTATTACAGACATGTCGTTGTATCAGTCATGTCGACGTAGTAGACACGTATGTCATGTCATTGTAACAGTCATGTCAATGTAACAGTCATGTCAATGTAACAGTCATTTCGTTGTAATAGCCATCTCGTTGTAACAGTCACGTATGTCATGTCGTTTTATCAGAGACGTATGGTTTGTCGTTGTAACAGACATGTCGTTGCATCAGGCATGTCGATGTAGTAGACACGTATGTCATGTCGTTGTATGGTATGTCGTTGTAACAGACATGTCGTTGTATCAGGCATGTCGATGTAGTAGACACGTATGTCATGTCATTGTAACAGTCATGTCAATGTAACAGTCATGACAATGTAACAGGCATTTCGTTGTAATAGTCATCTCGTTGTAACAGTCACGTATGTCATGTCGTTTTATCAGATACGTATGACATGTCGTTGTAACAAACATGTCGTTGTATCAGTCATGTCGATGTAGTAGACACGTATGTCATGTCATTGTAACAGGCATGTCAATGTAACAGTCATTTCGTTGTAATAGTCGTCTCGTTGTAACAGTCACGTATGTCATGTCGTTTTATCAGAGACGTATGGTATGTCGTTGTAACAGACATGTCGTTGCATCAGTCATGTCGTTGTAGTAGACACGTATGTCATGTCGTTGTAACAGACACGTATGATATGTCGTTGTAACAGACATGTCGTTGTATCAGGCATGTCGATGTAGTAGACACGTATATCATGTCATTGTAACAGTCATGTCAATGTAACAGTCATGACAATGTAACAGGCATTTCGTTGTAATAGTCATCTCGTTGTAACAGTCACGTATGTCATGTCGTTTTATCAGACACGTATGGTATATCGTTGTAACAGACATGTCGTTGTATCAGTCATGTCTATGTAGTAGACATGTATGGCATGTCAATGTAACAGTCATGTCAATGTAACAGTCATTTCGTTGTAATAGTCGTCTCGTTGTAACAGCCACGTATGTCATGTCGTTTTATCAGAGACGTAGGGAATGTCGTTGTAACAGACATGTCGTTGCATCAGTCATGTCGATGTAGTAGACACGTATGTCATGTCGTTGTAGCAGACACGTATGGTATGTCGTTGTAACAGACATGTCGTTGTATCAGGCATGTTGATGTAGTAGACACGTATGTCATGTCATTGTAACAGTCATGTCAATGTAACAGTCATGACAATGTAACAGGCATTTCGTTGTAATAGTCATCTCGTTGTAACAGTCACGTATGTCATGTCGTTTTATCAGACACGTATGGTATATCGTTGTAACAGACATGTCGTTGTATCAGTCATGTCAATGTAGTAGACATGTGTGACATGTCAATGTAACAGTCATGTCAATGTAACAGTCATTTTCAATGTAACAGTCATTTCGTTGTAATAGTCATCTCGTTGTAACAGTCACGTATGTCATGTTGTTTTATCAGACACGTTTGGTATATCGTTGTAACAGACATGTCGTTGTATCAGTCATGTCGATGTAGTAGACATGTATGGCATGTATGGCATGTCAATGTAACAGTCATGTCAATGTAACAGTCATTTTCAATGTAACAGTCATGTCAATGTAACAGTCATTTTCAATGTAACAGTCATTTTCAATATAACAGTCATTTCGTTGTAATAGTCATCTCGTTGTAACAGTCACGTATGTCATGTTGTTTTATCAGACACGTTTGGTATATCGTTGTAACAGACATGTCGTTGTATCAGTCATGTCGATGTAGTAGACATGTATGGCATGTATGGCATGTCAATGTAACAGTCATGTCAATGTAACAGTCATTTCAATGTAACAGTCATTTCGTTGTAATAGTCATCTCGTTGTAACAGTCACGTATGTCATGTTGTTTTATCAGAGACGTATGGTATGTCGTTGTAGCAGACATGTCGTTGTATCAGGCATGTCGATGTAGTAGACACGTATGTCATGTCATTGTAACAGTCATGTCGATGTAACAGTCATTTCGTTGTAATAGTCATCTCTTTGTAACAGACACGTATGTCATGTCGTTTTATCAGACACGTATGGTATGTCGTTGTAACAGACATGTCGTTGTATCAGTCATATCGATGTAGTAGACACGTATGTCATGTCATTGTAACAGTCCTGTCAATGTAACAGTCATGTCAATGTAACAGTCATTTCGTTGTAATAGTCATCTGTTTGTAACAGTCACGTATGGCATGTCGTTTTATCAGACACGTATGGCATGTCGTTATAACAGACATGTCGTTGTATCAGTCATGTCGACGTAGTAGACACGTATGTCATGTCATTGTAACAGTCATGTCAATGTAACAGTCATGTCAATGTAACAGTCATTTCGTTGTAATAGCCATCTCGTTGTAACAGTCACGTATGTCATGTCGTTTTATCAGAGACGTATGGTTTGTCGTTGTAACAGACATGTCGTTGCATCAGGCATGTCGATGTAGTAGACACGTATGTCATGTCGTTGTATGGTATGTCGTTGTAACAGACATGTCGTTGTATCAGGCATGTCGATGTAGTAGACACGTATGTCATGTCATTGTAACAGTCATGTCAATGTAACAGTCATGACAATGTAACAGGCATTTCGTTGTAATAGTCATCTCGTTGTAACAGTCACGTATGTCATGTCGTTTTATCAGATACGTATGACATGTCGTTGTAACATACATGTCGTTGTATCAGTCATGTCGATGTAGTAGACACGTATGTCATGTCATTGTAACAGGCATGTCAATGTAACAGTCATGACAATGTAACAGGCATTTCGTTGTAATAGTCATCTCGTTGTAACAGTCACGTATGTCATGTCGTTTTATCAGAGACGTATGGTATGTCGTTGTAACAGACATGTCGTTGCATCAGTCATGTCGATGTAGTAGACATGTATGTCATGTCGTTGTAACAGACACGTATGGTATGTCGTTGTAACAGACATGTCGTTGTATCAGGCATGTTGATGTAGTAGACACCTATGTCATATCATTGTAACAGTCATATCAATGTAACAGTCATGACAATGTAACAGGCATTTCGTTGTAATAGTCATCTCGTTGTAACAGTCACGTATGTCATGTCGTTTTATCAGACACGTATGGTATATCGTTGTAACAGACATGTCGTTGTATCAGGCATGTCGATGTAGTAGACACGTATGGCATGTCATTGTAACAGTCATGTCAATGTAACAGTCATGTCAATGTAACAGTCATTGCGTTGTAATAGTAATCTCGTTGTAACAGGCACGTATGTCATGTTGTTTTATCAGAGACGTATGGTATGTCGTTGTAACAGACATGTCGTTGTAGCAGGCATGTCGATGTAGTAGACACCTATGTCATGTCATTGTAACAGTCATGTCAATGTAACAGTCATTTCGTTGTAATAGTCATCTCGTTGTAACAGACACGTATGTCATGTCGTTTTATCAGACACGTATGGTATGTCATTGTAACAGACATGTCGTTGTATCAGTCATGTCGATGTAGTAGACACGTATGTCATGTCATTGTAACAGTCATGTCAATGTAACAGTCATTTCGTTGTAATAGTCATCTCGTTGTAACAGTCACGTATGTCATGTCGTTTTATCAGACACGTATGGTATGTCGTTGTAACAGACATGTCGTTGTATCAGTCATGTCGATGTAGTAGACACGTATGTCATATCATTGTAACAGTCATGTCAATGTAACAGTCATGTCAATATAACAGTCATTTCGTTGTAATAGTCATCTCGTTGTAACAGTCACGTATGTCATGTCGTTTTATCAGAGACGTATGGTATGTCGTTGTAACAGACATGTCGTTGTATCAGTCATGTCGATGTAGTAGACACGTATGTCATGTCATTGTAACAGTCATGTCAATGTAACAGTCATTTCGTTGTAATAGTCGGCTCGTTGTAACAGACACGTTGGTCACCAGTACAATGAGTATTCTGTTATTGGATCATAGGTCACAATCTATTTTTAGTAACTAAGCAGGTATTGCATCAGAGATCAAAATCTATTTTTAGTAACTCAACATCCCCATTATAGGGGAACTGAGTAACACCATCTCTTTTTGTGAAAATTTCAGATTTCAATGCTGGAGCAAAAAAGAGATGGTGTTACTCAGTTCCCCTATAATGGGGATGTTGAGTTACTAAAAATAGATTTTGATCTCTGATGCAATACCTGCTTAGTTACTAAAAATAGATTGTGACCTATGATCCAATAACAGAATACTCATTGTACTGGTGACCAACGTGTCTGTTACAACGAGCCGACTATTACAACGAAATGACTGTTACATTGACATGACTGTTACAATGACATGACATACGTGTCTACTACATCGACATGACTGATACAACGACATGTCTGTTACAACGACATACCATACGTCTCTGATAAAACGACATGACATACGTGACTGTTACAACGAGATGACTATTACAACGAAATGACTGTTATATTGACATGACTGTTACATTGACATGACTGTTACAATGATATGACATACGTGTCTACTACATCGACATGACTGATACAACGACATGTCTGTTACAACGACATACCATACGTGTCTGATAAAACGACATGACATACGTGACTGTTACAACGAGATGACTATTACAACGAAATGACTGTTACATTGACATGACTGTTACAATGACATGACATATGTGTCTACTACATCGACATGACTGATACAACGACATGTCTGTTACAATGACATACCATACGTGTCTGATAAAACGACATGACATACGTGTCTGTTACAACGAGATGACTATTACAACGAAATGACTGTTACATTGACATGACTGTTACAATGACATGACATAGGTGTCTACTACATCGACATGCCTGCTACAACGACATGTCTGTTACAACGACATACCATACGTCTCTGATAAAACAACATGACATACGTGCCTGTTACAACGAGATTACTATTACAACGCAATGACTGTTACATTGACATGACTGTTACATTGACATGACTGTTACAATGACATGCCATACGTGTCTACTACATCGACATGCCTGATACAACGACATGTCTGTTACAACGATATACCATACGTGTCTGATAAAACGACATGACATACGTGACTGTTACAACGAGATGACTATTACAACGAAATGCCTGTTACATTGTCATGACTGTTACATTGACATGACTGTTACAATGACATGACATAGGTGTCTACTACATCGACATGCCTGATACAACAACATGTCTGTTACAACGACATACCATACGTGTCTGTTACAACGACATGACATACGTGTCTACTACATCGAGATGACTGATGCAACGACATGTCTGTTACAACGACATACCATACGTCTCTGATAAAACGACATGACATACGTGACTGTTACAACGAGATGACTATTACAACGAAATGCCTGTTACATTGTCATGACTGTTACATTGACATGCCTGTTACAATGACATGACATACGTGTCTACTACATCGACATGACTGATACAACGACATGTATGTTACAACGACATGTCATACGTATCTGATAAAACGACATGACATACGTGACTGTTACAACGAGATGACTATTACAACGAAATGCCTGTTACATTGTCATGACTGTTACATTGACATGACTGTTACAATGACATGACATACGTGTCTACTACATCGACATGCCTGATACAACGACATGTCTGTTACAACGACATACCATACAACGACATGACATACGTGTCTACTACATCGACATGCCTGATGCAACGACATGTCTGTTACAACGACAAACCATACGTCTCTGATAAAACGACATGACATACGTGACTGTTACAACGAGATGGCTATTACAACGAAATGACTGTTACATTGACATGACTGTTACATTGACATGACTGTTACAATGACATGACATACGTGTCTACTACGTCGACATGACTGATACAACGACATGTCTGTTATAACGACATGCCATACGTGTCTGATAAAACGACATGCCATACGTGACTGTTACAACGAGATGACTATTACAACGAAATGACTGTTACATTGACATGACTGTTACATTGACATGACTGTTACAACGACACGACATACGTGTCTACTACATCGATATGACTGATACAACGACATGTCTGTTACAACGACATACCATAAGTCTCTGATAAAACGACATGACATACGTGTCTGTTACAAAGAGATGACTATTACAACGAAATGACTGTTACATTGACATTACTGTTACAATGATATGACATACGTGTCTACTACATCGACATGACTGATACAACGACATGTCTGTTACAACGACATACCATACGTGTCTGATAAAACGACATGCCATCTGTGACTGTTACAACGAGATGACTATTACAACGAAATGACTGTTACATTGACATGACTGTTACATTGACATGACTGTTACAATGACATGACATACGTGTCTACTACATCGACATGCCTGATACAACGACATGTCTGCTACAACGACATACCATACGTCTCTGATAAAACAACATGACATACGTGACTGTTACAACGAGATGACTATTACAACGAAATGACTGTTACATTGAAAATGACTGTTACATTGACATGACTGTTACATTGACATGCCATACATGCCATACATGTCTACTACATCGACATGACTGATACAACGACATGTCTGTTACAACGATATACCATACGTGTCTGATAAAACAACATGACATACGTGACTGTTACAACGAGATGACTATTACAACGAAATGACTGTTACATTGAAAGTGACTGTTACATTGACATGACTGTTACATTGACATGACATACGTGTCTACTACATCAACATGCCTGATACAACGACATGTCTGTTACAACGACATACCATACGTGTCTGCTACAACGACATGGCATACGTGTCTACTACATCGACATGACTGATGCAACGACATGTCTGTTACAACGACATTCCCTACGTCTCTGATAAAACGACATGACATACGTGACTGTTACAACGAGACGACTATTACAACGAAATGACTGTTACATTGACATGACTGTTACATTGACATGCCATACATGTCTACTACATCGACGTGACTGATACAACGACATGTCTGTTACAACGATATACCATACGTGTCTGATAAAACGACATGACATACGTGACTGTTACAACGAGATGACTATTACAACGAAATGCCTGTTACATTGTCATGACTGTTACATTGACATGACTGTTACAATGACATGCTATACGTGTCTACTACATCGACATGCCTGATACAACGACATGTCTGTTACAACGACATACCATACGTCTCTGATAAAACGACATGACATACGTGTCTACTACATCGACATGACTGATGCAACGACATGTCTGTTACAACGACATACCATACGTCTCTGATAAAACGACATGACATACGTGACTGTTACAACGAGATGACTATTACAACGAAATGACTGTTACATTGAAAATGACTGTTACATTGACATGACTGTTACAATGACATGACATACGTGTCTACTACATCAACATGACTGATACAACGACATGTCTGTTACAACGATATACCACACGTGTCTGATAAAACGACATGACATACGTGACTGTTACAACGAGATGACTATTACAACGAAATGCCTGTTACATTGTCATGACTGTTACATTGACATGACTGTTACAATGACATGACATACGTGTCTACTACATCAACATGCCTGATACAACGACATGTCTGTTACAACGATATACCATACGTGTCTGATAAAACGACATGACATACGTGACTGTTACAACGAGATGACTATTACAACGAAATGCCTGTTACATTGTCATGACTGTTACATTGACATGACTGTTACAATGACATGACATACGTGTCTACTACCTCGACATGACATACATACGGCGAGAGCTCACCCCGACCATGGCGCCGAGAGGTTGAGAGGTCAACGAGAGGTCACCGGGTATCCCGACATGAAATATCACGGTTAACTCCCCCTGCGCCGCACGCGTTATGCGCGCGGGCGCCGCCCTATATATCTTCGTTAATTTAGCGCCTAAATGCGGGTCAATCTTTCTCTACTACTAGCTAGCTGTCAGGTACCAACAAAAGCATCACGATTCACCTGTCTCATTCAGCCTCTAATTCTGTGATCGCCTGTAGCATAGTGGTAAGTGTCTGGCCTGGCACGCCGTAGACCCGTGTTCGAAATCAGATGGAGACTGTTATTTTTTAATAATTCGGAATTTTTAAAATACGGAGCGCCGAGGTCACGCCGACAGACACCCCCAGTCAACATCCCGACACGAAATGTCACAGTTAACTCCCCCTGCGCCTACAGTACATTAGGCGCCCAGAAGAAACCTCATTATGAGAAACCTGATGTTGTATAATCTACTAACCTATCACTATCGCTCAAGTACACCAAGAGCTCCAAAGTCAGGACACACCAGACATAAACACGTCACTTCCGGGATCTCCGGGACTAGAGGTCAACATCCCGACACGAGCTATCACGGTTAACTCCCCCTGCGCCACACGCTTTATGCGCGCCGCGCGCCACACTATATATCTTTGTTAATTTAGCGCCACAATACGGGTCAGATCCTTCCTGCTATACTACTCATGAGCATATCTCTAGTTCACCATAGTTTGTCACATGAGCATATCTCTAGTTCACCATAGTTTGTCACGTGAGTATATCTCTAGTTCACCATAGTTTGTCACATGAGTATATATCTAGTTCACCATAGTTTGTCACGGGAGTATATCTCTAGTTCACCATAGTTTGTCACGTGAGTATATCTCTAGTTCACCATAGTCTGTCACGTGAGTATATCTCTAGTTCACCATAGTCTGTCACGTAGCTTTGCTTCCGTAGGCCAAACTGCCGTCCTCTGATTGCTGATGATCGAGCCGTGCAGTCTTGTGGTACAAGCTTGAATATCTATTTTGTGAATGTGAGTACTGGGCTACAGTATTCAGTGCACAGTACACAGTCTGAAAATATTAGTCTGCTCAAGTCTACCCAGTCTGATATATTGATTTGTTCGGTTACAACATACACATGCATTAAGAATAATAAAGACCTGTGTGGAGCTCCTAATCTCGAACCATGGTCCAATCGTAAAAAATAAGAACGAAAACAATCCTAGATGTACAGGAGTAGTCTCCAAAGACTAGCAAATAGAGACAGAAATGAGAACCCTGTTATTTAACACGCTCCATAAAAATATCCCAGATATATCTGGACACGGGCATTCACAGATGGATCCGCAATTGAGGCATCATGGTTATGGTTATGGAAGGCCCCGGTATCACTGCAAACGAATTAAAATCCATAATTGCTCAACCGCCCGTGCCAGCGTAATCATCCGAATTACTATCTCATCTCCCAAACAAAGAAAGGTAACTGTAGTCCCCATCATAGCAGTCTCAGCACATGCCAAAAGACATAAGGCGAAACTGCACAGAAAGTAAACACAGCCAACTGTTCCTTGTCATACGATATCAGCATTCATCGTAAACAATTTGAATATCAAAACATGAAAAAAATGGATGAAACACACAGGTCACGGTGTGCACATAGCACTTAACTCAGTAGCTCCTGCAACAAGCCGGACTTGGAATATGAGGAACAAGGAACACTTTTCAGACATAGCCTTCAATGGTTCCTGCCGCCTATCCACCATATAGACTGGAAGTTCACGTCCTCCTGAAAATGATGATCGTCATATTTTTAAAAATGTATAGTGCTTGATGAAATTAGGCCATCAGTTTTGACTCAAATTCCGAACATATAAAACACAATGGCGCTCCATGGTAGCCAACCTTCGAGACGGAGACGGCACTCAATGATGATTATGTAGACGGCACTCAATGATGATGATTCGTAATTATGAAACATCATTCATATATATTTATCTATCTCTCGTTCACCTGAAGTATTGTCTATATCTGCAATGTAGTTTCCCGTATAAATTTTAATGTCTTTTGTAATTCTTGTAGTGGCCCATATAGTTTTGTCTGTAGTGTTGTATCTATGGGCCAATGAATTTTCCACAGTCCAGGTTCACCCAGCCTTAAATGGGTACCGGATTTTTTTCTGGGAAAGTAAAGCAGCACGGGCGTAATACTGACCACATTACCCCAAAAATCATGTGCTGAAGGTCTGTAAAATATAGGTTCACTAACACCATATTTCCCTATACGCCACTTGGCGTGACGGGGTTACTTTACTTTACTATATACAGTGCAGTCTTGAAGTATGTGTTCAGCAGTCTGGGGTGCCTGTCCACATGTACAAGTAGTTGATGTGCCGATCTTGAATTTTGTATACATGTGACTATGGAGTCGATTGTGTCCTGTTCTGAGGCGTATAATGATAACTTGTTCATATCTATTCATATTATGAAAGGCATCCTGATTTGGGGCTTGTGGTCCTCTGATTGATTTGATTATCTGTTTCTTATGATGGTATGTAACCGGTGTATCTAGTTGTGTGATTCATCTATATAATCTACCCAAGTTGAAAAAAACAGAAACACACAATATTCCAGGCGGAGAGAGGTAAGCACATTTAAAGTTAGAGTGGAGGTAATGGTACGTCACACAGCCATTCAAACTTTGAACGAGCAAGAGGTTATAAGTCCAAAAATTATCATTCTCAACGATACAAGATCAGTCGTACAAGTGTTGTCAATCCCGAAACGAGATTGACGTCATGGGACGCACCAAGATGGATGCTTGTTTGCGTTTGAGTTCAGAGATTGTTCGGCCTTTTCTGGTATTGTTATTGAGTTATTGAGTTTTTGAGTTATTTGCGGGTCATCATCATTGCACTCCGAGCATATCCATAGGTGCTCAGATTCCCTCCTCAGCAAGTCCCGCAATGCCCAGCGACTGACGACTCCAGTTCTATGTTGGTTGATAAGTCTTCTTACTCGGCTACTAAGTTTATCATTTCTGGCTGTGCCCATCTTAACTCCCATTTCCATCATCCGAAGAAGTGACGTGGATCTGTGTTTGTCCAAGTCCTGTGCTCTTCCCACATCTCGGAGGGCATTGATGATGTCCGCCCGATCCATTGCTTGCCCGTCCTCAACGACATCGCAGCTAGCCAACCTGTCCGCTCTTTCATTTCTCTGTACTCCCGCATGTCCAGAGACATAGACAAAGGTGACATTACGTATTTTTTACTTCTGCAATGACCCATTGCATGCGTACAGAGCCAGCCTCCACTTTTTTTTACCATACTCATCGAATCACTCAGTATACATGCGTGGATGTAGTCTTGTGAACCTAATCATTTGAATGCCTTGGTCACTGCCATCACCTCCATTGTCATGCTACTCGTGGTCATGACATATGCACCACTGTCTTCTTTGACTATTCTGCCTGCCGAGCGTGCTGTAATTGCTCATGCACTTCTCTGGTGTCGTATTACAGATCCGTCTGTATAGATGACTGCATCTTTATCATCGGTATTATCGCAGATGAGACCGTTGACCTCCGCATCAATCACGACCGGTTTCTGTTCTCTACTTTTCCTGTTGAGTGTGACAATACACGAGAAAGTCCCCTTAAATGACGCAGTCACCGGTATCCACTCCTCGCCAACGCTGATATTGGTAAGCCCCCAGACCTGTTTGAGGACATCTTCTGCTCAGCCCACCCATGATTTGCCTATTTTTAGCCTGGCATCTTTCCTTGTATTGAGCACGTGGTGCAATGGATGCTCTTTATCTGTACTAATCTTCAGGTATGCTCGTGCTCTCCAGATATTGATTCTGTCATCCATGGTTGGAAAGCCAAGAAGATACTTCATTGCTACACAGGGCATGTACCTTGTACATCCCAAGATATTTTCTCCAGCCTATCAATTTGAGTCGTACTGACAGTAAGAATTGCCAGGGCATACTCGATTGGTGCGAGGACTAATCCCTGGAACAGAAGAGTAAGTAGCCTCTACTCGATGTTGGCAGCTGCCATGACCTTCATGGCGGCAAATCATTTGCAGGATTTTGTTATCACATGGTCGACGTGGTCCCGAAAACACAGGCTGCGATCAAACTTAACTCCGAGGTATGTCATCAACTTGTCCCTGGTCACCTCATCAGCTTCCATTCGTACTACCGGTGTGGTCGTATGAACGATATGATTGTTATAGGAGAACCATGAAACTTATGCTTTATTAGGATTAACCACGGCACCTAAAACCCCACACCAGGAAGAAATGCGATCGAGTTCGTCTTGCATTGTGGAAGCGATTCCCCGTCTGTCTCTTCCCTGTCGATATACCAGAATATCATCAGCAAAAATCATAGTTCTTCCCCTCCCATCCAGCTGTTGTTCCGTGATCGTTATTGTGTACACGTTAAATAGAACTGGTGACAATGGTGAGCCTTGTGGCAGCCCTGGACAAATGGATGTTGGCTCGGAAGACCAACTTCCACATCTGAGTATCACCTTCCTCTGAAACAGTGCCGCGGCGATCCATCTAATGAGGAAGGGGTTCACCGCCAATTTGAGGAGCATATGCATGAGCTATTCAAATGGTACCCTGTTGTATGCATCCTCCAGATCTATAGCAGCAGCACATGTTCCCTCTCGTCTGTGAAAGCCTTCGAAGACGTCATAGGCAAAGACTGCCGCATTGAGCCATGTCTCTTTGTTATATCTATAACCTCCGAGTGTGGGTGGGAATGTGCGTTTCTGTTCAAGGTTACAGGTGAGGACACGGGAAACTATTTTCTCCAGCTGGCTGCCCTCAGTGTTCTGTATTGTGATGATTCTGTAGGCACTGATCTGAGAATGGTCCTTGTTTGGCTTCGGTAGCGGTAGTAAGTAGTTGTGTAGCCACTCCTCCTTAATCTGGCCACTCCGAATACTGACATTAAACTCATTGGCCAGTTTTATCAAGTCGTCGTCAGCTAAATCGCCTATGTCATCGTACCGAACACCATCCGGACCAGGAGCAGTGTTGTGTGACCTTTTAAGTGTTGTCCGAATGGGATCGATTGTGATAGTGAGATATTCTTCCAGCCCTACATCCTCACACAAATTTGACAGCGATCCCGTATCCTCATTCTTACAGCCTCATTTCTTTGGTCCGTCTGCTCAATGTAGCGGGCAAGCAGGGCCTTCCCTTTACTCTCATCAGATTTGTGCCATATCCGACCTGTGCTCTGAAAGTCTGGTATGCCTCTGTGTCGTATTGTGCCATTTATGCTCTGATGAAGGCGCCAGAATGTGGCTAGCGATTTTTCCAGGCACACTTTTCTACAGAAGTGATCCCATTTGGCATCCCTAGCCTGCTTAGCATATAGTTTAAAGTGCATCATTTTTTGGTCGACCTCTACTTTCAGACGCTTCAAGAGCTCAGTTTGTGTTCTTCCATTCTTTTTGTCTTTCTGCCATGTCTTGACCGTTTGTCTCTTGCTCCGCCAAGCTTCCTCGACATCTACGTTCCACCAGGGTGGCTGCGTTCATCTCTCCTGCCTCCTACGAGGGGCGCTCTGTTTCCTATGTCTGATTTTGCTAATGACGTCCTGGTCTGTTTTCTCGTAGTTGAATGTGTGGAGCTTCCTTTTCTTGCTTCTATTTCTGCTTTTCTCAATTAGGAGGACACATGGATAGTGATCACTTCCGTGGAACCCCAGTGCACTCCACCTGCAAACCGGTGCTTAGGTGGAAGACACCAGTGCCAGGTCTATGACACTATCAGAGTCCCCTGTTCGAGTGGCCATTCTTGTTGCCCTTCCATCATTCAAGCACACTAAATCGGCCGATACCAGTGCGTACTCTAGGTTTTCTCCCTGCTTGTTGGTTATGACGTTACCCCACTGGTTGCCTCTAGCATTAAAGTCTCCGCAGAAAATGACGTTCTCTTCATCGAACTCGAAGAGATTCTGCCATTGTTGTGTGTCCACCTTCCCATTACAGGCATACACATTAACAATCACGAAATGAACTGGGGACTGCACCCTAACCGCATGTACCTGCAATTCTGCATTGTTCCACGCAGACATATCAACCTCAGCTGCTACCATATTGTTCCGCACAAGGATGGCCTGCCCAAAGTGTCGCCTATTGTAGAAACAATGAAATCCAGAAGTACTTACTGTCCTGTCAACAAGAAGAGTTTCTTGCAAAATCATTGTGTGGTATTGTATTTTTCAGCAGTGCTTTTCATTTCAAACTTGCACAATTTTACAAATCGAGCACATCAGGAATCTGGTAATTAATGGATGTGAGGGTTCGACGCTCCATTTACCAGCTGCATTGAATCGGAATGTCTGTTGTTTGATGTGTGATGGTCTGATGATCAGCGGTGTTACAAATGTTCGGATAATATCTACATCAATCTCGGACAGATGGTGCTCGTAAACCTGGGAGGGCCGACCATCTAAGGACAGAATCCCCCTACAGAAAAGACAATCTGCTGCCTTGCAGGAAGATTGGGGACAATCAAAGGCTAACAAAGAAAACCTGAATAAAATTATGGCAGAAATCGGATGCACTGAGCCATTGGCGCAGAACACAGTTCTAACAGGTATTCATTCAGAATGGATCTAACAGACTCTAATTATAATGTTCTGTCTGTGGAGTCCCCCCAGGCAGGTGGAATGCTGGGCCACATGCTACGAAGACCCCTTCCATCCCAAGCTATTGGTGGTCACCCTGACCCATTTTGGAGAGCTAGGAAATGGGACCAGAGAGAAACTACCGCTGACCAGAAAGGCTTCAAGAAACAGCTGAATATAATACACTGGAATGCGGAGGGCATATACCACAAAAAACAAGTTCTAACAATCAGACTAGCAGAGGAGGAGATAGACGTTGCCTGCATCCAGGAAACTCACCTTAATCCTCAGCATAGATTTATGATTAGAGGCTACCAAATATTTAGACAAGACAGGGAAGGTCACAAGGGTGGAATCCTTATACTTATTAAAAACACCATCCCAGCAAAACTGATAGAAGTAGACACACACGGAGAGGCAGAGATCATTGGTACAGACCTATGCATTAACTCCCTAGTATAAGGATATTTAATATTTACTGTCCAAATGACAACTTACTGAAGCTGGAGTCAATGGAAATAACACCATCAAAGTGTCTGGTAGTAGGAGACTTTAACAGCCACTCTGAAAGATGGGGATATAAGGAGTCCAATGCTCGAGGTGAAGAAGTGGAAGAATGGGAAATAGACAACTACCTATTTCTCATTAACTCCAGAGAGGGACCCCCCCCCCCCCTTTCCAACCTTCTACTCAAGAAGATGGAAAACAACTTCAACTCCCGACCTAGCATTTGCAACTGGAGAGATATCTATCAAAATAACCAGAAAAGTGCTGAACCAACTTGGAGATAGTGACCATAGACCAGTCAAACTTTCAATGGACCTTGCTCACAAACAGGAGATGCAAATAGAAACTTCAAGCCATACTGGAGCAAGGACATACAAAGACTAGAAGAGGAACTGGACTCTGCCAGAGAACTAGCTGAAACATCACACAGCACAGAGAGCAACATTGCCTACAAAGCAGCCTCGGCCAAATACAGACGTGAGGTCATGATATCAGCAAGACAGAGCTGGATAGACAAAACAGAGAGCCTTAATCTAGACAAAAAAAAAGTCACAAACTATTGAAACTTGCGAAAGCTCTGAGCGATGAAAACAGCTGCCGACCTTCAATAACATTAGCACACAACCAGAACATCCTCACAGGCAAAAGGGCAACAAATCTACTGATAGAAACTTACAAAAACATTAGTAGAATAAACATTCCTAAAGACAAACAGAAAACTGCAAGACAGGATAACCAAGATGTAAAACACATGCCTTTAGCACCAGAAGAACATCAGACGACCATCTTTACCCCAACAGAATTGGATGTTGCTCTCAAAGGATTGAAGCTCAAAAGTTCCCCTGGTAAAGATGGAATCAACAACGAAGTGCTCATAAAACTGAGACAGAAAGCCAAGGGCCGGCTTCTAAGGTTATTAAATGCTGGCTGGAAGAGAGGTCATATGCCGACAATCTGGAAAGAAGCTATTATGGTGCCCATCCTCAAGTGTGGAAAAGACCCACTAGACTCAAGTAGTTATAGACCAATTAGCTTACTGAGTTTCCTGAGTTAATTCATGGAAAGGCTGGTTAACAGAAGACATATGTGGCATTTGGAGACAAAACATCAAATCCATTCACAACAAAGTGGCTTCCGTCAGCACAGATCAACTGAAGACCTGATCACCTACATCGCACAGGAAATAGAGGATGCTCTACAAGAAAAGAAACACACACTGGTAGTGTGGGTCGTCATGGTGAAGGCTTTTGATAGGGTATAGAGGGAAGGTTTAAAGAACAAGCTTTTCAGACTTGGCATCCAAGGCCGTTTATTCAATTGGGTCTCTCAATACCTTCAGGATAGAACGGCCAGAGTACAAGTTCAAGGTCAACTAAGTAAGAAGGTCTCTATCGAACAAGGTGTCCCACAAGGCGGAGTCCTGTCCCCAACACTCTTTTTAATTTTCATAAATGACATCGTAATGGACATTCCACCAGAATGCACTCAGCAATATACGCAGATGATCTGGCGTTATAGGGGCTCGCGAGGAAAGTATCTCGGTGGCTGGATCCAGGATGCAAGATGCCCTGGAAGAACTTGGAAAAATGGACGAACACCTGGTTATTATCTTTATTGATCAAAAGAAAACTACATACACAATTTTCAGCATATCAAGAAACACACTCTCTGCAAACTTGAAGATAAAAGACCATACACTCCCTATTGACCAAAACCCAACATATCTTGGCGTCACCATGAATCGCAGAATGACTTGGAAAAATCAGACAGAGCAAGAAAAACAGCCAGAAAACTCTCTCTCTCTCTCTCTCTCTCTCTCTGCGATCAGGACTCAATCAGAGTAGGATTCCAGCTCCTCACATGAACTCAGCTGTCAGGTTAGGTGTGTTACAAACAGAACATCACAATTAGAGTCTGCCAGATCCACTCTGATTGAACACCCGTTAAAAACGTTGCACTGTGTTCTGCGCCAGTGGCCCAGTGCATCCGATTTCAGCCAGCATTTTATTCAGGTTTGCTTTCCCTAGCCTTTGATTGTCCCCAATCTTCCTGCAAGGCAGCAGGTGATCTTTTCTGTAGGGGGATTCTGCCCTTAGATGGTCGGCCCTCCCAGGTTTACGAGCACCATCTGCCCGAGTCACTAGAGGCGACTAACACAGACATGCACACACAAAGATATGAGATGTGACAAACACAGACATGCACATAGCGATACGAGGCATGACTAACACTGACATACATCAAGATATATGACACATGACTAACATAAACATGTGCATACAGATATGAGATATGCTGACTTGACTGACATAGACATGAACCCACAAAGAAATTACACATGTCTAACATGGACATGCACACAAAGAAAGATATGAGATATGACCAACATAGATAGGCACACACAATGTTATGGGATGTGACTAGCATAGCCATGCAAACACAAGGATATGAGATGTGACATACACAGACATGCACACACAAAGATATGAGATATGACTAACATAAAACGAACAAATATTATGAAGAAATTGGCAGGAACAGATTGGGGGGCAGACATCAATATTTTGAAAAGACTATACGTAGGAAGGGTCAGACTAGTTCTAGAGTACGGAGTCACAGCCTGGGCTATGGCTTCCAAATCACAGTTTAGCAAAATTAACAGAACACAAAATCAAGCTGCCTGTATCATCACTGGTGCATGAAATCTACACCTATCAAGACTCTAGAAACAGTAAATAAGGAATAATAGAACAAAGAAGTATGTGTTAGCACTCGGAAAAATTGACAGACAAACAACAATAGAAAAAAACGAAGAACAATATATGGTCCGAAGTGGGATCGAACCCGTACTCAGTGGCACTGCGCCTTGCCACGAGAAGCCGAACGCTTGTCACACTGCCACGCAGCCAACTAAAAAAATTGGCTATTGCAGCAGTGTCTTACACGATGACGTTCTCAATGACTATAGCATAGGGTAACGATCACAGACCGGAAATAAATTGTATATTTGTACTTTCCTATTAATGCAAGTATCTCCCAGGAGGGCTGAATACTTGTGTTGTAGACACACATTTATTGGACGAAACAGCACGAATAGTAGTTCCCAGTGGTTATATACTGGGTACAAATAATAATACCTAAATATTATTAAGTATTCAGCCCTACTGGGAGATACTTGCATTAATAGGAAAGTACAAATATACAATTTATTTCCGGTCTGTGATCGTTACCCTATGCTATAGTCATTGAGAACGTCATCGTGCAAGACACTGCTGCAATAGCCAATTTTTTTAGTTGGCTGCGTGGCAGTGTGCCAAGCGTTCGGCTTCTCGTGGCAAGGCGCGGTGCCACTGAGTACGGGTTCGATCCCACTTCGGACCATATATTGTTCTTCGTTTTTTTCTATTGTTGATTTTTTGTCAATTTTTCCGAGTGCTAACACATACTTCTTTGTTCTATTATTCCCTATTATCGCCTCGGAAGTTCCCCATATAATAATATTTATGTATTATTATTTGTACCCTCTAGAAACAGTAACATGTTTACAACCCTTAGATGACAGACGGGTCACTAAAGTATTGCAACAAGTGGAGAGGGATGACGTCATGGAACGCACCAAAATGGCAGCTTATTTACATTCGAGCTATGGACTAAGCAATGTTTACTTTGATACCACGATAAATGTTATTGCAGCGAGTTGGCAGATTTGTGAAAATGTATTCAGGGGTTTGAACATAAATGTTTGTTCACAGTTCGTTAACCTTCGCTGTAGATAAAGTCGTTAATTTGATGACTTAGTTTGTGACTTTGGTAGCTAAGGACATAACTGGTGCAAACGGATGGCATTGGCAAGGATCATTTTGAATCTATGAAGTGGGCTCATTTTGTGTTTAACTCAAAAGCATATGTGCTTTTTAACCAAAGACTTTTTTTTGTGGGACCCAATGAAGATATCCCCGATAGAAGATTAAATTGTTCTACTAGTCCCATAAATGATTCGCTTCCAGAGGTTTATGATGTAAACAAAGCAGTTTTGTCATTGCAAGTGAATAATGTCCACACCTATAATTGGTCAGGATTGTATAGCAGCAGCAGCTTTATAGCGAACACAGAAAACATCACAGGATTGTGCTGTTCTGAAACAGCTATGCCATGCTACCCTAGAATTGCCTTTAATGGGATTCTATCTATCTATTGACCTTTCGAGCCGTAACCGGCCCATAGGGCGTAGACCAAGATACACCTTCTCCTATATGAATTTTTGTTCTAGCAGTTTTCTTTTAAAGATATTTTATCAAATCTCGCCATCTGTCTCTGTTCTGTGCAAGCAGTTCTATCTCATTGAGGGAGCCGATTCCTGCTGCTCTTGCCTCTCTCATCAATGTTCTTCTCAGTGTCTCCCTGGGTCTTCCTCTTTTTCTTTTACCTGTTGTTTCCCATATGAGGGCTTGCTTTGCTATTCGATTATTATCTCTTCTCATCACATGTCCAACGTATGACCATCGTCTTTTCTTTATTACTGAAGATATTAGTGGTTGATTGGCGATTTCTCTAATTTCCTCGTTTGTTTTGAATTCGTTCCATTCTATACCAAGTATTTTCCTTAGACATTTATTTTCGAATGCGTTCAACTTTGTTTCTATATCTCTTGTTGTTTTCCAGCTTTCACACGCATATGTAAGGGTTGATAGTACATTTGATTTGAATAGCCTAAGTTTTGTGTTTGTGCTAATGAGTTTTGATTTCCACAACTTTTCAAGGCTTCTGAAAGACATTGCTGCTTTAGCCAGTCTGATTCTAATTTCTTTGCTCGTATCCCCTTCTCGATCAATGTGACTTCCAAGATAGATGAAGTGATCGATCTCTTCTACTGGTTTGTTTTCCATGTATATTTTGTCACTTGTTGGAATTAAACTTTTCATGACTTTAGTCTTTTCATGATTGACCTCAAGCCCAATTTTGCTGGCTATTGATGATAGTTCATTTGTGTTTTCCTGCATCGTTTTTATCTGATTGCTGATGAGAACTATGTCATCAGCAAAGTCCAGGTCCTCCAAATGGTCTCCTTGTATCCATTCGATGCCTTTATTACCAGTGCAGCATTTCTTCATTATGAAGTCCATAACAATTCCAAATAACAAGGGCGATAAAATACATCCTTGTTTAACCCCAGTTTCTATTGGGAAACATTCGCTCAGTCCTTCCTCTGTTCGAACTGCACATGTGTAACCATCATACATGTCTTTGATAATATTTATGATTTTTGATGGTAAGCCATATTGCTTCAGAATTTTCCACAAAGAATCTCTATGAATACTATCAAATGCTTTTTTGAAGTCGATGAAGTTAAGTACAAAAGGTTTTTGCTTTTCAATGTGTTCCTCCAATATAAGTCGTAGAGTGAAAATGTGGTCAAGACAGCTTCTCCCTTTTCTAAACCCAGCCTGTTCTTCACGCATTACTGTATCTATTGAATCCTTTATTCTATTTAGGATGATTTTACAGAATAATTTTGAGGCAACTGACAAAAGTGTCACGCCTCTCCAATTGTTACAATCTCTAAGATTGCCCTTTTTTGGGATCTTAACAATGATTCCTTTTTTCCATTTATGAGGCGTCTTCTCTGTTTTCCAAATGATGTTGAACATTTTTTGGAGATGTATTAAATTATGGCTATCAATTGCCTTGAGGATCTCAGCTGTTAACTTATCCTCTCCAGCAGCCTTGTTATTGGTCATTAGCTTTAAGGTGGTTTCTATTTCACTCAAGGTGAAGTCATCTAAATTTACATCTAATTCTGCTGCTGGTGTTTCAGCTTCAAAATCTATTAAACTTTAATGGGATTACTGTGACCACAAACCACTCTCCATGTGTGTGCCACATATTTACACCCCAGAAAGAAATTATGAATATAACAATATCATGTGCCGTTTGAGATATTAATGACCACAGACCAGGAGCCTCCAGTATGATTGATACAACTGTTGCACCAAGCACTTCATCAGCAAAGCCATATCTATGGAATGTTCATCTGACATTGTTCTTGAATGATGTCCAAGTTAATGAGACATCAGAATCGTGTGGCGGCAGCTACAAGAAGGGAGCGGAGAACATCATCATTTGTGTTTTTACTAACTACAGGTCATGTGGCTTCTGTTGGATTGGAAATGATAACTTACCACCCCTGTGTGTCTATATGTTTAGAATTGAGTCATCAATGATGGTCTAACATCATCAAGTGCTACGACGATCATCATTTTCGGGAGGACGTAAGCTCCCATGGTATATGGTGGATAGGCGGCAGGAACCATTGAAGGCTATGTCTGAAAAGTGTTCCTTGTTGCAGTTTCCTCATATTCCAAGTCCGGCTTGTTGCAGGAGCTACTGAGTTAAGTGCTCTGTGCACACCGTGAGCTGTGTGTCTCATCCGTTTTGATCCTGCTTCGATATCCCGCTTGTTTACGATGAATGATGATATCGTATGACGGGGAACAGTTGGCTGTGTTCACTTTCTGCGCAATTTCGCCTTATGTCTTTTGGCGTGTGCTGAGACTGCTACGATGGGGACTACAGTTACCTTTCTTTGTTTGGGAGATGAGTTAGTAATTCGGATGATTCCACTGGCACGGGCGGTTGAGCAATTATGGATTTTAATTCGTTTGCTGTGATACCGAGGCCTTCCATAACCAATAACAATAACAATAACAAGTGGAGAAATATAGACGGCTCCTTAGCCACCCCATGCACCAAAGAATAACTGGTCACGGAATAGTACGACTAAAGAGGAGCAACTTCACTGCATTCTCCATTGAACTGGCAACTAGAGACACAGTACTTTCCCAAACAATAGACCCAGTACTGTCCCAAACAATAGACACAGTACTGTCCCAAACAATAGACCCAGTACTGTCCCAAACAATAGACTCAGTACTGTCCAAAACAATAGACCAAGTACTGTCCCAAACAATAGACTCAGTACTGTCCCAAACAATAGACACAGTACTGTCCCAAACAATAGACTCAGTACTGTCCCAAACAATAGACTAAGTACTGTCCCAAACAATAGACTCAGTACTGTCACAAACAATAGACTCAGTACTTTACCAAACAATAGACTCAGTGCTGTCCCAAACAATAGACACAGTACTGTCCCAAACAATAGACTCAGTACTGTCCCAAACAATAGACTCAGTACTGTCCCAAACAATAGACTCAGTACTGTCCCAAACAATAGACTCAGTACTGTCCCAAACAATAGACTCAGTACTGTCCCAAACAATAGACTCAGTACTGTCCCAAACAATAGACTCAGTACTGTCCCAAACAATAGACCCAGTACTGTCCCAAACAATAGACCCAGTACTGTCCAAACAATAGACCCAGTACTGTCCCAAACAATAGACCCAGTACTGTCACAAACAATAGACACAGTACTGTCCCAAACAATAGACCCAGTACTTTCCCAAACAATAGACACAGTACTGTCCCAAACAATAGACCCAGTACTTTCCCAAACAATAGACTCAGTACTGTCCCAAACAATAGACCCAGTACTGTCCGAAACAATAGACCCAGTACTTTCCCAAACAATAGACACAGTACTGTCCCAAACAATAGACCCAGTACTTTCCCAAACAATAGACTCAGTGCTGTCCCAAACAATAGACCCAGTACTGTCCCAAACAATAGACCCAGTACTTTCCCAAACAATAGACACAGTACTGTCCCAAACAATAGACCCAGTACTTTCCCTAACAATAGACACAGTACTGTCCCAAACAATAGACCCAGTACTTTCCCAAACAATAGACACAGTACTGTCCCAAACAATAGACACAGTACTGTCCCAAACAATAGACTCAGTACTGTCCCAAACAATAGACCCAGTACTGTCCCAAACAATATACTCAGTACTGTCCCAAACAATAGACCCAGTACTGTCCCAAACAATAGACTCAGTACTTTCCCAAACAATAGGCACAGTACTGTCCCAAACAATAGCACAGTACTGTCCCAAACAATAGACCCAGTACTGTCCCAAACAATAGACTCAGTACTGTCCCAAACAATAGACCCAGTACTGTCCCAAACAATAGACTCAGTACTTTCCCAAACAATAGACCCAGTACTGTCCCAAACAATAGACCCAGTACTGTCCCAAACAATAGACTCAGTACTTTCCCAAACAAAAGATCCAGTACTGTCCCAAACAATAGACACAGTACTGTCCCAAACAATAGACACAGTACTGTCCCAAACAATACCGAAACCCTTGGGTCCATCTGATATGTCTCCTCATGGGAAACATAAAATACCAGAACTTAAGGTAAATATAACAGGAATCATGAAAAAAGGCACCCAATCAGACACAGAAAGAAAAAACGTAGCAGAAAAACACATACACGATACCTACCCACAGGACTCTTGGCTCAATATATACACAGATGGTTTCTGCTACAAATACCCCCAGAAATGGAGGGGGTGGTGTGTTCTTGATGCTGAATAACCAGGAAGAGATCACCAAGTCAATAGCTACTGGGAAATTCTCAAACAACTTTAAAGCAGAAACTGAGGCCCTCAGAGATGCTGCAAAACTGGCTATTCAACACAAAAATAACATGCACAATCAATTGGTGATACTGACTGATGCACTGTCAGTACTAAGAGCTCTAAAAAGCCACAGGAACAATGAACTAGATGACTTAAGAACAACCCTGGACCAACTATGCAATAACTTCCAGAGAGTAGTCATTCAGTGGATATCATCACACTGTAATATACACGGGAATGAACGCGCAGATAAATTAGCTAAAGAGGGAGGGTGTTACCACAAGAGAAACACCCGGTCAGTTATGATGAAGCCAAATCATCATCAAAGGTCAGTTCCATGAAAAATGGAAACGAGAACACCCAAAGCATAACGAGAGGGACGGATACCACCAACTATCAAGGAGGGATCAAGTCATCATACTTCGCCTACGCACTGGCCACAATAGAATGAGAAACCATAATTTCAAATAGAAATAAATAATAATAAATAATCATCATCATCAAGTACCGGGCCTAGAGGCGTAGGTGATCATGTCTCTCCACAACATTCGATCTCGGCAGCTATTTATCATTTCTGTTGTTGACCTTCTGCCAAACCATTCTCTTAAGCTGTCTGGTATTTTTTTCTCTTTGCTTCCCTCTATCTCTTCGTCCCTCAATGTTTCCAGTTGTTATAAAATATTCAAGTTGTTCTCTTCTCATTACATGGCCAAAAAGTGATGATTGTCTCTTCATAACATTGGAAATTAGCTCTCTTTTTGCTTTGACCTCTCTCAGAACCTCTTCATTACTCTTCTTAGCTGTCCATGGTATTCTCAACATTCTTCTGTAAAACCACATTTCTACAGACTTCAGTGATTTTCTTGTCTGTTGTCCTATTGTCCATGATTCACACCCATATGTTAAGACTGGCTCTACGTAACATTTAAGAACTATTTTTCTTGTTTCTATTGTCAAAAATGGATTGCATAGTATTTTCCTCATTTTTTTTGGAAAGTTGCTTTTGCCTGAGCCATTCTACATCTCACATCTTTTGTACATCTTCCATCTGAGGTTAACAAAGTTCCCAAATATTTAAATTCATTGACCTGTTTTAATATTGTTCCACTTGTCTTTATTTTGCACCATATTTTTGGTGATGTCTTTTTCTTTGTTGTTACCATTACTTCTGTCTTTTTGCTATTAAGGCTGAGTCCTTTATTTTTGCTTTCTTTCACTATATTATCTTTACTACACGTTAAAAGAACACAAATATGACCCATAGACACTACTTTGGTTGACAAGCTATGAGGAACCAGTAGAGACCTCAAAAGCACCATCTTATTCGTGCTGGCCTAAGAGTCTAAATTAAATAAATAGTTATAGTTAGCTGACCGCTGAAGACGTTCTTTGTTCTGTTCGTATTTCATTCAGTTCTTTTATTTCTAATTTCGTGATTTTTTTTCCCTATAAAAATACTATAATTTCTTCTTTTTTACTTTCTCTTGTATCCTTTCGGGTGTCGTGATGGATATAAGGTTCTAATTCTCAAACAGCTCATCTCTAATACTCTCATCAACATCATCATCATCATTATCATCATCATCACATAGCGCCGTCTCCAAATCAAAGGTTGACTAAAATGGAGCGCCATTCTGCTCTGTCTCTTGCTTTGATGGTGCAGGTTATCATATATTAACTTGTCCAACTTTTGATGTTACTCGTCCATGTTAGTCTCGGTCTGCCTCTTTTACCATGTAATTTCTCTTCCAATATTACTTTTAGCAGGCTGCTGTGTCTTTTAACATGCCCGAAAAATGTCTCATTTACTCATATTATTGCATTATTTTCACCATCAGATTAAGTCAATAACAAGATGTCAATTCTATGATGTTAGTGGAAATTGAAAAAGAGAAACAAATCAGTGCAATTTTGTGAATAAAATGAAACAGTTACGAAACTGCAACAAATGTGTGTATGTTGTGGTGTTTATCGCGGCGACTGGTGTATTTTATTACACGGCTCTACGGCTGTTGGAAGGGGAGGTAACTCTGGTCAACAAAAATGGCAGGCGGGAGACGGAAACAAATAAGAGAAGAGAAGAGGAGTTTGGAGATACATCTGACCATACTCCCAGAGATGACGATGATGCCATTGTTGATATCTGGGGTAATTCTGGTGGAAATCAATTGTCTTCTAACAAAGGGACCGGTAATGATACGAGAAATTCATCTTGGAGAGACATGAATTTATATAGGTATAATAAATAATAATAATATATTTAATTATTATATATAATAATATAATAATAATATATTATAATTATATGTTGTGTTAGTACTCAGTACTAACAACAGTACTGTGTACTATTAGTCATTGACTAATATCTTTGTATGTGCATGTCTATGTTAGGTATGTGTCATATCTTTGTGTGTGCATGTCTTTGTTAGGTATGTGTCATATCTTTGTGTGCATGTCTATGTTAGGTATGTGTCATATCTTTGTGTGCATGTCTATGTTAGGTATGTGTCATATCTTTGTGTGCATGTCTATGTTAGGTATGTGTCATATCTTTGTGTGCATGCCTATGTTAGGTATGTGTCATATCTTTGTATGTGCATGTCTATGTTAGGTATGTGTCATATCTTTGTGTGCATGTCTATGTTAGGTATGTGTCATATCTTTGTATGTGCATGTCTATGTTAGGTATGTGTCATATCTTTGTGTGCATGTCTATGTTAGGTATGTGTCATATCTTTGTATGTGCATGTCTATGTTAGGTATGTGTCATATCTTTGTGTGCATGTCTATGTTAGGTATGTGTCATATCTTTGTGTGTGCATGTCTATGTTAGGTATGTGTCATATCTTTGTGTGTGCATGTCTATGTTAGGTATGTGTCATATCTTTGTGTGCATGTCTATGTTAGGTATGTGTCATATCTTTGTGTGCATGTCTATGTTAGGTATGTGTCATATCTTTGTGTGCATGTCTATGTTAGGTATGTGTCATATCTTTGTGTGCATGCCTATGTTAGTTATGTGTCATATCTTTGTGTGTGCATGCCTATGTTAGGTATGTGTCATATCTTTGTGTGCATGCCTATGTTAGGTATGTGTCATATCTTTGTGTGCATGCCTATGTTACTATTGTTAGGTATGTGTCATATCTTTGTGTGCATGTCTATGTTAGGTATGTGTCATATCTTTGTGTGCATGCCTATGTTAGGTATGTGTCATATCTTTGTATGTGCATGCCTATGTTAGGTATGTGTCATATCTTTGTGTGCATGTCTATGTTAGGCATGTGTCATATCTTTGTGTGTGCATGCCTATGTTAGGTATGCGTCATATCTTTGTGTGTGCATGCCTATGTTAGGTATGTGTCATATCTTTGTGTGTGCATGCCTATGTTAGGTATGTGTCATATCTTTGTGTGTGCATGTCTATGTTAGGTATGTGTCATATCTTTGTGTGTGCATGTCTATGTTAGGCATGTGTCATATCTTTGTGTGTGCATGCCTATGTTAGTTATGTGTCATATCTTTGTGTGCATGTCTATGTTAGGTATGTGTCATATCTTTGTGTGCATGCCTATGTTACTATTGTTAGGTATGTGTCATATCTTTGTGTGCATGTCTATGTTAGGTATGTGTCATATCTTTGTATGTGCATGCCTATGTTAGGTATGTGTCATATCTTTGTGTGCATGTCTATGTTAGGTATGTGTCATATCTTTGTGTGCATGCCTATGTTAGGCATGTGTCATATCTTTGTGTGTGAATGCCTATGTTAGGTATGTGTCATATCTTTGTGTGCATGTCTATGTTAGGCATCTGTCATATCTTTGTGTGTGCATGTCTATGTCAGTCAAGTCAGCATATCTCATATCTGTATGCACATGTTTATGTTAGTCATGTGTCATATATCTTGATGTGTGTCAGTGTTAGTCATGCCTCGTTTCACTGTGTGCCTGTCTGTGTTGGTCACATCTCATATCTTTGTGTGTGCATGTCTGTGTTAGTCACCTCTAGTGACTCGGGCAGATGGTGCTCGTAAACCTGGGAGGGCCGATCATCTAAGGGCAGAATCCCCCTACAGAAAAGACAATCTGCTGCCTTGCAGGAAGATTGGGGACAATCAAAGGCTAAGGAAAGCAAACCTGAATAAAATGCTGGCTGAAATCGGATGCACTGGGCCACTGGCGCAGAACACAGTGCAACGTTTTAACGGGTGTTCAATCAGAGTTGATCTGGCAGACTCTAATTGTGATGTTCTGTCTGTGGGGGTGATCAACACACTTAACCTGACAGCTGACTTCATGTGAGAGTCTGGAATCCTACTCTGATTGAGTCCTGATTGCAGACAGAGAGAGAGATATAGGTATATTGACTGTTGTATGACGTCAGAGAGTTGAGAGAGTGAGAGTTGATAGTTGATCGTAGTGTATAGTGTATACGACGTATGTTGCTCATGCTGTTGTTTTGTTGTCAACTTACAATGTTGATGCATTTTTTTCATTTAATAGTGAAATTTAATTAGATAATGTAAGTCCTAGTTTAGCATTCTTCTGAATGAGTTATCTCCTGATAGACCGTACGTATTTTAATGTATTAAATGTATAATATATAATAATAATAATAATAATAAATTGCTTCTAGTTCCTGAGCATTTAATATTTAAATTAATTTTTTCAACGAGGGTTTAAGTTAGTCAAATGTATTCCTGAGCTGCTATACACAGCTACTAACACAGGGGTCTTATAAAAATATAAAAAAAACCTAATGTCATTAGACCTTATTAGAGAACAGCTGAATAAAGGGAAAGATGCTAAACTAGGACTTCACCTTAATTTACTCAAATTTTCCGTAAAAATTTACTTTATAATTTACTTTCAGTAATGTTTACTTATTAACAATTTATAATGCTAAACTTGTAAATTATTCATAGTGGTTCTCAAATACCAAAATTGATCTCTGTTTATCACTAGTGATTGACAGCACATATATGATATTTTAAATTTATCAACTGCTTCTAGTTCTTGACCATTTAATTAAATTTGTTGCAACAATTTACAACACATACAAGGTTTAGGAGGGTTAGGGCACAGCCAACTATAGATTTACTAGCTCCGTAGGCAGAAAATAGAACCAGAAATCCACCAACTAGCGACACTTTTCAAATATAGAAGATATAGACAGCTGACCTCACTCTATCCACAACCACCCCTGCTGCAAAAAGTGAAAACATCATGGTAGTTGATCATTTTCCAGGAATTCCCTCCCAGCCCGCAGCCTGAAGTAAATCTATAGTTGACTGTGGTTAGAGTAAACCTAACCCATAATTAGGGGTTTTCTAATAACCACCGAATAACCACTATTTAGAGAACCACAAAATAAAGTGCAATGTTACTCAAGGGAATGTTACTCTTTCGAACAGAAATAATTTATGTAACTAAACTCAAAAATTCTTCTTCTTCTACCTTTCAGCTTCCTGTGGAGCATAGGTCTTCAACAAACACTTTCCAAGTCGTTCTGTTTCTTGCAATTCTTTTAAGATCATTCCAAGTCTTCCCCATCATCTTTATCTCTGCTTCTATCTGTCTTCTCCAAGAATTCCTTGGTCTTCCTCTTTGTCTTTTCCCCTGGGGATTCCAAAAAAGGCCTGTTGTGTAATACTCTGTTGGCTTCCGCAGTGTGCGTCCTATCCAGCGCCATCGTCTTCGCTGTATCTCTTTATCCACTGTTATTTGACTGGTACATGTCCATAATTCTATGTTAGTAAATTTGTCCTGCCATTTCCAATAGGTAAGTAAATACAATTACAAGTAAGTAAATGCCAATTACCTTACCTTGTTATTATTGTTTTTACCTATTCTGTACCCATATCTTTTACTGTTGGGTTCATGCAAGAAAGATTGGACAGGCATAAAGAGAGATAGCTCTAACTGTTGATGATATCTTTTATGGCTGGGTTCATGCAAGAAAGATTGGACAGACATAAAGAGAGATAACTCTAACTGTTGATGATATCTTTTACTGTTGGGTTCATGCAAGAAAGATTGGACAGACATAAAGATAGATAGATAGCTCTAACTGTTGATGATATCTTTTATGGCTGGGTTCATGCAAGAAAGATTGGACAGACATAAAGAGAGATAGCTCTAACTGTTGATGATATCTTTTACTGTTGGGTTCATGCAAGAAAGATTGGACAGACATAAAGATAGATAGATAGCTCTAACTGTTGATGATATCTTTTATGGCTGGGTTCATGCAAGAAAGATTGGACAGACATAAAGAGAGATAGCTCTAACTGTTGATGATATCTTTTACTGTTAGGTTCATGCAAGAAAGATTGGACAGACATAAAGATAGATAGATAGCTCTAACTGTTGATGATATCTTTTATGGCCGGGTTCATGCAAGAAAGATTGGACAGACATAAAGATAGATAGATAGCTCTAACTGTTGATGATATCTTTTATGGCTGGGTTCATGCAAGAAAGATTGGACAGACATAAAGATAGATAACTCTAACTGTTGATGATATCTTTTACTGTTGGGTTCATGCAAGAAAGATTGGACAGGCATAAAGAGAGATAGATAGCTCTAACTGTTGATGATATCTTTTACTGTTGGGTTCATGCAAGAAAGATTGGACAGACATAAAGATAGATAGATAGCTCTAACTGTTGATGATATCTTTTATGGCTGGGTTCATGCAAGAAAGATTGGACAGACATAAAGATAGATAACTCTAACTGTTGATGATATCTTTTACTGTTGGGTTCATGCAAGAAAGATTGGACAGGCATAAAGAGAGATAGATAGCTCTAACTGTTGATGATATCTTTTACTGTTGGGTTCATGCAAGAAAGATTGGACAGGCATAAAGAGAGATAGCTCTAACTGTTGATGATATCTTTTACTGTTGGGTTCATGCAAGAAAGATTGGACAGACATATAGAGGGATAGCTCTAACTGTTGATGATATCTTTTACTGTTGGGTTCATGCACTGTTGGGTTCATGAAAAAGATTGGACAGACATATAGAGGGATAGCTCTAACTGTTGATGATATCTTTTACTGTTGGGTTCATGCAAGAAAGATTGGACAGACATAAAGAGAGATAGATAGCTCTAACTGTTGATGATATCTTTTACTGTTGGGTTCATGCAAGAAAGATTGGACAGACATAAAGAGAGATAGATAGCTCTAACTGTTGATGATATCTTTTACTGTTGGGTTCATGCAAGAAAGATTGGACAGGCATAAAGAGAGATAGATAGCTCTAACTGTTGATGATATCTTTTACTGTTGGGTTCATGCAAGAAAGATTGGACAGGCATAAAGAGAGATAGCTCTAACTGTTGATGCTATCTTTTACTGTTGGGTTCATGCAAGAAAGATTGGACAGACATAAAGAGAGATAGCTCTAACTGTTGATGATATCTTTTATGGCTGGGTTCATGCAAGAAAGATTGGACATACATAAAGAGAGATAGATAGCTCTAACTGTTGATGATATCTTTTACTGTTGGGTTCATGCAAGAAAGATTGGACAGGCATAAAGAGAGATAGCTCTAACTGTTGATGATATCTTTTACTGTTGGGTTCATGCAAGAAAGATTGGACAGACATAAAGAGAGATAGATAGCTCTAACTGTTGATGATATCTTTTACTGTTGGGTTCATGCAAGAAAGATTGGACAGACATAAAGAGAGATAGCTCTAACTGTTGATGATATCTTTTATGGCTGGGTTCATGCAAGAAAGATTGGACATACATAAAGAGAGATAGATAGCTCTAACTGTTGATGCCATAATATTTCATATATTCTGTTCATTATTTACTCATCAAGAACTATGCCTGCTGGTATAGGTGATCATGTCTCTCCACAACTTTCTATCTTAACAGATGTTCATCAATTCTCTTGCTGATTACTTACTAACCCATTCCCTTAAACTGTCTGATATTGTGTTTCTTTTTCTATTTATCTCCTCTTCCTTCAATATTTTCCAATTTGATATAACATATCCAAGAGAGATGTGATAGTGGAGTGGTTAATGAGCTGAACTGCTAAGGACAAGAGTCAGGTTCAAACCAGATAGATGGCTCCTAGATTGACCCAGCCTTATAAACAAGAACCTGATTTTTCTTAGAAAATAGGGTGGTCTGGTGGAATACCAGTCATAAAGCCCATAGAATGTGCCATTGGTCTTTTAAATATATGGGCACTAACACAATATTCCTCAAATGCTTTAGGGTGTGGAGAGAGGTCTTTACTTTATTTATAATATATTCCAGCGCCAGTTCCCATCTCATTATAATAGACTTTCAATCTCAGGAGATAAATCAGTGGCCGACAGAATAGCAGAGAGTTCCATTGTGCAAGGGTCATTACAAATTGAGAAAACTGACATTTCGGTGGCTTTTAGAGACAAAAAAGCAGAGAACAACATACATGACAGAGGAATGGTGGAATATGGCGACGTGAAAGGAATAAAAGTATCCTCAGTGGAAGAGAATGCAACACATTCAATCAATGCAGGACAAGAGTAATCAATAGATGAACACTTTGACTGTTGCTGGTATGGGCTGTGGAGCAGATATGGGAATTCCCCTACTATGGTGATGCCAGTTGGAACTAAAGAGTGAAGACTAAAGATAAATCGATGTGTCCCATCTCATTGCACAGTGAAAATTAACAATTGTTCCTTCCTAATGTTGTCATATACTTTGTTGTTGTTTTTTTTTTTTTACCTATTTTAGAGTTGTTCTTGAGCCGTGATAGCTCAGTGGTTAGTGAACTGGACTACAAAGGACAAGAGGTAGGGTTTGATCCCAACCGATGGCTTCCAGGTTCACCCAGCCTTAAGTGGGTACCTGATTTTTTTCTTGGAAAGTAAAGCAGCATGGGCATAATACCGACCACATTACCCAAAAAATCATGTGCCGAAGGTCTGTGAAATTTATGGTCACTAACACCATATTCCCTATACGCCACTTGGCGTGACGGAGGTACTTTACTTTACTCTTTAGAGTTCTTGCTGCTCTTTTTAGCTTACCTTGGTGCCCACAACATTCTCTTGTAACATCACAATTCCCCTGGTCTTCAAAGATCTTATCTTTTGTCTCATTTTCCAAGATTCACTTCCATGTGTCAGGACTGGCTCTATATAACTCTGAAGAATTCCTCTTCTTATCTTTATTACAATTTATTTGTTAAATATCTGTTTCATTCTTTGGAATGTAGCCATTACCTGAATTATTTTGCACTAATTTTGGCAGTCAATTATTTTATCTTTGTATTCATAAAATTGTTTCTCTTTAGAAAATTCGAAGGAGCTAGTGATCAGATGGTGTTGAAGATCCTTGACTTCAATCATCGCAAGTGCTGTCCCCTTAACTACTCATTCGTCGGCTGTGAGTATCCGGCTTGTGCCTTCACTGAAAATTCTGATGAAGCTGATCTCGTTATGATCAATGGAGCTCGTTTGAAAATGATGCCTTTACCTCCGAGACGACCAGGGCAGATGTACGTTGTAACAAGCTTTCACTTGCGTTTGTATTTGGTTTTTAAAAAAATAAGATTAATGCATTTGACAAAGAAATGAGAAGACGATTAGAGGCTACAGAGATGGGATTTCTCAGAAGAATGTTAAAAGTTCCCTGGACAGCTAAAGAGGCCAATAAGGACATTCTCAAAGAGGCCAACACAAAAAGGGAGCTCCTAAAAAACATCAGAAAGAAACAATGAACATTTTCCGGGAACATCATGAGAAGAGGAAAGTTGGAATGCTTGGTTACAACTGGCAAAAAACAGGGAAAGAGAGAACACGGATGACAAAGAGAAAAGATACAAGATA
Organism: Megaustenia siamemsis; assembly: GCA_032433765.1. Taxonomy (NCBI): domain Eukaryota; kingdom Metazoa; phylum Mollusca; class Gastropoda; order Stylommatophora; family Ariophantidae; genus Megaustenia; species Megaustenia siamemsis. The sequence goes on from JAVIAB010000101.1 coordinate 16,746,050, forward strand.
GCTTAGTGTCATGGCATGGAAAACAGTCAACAACAGAATTAATACGATGCACTGTGGATAGAAGATTGTGGAAGGACATGATCGCCTACGCCAACCAGTATTGCACATGATGATGATGATGAATACATTTGACATATAAGAAATATGGTGGTCACATTTTTTTTTTTTATTACAGGCACATTTTTGGTTAATGTAGTCTTTCTTTACCAGAAAAATCGATTACCTACGCTCAACTGGGTGAACCAAGAAGTCACCAGTTGTCTTTAGTAGTCCATATCACCAACTCCTGTTCTATAATGGCTTCCATTGAGTTTGTTAAATTTCATTTATCTGAGTGTCGGTTGTCAGTTCTTTTATTGAATATTCTTATGAGTCCTTTCTTGTGACCATGCCTGTTGTATGTTTTTTTGTGTGTGTCTGTTATAAGTTCTATTTGGTCTTATTATCTGTTATTGTTTGAGTGTATTATGAATACTTTTAAAATTAGTCTGTTATTGTCATGTTAATGTGCTTTATTTTGCTGTCGGCTCTTTCATTGATTTGCAGCAATATGTATGTTATCATTACTTTTTTTGAGGGTCTGTCTGTTATAGTTTCTTTAATGTGTGTCAGTCTCATAACAACTGTTTCTTTAATGTGTGTCTGTCCCTTGACAACTGTCTCTTTAATGTGTATCAGTCTCATGATAGCTGTTTCTTTAATATGTGTCAGTCTCTTAACAGCTGTTTCTTTAATGTGTTCAATTAAAACAAAGGCCGCAGTTTAAAATGCCTGCATCATTAGTATCCTCCTGTATAGCAGCGAATCTTGGGCAACTTATGCAAAGCAGGAGAAAAGGCTAAATGCATTCCTTATGTGATGTCTGCGCCATATTCTTGGTATCACCTGGAAGGATAAAGTGACAAACATGGAAGTCATGACTCGCACAGGCTTCCCAAACATCTACACGCTGCTCAAACAATGTAGGTTACGCTGGTTTGGCCACATACACCGTTTGAAAGATGGCCAAATACCAAAGGATATACTCTGTGGTGGAGGCGGGCTCTGTACGCATGCAATGGTTAGAGTCATTGTACAAGTCAAAAATACGTAAGGTCACATTTGTCTATGTGCCTGGACATGCGGGAATATGGGGAAATGAAAGAGGACAGGTTGGCTAGCTGCGCTGTCGTTGAGGATGGTCAACCAATGGATCGGGCGGACATTATCAATGCCCTCCGAGATGTGGGAAGAGCACAGGACTTTGACAACACAGATCCACGTCACTTCTTTGGATGATAGAGATAGGAGTTAAGACTGGCACAGCCAGAAATGAGAAACTTAGTGGCAGTGTGGGAAGACTTTTCAACCAACATAGAACTGGAGTCGTCAGTTGCTGGACGCTGCGGGACTTGCTGAGGAGGGGATCTGAGCACCTATGGACATGTTCGGGGTGCAATGATGATGACCCGCACATAACTCAATAATACTCTAAGGGCAACTAGCAGATGGCAAAAAAGACTAGTGGGCACCCAAAACTTCGATTTGTAGATGTGTGTAAATGTGACATGAGGACTCTGAACATAAACCCTGCAGCCTGGGAAGAAATAGCTGCAGACCGCAATCTTTGGAAACACACTTTAAAGCTTCAACTCAGACAAGAAGCAGACAGATTCATAAAAAAAGAGAATACACGGCGAAATAAAAGAAAAAATTACATTTCTAGGGGTGCTGCAAAATCCATAGTCAACTATGACTGATGATGAGTACCAACATTATTCTAAGGACGGATGACAAAGAGATCAATCAAACCCTTTGTAGTCTTTGGGTGAACACCAGAAAGAGATAAACCCCCATTTATGATGTTTGAGACATAATTTGTACGTTTTTAACCAATGACAGTAAACAATGTGATTGGTGGAAGGGTCTGTATGGGATAGATAAAGACAAGGAATGAACTTCTCACTGTAAGTGACAAACAAAAGTCAACAAAGTGTAGCTGACATTATAATAACCACTTGTTCAAGAATGAATGTGGGTTCAAATCATGGATGGGTCTATGTATGTAGGATCATCATCAAGTACCAGGCCTGCTGGCGTAGGTGATCATGTCTCCCCACAACTTTCGATCTCGACAGTTATTTATCATTTCTGTTGTTGACCTTCTGCCAAGCCATTCTCTTAAGCTGTCTGTTATTTTTTCTCTTTGCTTCCCTCTATCTCTTCATCCCTCAATTTTTCCAGTTGTTACAATATATTCTCATTACATGGCCAAAAAATGATGATTGTTTCTTCCTAATGTTGGAAATTAGCTCTCTTTTTGCTTTGGCCTCTTTCAGAATGTTTTCATTACTCTTCTTAGCTGTCCATGGTATTCTCAACATTCTTCTGTAAAACCACATTTCTACAGACTCCAGTGATTTTCTTGTCTGTTGTCCTATTGTCCATGATTCACATCCATATGTTAATACTGACTCTACATAACATTTAAGAACTCTTTTTCTTGTTTCTATTGTCAAAAATGGATTGCATAGTATCTTCCTCCTTTTTCAGAAAGCTGCTTTTGCCTGGGCAATTCTGCATCTCACCTCTTTTGTACATCTTCCATCTGAGGTTAACAAAGTTCCCAAATATTTAAATTCATTTACCTGCTTTAATATTGTTCCACTTGTCTTTATTTTGAACTGAAGTGATGTCTTTTTCTTTGTTGTTACCATTACTTCTGTCTTTTTGCTATTAAGGCTGAGTCCTTTATTTTTACTTTATTGTGGTGATTCATGATTGCACAAAGAAGTTACGACAGTGGTTTTCTGTTGCCTTCTGTCAGTTTGTCTACGGTTGGCTCCGCTGGCCTTTGACTAAAATGTCTCACCCACAAGGCAGTGGGGTTGTTTTACTTTGGGGTACCCTAGCCTTTTACTCTCACGAGCTCACCTGCAAGGCAGCAGGGCAGCCACAAGTTGTAATGTTTACTGCATACAGTAGCAGGTAAAATTACCCGACCTGGCAATAGGCGTAGGATGGTTAAAGATAAAGATGAAACTTATTACTATAAGTGAGAGACAAAAGTCAGCTGTCAACAAAGAAGAGCTAACATCATAATAACCACTTGTTCAAGAATGAATGCTGATTAGAATCATGGTTGGGTCAAAAGTTTTTTTCAATCGGGGGTGAAATAAAAATTCAGACCAGAACACCTCGTAGTGACTGCACTGGACAAAATGGCCTTTATTGTCTAATCCTATAAGTCCCGCAAGGCAGACCTCACAAACAAGATAATGCCTTAGAAATATTTCAAGAATGAAAAATGAAGAAATTATGACCTTTAATTGCATTTTTTTTTTCTGTAAAAAAAAAATAATTTAATTTGAGGAGAAAATGAGTTGTATTTGATTGTTAACTGCCATTTGCTGCTGATTTCCACTTCCAGATGGCTGATGTACACGAAGGAACCACCCACTTTCAACCGGTTCAGGTATCTGGCCAGAGATGATTTAAGATATCAAATCAATTGGACAAGATGTGTCTATCAAGACTCGACATTTAGAGGCCATTATGGGTCAATAGAAAGTCGGCCACCACCTGATAACGACTATGGTGGGCATTTGTATCAATTTTTTAACTTAGAAATAAACTATATTTTACTTAAGTATGGTGGGCATTTCTATCAATTTTTTAACTTAGAAATAAACTATATTTTACTGAAGATTTTTTAACTTAAAAATAAACTATATTTTACTGAAGTATGGTGGGCATTTCTATCAATTTTTTAACTTAGAAATAAACTATATTTTACTTAAGTATGGTGGGCATTTCTATCAATTTTTTAACTTAGAAATAAACTATATTTTACTTAAGTATGGTGGGCATTTCTATCAATTTTTTAACTTAGAAATAAACTATATTTTACTTAAGTCCACCACAGGCTACTATGATATATAAAAAAAAAATTAATCTGTGGTTTCTTTGTGATGATTCTTGGTATTGTGTGCCAAGCCGATTTTGGCTGAGTACATTTTGCCACATAGTGCGTCACTCTCCGTTTGATTAGTGTGAACAATTAATCTGTGGTTTCTTTGTGATAATACCCTCCCTTAGTCTCTTGGGTAGTGAGATCTGATGTCCAGCCCTCTTGAATAGTGACTATAAACATGAGGTCCAATGTGCATTTACTCATGGTAACTCTTTCGGTACGTTTCGCAGCATAATGCATCACTCTCAGTTTGATTAGTGTGAACCGTCATCAAACTATATTCTTTTTACATGTCTTGTATTATCTTGGTATTGGTGAAATCTAATACCTTGTTCAATTGTCTAAAGATTCATATATACTATGTTATATGTTAGATAAATATAAATATGTAGATTATGAAGATATATGTAGATGTTGACAAAAAATTGAAGGTTAAGAATTTAAGCAATTAAGAATCAAAATTTAAAAAAAATTTTTTAAATATAAAAATTGGTACTCACATACCAGAAATGAGTGTACATTTTAATCTGACAGTGCTGGAAATGTGTTTCCAAGTAAATATATCCACTTGTGAACAAATTAGGAAAGTTTCACTATCCTATGAAAACTAGTTTGCACTATACACACAATTCTTCATGGTATGTCATTTTTATGTGAGATTTTTTATGTACTTAAGAATGGATGGGTGGTAGTAAACTAAATATATTACACGGGTAAATAGATTAAATTTAAAGTTTATGTACAATATATGCCACAGCATTTTAATTAATTTATTGACAAGTCTGAATCAAATGTGGCCTTTGTGTGCCACAGTTTGAAACAGTGTTTTGGATGCAGATGCAGCCTATCATCACATCCTTCACACAAAAAATTAGTCCATCTTGGGGCACTAGGTTTGCTACAAACCTTACATTTGCGTTCCTTGTCGCTGTAGGAAATCATGTTTTGTCCCCGCTAACCGCTGTATGGGGTTAGATATCTTTGGTCTGCCTGTTGAGACTCTGATGGCCCTCTCAGGTTCAGGCATGATATCAGTAGCCAGCCGAAGCAGGAAATCAATTAGAGATAACTTGAACTGCTTGAGATTCATTTTCTTGGCACTCACCAATTTATATAAAATAAAAGCATTGGTGCAAACTATCTCCATCACCCAATGAAATATCTTCTTCCACCACTTCTTGCTCCGTCACTTATGAACACCGTAGTAGCCAATCATTTGGTCGGCGCGGTCACAACCATTCATGTTTTGGTTGTAATCATGAATTACAACTGGCTTTGGCTTTGGTGTGGTGGTTAGTGCATTGTTGGCTTTTGTAGAGACAATGAGCACTGGCTTTTTTGCTTGTCTTTCCATCCCAAGCACATAACAATGGAGTCATCTGTTTTCCAGCACTTTCTTTCCATGTGTGCAAGCTTCAGATTTTTTACTTCTTGCGGAAAACCAATGCGGTTGGCTTGCAGTGTCCCAGTGTATGGTGTATCTAATTTAAAGGCTTCAATTTTCTGTTCTGTTTTCTTGTCTTATGTCCATATTTCTGCACAATACAGGAATGTTGAGAAGATATAACATTGTGCTATTCTTAGTTTTAGCCCTGGTATTATTTGTCTCGATGTTAGTTTATTATTCATACAATACAATACTACATAATACAATATAATGTCAATGAAATAAAGTAATATACATTTTTATAACTCACAGTTGTGTGTCATTCATACTTTAGCTGGTTTGCTCAACTGTGTCTTTCCAAGAAGATAACGTTTGCTTGTTTCTTATATTTTACAGCCAAAGTGATTAGAAGAAACTTTATTATTACAAAATGTAAAACTTTTATCGTTACAAATTGAAACTTGTTTACCCCAAATCTTTCAGATTAACCAGTCTTTGATCTTTTTGCTACAAGCATTAATTATCTATCTCTCTATTGTCCTTTTGAGCTGAAAATGGTACATAGGGCAGAACCACAATCTCAAAAACAGAAACCTTGCATGCCAAAATGGCACATATTGCTGAGATCACTGCTTCTAAAATCTATGGCTCTGTTTCCATAACAATACTTTTTACAATGACAGCTTGTCAAGCCATCGATCAACCTCCTTAGTCGCCTCTTACGACATGCCTGGAAGGTCACAGTGTCACTATTCTTTACTTCCCTCATAATGAGGCCTTGGTAACACAAGGGGAAACAAGCATTAACTACTAAAATATTATTTGTAGATATATATTTACTTTAGCTAAACAAAATTGACATGTTGTCTTTAGTGTCACAAATTAAAATCATCTCCATAAAATGTTATTTTTTAAGAATTAGTGAAATGTACTATGCTCATGACATCATCTTCCATAAACGATGCTAAATTTGAAAGTTTAGATCTATAATGCTACTTTGAGATGGAAACAAGCAGCTGTAAATTGCTTCATCAGTCACTTAATCTCAGTTTTCAGTATTCAACTATTTGTTCTCTTATTCTTTTCCAAGTGTTATATTTTGTTATCTTTGGACCATTTAATTCTGCAGTTGTTGTTCATTGTTGGTCTCAACATCGTTTGTCTTCTAAAGTACTTGATATAGCTTTAGTATAGCTTGGAACGAATTCAAAACAAACGAGGAAATTAGAGAAATCGCTAATCAATCACTAATATCATCAGTAATCAAGAAAAGACGATGGTCATATGTTGGACATGTGATGGGGAGAGATAGTAACCGAATAGCAAAGCAAGCCCTCATGTGGGAAACAACAGCTAGGAGAAAAAGAGGCCAACCCAGAGATACACTGAAAAGAACATTGATCAGAGAGGCAAAGGCAGCAGGAATCGGCTCCCTCACTGAGATCGAGATGCTTGCACAGAACAGAGGAAAATGGCAAGATTTGATGAAAGTTCTTTGCAAGGATTGAGACTGCTAGAAAGAAAGTTTTGAAAAGAGAAAGAGTATCTGGGTCTATACCCTGTGGGCCGGCCATGGCTCAAAAGGTCAATAGATAGATAGATTCATTGTTGTCTTGTTCTACAAGTCTGTGTCTGTTATTTTCTCTGTCCAACCTTTCCCCTCCAACTATATTTCTTCTTGATTTGTTCTCTTCCAAAAGTCTGTATCTGTTATTGCCTTTTCTTCTTTTCTTCTATCCTTCCTCCATTGCCGTTGGTGTCGAGGGGAGATACAATCTGCGATTCTTTGCTCTTCTGTTGGCCTCTTCTGGTGTTATTCCTCCTAGTGACTCTAGTATTCCCTTTATCCATCTCTTTCTCGGTCTTCCTCTTAATCTGGCGTTTTCATAGCGTTTGTTTATGGCTCTTTGAGTTATTGTTAGTTCTTTTTGTCTTGTTATGTGGCCGAACCAATGTATCTGTTATTAAGGGTTAAGGCAAGGAAATGCAAATGAATGCATAAAAATGCGAAGCTGCAGTAAAGCTGAATGTGAGGGAAAATTGAAAAAAAAAAATGGTATGGTAAAAGCTTTACGTGATTATTAGATGACACAGATTTGAACGACGTTTCGGCTTAATAGGCCTTCAGCAGGAACAAAAAAACAACATGCACACACAGATATGTAAGTAAATAAAACTAATCCTACATAGCTAACTAGTAATGAAACATCCAAAACAAAATAATCAAAATTGGTTAAAGAAAAGAAAGATGACTTCCCTGTGCCGTGGACCGTGGTCAGAATGGGAAAGGAATGGTCACACGGGTGTAGCTGTAATTATACCCTCTGGTCAGGTGAAGGGTTCTGAAAATACATGAGCGGGGGGAACGCTGTCTAGGTTGCCTCGACTGCAAAGACACTGACATTGTCTAAAAGTATCTAAGGGCCCGTAAATACATGTATACACACACACAGATGCGTGTATACATATATAAACGTACAAACAGACATGCACATACTTATACATATCAACATACACATATAAACATATATATGCATACATACATGCACACACATCTATCTATTGTCCTTTGGAGCCGAAGACGGCACATAGGGCAGAGCCACAATCTTAAAAACAGAAACCTTGCGTGCCAAAGTGGCACATATTGCAGAGATCACTGCTCTAAAATATATGGCGCTATTTCCATAACAATACTTTTTACAATGACAGCTTGTCAAGCCATCGATCAACCTTCTTAGTCGCCTCTTACGACATGCCTGAAAGGTCACAGTGTCACTATGTATGTGGCACACACATACATGTATATATATATATATATATACCAATACCCATACATATGAACACATACATGAATGTGCACACCCATATTGGGACAATCATATATGTGTAGAAACGTGCGCATAACGCACACATAACCAGAAGAGTTCACACCGGGTCAGTGTGCAAACACAAATGAGAAAGAATAGAACAGTAGAATAACAGGTACTCCAAAGGCGGAAAGAGTGAGATGTCTGAGAGTGGGGTACAATAAAAACATATGAGGGGTAAGTAGCACAGAAAAAAGATGTATAGGAGAACACCGAAGTGTCTCAATGGGAACTAGTGGAGGTGAGCTATGAATAGCATGGCATAGTAGATGGACTAAAGAGCCCAAACATAGGCAGTAGAGAAGGCTATGCAAAAGGGAAGGAATAATCGAAAGGAATCTGTTATTGCCTCTAATTATCTTTAATCTTCAGCTTTATTTATTGTTATCTTGTTTTCTTCAACAAGTCTGCATTTGTTTTTAACCGCAATCCATCTCTATAATCCTCAGACAAGATCTTTGCACCAGGTAGCATGGTTTGTCTCTAACCACATGGTTTATCTTTAACCACAATCCATCTCTATAATCCTCAGACAAGATCTTTGCACTCAAGAAGCACCAGGTGGCATGGTTTGTCTCCAACTGCAACAGCCAGTCCAGAAGAGTTGAGTATGTGGCACGCATGCGCTCAGAAATCGATGTCCACATTTTTGGTGAATGCGGAAACAGATCCTGCGGACGTCATGGACTCAGGTTGGGCTTGTTAGGTTCCAAGGATTCATGTCTTGATCAAGTATCCACGGATTATAAGTAAGTGCTTTAATGTTAGTATGTGCTTCTAAATTCTCTTTTTATCTAACTTACATCCATACATTTTCTTCAGCCAGAACGGCCCAGAAAGCATTCAAGTAAACTTTAGAGAGTTTGAACATCATTGAATGTTGCAACTCATTTACTATCTTTCCATTTACGATTTTTATTTGGTCATCATCATCATGTGCCATACCGGTTGGCATAGCGATCATGTCCTTCCACAATCTTCTATCCACCATGCTTCGTATCAGTTCTGTTGTTGACTGTTTTCCATGCCATGACATCAAGATATCTAGTATTTTCTCTCTTTGTCATCCACGATCTCTCTTTACCTGTATTTTGCCAGTTGTAATCAAGTCTTCCAACTTTCCTCTTCTCATGATGTGCCTAAAAATGTTGATTGTTTCTTTCTGATATATTTTAGGGGCTCCCTTTTTGTGTTGGCCTCTTTGATGAGAATTTCCTCATTGGTCTTTTTAGCTGTCCAGGGAACTTTCAACATTCTACTGAGAAATCCCATCTCTGTGGCCTCTAATCGTCTTTTCATTTGTTTGTTTACTGCCCATGATTCACTTCCATAGGTTATAATTGGTTCTATACAGCACCTATGAACTCTCTTTCTCACTTCTATTGACATAGATTTGTTGCATAAGACGTTTTTCATTTTGTGAAATGCTCTTTTGGCCTGAGTTATTTGGATTTTTATTTCTGTGTTGCATCTTCCATCTGATATTATTGTGCCCTTGTATTTGAAGCGTCACACTTGTTTCAGATTTGTCCTGTTTATTTTTATGTTACATGATTATGGTGATTACATATTCGATACGATCATTACTTCTGTTTTCTTACTATTCAGACCGGACCTTTCTTGTTGCAATACTTCCTTACCCTGTGGCAATTGCGACGCGACTACCTTTACCTTTACTTTGATACATTGACCAGAAATAATTTGCATAAAATTATCTACAGGTTGTCCACAGAGTGTATGTCAGGCCAAACGGAATCTGCCAGAAATGGAGGGGAGAATTTTGGCAGGAACAACTGAAAATGGGAGAAAAATGTGAAACAAAACAGAGAAAATAGGGAGAAGATGACCAAAAATAGGGAGAAGATGACCAAAAATAGGGAGAAGATGACCAAAAATAGGACTAAAATCTATGAAGATTGGAAAGGAAACAGCAATATTCAACATTAAGTAGAAATAACATGTGGGGAAAAAAATGAAAAGAAAACTAAATGTGGTATTCTTAAACATTATATAGAGCCAGTCTTAACATATGGATGTGAATCATGGATAATAGGGCAACAGACAAGATAATCACTGGAGTCTGTAGAAATGTGGTTTTACAGAAGAATGTTGAGAATATCATGGACAGCTAAGAAGAGTAATGAAGATGTTCTGAGAGAGGTCAAAGCAAAAAATCCTAATTTCCAATATTAGGAAGAAACAATCATCATTTTTTGGCCGTGTAATGAAAAGAGAACAACTGGAATATATTGTAACAACTGGAAAAATTTAGGGACGAAGAGATAGAGGGAAGCAAAGAGAAAAAATAACAGACAGCTTAAGAGAATGGCTTGGCAGAAGGTCAACAACAGAAATGATAAATAACTGTTGTGATCGAAAGTTATGGAGAGACATGATCACCTATGCCAGCAGGCCTGGTACTTGATGATGATTATGATGTGTTAATAGCAACAGATAGGTTTGGTAGCCGAAATAACAATTGTGGTTATAGCAAAATATCTTCTTCCTCTTCTTTTCTCTTTCACTGATTCCTAAAAGGTGTCGTGGTTTATATCATTTGTCGTTCTTGTGCTGCTTGAATTGTCTGAATTAGTGATTTTCCTTTGTTGTTACATGTCTGTGTCACTGCATCTATCCATCTTCTTCTGGGTCTTCCTCTTGGTCTTTTTCCATGCATTCTCGAGAAGAACGCCCTTGATGGTGATTGGTAAGGATTCATTCTGACCAGGTGGCCAAACCATTTAAGTTGTTGTTGTTCTATATATTCTTGGCAGGGTTTTGTTCCTACTATTTTTCTTATGGTTTCATTTAGTATTCTATCTCTTCTTGTGTTGTTTGTTACTTTTCTCAAGCAACGCATCTCACATGTATTGATCTTTCTTAAATGTGATTTAGAAAGGGTTCATGTTTGACTTTCATAGCACAAAGTTGGTATGAAGATGCTATTTATCATTTGTTGTTTAGCTGCCATAGAAATGTTTGGATGTATTAGCAATGGTGAAAGCTTGTATGTGACAGCATTTGCTTTTTGTATTCTCATGTCAATTTCTCTGTCTAGATTTCCATCTTCTGTGAACATTGTGCCTAAATACTTGAATTCCTCTACTTGTTTTATTTCTTTATCTTTGATCTTGATGTTTAATGGGTGTCTTAATTTGCTTATTCTTATAGCCTCTGTTTATGCTGTGTTAATTTTCATACTGTAGTTTGTGCAGCTTTTATCTAGAGATGTTAAATGCTCTTGTAGCAGGTTTTCATCCTCATATATTAGGTATTGGTCATCTGCGAAGAGTAGCTCATTGATGTTGGAGTTTTCTACCTCTATATTATTATTTGATTTGTCCTTATAGCAAAATATGATGAGAAAATTGCCAGTACATAACTGGAATTAACAACAGTGAGGAAGTTTTGAAGAAAACAATAGAAAATATAAAAAAAATACAAATGGTAAAAAAACATATACATGAAAATGTTGTTGTTGTTGCGTTCACCAGCTTCCAACTCTTGATGAAGTCCCTAGAGACTAGGAACTGAATTTTGCGTGTTAATCCCTTTTTCCCTGGCAGCCGTGTGCACAGGGGTCCCTCGCCGCACAGGCAGATAACACCGACTTCGGAGGTACTCCTGTTTTTTCCGTCAATGAGTAACTGATGTTTCAAGCCGGGCCTCGCTGCTGAGACCAGCGGTGGTTGTCGCAGAGAGAAATCATAAATAAAAATCCCAGCCGGTGTAGCCAAGATTTGAACCCACAACCTCTCTGTCCCGAGGCCGGCATCTTGCCTCAAGACCAACCAGTCCCCCATGGACTTGGAATATGAGGAAACAGCAACAAGGAACACTTTTCATGCATAGTCTGCAATGGTTCCTGCTGCCTATCCACCATATACCAGAAGTTCACGTCCTCCCGAAAGTGATGATCATCATATTTCTTTAGATCATTATCTTGACTTTAATGCATAGGAGTGCGATGGAGAACCAAAATTAATCAGACATCGAATGCACTTTCTGCAGCGATCGAGAGAACATGGACTAGATCCGCCATCTTAGAAACGGAACACATGAAAATTAATAGTGAAGAACTGATGATAAAATAAATAAAAATAAAAAAAAAATAGTATGAAAAATGGCAAGAACAGAAATATGAGAATAAATTAATAGGTTAATAGCAGTGATACTAAAAGAAGATAAGACAAGAAAACAGAACAGAGAATTGAAGCCTTTGAAATGTGAATATATAGAAGAATAGGTAGAATTGGATGGAAGGAAAAGAAAACAAACGATGAAGTCTTAAAACAACTAAAAATGAAAAGGGAACTACTAAGCACAATTAAAACAAGACAAATGCGATTTTTGGGCTATGTTAAAAGACACAGCAGCCTACTAAAAGTAATCCTGGAGCGGAAAATACAAGGTAAAAGAGGCAGAGGCAGACCAAGACTAACATGGACGAGTAACATCAAAAGATGGACAAATCAGATTATGACAATCTGCACCATCAAAGCAAGAGACAGAGCAGAATGGCACCCCGGAATGGAATACACCCCGGGCCAGACCTGTAACATTCTATTAAGGATGGACAAGGATGCAGCATGTAGAAGAACTTTCTAATTACTCACCAAAAGTGTGCTAGGGAATAACTACTTTTTTGGAGTTTGTGATCAATTATTCTTTTTTCCTTCCTCATTTGCAATTCGGCGTGGAGGGGAGATATAATTTGTGGTATTTTCCTTTACTTTTGTCCTCTGCTGCTGTTATGTTTCCTAGTGCTTCTTATATTCCATCAATCAATCTTTTTCACGGTCAGCCCTTGGGTCTGGTGTTCTCGCAACGTTTATTGAAGGCTCATTGTGTTGTGTTTTGATCTTTCTGCATAGTCACATGACCAAACCATTTTATCTGTTGTTTCTTTGTATATTCTATGGCCGAGATTATTCTTAGCTTTTTTTCTCAGTTCTTCATTTCTGATCTTATCTCTCAGACTGTTTCCTGTCATTCGTCTAACACATTTCATCTCAGTAGAGGGTATTTTCATATTGTTCTTGCATCTAGCGTCCAGGACTGGCATTGGTAGCACAACGTTGGGATGAAGATTGTATTGTAGAGTGCCCGTTTTGCCTCTAGAGTTATTTCCTTGTTGGACAATAGTGATGACAGCTGTTCATTGATTTGACAGGCTTTGTTTCATCTTAAGTCTATTTCTGCTGTTTGTGAATTGTCGTTTTTCACTAGACTTCCTAGGTAGTTAAATTCCTCTACTTGTTTCTGTGATCAATGAAAACAAAAATTATCCATGGAAATGTCTGTCTACATGTTTTTGGAATGCCCATCTTTGAGCTGTATGCTAAATCACCTCTCCTCCCACATTCTGCAGGTTCTACCTGGCCTTTGAGAACTCCCTGTGCTCCGACTACGTCACAGAAAAATTCTACAAACTGTTTGAAGATGTTAATGTCATTCCTGTGGTCAGAGGAGGCGCCAACTACTCAGAACTGGCCCCCGCTGGAACTTATATCAATGCCAAGGACTTTAGTTCTCCAGAAGATCTGGGGAGGTACTTGAACAAGTTGTCCAGGAACAAGAAGGAGTACCTTCGTATGCTTGAGTTGAAGGACAGGTGAGTGATACAAAATATTATGTGGACCTTTTGTTCTTTTGAAGGTATTTTTCATCACCTTGTTATACCTTCTTCCATTGAAAGCAAATTTCTTCATTTTGTGATTAAATGTTGCTCTGAAGGTAAATTCTATCACTTTGTTGTACCCTGTTATTTTGAATTTAAATTCCTTCACTTTTTTGCATTTTGTGATTTGAGTGTGAATTCTTTTACTCTGTTGTAGTTATAGTTAGTTGAAGGCCCCAGTATCACTGCAAAAAAATTAGAATCCATAATTGCTCAATCACCTGTGCGAGTGGGATCATCAGAATTAACATCTCATCTCATTGAAGGATCCAAACATAGGAAAAGCAGCTACAGTCCCCATCATAGCAGTCAAAAGACATAAGTCGTAACCTCACCGAAAATTAACACAGCCAAACTGTCTTTTGTCATACGATATCATCATTCATCGTAAACAATTGGAATATCGAAACATGTTCTGTATGAAATACACAGCTTACAGTGTGCCCAGAGTACTAAACTCAGTAGCTTTAATTAACCCTAGATTACAATATCATAGAGAAAGGACAGTATAAAAAATGAAACCATAAGAAAAATGGTAGGAACAAAACCCTGCCAAGAATATATAGAACAACAACTTAAATGGTTTGGCCACCTGGTCAGAATGAATCCTCACCAATAACCATCAAGGGCGTTCTTCTCAAGAATGCTTGGAAAAAGACCAATAGGAAGACCTAGAAGAAGATGGATAGATGCAGTGATAGAGACATGTAACAACAAAGGAAAATCACTAATTCAGACAGTTCGAGCAGCTCAAGAATGACAAATGATTTCACCACGACACCTTTTAGGTATCAGTGAAAGAGAAAAGAAGAAAGAAGATCAAAAGTCTGAAGCAGTATCAAAGTCGGGACCAGAGGCAAAGGTCTTATCTCTAGACCACTCAGTTCCACCTTCAAGTTAGCAAATTTTGTGGCATTTGAATCTAAATTCCTGAGTGAATAATTATTTATTTCTTATTTGTTTAGTCGTGATAATAAGTAAAGGCTGCCTTATATTCTCTGTTGACCAGATACACAAATACCTTCCCTAAGCCACGATACCCATGTGAGCTGTGCAAGACCCTCCACACTCGCCGCCACATCTCATCCACATATGACAACATGCTGACGTGGATGAAGGATCATTGCTGGGAGCCAAACGACCTTTGACAATAGCTGATCAATATATATAATGACAGTAGTCTGTGTTTGTAAATCACATATTGTGATCAATTCGAGAATAAATATTATTATTATTAGTAATAGTTTCAAATATTCCAGTTTAATTCATGTATTTGTGAATTTACTTGAATTTGTAAAACTTAAAGATTTTTTTTTCTTTTTTTAATGTGGCAGTCTTTTCAAGGAAGAATTTTTGCTGCATTGTGGCTTGATATGACACTTTCTGGTCTGTATTTTCATTTGTGGAGACAGCACCAGTCCAGTCGCATTCACCTGACCACAAAGTTAACATGGTTATTGCACAATGCACTGAGCTAGTGCTGTAGATGACTGGCCGGTGATTGTAGGGGAATGATACCAGGTCACAACTTTGCCCTGGGATGGAATGAATGATCTTTGTTGGAGTGTGAATTTGCCACCAGCTGGACTGCGGTCAGATCGAGTGTTGCACCAAAGGGGAGGTCTGACATTCTTTGTTGGAACAGTAATTATTGGGGCATGCTCTCACTTATCATGAAGTTACACAGATTTGGCATGAGGCGCATGGAGATTGTGCGCTCACTAGAACAGTATGAACGATCAGCATGAACACGGTCTGGTTACTGGAACAGTATGAATGATCAGCATGAACACAGTCTGGTTGCTAGAACAGCATGAACACGGTCTGGTTGCTAGAACAGCATGAACACAGTCTGGTTGCTGGAACAGGAGCTGAACAGATATGGGAATACCCTGCTTGCAGTGATTCCATTCTGTTCCAAAGTCTTGATTGATCTCTTCATCATCCATCCTTAAAAGGACGCTAAAAGAGGTAGATGCACTGTCTTGAGGTTTACAGTATAGCTGTGATATTTGTACCTCTCTGCCCAACACATCCGACTTCATTATGGCATTTCTAGGTACCAGGTTGCCTTCCCTCTTCAAACCCTACTCGTTTGGCCAGACTAGACTGGTTAGTCTGTTTCTACAGGCACTGCGAAGAAGTGGAATAGTGTCTGGATATTGTGTTATTTGCGGGTCATCATCATCGCAGTCTGAACATGTCCATAGGTGCTCAAATCCCCCTCCTCAGCAAGTCTCACAGTATCCAGCGACTGACGACTCCAGTTCTGTGTTGGTTGATTAGTCTTCTTACAAGCCCACTAAGTTTCTCATTTCTGGCACCTTAACTCCCATCTCTTTCATTCAAAGGAGTGACGTGGACTCATGGTTGTCGAAGTCCTGTGTCCTTCTCTGGATAGTTCTGGTTCACTGATCCTGGCACAAATCATCATCTGTGAGTAGCTGACAGCTTCCAATTCTATTGCTGTCAGGAATCTTGCCTCCCAAATTATATCTTAGTGTTTATGTTCTTTTGAGAATGCTCCCTTGTGAGAAAGTTGACATGTCCAGATAATTTGATTTGTTGTGTCTTCATTGTTTACTCCGACACTGGTGTAACTCATTTCCTTATATTACCACTTCATATCTTATCTCATCATGTTCATTATTTTAGGGAATATTTGCTTGGAAGGAAATGCTTTGAAAAAAAATTACTCTTTCTATATTTTTTGGATCAGGAACTTTGTTTAAAGTGAATACTTGAAAAATCATTGCTTTCTTTATTTCTGATGGTGAACTTTTGATGTAATGAAATACTTGAAATAACCCCAGGAATATCAGAAGAATATCTATCAATCAATGTAATCCACAGTATCCTCATTATTCTGAATCCATCTATATTGTATTCACACATCCACATTTTCATAACAAATTCTACTTCCTGGATAGGAACAGGACATATTAGGCTACGAACAGGCGGCCTGCTAATGTTCTCAAAACACACAGACCCAGATGCCTTACATTCCAAGGGAGTGGCTATCATGTTACCCAAAGAATCCTCAACAGCATTGTCTAAACCTACACTGGAGAGAAGTTGAGAAAATATCCAGTAATAAGGTTGGTTAGAAGGCTTGGAAGCTGTTTGTTGGCTCCACAGGGAGTTAAATAGGTAGAAGAAGAAGAAGAAGGAAGGTTAGAGATAGCACGAATATACCTAGCGTTTGGCTTTTCATGGCAAGGCGCTGTGCCACTGAGTACGGGTTCGATCCTGCTTCGGACCATATATTATTCTTTGTTTTTTTCTGTTGTTGATTATTTGTCATTTTTTAAAATTGCTGTAAACATACCTCTTCCTCTGAATTGATTTGATGGTTAGAGATGCCTTGTTCATGATCCAAAAAGGGGTATAAAGGTCTTTGATTGAGTGATTTATAATCCATTCGTCCACCCACCAAGATTCATCCATCTATTGTCCTTTTGAGCCAATAATGACAGATAGGGCATCAATTCTAGACTCTCCGTGTCCAAAGATCTTTCTAGCTTTGCTATATAGTGTCAGACTTTGCATAGAACCCGCACTGTGTCCATATCCATCTACAAGACATTATTTTTTTCTTTTTTGTGTGTGTTTGCCAGCTTTTTACCTCTGATGAAGTCCCTAGAGGGTAGGAATTGAATTTTGAATGTTAATCCATTTTTTCCAGGCAGCCGTGTGCACAGGGGTCCCTCACAGCACAGGTAGATAACTCCGTCTTTGGAAGTACTCACATTTTTTTCTGTCTATGAGTAATTGACATTTCAAGCTGGGCCTCGCTGCTGAGACCAGGAGTGGTTGTCACAGAAAGAAATCATAAATAAAAATCCCAACTGGTGCAGCCAGGATTTGAACCCACAACCTCTCTGTCTCGAGGCCGGCGTTTTGCCTTGAGACCAACCAGACCCCCTACAAGACATTAATTAATCCACTCACTCATCCATCTGTTTATCCACGCAATGAAATCGACACAAACTGCCTGTATTACATTTATTTGTATAAAAACATAGCCTCAACACACATTTAATGGTTGATATCCATCACAAACAAAAAGATAACACAAACAAAAAGCTGATACCTTGTGAGATCAGCTATAAAGTATGTAAAGATCCCCACCACGCCTTACAAGGCATATGGGGAATATGGTGTTAGTGACCAAATATTTCTATGACCACAGCACATTTTTGGGTGATATGGTTGGTGTCATGCCAGGCTGCCTTTACTTCCCCAAAAAATCTCTGGTACCCATTTTTAGAGGCTGAGTGAACCCCGAAGCTTTGTCAGTCCAAAAAAAAATCTGCCACTTCTAGGGATCAAACCTGGACCCTTCTGATCAGAAAGAGTACACGCTAACCCCTCAGCCACCGAGGCATCCTTAGCTATAGAAAGTAAGTAAATAAAGGGCCCTGTCATGCCAAGTGGCATATAGGGATTATGGTGTTAGTGACCATCATTATTACAGACCTTCGGCACATGATTTTTGGGGTAATGTGGTCGGTATTACGCCCGTGCCGCTTTACTTTCCCAGAAAAAAATCTGGTACCCATTTAAGGCTGGGTGAATCCGGATACCGTCAATCAGGATTGAACCCGATCTCTGGTCCTTTGTAGTCCAGTTTACAAACGACTGAGTTATCACGGCTCCCCCATAACTATAGAGCTGGCTAATAAATCCTATATAAAACAAAAGCTCATAATTTTTTTTAAATCATGGCATAGATTGTGCCTGTGTTCGTTGGGAAGCTAATGTTATTGTTGATGCAGAGAAATCAATAGCCAATTTTTGTCCTTATTCTATTGCTGTATGCTTAGAATCACTTTGCAAGTTTAGGATAATTTTATTGTTATCATCATCATCAAGTACCGGGCCTACTGACATAGGTGATCATGTCTCTCCACAACTTTCGATCTCGGCAGCTATTTATCATTTCTGTTGTTGACCTTCTGCCAAGCCATTCTCTTAAGCTGTCTGTTATTTTTTCTCTTTGATTCCCTCTATCTCTTTGTCCCTCAATTTTTCCAGTTGTTACAATATATTCAAGTTGTTCTCTTCTCATTACATGGCCAAAAAATGATGATTGTTTCTTCCTAATATTGGAAATTAGCTCTCTTTTTGCTTTGACCTCTCTCAGATCCTCTTCATTACTCTTCTTAGCTGTCCATGGTATTCTCAACATTCTTCTGTAAAACCACATTTCTACAGATTCCAGTGATTTTCTTGTCTGTTGTCCTATTGTCCATGACTCGCATCCATATGTTAAGACTGGCTCTACATAACATTTAAGAAGTCTTTTTCTTGTTTCTATTGTAAAAAATGGATTGCATAGTATTTTCCTCATTTTTTGGAAAGCTGCTTTTGCCTGAGCCATTCTGCATCTGACCTCTTTTGTACATCTTCCGTCTGAGGTTAACAAAGTTCCCAAATATTTAACTTCATTTACCTTTTTTAATATTGTTCCACTTGTCTTTATTTTGCACTGAGGTGATGTATTTTATTGTTATAAATAAACATAATTTTTGTCAATTGCAATTTTAAAATAATTGTTTTTTTTTGTATATTGGGAGTATAGTGAAGGCCATAGTGAAGGCAACATTTCTCCTTCATGTGGTACTGCCTCCATTACAAACCCCATAGAAAAGGCAACATTCCTCTCTCATGTGGTACTGCCTCCATTACAAACCCCATAGAGAAGGCAACATTCCTCCCTCATATGGTCCTGCCACCATTACAAACCCCATAGAAAAGGCAACATTCCTCCGTCAAGTGAACTCTGATTCCAACTTCCTAGTGGCTGGGTGAACCACAGTGTTTAATCTGAGCATATAAAAAAATCGTTGGCAACTGAAATCTTAAAGTGTAGGCTTCATATCATTGCCTAGATGCAAAATATACAAAAATGTTATTCACAATCATCTTCTTCTTCTTTCCTTCCTCATCTGCCTTTCAGCGCCGAGGGGAGATATAATTTGCGGTCTTTTGCTCTTCTGTTTGCCCCTGCTGCTGTTATGTTTCCTAGTGCTTCTAATATTCCATCGACCCATCTTTTTCGTGGTCGACCCTTGGGTCTGGTGTTCTCACAACGCTTGTTGAAGGCTTGTTGTGTTGTGTTTTGTTCTTGTGTTGTATTTTATCTGTTGTTTCCTAATATATTCTATGGCGGGGGCTAATCCTAGCTTTTATCTCAGTTCTCCATTTCTGATCTTATCTCTCAGATTGTTTCACAACCATTGAAGTCATATACACCAACATTTTGAACCTATCTCAGGAACCTTATGGGTTCTTTGGGGTCATACACTCTTTAGAGATCTTTCTGTGTGATTAAGAAAGAGATCAAATATCTAAAAGATACTTTCTGATTGCAATGATCCTTTTACTTTCAACTACCTCTACTATCTTTCAGCATTGGGGAAAATGGAGTGTTAAAGTCAATGTTCTTAAGTGTGTTTCTTGTATAGTATTCAGTGGTGTGGTGTTTGCTATTTCATTGGTCTTCTAGGTTTGCCATTCTCCCATTTGTCATTACTTCTGAGTGATTGAACTCTGAGAGATGCTGTCTAGTTTATGCTCCATGTCCAAATCACTTGGGGGGGTAGTATACCTTCAGTGGGGTTTCTGATCTTGATCTTCTGTTTCTTAATGGCACTTGAGATGCCCTAACCCTTGTCATTGTATCCTCATTTCTGATTTTTTCTTTGTAACTTTCAGTATTTCCTTTTCTTTCATTTTCCTCTAGGGCTGAAGACGGCACATAGGGCAGAAGTCCTAGTTCTCCACAACTGATGATTTGCTGCTAGTTTTTGTGGGTCCTAGTTGTTTCTCAGCTCAATGATTGAGCTTTCCTAAGTAATTGTTCAGCATAATGTTTCTTTTGGTCTTCCTTGTTTTATTTTACCAGATGGTTTCCACATGAATGCCAAACAGGGAAGTATTTTTTTGTTCATTCAAAGCACATGACCTTTGTTTTCATCTTAGAAACCTCATTTCCAGCACAATCATTTTTCTTTTTTTTTTTTTAATGACTAAGCTTGACATTGGTAGCAAAATGTTGGAGAAATCATCATCATCATTGAGTGCCGTCTCCGCATCGAAGATTAGCTACCACGGAGCGCCATTCCGCTCTGTCTCTTTCTTTGATGGTGCAGGTTGTCATAGGCTGACTTGTCCATCTTTTGATGTTACTCGTCCACGTTAGCCATGGTCTGCCTCTGCCTCTTTTACCTTGTATTTTCCCTACCAAGATTACTTTTAGTAGGCTGCTGTGTCTTTTAACATGCTGCAAAAATCGCATTTGTCTTGTTTGAATTGTGTTTAGTAGTTCTCTTTTTATTTTTAGTTGCTTTAAGAATTCATAATTTGTTTTCCTTTCTTTCCATCCAATTCTACCTATTCTTCTATAAATCCACATTTCAAAGGCTTCAATTTTCTGTTCTGTTTTCTTGTCCATGTTTCTACACCATACAAGAATGTTGAGAAGATGTAATATTTTGCTTGTTGGAGAAACACTATATTTTATATGAGCTTACCTTGTGTTTAATGTTATATGTTTATTCTGTAACTGCCCAATTGTTAAGTAACTGTTAATTCTGTAACTGCCCAATTGTTACATAACTGTTTATTCTGTAACTGCCCAATTGTTAGGTAACTGTTTATTCTGTAACTGCCCAATTGTTACATAACTGTTTATTCTGTAACTGCCCAATTGTTACGTAACTGTTTATTCTGTAACTGCCCAATTGTTACGTAACTGTTTATTCTGTAACTGCCCAATTGTTACGTAACTGTTTATTCTGTAACTGCCCAATTGCCAGATAAAAATCTGTAAGCCAACTGCCCAATCACTAGGTTTTGTTTTACAATATCTTAAACTGATTTCCATCAAGCATTGATTACAATGAAGATAATTCTGTATATACAGGAACAAGATTACATAGAACATGGTGAAACAATCATAAACATTGAATAAAATAGTCTTATACAAAACAAGAAGTGACTATTTATAATTTCCTAGTTTACAGGTTCTCAATAAATTCTCGGAAGTCTTCAAGGCTGATATGACCTTGTGGATCTCTTGTAATCCGCTGGGTTAGCTGTAAAGAGAAAAGTAAATACAAATTAATGATTGGTTACCAATACAGTATGTCACAGGCCCCTGACCATTGGCCTAATGCCATATATGATATTTTCAAGTTTGCGAGTATTTGTGGGCGTGTTTGCCGACTTCCTGTTTTAGAGTCATAAGGGTGTGACATCAGTGAAGGTGTAAGTTAGTGATTGTCACATCAGTGAAGGTGTAAGTTAGTGATTGTCACATCAGTGAAGGTGTAAGTTAGTGATTGTCACATCAGTGAAGGTGTAAGTTAGTGATTGTCACATCAGTGAAGGTGTAAGTTAGTGATTGTCACATCAGTGAAGGTGTAAGTTAGTGATTGTCACATCAGTGAAGGTGTAAGTTAGTGATTGTCACATCAGTGTGGGGCATTATGTTAGTGATTGTCACATCAGTGTGGGGCATTATGTTAGTGATTGTCACATCAGTGTGGGGCATTATGTTAGTGATTGTCACATCAGTGTGGGGCATTATGTTAGTGATTGTCACATCAGTGTGGGGCATTATGTTAGTGATTGTCACATCAGTGTGGGGCATTATGTTAGTGATTGTCACATCAGTGTGGGGCATTATGTTAGTGATTGTCACATCAGTGTGGGGCATTATGTTAGTGATTGTCACATCAGTGTGGGGCATTATGTTAGTGATTGTCACATCAGTGTGGGGCATTATGTTAGTGATTGTCACATCAGTGTGGGGCATTATGTTAGTGATTGTCACATCAGTGTGGGGCATTATGTTAGTGATTGTCACATCATCAGTGTGGGGCATTATGTTAGTGATTGTCACATCAGTGTGGGGCATTATGTTAGTGATTGTCACATCAGTGTGGGGCATTATGTTAGTGATTGTCACATCAGTGTGGGGCATTATGTTAGTGATTGTCACATCAGTGTGGGGCATTATGTTAGTGATTGTCACATCAGTGTGGGGCATTATGTTAGTGATTGTCACATCAGTGTGGGGCATTATGTTAGTGATTGTCACATCAGTGTGGGGCATTATGTTAGTGATTGTCACATCAGTGTGGGGCATTATGTTAGTGATTGTCACATCAGTGTGGGGCATTATGTTAGTGATTGTCACATCAGTGTGGGGCATTATGTTAGTGATTGTCACATCAGTGTGGGGCATTATGTTAGTGATTGTCACATCAGTGTGGGGCATTATGTTAGTGATTGTCACATCAGTGTGGGGCATTATGTTAGTGATTGTCACATCAGTGTGGGGCATTATGTTAGTAATTGTCACATCAGTGTGGGGCATTAAGTTAGTGATTGTCACATCAGTGTGGGGCATTATGTTAGTGATTGTCACATCAGTGTGGGGCATTATGTTAGTGATTGTCACATCAGTGTGGGGCATTATGTTAGTGATTGTTATATCAGTGTGGTATATTATGTTAGTGATTGTTATATCAGTGTGGTATATTATGTTAGTGATTGTCATATCAGTGTGGTATATTATGTTAGTGATTGTCACATCAGTGTGAGACATAAGTTAGTGATTGCCACATCAGTGTGAGACATAAGTTAGTGATTGTCACATCAGTGTGAGACATAAGTTAGTGATTGTCACATCAGTGTTAGATATTATGTTAGTGATTGTCACATCAGTGTGGGATATTATGTTAGTGATTGTCACATCAGTGTGAGACATAAGTTAGTGATTGTCACATCAGTGTGAGATATAAGTTAGTGATTGTCACATTAGTGTGAGACATAAGTTAGTGATTGTCACATCAGTGTGAGACATAAGTTAGTGATTGTTACAGCAATGTGAATTGTAAGTTAGTGATTGGATTTATTTGAGTCATGAATGTTACGAATGTATCACAACATCTTGTCTCACAGATAGATATCGTAATTTAGGGTTAAAATTGTTTACAAAAGCTAAAACCTCGTGATGATGGTCTTACCGCATGAAGAACATCTTCATCAACAGGCAGCTGAATCCTCTTACATATGTCTCTGAGATTGTTCACATCAATATGGCCTGTCCTGTCATTGTTGTAGCGCAGGAACATCTCGTCGATCCTGGACTTGTCTGTAATGGCAAGTTTCTTCATCTGGGCACTGATTTGTTCGACCATAGCTTGAAGATCACCAGGTCTGGGAGAGAGTTAGGAAGCAGATATTTATCTAGCAATATAAAGAAATCCTAATTTCCAATATTAGGAAGAAAGAATCATCATTTTTTGGCCATGTAATGAGAAGAGAACAGCTGGAATATATTGTAACAACTGGGAAAATTGAGAGACAAAGAGATAGAGGGAAGCAAAGAGAAAAAATAACAGACAGCTTAAGAGAATGGCTTGGCAGAAGGTCAACAACATAAATGATAAATAACTGTCGAGATCGAAAGTTGTGGAAAGTCATGATCACCTATGCCAGCAGGCCCGGTACTTGATGATGATAAAGAAATCGCATGTGCGCTGCCGGTGCCCGAAAGGGGAATAAAGAATAGTGGCACTGTACCCTACCTGGCATGTTCGTAAGAGGCGAGAAAGGAAGGTTGGGCATGGGACTAGCTATCCCATACTGTAATATAATAAGCTGAAAAAAACTTCACAAACATGGACAAGTCAAAGAAAAGAAAAAAAGTAAAACCGCCATCCAGGAAAGATAAAGGCTCTCTGTCTAAAAGACGTATGAAGACAGATAGACGCAGAGATGAAGATGATGGGGAATACATGGAATGATCTTAAAAGAATGGCAAGAAACAGAACGACTTGGAAAGTGTTTGTTGAAGACCTATGCTCCATAGGGAGCTGAACGGTAGAAGAAGAAGAATATAAATAAATAATTCAATATAAAATACAAGAGATATCTTTATCTAGCAATAGTAGAAAAATATCATTCAAAATAACAAAGTGTATCCGATATTATGTATAATTGGCAATAGAAAGACAGATCATTCAACATAAAGTAAGCAAAAAGTAAGTGACGGTTCCCTCCATGATTTGCTATGTGTATGGGGAATATTGTGTTAGTGAGCATATTTTTCTGTAACCACCATACATTTTTGGGTGATGTGGTCGGTACATGCCAGGCTGTCAACATAAAGTACATAGGATATCATGTTTGTTTAGCAATTTAAAGAGAAATTAAACATAAAATACTTAGGATATTATGATTATATATAGAACAATTGACACAGAGCTACTACTACAAGTAATACATACTTTCATTGGTTCTCCCTTCACTAAACTAAACAGCCACAACACCAAGTAATATATATTTTCATTGGTTCTCCCTTCACTAAACTAAACAGCCACAACACCAAGTAATATATACTTTCATTGGTTCTCCCTTCACTAAACTAAACAGCCACAACACCAAGTAATATATACTTTCATTGGTTCTCCCTTCACTAAACTAAACAGCCACAACACCAAGTAATATATACTTTCATTGGTTCTCCCTTCACTAAACTAAACAGCCACAACACCAAGTAATATATACTTTCATTGGTTCTCCCTTCACTAAACTAAACAGCCACAACACCAAGTAATATATACTTTCATTGGTTCTCCCTTCACTAAACTAAACAGCCACAACACCAAGTAATATATACTTCATTGGTTCTCCCTTCACTAAACTAAACAGCCACAACACCAAGTAATATATACTTTCATTGGTTCTCCCTTCACTAAACTAAACAGCCACAACACCAAGTAATATATACTTTCATTGGTTCTCCCTTCACTAAACTAAACAGCCACAACACCAAGTAATATATACTTCATTGGTTCTCCCTTCACTAAACTAAACAGCCACAACTACAAGTACTACATACTTTAATTGGTTCTCCCTTCACTAAACTAAACAGCCACAACTACAAGTACTACATACTTTCATTGGTTCTCCCTTCACTAAACTAAACAGCCACAACTACATGTACTACACACTTTCATTGGTTCTCCCTTCACTAAACTAAACAGCCACAACTACAAGTACTACATACTTTCATTGGTTCTCCCTTCACTAAACTAAACCACCACAACTACAAGTGCTACATACTTTCATTGGTTCTCCCTTCACTAAACTAAACCATCACAACTACAAGTACTACATACTTTCATTGGTTCTCCCTTCACTAAACTAAACCATCACAACTACAAGTGCTACACACTTTCATTGGTTCTCCCTTCACTAAACTAAACCACCACAACTACAAGTGCTACATACTTTCATTGGTTCTCCCTTCACTAAACTAAACCACCACAACTACAAGTGCTACATACTTTCATTGGTTCTCCCTTCACTAAACTAAACCATCACAACTACAAGTGCTACACACTTTCATTGGTTCTCCCTTCACTAAACTAAACCACCACAACTACAAGTACTACATACTTTCTCTGCACTTTCATTGGTCCTCCCTTCACAGCCTCCTTGGGTCCAGTATACTCTCCAACTTTGCCTTTTATAGAATTGTAGGTCTGCTCTATAATGACACAATTTTCAACATATATGGGATCCATAAGAAAACTCAACAAAATTCAAAAGAAAGTGATTTACAAAATAATAATTGATGATAGAATCACACTCCTTCCCAAATGGGAGAAGATAGAAATGGAATAAACCTTCTTTGTATGTTCAAGCCATTTGATCATGCAATTTAACCTTAATTAGGATACCTATCTGTAACTAATGTTTTTACGATACCATGGTAACAATTACTACCAGGTAAATTTAACATTCTATCTATCTATCTATTGTCCTTTCGAGCCGAAGACGGCACCTAGGGCAGAACCACAATCTCGAAAACAGAAACCTTGCCTGCCAAAATGGCACATATTGCAGAGATCACTATTCTAAAATCTATGGCTCTGTTTCCATAACAATACTTTTTACAATGACAGCTTTTAATGTAACATTAGGTGCTCTAAAAATAGTAATTTCTCTGAACTTTTGACACACAGCCATGTGTTCACATTAATTGAGAACACTGGGACTTGGATTTCCTGAATCAAGTTTACCTAGTTACAAAGGATTGTTTTGATGTCAGCAATGACCAAGGAAAATTTCCTGGTCACGGGAAAAACAGAAGATATATGCCCAACTAACACTATCTATACCCAACTAAACACTGTATCTATGCCCAACTAAACACTGTATCTATGCCCAACTAAATACACTATCTATGCCCAACTAAACACTGTATCTATGCACAACTAAACACTGTATCTATGCCCAACTAAATACACTATCTATGCCCAACTAAACACTGTATCTATGCACAACTAAACACTGTACCTATGCCCAACTAAACACTGTATCTATGCCCAACTAAACACTGTATCTTTGCCCAACTAACACTATCTATGCCCAACTAACACTATCTATACCCAACTAAACACTGTATCTATGCCCAACTAAACACTGTCTATGCCCAACTAAACACTGTATCTATGCCCAACTAAACACTGTATCTATGCCCAACTAAACACTGTATCTATGCCCAACTAAACACTGTATCTTTGCCCAACTAAACACTGTATCTTTGCCCAACTAAACACTGTATCTATGCCCAACTAAACACTGTATCTTTGCCCAACTAAACACTGTATCTATGCCCAACTAAACACTGTATCTTTGCCCAACTAAACACTGTATCTTTGCCCAACTAAACACTGTATCTTTGCCCAACTAAACACTGTATCTTTGCCCAACTAAACACGGTATCTTTGCCCAACTAAACACTGTATCTATGCCCAACTAAACACTGTATCTATGCCCAATTAAACACTGTCTATGCCCAACTAAACACTATCTATGCCCAACTAAACACTATCTTTGCCCAACTAAACAGTGTTATTGAGTTATTGAGTTATTTGCGGGCCATCATCATTGCACTCCGAACATGTCCATATGTGCTCAGATCCCCTCCTCAGCAATTCCCTCAGTGTCCAGCGACTGACGACTCCAGTTCTATGTTGGTTGATAAGTCTTCTTACACGGCCACTAAATTTCTCATTTCTGGCTGTGCCTATCTTAACTCCCATTTCCATCATCCGAAGAAGTGACGTGGATCTGTGTTTGTCGAAGTCATGTGCTCTTCCCACATCTCGGAGAGCATTGATGATGTCTGCCCGATCCATTGGTTGCCCGTCCTCAACGACAGCGCAGCTAGCCAACCTGTCCGCTCTTTCATTTCTCCGTACTCCCGCATGTCCAGGGACATAGACAAAGGTGACCTTACGTATTTTGGATTTCTGCAACGACTCTACCCATTGCATGCGTACAGAGCCCGCCTCCACTTTTTTTATCATGCTCTTCGAATCACTCAGTATACATGCGTGGGTGTAGTCTTGTGACTCTAACCATTTGAATGCCTTGGTCACTGCCATCGCCTCCATTGTCATGCTACTCGTGGTCATGACGTATGCACCACTGTCTTCCTTGACTATTCTGCCTGCCGAGCGTGCTGTAAATGCCCATGCATTTCTTTGGTGCCGTCTTACAGATCCATCTGTATAGATGACTGCATCTTTATCATCGGTATTATCGCAGATGAGACTGTTGACCTCAGCATTAACCACGACCGGGTTCTGTTCCCTACTTTTCCTGTCGAGTGTGACAATACACGAGAAAGTCCCCTTGAATGACGTAGGCACCGGTATCCACTCCTCACCAACGCTGATATTGGTAAGCCCACATACCTGTTTGATGACATCTTCTGCTCGGCCCACCCATGATTTGCCTCTTTTTAGCCTGGCACCTTTCTCTGTGTTGAGCACGTGGTGCAATGGATGCTCTGTATCTGTACTAATCTTCAGGTATGCTCGTGCTCTCCAGATCTTGATTCTGTCATCCATGGTTGGAAAGTCAAGAAGATACCTCATTGCTAAACACTGTAATTATGCCTAACTAAACATTATGCCCAACTAAACACTATCTTTGTCCAACTAAACACTATCTATGCCAAACTAAACACTGTATATATGTCCAACTAAACACTGTATCTGTGCCCAACTAAACACTATCTTTTCCCAACTGAACACTGTAACTATGCCCAACTAAACACTATCTATGCCCAACTAAACACTATCTTTGCCCAACTAAACACTATCTGTGCCCAACTAAACACTATCTTTTCCCCACTAAACACTGTATCTATGCCCAACTAAACACTATGTTTTCCCAACTGAACACTGTCTATGCCTAACTAAACACTATCTATGCCCAACTAAACACTATCTATGCCCAACTAAACACTGTATGTATGCCCAACTAAACACTGTATCTATGCCCAACTAAATACTGTATCTATGCCCAACTAAGCACTGTATCTATGCCCAACTAAACACTGTATCTTTGCCCAACTAAACACTGTATCTTTGCCCAACTAAACACTGTATCTATGCTCAACTAAGGGGGAGCACAAGCGCCTGCGACCTGTGGTCGCAATAGCAGGGTCGGCGCACCATCAGCCGACCAAGACCTAGCATTTCTACCTCCTTGTGGTCTCCCCTGGAAACAGTCTGCGTCAAAACACTAAAACAGGCTGGCTAACAAGCTAGGATCGCCGTGTTCCCTGTAGTGGTGGTTGTTACTGATATAGAGGACCCAGTATTGCAGTACCTCTGGGCTGGACTAGTAATTTCCCAGCATAGCCTGGTACAGACGAACTCCAACCTCTCCAGTAAAAGCCGGGAATGTCAAGAAAGCCATTACAACCCGCCACATCTAATGGAGTCAAAGAGCAGCAAGCTCGTATCAACTCATGGCAATCAGTCAATCAATCAATCAATGCTAAACTAAACACTGTATCTATGCCCAACTAAACACTGTATCTATGCCCAACTGAACACTGTATCTATGCTCAACTAAACACTGTATCTATGCTCAACTAAACACTGTATCTATGCTCAACTAAACACTGTATCTTTGCCCAACTAACACTGTATCTATGCTCAACTAAACACTGTATCTATGCCCAACTAAACACTGTATCTATGCCCAACTGAACACTGTATCTATGCTCAACTAAACACTGTATCTATGCTCAACTAAACACTGTATCTATGCCCAACTGAACACTGTATCTATGCTCAACTAAACACTGTATCTATGCTCAACTTAACACTGTATCTATGCTCAACTAAACACTGTATCTATGCTCAACTAAACACTGTTTCTATGCTCAACTAAACAAAGTGTCTATGCCTAACTACACACTGTATCTATGCCCAACTAAACACTGTATCTATGCCCAACTAAACACTGTATGTTGTTGTTGTTGACGGATTACCACGAGTTCATACGAGCATATTTGCCCTTTGATTCATAGAATGTGGCGGGTCGTAATGGCTTTCTTGACATTCCCGGCTCTTACTGGAGGTTGGAGGTCATCTGTCCCAGGCTACGCTGGGAAACTACTAGTCCAGCCCAGAGGTACTGCAATACTGGGTCCTCAATCAGTAACAGCCACCGCTACAGGGAACACATCGATCCTAGCTTCTGTTAGCCAGTCTGTTTTGACGCAGACTGTTACCGGAGGAGACCACGAGGAGGTAGAACTGCTAGGTCTTGGCCAGCTGATGGTGCGCCAGCCCTGCTATTGCGACCGCAGGCGCTTATGCTTCCCCAAACACTGTATCTATACCCAACTAAACACTGTATCTATGCCTAACTAAACACTGTATCTATGCCTAACTCATATTATTTAAGGTGCATGATGGTTGGGTAAACAAAATAGAGAAAGACTCTCACCTGGAAATTTATCCCTGTTCTCCTCAACATACCTCAAGACATAAGCATCCGCATTGGTAATGATGAATCTATGCCGAAAGATATCAATGGCAGCTCCAATGTAGAAGTCTTGTGGTCCATAGTAAACTGGTTTCTCCAGACTTGAACTAGGCTTGGCTACACGAGTTCTTTCTAAGAACCTTCCACCAATGAATCCAGAGTTCTTTGTTTGAGGCTCGTAAATAGTCAACATATCATCTGCAAGTCGGTATGAAATGATGAACTGGCGCCCTCTGTCTTCAGGCCTCACTGAATCCTGTTTTATTAATAATAGTAAGTAAAAAAGTAAAGTACCCCCGTCACGCCAAGTGGCATATAGGGAAATATGGTGTTAGTGACCCTATATTTTACAGACCTTCAGCACATGATTTTTGGGGTAATGTGGTCGGTATTATGCCCGTGCTGCTTTACTTTCCCAGAAAAAAATCTGGTACCCATTTAAGGCTGGGTGAACCCGGAAGCCGTCGGTTGGGATCGAACCCTACCCCTTGTCCTTTGTAGTCCAGTTCACTAACCACTGAGCTATCGTGGCTCATTAATAATAGTCCATGGATATATCATTAACAAATGTCATAGTTAATGTATGTGAAAATAATAAAATACTTCTTTGTTTGTGTGACGAGTTGTGTTGCTCTGTATTTTGGAAATAAACACAAACATCAAATATATAATAATTAATATGTTAAAAATGGTTTGGCCATGTGACAAGGCAGAAAGTTCAAAACACAACACAAGGAGCCTTCAGCAAACGTGAGTACACCAGACCCAAGGGCCGACCACGAAAAAGATGGATCGATGGAATATTAGAAGCACTAGGAAACATAACAGCAGCAGAGACGAACAGAAGAGCAAAAGACCGCAAATTATATCTCCCCTCGACGCTGAAAGGCAAATGAGGAAGGAAAGAAGAAGAAGAAGATATTTAGCCTGCGTAAGGGAGATTATTTCTCCAACAATGATATTATCATGTTTCATTGTTACAATAACATCTGGTGAATCAATAATGCCACATCATGAGAAGAGGAAAGCTGGAATACTTTGTTGCAACTGGCGAAATACAGGGAGAGAGAGATCGCAGATGACAAAGAGAGAAGATACTAGATCGCTTGGTGTCATGGCATCGAGGACAGTCAACAATAGAATTGATACGATGCACTGTGGATAGAAGATTGTGGAAGGGGCACATGATTGCCTATGCCAACCAGTATGGCACATGATGATAGTGATGAGTCAATAAATTATTTTTTTAGTAAAAATTCTAAAGAAATTTGTAGTTTTTGCAGTTTTCGGTTAGTTCCAAGTTTGGCAGTGAAATCTTAAACCTTTCATTTCTCTGATTTCATTTACTTTACTTTTATTATTCGACAGTGTCATATTTCTGTTGGACTATAACAAGTTAAAGCATGATAGGATTAACATTTTTTTTTAATTAATTGTTATCATCAACATCTAAATAATTATGGGACACTACCCCCACTCCCCCCCCCCCCATTTTCCAAAGATTAATAGAGTGGAAACTGGTCAGTGCTTCAGTAATGAAAGGATTAAGTTCCCCATATTTCAGCTTTTTGCTTCAAAATTCTAGGGATCAATCTGCACATTTTTAATTTCCCATGAAGGGCACCTACTGCCATGTATGTCTATCCACCTATGGCCACCTACTGCCATGTCTGTCTATCTACCTATGGTCACCTATTGCCATGTCTGTCTATCTACCTATGGTCATCTACTGCCATGTCTGTTTATCTACCTATGGTCACCTACTGCCATGTCTGTCTATCTACCTATGGTCATCTATTGCCATGTCTGTCTATCTACCTATGGTCATCTATTGCCATGTCTGTTTATCTACCTATGGTCACCTACTGCCATGTCTGCCTATCTACCTATGGTCACCTACTGCCATGTCTGTCTATCTACCTATGGTCACCTACTGCCATGTCTGTCTATCTACCTATGGCCACCTACTGCCATGTCTGTCTATCTACCTATGGCCACCTACTGCCATGTCTGTCTATCTACATATGGTCACCTACTGCCATGTCTGTCTATCTATTTATGGCCACTTACTGCCATGTCTGTCTATCTACCTATGGCCACCTACTGCCATGTCTGTCTATCTACCTATGGCCACCTACTGCCATGTCTGTCTATCTACCTATGGCCACCTACTGCCATGTCTGTCTATCTACCTATGGCCACCTACTGCCATGTCTGTCTATCTACCTATGGTCATCTACTGCCATGTCTGTTTATCTACCTATGGACACCTACTGCCATGTCTGTCTATCTACCTATGGCCACCTACTGCCATGTCTGTCTATCTACCTATGGCCACCTACTGCCATGTCTGTCTATCTACCTATGGCCACCTACTGCCATGTCTGTCTATCTACCTATGGCCACCTACTGCCATGTCTGTCTATCTTACCTATGGCCACCTACTGCCATGTCTGTCTATCTACCTATGGCCACCTACTGCCATGTCTGTCTATCTACCTATCTATCTATTGTCCTTTCTCGACGAAGATGGCACATGGGGCAGAACATCTAGACTTTTGTGTTCGACGATCTTTCAACTGTCAGACCTTGCACAGTACCTGCATTGTGTCTTGCCACACAGATCTGTTCCTTGTGAGTTGTTCAATCTTGGTGTGGGAGCTGATGCCTGCTGTTATTGCCTCTCATTTTAATATTCTTTTTTGTGTTTCTCTTGCTCTGCCTCTTTTTCTTTGTACGTGTGTTGTATGTTTATTCCTGTTGAAGACCTTTGCACCGAAACGTCGTTTTGATTTGTAGTGTCCACCTGTTACGTGAAGCTTTAACCGTACCATTTTTTTCTCTCTATTTTTGTTTCAGTTCCCCTCATTTTTAGCTTCACTGCAGCTGCACATTTTGATGCATTTATTTGTCTTGACTCTTTTCTTTAACCCTCAGGCTCTCATTTCTCTCTCTCTCTCTGCGATCAGGACTCAATCAGAGTAGGATTCCAGACTCTCACATGAAGTCAGTTGTCAGGTTAAGTGTGTTGATCGCCCCCACAGACAGAACATCACAATTAGAGTCTGCCAGATCCACTCTGATTGAACACCCGTTAAAACGTTGCACTGTGTTCTGCCCCCTGACCCAGTGCATTCGATGTCAGCCAGCATTTTATTCAGGTTTGCTTTCCTTAACCTATGATTGTCCCCAATCTTCCTGCAAGGCAGCAGATTGTCTTTTCTGTAGGGGGATTCTGCCCTTAGATGGTCGACCCTCCCAGGTTTACGAGCACCATCTGCCCGAGTCACTAGAGGTGACTAACACAGACATGCACACACAAATATATGAGATGTGACTAACACAGACATGCACACAGCGATACGAGATATGACTGACATAGACATGCACACACAAAGATATGACACATGCCTAATATAGACATGCACACAAAGATATGAGATATGACTAACATAGACATGCACACACAAAGCTATGATATGTGACTAACATAGCCACAGGTTCTCATTTGAGAGCCTGCTAAAAATGTCGAAATTTCTGTTTCAAAACCACACAACGGATGTTTTACAATGAGGGTTTTTTAAACTATCGATCAACCATCCATTACAAGATGAAGAAAAATAAATCCTCCATCTTGGATTGGAGTCGAAAACCACAAAAAGTATTACCACATACTTACAACAACTCCTGTAGCCAATACTTATGTACTTGTATTTTTTATTTTTACTTTTTACTTAAAACAAGTGGGGACTGGTTGGTCTCGAGGCAAGACGCCAGCCTTGAGACAGAGAGGTTGTGGGTTCAAATCTAGGCTGCACCTGTTGGGATCTTTATTTATGATTTCTCTGTGACAACCACCCCTGGCCTCAGCCTGGTCCTGCGGTGAGGGACCCCTGTGTACACGGCTGCCAGGGAAAAATGGATTAACACGCAAAATTCAGTTCCTAGTCTCTAGGGACTTCGTTAGAGGTAAAAGCTGGCTAACAAAAAAAAAAAAAACTTAAAACTAATCTTAATAACCCGAACAAGAGAAGAAAACTCACCAATATGGCTGCAAACCTCAACTCTTTGTGATCATTCTCTAACATCTTGATCATGTCTTTTTGGGGGGTTTTGGGTTCAGAGTTTGGCAAGACTGAAGAGAATCTTCTAAGGAGCCATATTTGTTGTACTCTGCTATTTCCTGTCAGATGAAACATGTTTATTTTATGATCATTTAGATTAATAAATGTTTTATAAACCTGAAAAAATATATTAGAAGTCCTACGCATAGTTATTTCAGCTTTATTAAATTTTTATTATTTAATTAATTATTTAAATATTAAATTGTGGGGTATTTTCAAACAAAGTGGGGTATACTAGATCGAAATTGAACTAGCCATCGATTATATATAAAGAAACAACAGATACAATGGTTCGGCCACATAACAAGACAAAAAGAACTAACAATGACTCAAAGAGCCATAAATAAACGCTATGAAAATGCCAGAGTAAGAGGAAGACTGAGGAAGAGATGGATAAAGGGAATACTAGTCACTAGATATTTAACAAGTTCCTATCAGATTTTCTTAGAAATCCTACAAGATATTTAACAAGTTCCTATCAGATTTTCTTAGAAATCCTACAAGATATTTAACAAGTTCCAATCATATTTAAAAAAAAATCCTAGGGATATTTAACAAGTTCCTATCAGATTTTTTTAAGAAATCCTGCAAGATATTTAACAAGTTCCTATCAGATTTTCTTAGAAATCCTACAAGATATTTAACAAGTTTCTATCAGATTTTCTTAGAAATCCTACAAGATATTTAACAAGTTCCTATCAGATTTTCTTAGAAATCCTACAAGATATTCAACAAGTTCCTATCAGATTTTCTTAGAAATACTACAAGATATTTAACCCTTTCCGTACTGAAGCTTTTTATCGACGCAACTGAAGAGATTTCAGAGACAACATTTTTTCATGGATTAGGAATCACTCTACATATTTATATTTATCTAACACAAAACATATTATATAAGAATGTTTAGATAATTGAACAAGGTATTAGATTTCACCAATACCAAAATGATACAAGACATGTAATAAAGAATATGGTTTAATGACGTTCACACTAACAAATTGAGAGTGGTGCACAGTGCGTCGAAACGTACGGAAAGAGTTAACAAGTTTCTATAAGATTTTTTTAGAAATCCTACAAGATATTTAACAAGTTCCTATCAGATTTTCTTAGAAATCCTACAAGATATTTAACAAGTTCCTATCAGATTTTCTTAGAAATCCTACAAGATATTTAACAAGTTCCTATCAGATTTTCTTAGAAATCCTACAAGATATTTAACAAGTTTCTATCAGATTTTCTTAGAAATCCTACAAGATATTTAACAAGTTCCTATCAGATTTTCTTAGAAATCCTACAAGATATTTAACAAGTTCCTATCAGATTTTTTTAGAAATCCTACAAGATATTTAACAAGTTCCTATCAGATTTTCTTAGAAATCCTACAAGATATTTAACAAGTTCCTATCAGATTTTCTTAGAAATCCTACAAGATATTTAACAAGTTTCTATCAGATTTTCTTAGAAATCCTACAAGATATTTAACAAGTTCCTATCAGATTTTCTTAGAAATCCTACAAGATATTTAACAAGTTTCTATCAGATTTTCTTAGAAATCCTACAAGATATTTAACAAGTTCCTACCAGATTTTGAAAAAAATAAGGCAAGGAGAATATTTATGATTAAGTAAGTGCTGAAATCAGATGTACTGCATTATAAGGAACATAGCATAGTGCAATGCAACATCTTGTGTGGTAAAAAAACATAAGTAGCATCATGTGTATGTATTTAATATACAAAATAAAATTAACTGTGAATTATTATGTAATACTGACCATCTTTGGTAGCTCTTTTGGTAGTTCTTTCACATCAACAGTATCAAATTTTGTAATCCCAAAATGATTGTAGTAGAAACCCTTAGTGAAATTGTCACAGTCATAGATGAGGAACTTCCTGCCGTAGATTGTGACTGTCTTACCAACTTGGAAATCCTTAGGGGTGAAATAATCTTTAACTTCTTGATCGGTGAGCTCCATTACAATACTTGGGAAGGATGATGGGGCATTAAATCTATTTTTAGGAACTCTATGACGTCCAATTAAAACAGGGAATGGATCAAGGCCATTATTTGGGACATGTACTTGTCGAACCTCCAGTGTGTCATCTACAAGGTAATACTGAAATATAAAAATAACATTTGGAGGTTTACAAACAAATTTGGCATGGAGGTAATTATAACATTCTAATTACTATAATTACTACAATACTAGAATACTATAAACAGGATTCAAACCTAGTGTTTATGATTGATTGTAAGGTAAATAGCAAAATTGACAATCACAAAGATACAGACTTTCATTAATGGATGCTTACGCAGGAAAAAAGGATGGAAATGGCAGGACAAAATCACTAACATAGAATTATGGAAATGTACCAGTCAAATACCAGTTGATAAAGAGATACAGCGAAGACGATGGCGCTGGATAGGACACACACTACGGAAACCAACTGAGAGTATTACATAACAGGCCCTTTTTTGGAATCCCCAGGGGAAAAGACAAAGAGGAAAACCAAGGAATTCTTGGAGAAAACAGATAGAAGCAGAGATGAAGATGATGGGGAAGACATGGAATGATCTTAAAAGAATGGCAAAAAACAGAACGACTTGGAAAGTGTTTGTTGAAGACCTATGTTCTACTGGGAGCTAAAAAGGTAGAAGAAGAAATACTATAATTGGAGAGAAAAACTCTCCTACCGGATGTCTATAAAATCTGTTCGGTCACCATGAACAGAATCAAAGATGTTGTAGATGCTGTTATACGAGAAGAGCAAGCATGACTCAGCAGACAAATCTGCCTTGATTAAATCTTCACTCTAAAAATTAAATTAGAAAAATTTGCTGAAAATAAAAACCATTTATCCCAAGCTTCACCTGAGATCATCTATCTATTGACCTTTCGAGCCGTAGCCGGCCCATAGGGCGTAAACAAAGATACTCCTTCTCTTATCTGAATTTTTGTTCTAGCAGTTTTCAATTCTTTTAAAGATATTTTATAAAATCTCGCCATTTGTCTCTGTTCTGTGCAAGCAGCTCTATCTCATTGAGGGAGCTGATTCCTGCTGCTCTTGCCTCTCTCATCCTAAGATTAACAAGAGTTTTATTAACAAAATAGAAGTGGTATGAGCTTAAATAGAAGAAAATACTCTGAGAGTGGACACAAAATTAAAGAAACCCCACCTAACCTCAAACATGGTACATAGAATGTGTAGTAAAAGTTCCCGCCACACCTTGCTAGGCATATTGGCAATATGATGTCAGTGACCAGATTTTTCTAAGATTGACTGCACATTTCTAGGTGATGTGGTTGGTATCAGGCCACATTAACTTTAAAAAAATATCTCTAGTATCCATTTTTTAGAGACTGGGTGAACCCTAGAGCCTTGTCAGTCTAAAAAAAAAAAAAATCAGCATTTAGGAATTGAATCTGCACCCTTCTGATCAGGTCATGAGCACACAAACAATTCAGCCACCGCGGCTCCAGATGTATACATTAGTCCCACATTTTCAAACCATTTTTGACAATGAGATTATCAGCATTATGTCATTGTTATCGTCCTCATCTACCAACACAGCAAGACAAGCAATGTTATTCAACCCACATAGGAAGAGAAAACCAAGAATACATGGAGAAGAGAGAAGTCAAGGAAACCATTAACTCTTTCCGTACGGAAGCTTTTTATCGACGCAACGGAAGAGATTTCAGAGACAAAATTTTTCATCGTTTTAAGAATCAATCTACATATTTATATTTATCTACCATATAACATATTATATTTGAATTTTTAGATAACTGAACAAGGTATTAGATTTCACCAATACCAAGTTGATACAAGACATGTAAAATGAATATGGTTTGATGGCGTTCACACTAATTAAATTGAGCGTGGAGCACTATGCAGCGAAACGTACGCTGCCGAAATCGGCATGACGCACAGTGCGGTGAAACGTACGTAGGCAATGGGTAGAGTCATTGCAGAAGTAAAAAATACATAAGGTCACCTTTGTCTACGTCCCAGGACATGCTGGAGTATGGGGAAATGAAAGGGTGGACAGATTGGCTAGCTGCGCTATTGTTGAGGACGGTCAACCAATGGATCGGGCGGACATTATCAATGCCGTCCGGAAAGTTGGAAGGACACAGGACTTCGATAACCATGAGTCCACGTTCAAAGAAATGGGAGTTAAGATGGGCACAGCCAGAAATGAGAAACTTAGTGGGCGTGTAAGAAAACTAATCAACCAACACAGAACTGGAGTCGTCAGTCGCTGGTCACCTCGAGACTTGCTGAGGAGGGGATCTGAGCACCTATGGGCATCTTCGGAGTGCAATGATGATGACCCGCAAATAACTCAATAACGTATGAAAAGAGTTAAGAACATTGACCTAGACGAGAGAATTAGAAAATATGTCCAAAAATAGGCATGAGTGGGCAGATCTGGTCTGTAGCCTACACTCCAAAAAGGTATCTAAAGGGCTTTGATTGATCTTTTTTTTGCATAAAAAAATCATTAGCAACCATTTAACTCTTTCCGCACATTTCGCCGCACTGTGCGCCATGCCGATTTTGGCAACATACGTTTCGCAGCATAGTGCACTGCGCTCAATTTGATTAGTGTGAACGCCATCAAACCATTTTCTTTTTACATGTCTTGTATCATCTTAGTAAAGTAAAGTAAACAGCCCCGTCATACCAAGTGGCGTATAGGGAATATGGTGTTAGTGACCATAAATTTTACAGACCTTCAGCACATGATTTTTGGGGTAATGTGGTCAGTATTACACCCTGGCCGCTTTACTTTCCCAGAAAAAAATCCGGTACCCATTTAAGGCTGGGTGAACCTGGAAGCCATTGGTTGGGATCGAACCCTACCTCTTGTCCTTTGTAGTTCAGTTCACTAACCACTGAGCTATCACAGCTCCCCTTGTATCATCTTGATATTGGTGAAATCAAACCCTTGTTGAATTATCTAAACATTCATATATAATATGTTATATGTTAGATAAATATAAATATGTAGATTGAATCTTAAAACCATGAACAGTTTTGTCTCTGAAATCTCTTCCATTGCGTCGATAAAAAGCTTCCATATGGAAAGAGTTAAAGTTGAATGAATATAGTTAACACCTTAATTACTCTTAATAAGACTAAAGTCCTTAACAAATGGAAAGCATTATTCCTAAACAACATTAAACCAACAATAAATATTTTGTTCGTTTTGTAAATTCTCTTTTTAATTTCTTTTCAATTTTGACAACTTTTAATTAGAACAGCCCTTCTGAAAGAATCTGTCTCTGGCCAAATCTGCCACTTCTTCTGTTGTCATGTTCAAGGCCTCTTTGATGTCTTGAAACCACCTTCTTCTTGGTCTGCCAGTAATGCGTTGTCTTGGAACCATACCTTCCATTATTGTTCTTTCCAGCCCACTGTGTATTTGACATGGCTTTATTATATTAATTCCCTCTGTAAAATAATGTGTATAACACAGTTTTTTTAATGTTTAAGTCAATTAATATGTCTTCTTTACTCTACTTCTTTTTCTTCTTTTTTTTAAATTTATTATCTAAGGTATCTTAAGAGGTGAGATGCAGAATAGCTCAGGCAAAAGCAGCTTTCCAAAAATTGAGGAAGATACTGTGCAATCCATTTCTGACAACAGAAACAAGAAAATGAGCTCTTAAATGTTATGTAGAGCCAGTCTTAACATATGGATGTGAATCATGGACAATAGGACAACAGATAAGAAAATCACTGGAGGATGTAAAAATGTGGTTTTACAGAAGAATGTTGAGAATAACACATACATCTAAGAAGAGTAATGAAGACGTTCTGAAAGAGGCCAAAGCAAAATGAGAGCTAATATCCAATATTAGGAAAAAGACAATCATAATTTTTTTTGGCCATGTAATGAGAAGGAACCAGTGGAAGAGATCGACCACTTTATCTATCTTGGAAGTCACATTGATCGAAAAGGGGATACAAGTAAATACATTAGAATCAGAATAGCTAAAGCAGCAATGTCTTTCAGAAGCCTTGAAAAGTTGTGGAAATCAAAACTCATCAGCACAAAGACACAACTCATTCAAATCAAATGTACTATCAACCCTTACGTATGCGTGTGAGAACTGGAAAACAACAAGAGACATAGAAACAAAGTTGAACGAAATAAATAAAAGTTCGAAAATAAATGTCTAAGGAAAATACTTGGTATAGCGTAGAATGAATTCAAAACAAACGAGGAAATTATAGAAATCGCCAATCAACCACTATTATCTTCAGTAATGAAGAAAAGACGATTGTCATATGTTGGACATGTGATGAGAAGAGATAATAACTGAATAGCAAAGCAAGCCCTCATGTGGGAAACAACAGGTAAAAGGAAAAGAGGCCTACCCAGAGAGACACTGAGAAGAACATTGATGAGAGAGGCAAAAGCAGCAGGAATCAGCTCCATCATTGAGATAGAGCTGCTTGCACAGAACAGAGACCAATTGCGAGATTTTTATGAAATATCTTTACAAGGATTAAATCTGCTAGAATACAAATTTAGATAAGAGAAGGAGTGTCTGGGTCTAAGCCCTATAGGCCAGCTACGGTTAGTAATGTCAATAGATAGATAGATAGAATGAGAAGGAAACAGCTGGAATATATTGTAACAACTGGGAAAATTGAAGGACAGAGATAGAGGGAAGCAAAGAGAAAAGATACCAGACAGCTTAAGAGAATGGCTTGGCAGAAGGTCAACAACAGAAATAAATAACTATCAAAAGTTGTGGACAGACATGATCACCTATGCCAGCAGACAAGGTACTTGATGAGGATCATGATGAAGGTATCTTAAGGATTTTCCTGCAGAATTTTGTTTTGAATGCATCAATGTTCTTCCTTGTTATTTGAGAGATTGTCATATCATTATACAGTTCACAATTCCAAGATGGGTAATTTATTCAAATCAATAAATTAATTCTGAAGTTAAAGAGTTAAAGAAGAACATATACTCACATGCAGAATGTACGGTCGAACCTCTCCAAACATGCTGTCTCGGTCATCCCATACACAGTAAAACCTGAGAACCTTTCTGTCAAGCTCCTTAAACTGCCTCAACTTGTCAAAGGAAGACTGGGTGGTGCATGTCCTCAACACCGCGCTCTCCGACCGCTTTGTGGTGTAAGGATCTGTTGGGATGGACTCTGGCTCATTCACAATGATACCTTCACTCTCCAGGAAATCCTACCAGAGGTTTGTCAAAAGACATTGGTCAGTTATCAAAATAATGGAAGCTAACTACAACTATAATGGAAGCCAACTACAACTATAATGGAAGCTAACTACAACTATAACTATAATGGAAGCTAACTACAACTATAATGGAAGCCATCTACAACTATAATGGAAGCTAACTACAACTATAATGGAAGCTAACTATAACTATAATGGAAGCTAACTACAACTATAATGGAAGCTAACTACAACTATAATGGAAGCTAACTATAACTATAATGGAAGCTAACTACAACTATAATGGAAGCTAACTACAACTATAATGGAAGCTAACTACAACTATAACTATAATGGAAGCCAACTACAACTATAATGGAAGCTAACTATAACTATAATGGAAGCTAACTACAACTATAATGGAAGCCATCTACAACTATAATTGAAGCTAACTACAACTATAATGGAAGCTAACTACAACTATAATGGAAGCTAACTACAACTATAATGGAAGCTAACTACAACTATAATGGAAGCTAACTACAACTATAATGGAAGCTAACTATTACTATAATGGAAGCTAACTACAACTATAATGGAAGCTAACTATAACTATAATGGAAGCTAACTACAACTACAATGGAAGCTAACTATAACTATAATGGAAGCTAACTACAACTATAATGGAAGCTAACTACAACTATAATGAAAGCTAACTACAAATATAATGGAAGCTAACTACAACTATAATGGAAGCTAACTACAACTATAATGGAAGCTAACTATAACTATAATGGAAGCTAACTATAACTATAATGGAAGCTAACTACAACTATAATGGAAGCTAACTACAACTATAATGGAAGCTAACTACAACTATAATGGAAGCCAACTACAACTATAATGGAAGCTAACTACAACTACAACTATAATGGAAGCCAACTAAAACTATCTATCTATTGACCTTTCGAGCCGTAACCGGCCCATAGGGCGTAGACCAAGATACACCTTCTCCTATATGGATTTTTTGTTCTAGCAGTTTTCTTTTAAAGATATTTTATCAAATCTCGCCATCTGTCTCTGTTCTGTGCAAGCAGTTCTATCTCATTGAGGGAGCCGACTCCTGCTGCTCTTGCCTCTCTCATCAATGTTCTTCTCAGTGTCTCCCTGGGTCTTCCTCTTTTTCTTTTACCTGTTGTTTCCCATATGAGGGCTTGCTTTGCTATTCGGTTATTATCTCTTCTCATCACATGTCCAACGTATGACCATCGTCTTTTCTTTATTACTGAAGATATTAGTGATTGGCGATTTCTCTAATTTCCTCATTTGTTTTGAATTCGTTCCATGCTATACCAAGTATTTTCCTTAGACATTTATTTTCGAATGCGTTCAACTTTGTTTCTATATCTCTTGTTGTTTTCCAGCTTTCACACGCATACGTAAGGGTTGATAGTACATTTGATTTGAATAGCCTAAGTTTTGTGTTTGTGCTGATAAGTTTTGATTTCCACAACTTTTCAAGGCTTCTGAAAGACATTGCTGCTTTAGCTATTCTGATTTTAATTTCTTTGCTCGTATCCCCTTCTCGATCAATGTGACTTCCAAGATAGATAAAGTGATCGATCTCTTCAACTGGTTTGTTTTCCATGTATATTTTGTCACCTGTTGGAATTAAACTAGTCATGACTTTAGTCTTTTCATGATTAATCTCAAGCCCAATTTTGCTGGCTATTGATGATAGTTCATTTGTGTTTTCCTGCATCGTTTTTATCTGACTGCTGATGAGAAGTATGTCATCAGCAAAGTCGAGGTCTTCCAAATGGTCTCCTTGTATCCATTCGATGCCTTTATTACCAGTGCAGCATTTCTTCATTATGAAGTCCATAACAATTCCAAATAACAAGGGCGATAAAA
This sequence comes from Megaustenia siamemsis, assembly GCA_032433765.1. Lineage (NCBI taxonomy): Eukaryota > Metazoa > Mollusca > Gastropoda > Stylommatophora > Ariophantidae > Megaustenia > Megaustenia siamemsis. The sequence continues at coordinate 16,790,071 of JAVIAB010000101.1, forward strand.
TACATCCTTGTTTAACCCCAGTTTCTATTGGGAAACATTCGCTCAGTCCTTCCTCTGTTCGAACTGCACATGTGTAACCATCATACATGTCTTTGATAATATTTATGATTTTTGATGGTAAACCATATTGCTTCAGAATTTTCCACAAAGAATCTCTATGAATACTATCAAATGCTTTTTTGAAGTCGATGAAGTTAAGTACAAACGGTTTTTGCTTTTCAATGTGTTCCTCCAATATAAGTCGTAGAGTGAAAATGTGGTCAATACAGCTTCTCCCTTTTCTAAACCCAGCCTGTTCTTCACGCATTACTGTATCTATTGAATCCTGTATTCTATTTAGGATGATTTTGCAGAATAACTTTGAGGCAACTGACAAAAGTGTCACGCCTCTCCAGTTGTTACAATCTCTAAGATTGCCCTTTTTTGGGATCTTAACAATGATTCCTTTTTTCCATTTATGAGGCGTCTTCTCTGTTTTCCAAATGATGTTGAACATTTTTTGGAGATGTATTAGATTATGGCTATCAATTGCCTTGAGGATCTCAGCTGTTAACTTATCCTCTCCAGCAGCCTTGTTATTGGTCATAAGCTTTAAGGTGGTTTCTATTTCACTCAAGGTGAAGTCATCTAAATTTACATTTAATTCTGCTGCTGGTGTTTCAGTTTCAAAATCTATTAAACTGTGGGGTAGTGGACGGTTAAGAATTTCTTTGAAGTGTTCCGCCCAACGGGCTTTTATGTCTGCGCTTGTTGTTAGCATTGATCCAGATTTGTCTAGAATTGGTGTTCCACTGGATGTATAGGTGTTTGTCAGCATCTATGCCAGCTAACTAAAACTATAATGGAAGCTAACTACAACTATAATGGAAACTAACTACAACTATAATAGAAGCCAATTACAACTATAATGAAGGCTATTATAAAGATGGTAGTTTAACACATTTGCTATTAAGTGGTTCAACATTCCGTGGCCATGCCATTTTTAAAAATTTTCTAAAATTCACTTTTCAGCGAGAAAATAAATGAAGATTTATCTAAACATATGGTTTATTCTGACAATTTGCTCTGAAAGTCAGAAATGAGGTTAAATAAGAGAATTACAAGATTTTAGCGGAAACAATTGTAATGGCATCAATAAATTAAAAGCAGAAAAATGCAACTTTTGGATTTTTTGCACCAGTTCCTAGAGTCCTAGAGCAGTGATTTGTGGCTTGTCATGAGATATGTGTTAATAAATAAATATGGAATAAGTTTTTTAAGCTGACAGTTATAAATCAATAGTGTGTAAGGCAACATGAAGAAATAATAAGAGAACATAAAGAAATAATAAGACGAAATAAAAAAAAAAAGCCAAGAAACACTGTAAGAAAAAATAAAAAGCAAAATAAAGTGAAAAATATAAAAAGCAATAAGACAACATTAAAACATAATAATACATCATAAATAAATATTAAGTAATAATCAATTCGGATTCAGAAAAGACAAAAGCTGTACTGATTCTATATTTACATTGAGACAACTATGTGAAAAAGACAATAGAATATGACAGAAACCTAAATATAGTGTTTATAGATCAGGTAAAAGCGTTTGATCGTGTGGACAGGAACAAAGTTTGGCAAACTTTAGAAACTCTAGGCCCTGCCAAGAATATATAGAACAACAACTTCAACGGTTTGGCCACCTGGTCAGAATGAATCCTCACCAATCACCATCAAGGGTGTTCTTCTCAAGAATGCATGGGAAAAGACCAAGAGGAAGACCCAGAAGAAGATGGATAGATGCAGTGATAGAGACATGTAACAACAAAGGAAAATCACTAATTCAGACAGTTCGAGCAGCTCAAGAACAACAAATGATATAAACCACGACACCTTTTAGGTATCAGTGAAAAGAGAAAAGAAGAAGATGGATAGATGCAGTGACAGAGACATGTAACAACAAAGGAAAATCACTAATTCAGACAGTTCGAGCAGCTCAAGAACGATAAATGATATAAACCACGACACCTTTTAGGTATCAGTGAAAAGAGAAAAGAAGAAGATGGATAGATGCAGTGACAGAGACATGTAACAACAAAGGAAAATCATTAATTCAGACAGTTCGAGCAGCTCAAGAACGACAAATGATATAAACCACGACACCTTTTAGGTATCAGTGACAAGAGAAAAGAGGAAGATAAATAAATAAAAGGACACTGTAAAGAAATAAGACAATATCTAGACAAAAATTTAAATAATCAGAAAGAAGAAAACTATAGCTAATGGGATGAAGTATTAATAGGAAAAAAGAGATAATCAGAGAAGAAAAAGACAACCTAGAAAATAAAGGCAATAATCAACAAAAATTAGACGGCAATCATAAAGACAATAAATAAATAGACAATGGATGACAAAAACATTGAAATGAGACATTAACCAGAGAAAAGGAGACAACAACCAATGAATTAAAGACAAATAACTAGCGAAAAGAAAAATCTAATGAATGAGTTAAGAGCAATAACCAGAGAACAGATGACAGAACCATTGAGAAAAAGGCAATAACCAGCAAAAAGAAGACGACAATGTGGTAGATTTGTTTAAACTGACTACAGGGATAAAGATATTACTCAGAGGGTAGATAATATGGAAACAAAGATCCTGTTTACAAACAAAGATGCCGTTTACAGACAAATGAAGAGGTGAAGGTAATAATAAAAAATTAGAAGACAACAATTCACAAAAAGAGAAAAACATCTTGAGTCAAGAATGTAGCCATAGAGATCAAACCAAGAGCAAAAGAAGTAAATTAACAATCAATTTAAAGCAAGATTGAAAACCATTCTACCCAGAAAAGAAATTAAAACAAAAGATAAAAATAAAACATCAATCAAGAAAGAATAATGAGCAACAAATTACTTTAAAAGGCAACCTATAGCTTGAAGTATGAATTACTGGAAAACAACCTAGAGTAAAAAAAAATTTCAGATAAGAATACAAAATGTTTATAAACCATAAAGAAACATTCAACAAACATGTAGCAGAAGTAACAGACTAAAAAAGAATGTTTCAAAATGACTGCTCAAAACAAAATATAAAAAAACTGGAAGTCATAAACTTAGTGTTATGATTCAAATGCCAAAAACATTCTTTCACAAACTTAGTTAAAATAAATTGTCATAAACTGACTGTCAAAAGTGAACAACCTTCAAAATAACTGTTACAAACTGGAATAAATTAACTGCTTCAACTTTGTCACAGTTTATACATCACAAAGTCACTTTCACAAATCATCACAAACTATATTCCTCAAATGAACTATAATTAAATAATTGTCAATGGTCTAATCATTGCAAACAAATTAATACATAAATCAACAATCACAAACTATTTAAAAAATAATTTCAAATATCACATTGAACAAACCCTGGTGAACTTGTCACAATTTGTGACGTGAAAGTTCTTCCCATAGAAAGTGACATTCATTCCCAGGTTGATGTCCTTCCAGTGCCAAATGTCCCCCTGGTCATTCTTGGGCAAACGCTGACGTTTGATTAATCTTCCTACAAAATAGTCAAATCAAAGTTTTTATTCTTCTTTTTTTTGTTGTTAAAGTCAAGATGTATTTATTTTTTTTTCCTTCCACAAACTTTTACCTCTGATGAAGTCCCTTGAGACTAGGAACTGAATTTTGTGTGTTAATCCGTTTTGCCTTTGCAGCCGTGCGCACAGGGGTCCCTCACCGCACAGGCAGATAACTCAGACTTCGGAGGTACTCATATTTTTTCCGTCAATGAGTAATTGATATTTCAAGCTGGGCCTCGCTATTGAGACCTGGGGTAGTTGCTGCAGAGGGAAATCATAAATAAAAATCCCAACCAGTGTAGCCAGGATTTGAACCCACAACCTCTCTGTCTCAAGGCCAGCGTCTTGCCTTGAGACCAACCAGTCCCCTGAGATGTATTTGAAAAGAAATTAATGTATTTTGTATACAATGGAATTAATTGAAGACCAATGCAATAATATGACAACTAGCCAAGTGACTAACAGTTTTATTTATAACCAAGAAGAGAATCTGTGCATATGTCTGCCCTGTGATGAGAAGGGATAAATCAGAGAGTCACCAAGCAAAACCTCAAGAGAGAAACAACAGTAACAAAGAAAAGAGACTAATCTCAAGAGAGGCAAGAATAGTAGATATTGACTCTCGTAGTGAAATTGAAAAGCTTGAATTTAACTTTTACTGTCCTGGCTCAAAATCCATGTTTCTACAGAGCATTTCTAAGGGAAAAAAAATAGGGGCATGAGCGCAAATCTTAACATCATAACAACATTTTAACCTAAAAAATAAGGGCATGAGCACAAATCTTAACATCATAACAACATTTTAACCTAAAAAATTACTATGATGTATTTTATACCAAAATTTTGTAAATTTGAATGAATTTTTTTATAAATCATATTTACAATTACTTCCAGGCATGCGTAAGAGGCGACTAAGTAGGTTGATCAATTGCTTGACAAGCTGTCATTGTAAAAAGTATTGTTATGGAAACAGCGCCATAGATTTTAGAGCAGTGATCTCTGCAATATGTGCCATTTTGGCACGTAAGGTTTCTGTTTTTGAGATTGTGGTTCTGCCCTATGTGCCATCTTTGGCTCGAAAGGACAATAGATAGATAGATTTACAATTATATTTTTTCAACAAACGGGCAAAAAGTAATTGAAAAACCTGAAAAAGAAAAAAATAGAATTGAAAAGCATAAAAACAAAAACTGCACTTGAAATAATACTTACAGGTTTGCACATGCCAGTAACATCGTAAATGTTTTTAAATTCATTTTTACACAAAATTATAAAGTTTCAAATGCTTATGCTTAAAAATAAAATTTCTGTGATTTTAAAAAAATTATTATGATCTTATGTTAATTCCATGAACTGGACTACAAAGGAGGTAGGGTTCAATCCCAACCGACAGCTTCCAGTTCACCCAGCCTTTAATTGGTACTGGATTTTTTCTGGGAAAGTAAAGCGACACGGGCGTAATACCGACCACATTACCCCAAAAATCATGTGCTGAAGGTCTGTAAAATTTATGATCACTAACACCATATTCCCTATACGCCAATTGGCGTGACGGGGGTACTTTACTTTTTTTTATGTCAATTTCAACAGTAACAAAAAAATAAGGCAGAGTTGACACAACAATATAACTTTATTTTATTTTATCCACATACTACAGTGATGTATCATATATAAAAATGTAGAGAATTAAACAAACTTCTTATAAAAAGTATTTACAATAATATTTTTACTAGAAAAATTACAAAATAAATTACATGAGTGACATGATATTTCTAGAGCTAGAAGAAGGAATAGGCAACATCCCTTTTCTTCTGGTGCCAATATATGTTCCGATGATCAATATTATCATTCAATGAAAAATCTGAATCCAAACTTTCATCCATGTGGTGTATTTTCAACATTTTTAACAGTAATCCGTGACTGAATTAATTGTGAGGCATGTTCAGCCGTAAATCATTAGTTACGTTTATAAGGAAGCCATTTTCTTATCAGTGAAAATTCAATCACTTGGAATAACACATAATTGAAACCGATTAAAAACTCAATGAAAACTGCTTCTATTAACCAACATGAAAGAGTTACAAAAGTAAACATTCAGAACGGACTTTCAAAATTGTGGATTGGATGAAATATGAAAGAATTTTAATTTAAACTCCAAAATGAAAGAATTAATTATCAAAGAGCTAATATTACTGGGCCGTAACTGATGGGTAGATTATTCCCAGCTATTATAAGACAAGTCGGATAGAAAGAGTTAAACATATGACTGGGTACACTGCAGATCCTATGTGATATCTAATGGCACTGGCATCATCATCATCATTGTTGAGTGCCGTCTCCGCATCGAAGGTTGGCTACCATGGAGCACCATTCCACTCTGTCTCTTGCTTTGATGGTGCAGGTTGTCATAGGTTGACTTGTCCACCTTTTGGTGTTACTTGTCCATGTTAGGCTTGGTCTGCCTCTGCCTTTTACCTTGTATTTTCCCTTCCAATATTACTTTTGTTAGGCTGCTGTGTCTTTTAACATGCCCCAAAAATTTCATTTGTCTTGTTCTAATTGTATTTAGTAGTTCTGTTTTCATTTTTAGTTGCTTTAAAACTTCATCGTTTGTTTTATTTTCTTTCCATCCAATTCTACCTATAGTTTTATATATCCATATTTCAAAGGCTTCATTTCTCTGTTCTGTTTTCTTGTCTAATGTCCATGTTTCTGCACCACACAGGAATATTGAGAAAATGTAACATTTTGCTATTTTTAGTTTTAGCCCTGGTGTTATTTGTTTTGATGTTAGTATATTTTTCATGGCATTAAAATTACTTTTTCCCATACCTATTCTTTTGTTTATTTCAGTTGTACATTTTCCATCACTGGTTATAGTATGGCCCAGGTAGATGTAGCTCTGAACTGTCTCCAGGTGTATTCCTTCAACTTTAATATTTAATTAAAGATCTTGAGAATTTTCTTTGTTTATGATCATAGTTTTAGTCTTTTTGATATATACATATATAATGGCACTGGCATAAGATGTTTTTAACAGCTCATGTAATAATCCTTAGAGTTTTGTGTTCAATGTAACCCCAGTTCATGGAAAAATTACTTCTGTGCCAGGCTTTTGTGTGGACACCAAGTGACATAAGAAAATAAGAAGCCCAAAGGAAAATCTAAGAAGAGTATATAATAGATCAAGCTCAACTATGGGCTTAAGAACTATACAAGACCTAGTAGTTAGTTAATCGTTAATTAGTTAGTTAATCGTTAGTTAGTTAATCGCTAGATTATCCTCATTGCACCTAGCAGTGAATCATTCAACATGGAAACTTACTATTTCTGACCTAGGTGTCACCTTTGGCCAGAGAGGAACTAACTAATTAACTGGCAGGGGCCATTTCTCAATGTATCATTTTAACCCTAGATTATGATACTTTTTTGAAGTTTTTTTCGGCTTATTTTTTTACAGTATGGGATAGCCAGTCCCCTGCCTAACCCTCCTTTCTCGCCTCTTACGAACATGCCTGGTAGGGTACAGCGCCGCTATTCTTTACTCCCCTTTCGGGCCCCGGCAGCGCACAGGCGAAAGAAATTAGGCTAAATACAAAAATAAAAATTTTCAACTCCAATGTTAAGTCGGTTCTATTATATGGCTGTGAAACATGGAGAATAACAAAATTGACAATCACGAAGGTACAGACTTTCATTAATGGATGCTTGCACAGAATAAAGGGATGGAAATGGCAGGACAAAGTCACTAACGTGGAATTATGGAAATGTACCGGTCAAATACCAGTGGATAAAGAAATACAGCGAAGACGATGGCGATGGATAGGACACACATTACAGAAGCCAACTGAGAGTATTACACAACAGGCCCTTTTTTGGAATCCCCAGGGGAAAAGATAAAGAGGAAGACCAAGGAATTCTTGGAGAAGACAGATTGAAGCAGAGATGAAGATGATGGGGAAGACATGGAATGATCTTAAAAGAATTGCAAAAAACAGAACAACTTGGAAAGTGTTTGTTGAAGACCTATGCTCCACTGGGAGCTAAAAGGTAGAAGAGAGAGAGATGATACTTTAGTTATAATTACAACATCATAACATTTAAAAATAATTTTCAAACATTACCTACCACCCCCCCCCCCCCCCCTTTTCCGTACCTTCTTAATTACCACTTCTGGTACCCCTGAGTGTTTAATTTGTTTCAATTGCTGTTGGAATTGTTTTTTATTTTTAAGAAATTGATTGTTTTATTCTTTTTTGTGACCAGGGAAATTTTCTTGGTTGCCGGCAGACATCAAACAACCCTTTGTGACCATGGAAATTTTCTTGGTTGTTGGCAGACATCAAACAACCCTTTGTGACCAGGGAAATTTTCTTGGTTGTCGGCAGACATCAAACAACCCTTTGTGACCAGGGAAATTTTCTTGGTTGTCGGCAGACATCAAACAACCCTTTGTGACCAGGGAAATTTTCTTGGTTGTCGGCAGACATCAAACAACCCTTTGTGACCAGGGAAATTTTCTTGGTTGTCGGCAGACATCAAACAACCCTTTGTGACAAGGGAAATTTTCTTGGTTGTCGGCAGACATCAAACAACCCTTTGTGACAAGGGAAATTTTCTTGGTTGTCGGCAGACATCAAACAACCCTTTGTGACAAGGGAAATTTTCTTGGTTGTCGGCAGACATCAAACAACCCTTTATGACAAGGGAAATTTTCTTGGTTGTCGGCAGACATCAAACAACCCTTTGTGACCAGGGAAATTTTCTTGGTTGTCAGCAGACATCAAACAACCCTTTGTGACTCAGGAAACACAGCGAAAAATGCTATGAGCTAGCCGAACGTATTGACAGACTTACGGTTACGTACCGATAGACATTGTAACACATCCGGTCCATAAGGTGAAACTCAGGTCATAAATCAACCTGAGTCAGGAAAATTTGAGTCCCCATGTTTAGCCTAGTGTGAACACATAGGAGTGTGTCAAAAGTTCTGAGAAATTACTATTTTTAGAGCACCTAATGTTACATTTAAGTGGTAGTAATTTTTACTAAGGTATCGTAACTGGGAGAGTTACAGATAGGTATCGTAATCTAGGGTTAAATAACGTTACTTGTAGTCTGTGATGCTTGTCCGCACAGTGCATGTTCATGCTGCTTGTCTTAATCTTTGTGTTTGTTATTCACTGTAGATTGTGTTCTGTTCACATTTTTATTTTTAACATTTTCATTCATGGAATGGAGTTGTTGCTGTACTGAGATTAAGATTAATAATATTTACCTTACTTTCTTTCTTTCTACCTTTCAGCTCCCTGTGGAGCATATGTCTTCAACAAACACTTCCCAAGTCGTTCTGTTTCTTGCCATTCTTTTAAGATCATTCCATGTCTTCCCCATCATCTTCATCTCTGCGTCTATCTGTCTTCTCCAAGAATTCCTTGGTCTTTCTCTTTGTCTTTTCCCCTGTGGATTCAAAAAAGGGCCTGTTGTGCAATACTCTCAGTTGGTTCCCGTAGTTTGTGTCCTATCCAGCGCCATCGTCTTCGCTGTATCTCATTATCCACTGGTATTTGACTGGTACATTTCCATAATTCTATGTTAGTGATTTTGTCCTGCCATTTCCATCCTTTTATTATGCGTAAGCATCCATTTATGAAAGTCTGTATCTTCATGATTGTCAATTTTGCTATTTACCTTACAAGCAATCATAAACACTAGGTTTGAATCCTGTGTAAGTAAAGGTGCCCTCATCTCCTACAGGGAGTTATTAAATTTTGTGCTGATCATCATCATTGCACACTGAACATGTCCATAGGTGTTCAGATCCCCTCCTCAGCAAGTCCCACAGTGTCCTGCGACTGACGACTCCAGTTCTGTGTTGATAGATAAGTCTTCTTATACGACCACTGATTATCTCATTTCTGGCTGTGTACATCTTAACTCCCATCTCTTTCATCTGAAGGAGTGATGTGGACTCATGGTTGTCGAAGTCCTTTCTACAGGAAATATGGTGTTAGTGCCAATAGTTTGTTTTTTAGATACCATCAGCACATTTTATAGGTGAAATGAGCAGTATTCCACAAGGCCGATCTACTTTCCCATTAAGAAAATATATCTGATGCTCATTTTTGTAGAATGTGCTAATTTTAAAGTCGCATAGGTCTGAAAAATATTCTTACCATCTGGAAATTTAATCTTGGATGCATGTTTAGAGCAATTCAGTTTGTTCTAGTTTTCCCTGATCTCAGAGTATATTTAGAGTAATTTAGTTTGTTCTAGTGTTCCCTGATCTCAGAGTATATTTAGAGTAATTTAGTTTGTTCTAGTGTTCCCTGATCTCAGTATATATTTAGAGTAATTTAGTTTGTTCTAGTGCTCCCTGATCTCAGAGTAGATTTAGAGTAATTTAGTTTGTTCTAGTATTCCCTGATCTCAGAGTATATTTAGAGTAATTTAGTTTGTTCTAGTGTTCCCTGATCTCAGAGTAGATTTAGAGTAATTTAGTTTGTTCTAGTATTCCCTGATATCAGAGTAGATTTACAGCAATTCAGTTTGTTCTAGTGTTCCCTGATCTCAGAGTATATTTAGAGCAATTCAGTTTGTTCTAGTGTTCCCTAATCTCATAGTATATTTAGAGCAATTCAGTTTGTTCTAATGTTCCCTGATCTCAGAGTATATTTAGAGCAATTCAGTTTATTCTAGTGTTCCCTGATCTCATAGTATATTTAGAGCAATTCAGTTTGTTCTAGTGTTCCCTGATCTCATAGTATATTTAGAGCAATTCAGTTTGTTCTAGTGTTCCCTGATCTCATAGTATATTTAGAGCAATTCAGTTTGTTCTAGTGTTCCCTGATCTCAGTGTAGATTTAGAGCATTTCAGTTTAACCCTAGATTACAACACCTTCATAAAATTTATGAACTCAAAACACAAATTCTTGGAATTTCACAGTTTGCCACAAGCAAACATTTGCCCTCTCCTTTTACCTTCTTAATTATTTAAATATGCGAGGTACAATAAGAGCCCAGTGTGATGTTTTACAATAGTGATAGATGTTAGATATCACTCAATGCCAGGTTGGATATTTAAGAAAGTGAAGAAGAAGAATCTAGTTAAGTCGACGGATCATTAAAAAAAAAAAAAGGAGACTCGTCACACCAAATGGCGCATAGGGAATATGGTGTTAGTGATCATAAATTTTACAGACCTTCGGCACATGATTTTTGGGGTAAAGTGGTCGGTATTACACCTGTGCTGCTTTACTTTCCCAGAGAAAAATCAGGTACCCATTAAAGGCTGGGTGAACCTGGAACCCGTTGGTTGGGATCGAACCCTACCTCTTATGATGGATCATCTTCATTGCAAAATGGACAACTCCATAGTGCACAGATCCCACCCACAGCATCCTCCCCAGGATGAACCACTCCGACCACATTGAAGCACTAAGTGTGGCTTCAGCTCAGATACATGAAAAAGAAGATGGCTGAAAATAAACACTGAAAATGTAGCCATTATCATCTTTATTTCAAAACAATGTCTATGGAGACATCAAAAGTCTCAGTCTGTTTTTTTTTAATTGTTTATATATATATATATAAAGTAAAGTACCCCCATCACGTCATGTGGCGTATAGGGAATATGGTGTTAGTGACCATAAATTTTACAGACCTTTGGCACATGATTTTAGGGGTAATGTGGTCGGTATTACACCCGTGCCACTTTACTTTCCCAGAAAAACATCCAGTACCCATTTAAGGCTGGGTGAACCGGAAGCCATCAGTTGGGATCAAACCCTGCCTCTTGTCCTTTGTAGTCCAGTTCTCTAACCACTGAGCTATCGCGGCTCCCATTGTTTATATGAATGATAATATATTCTCATATGATGCCTATATTCAAGTTCTTCATCAAAACCTGATAACCTTGAGGTACTACTTAGGGACTTCATCAATCTTCTCCACTTCTCTCTATCTTCAGTCATTATCTGGGACTCTGCAATGTCAAGGTCTGTCCATTCTTTGATGTTCTTCCAATCTCTGTCTCTGTATACCTCACCTTCTTGCTCCTGTCACAGTTTCTTGCACAATTGTCTTAGCTTGGCCAGATGACTGAGATCTATGTGGGTAAATCTATGTGGGTAAATCTATGTGGGTAAATCTATGTGGGTAAATCATTTCATTTTGTGCTTCTTCACATTAGTTAAAAGATATCAAAGTTCTTCTTTTTCTTTTCTTCATCATCTGCCTTTCAGCGTCGAGGGGTGATATGATTTGCGGTCTTTTGCTCTTCTGTTCACCACTGCTGCTGTTATGTTTCCTAGTGCTTCTAATATTCTATAAATCCATCTTTTTTGTGGTTGACCCGTGGGTCTGGTAATCTCGCAACATTTAATGAGGGCTCGTTGTGTTGTGTTTTAATTACTCTGCCTTGTCACATGGCCAAACCATTTTATCTGTTGTTTATATATTCTATGGCGTGGGCTATTCCTAGCTTTTTTCTCAGTTCTTCATTTCTAATCTTATCTCTCAGACTGTTTCCTGTCATTCACCTGACACATTTCATCTCAGTAGAGGTTATTTTTTCTTATTGTTCTTGCATCTCGGTTCCGGACCGGCATTGGTAGCACATTGTCAATATTCAAGTTGTTATATGAATATAGATACAGAAAAGATATTGTCTTACCTTGAGGCATCCCAGAATTCTCTACATGAGGTTCCACCACAGAGATACTATTATCCTCCAGATAGTAATAAATATCCACTGGACGAACACGGAAGTATTCCACAGAAGATTCATGAACTGTTTGCTTGAAGTATGCATTGAATTTGAGCACCTGAAAGTTGAATAAGTGCTTGAGTAAATATCTTCAGTAAATATCTTCAGTAAATTTCCTTATCAATAATTTAAAAAATTTTATTTAATAAAATTTTCATCTTCAAATAAATACACTGATGAAATATATTTTAAAAGTTGGACTGGATAAAATCTTTATCTTTTGGGCAAACACACTCAATTAATGTACACTCATTCTTAATGTTTGATTGGATAAGCTTTATATCTCTGAACAAGCCTACTCATCATTTTTAAAATTGAATTTAAAAGTTAGATACTCAAAGCTTTAAAATTATTCCTTAATTGACATTTCTAAAAAAAACAGTCTTTATTTTAATTACGAGGTCTGTTGAGGGAGGGAGCCACATATTCAGAGCAGTTGCCTTGAGATTTTTGGGTCAAAGTTTTTATTTTACCCTGGACATAAAACACCTTTTTGATGCTAATGTGCATCGAACCCACACTCTCAGGATTCGGAACATGATAAGTTATTAATTTGAACCACTTGTTCTTGAAGAAAAGGTTTGCTATCCACAAATAAACAGTAATTATTTTAAATCAAACAAGGAATTATTTCTTACCTTTTTGTCCCAAGCAACATGGGCTGGAATGAAGGCAGCAGGTGGCGCTTGTTTAGCTTGGCCATAGGTCAAGGTTGGGTTAAAGTTTGCGAGAGTGTCCAGCTCACTCTCTGATAACTGATTGTGGAAAAGCTGCGTACCACAAACCCCAATCTCTGGTTGCTTAAACACAGAATATCCATTCTTGCAACCCAGTGTTTGAGTTAAATGATATTTCATTTGCTGAAGAAAATGAAGTGAATAATTATTGAAATACCATTTTTAGAAAGTGTAATTACAACTTCAGGAGTGAGAAATATTAATTTGTGAATGGTATTGAGCATTTAACCCTTAATTATGATACAGATCTGTGGCTGACGTGTTTACGATACTGTAGTAAAAAATACTACTACATAAATATAATATTAGATGCTCTAAAAATAGTAATTTCTCTAAAATTTTGAGACACAGCCATGTGTACACACTAGACAAGACATGGGGACTCAGATTTCATGATTCAGGTTGATGTATGACCTGAGTTTGACCCCATGGATCGAACATGTTGTCTGTCAGTATGTGTAAGTCTGTCAGTGAACAATGTCTATCGGTACGATCATCCTAAATCTGTCAGTATGTGTAAGTCTGTCAGTGAACAATGTCTATCAGTACGGTCAGCCTAAGTCTGCCAGTATGTGTAAGTCTGTCAGTGAACAATGTCTATCAGTATGGTCAGCCTAAGTCTGCCAGTATGTGTAAGTCTGTCAGTGAACAATGTCTATCAGTACGGTCAGCCTAAGTCTGTCAGTATGTTCGGCTACCTCATAGCATTATTTGATGTGTTTCATGAGTTACATAGAGTTGTTTTGATGACAGCAATGACTAAAGAAATTTCCCTGGTCACAGCAAAACAAAAACAAAACTCACGAAATGGGGAAAAAAAAAATTCCTACATCAATAGAAACAAACCCCAACACTCAGAGGTCACTGGAAGTAGTAATCAAGAAAGTACAGGGGGTGGGGGTGGGGGCATTGTTGACAATGATAAAATATCAAATTTGGAAGAATTTGTGTTTTGATTCAGTAATGTTTACAACAGCATCATAATCTTTCATACAGGAAATCGTCTATCAGTGAAAGAAACTGGGAAAATGTGGCTGCGGATTGTAGCGCATGGAGAGCAAAAATAAAAAATGGCATAGCAACTTTCGAGGCAGTGCTGATATCAAATTCATAAGACAAAAGGTGCAAGAGTAAAGAGACAAGGCCAGGTACCGCAAATACACCTTGCTCATTCTGTGGATGGATCTGTCTGTCCAGGATTGGCAAATTCAGCCACGAGAGAAGATGTTCAATAAAGCAGCACCCAGTATGAGACACTAATGCTTTACCAAACTACTGACTTATCATGATTGCTTGCTACCAACCATCTGTCAAGACGCCAAAGGCCATACATACATCATAATCTAGGGTTAACTCTTTCTGTACATTTCGCTGCACTGTGCACCATGCCGATTTTGGCAACGTACATTTCGCCGCAAAGTGCGCCACGCTCAATTTTATTAGTGTGAACGCCATCAAACCATATTCTTTTTACATGTCTTGTATCATCTTGATATTGGTGAAATCTAATTGTTTGTTCAATTATCTAAAAATTCATATATAATATGTTATATGTTAGATAAATATAAATATGTAGATTGATTCTTAAAACCATGAACAATTTTGTCTCTCAAATCTCTTCCGTTGCGTCGATAAAAAGCTTCAGTACGGAAAGAGTTAATAGTTTGGTATTACATTGTAGTGTACTAGGAAAACTTCAGAATTGAAAACTTTAAATATAGCCCAAGATTTATTGGACACTATTCATGGCCACAATAAGAACAAATGCTGAGTTAAATAGGCTTAAATATAATTTCTCAATCACAATTAATATAAGATATTATGATGAAATTCTGAGTTGCCTATTTAGCTTTCAATGGCCTTTTATCTTCTTCTTCTTTCCTTCCTCATCTGCCTTTCAGCGTCGAGGGGAGATATAATTTGCTGTCTTTTGCTCTTCTGTTCGCCTCTGCTGCTGTTATTTTTCCTAGTGCTTCTAATATTCCATCGACCCATCTTTTTCGTGGTCAACGCTTGGGTCTGGTGTTCTCACAACGTTTGTTGAAGGTTCATTGTGTTGTGTTTTGTTCTTTCTGCCTTGTCAAGTGGTCAAACCATTTTATCTGTTGTTTCCTTATATATTCTATGGCCTTTTATAAAGTGGGGATAAACTGCTTTCAAAGCAAAATAAACACAGTTCTGTAAAGGACAGTTTTTTTTATTATAAATAAATATTCACCTTTTGTACTTTTTGTGATATAATATATTTATATTTAATTCTAAGGAAGGAAAAGAAAACAAATGATGAAGTCATAAAACAACTATAAATGAAAAGAGAACTACTAAACACAATTCAAACAAGACAAATGCTATTTTTGGGTCATGTTAAAAGACACAACAACCTGCTAAAAGTAATCTTGGAGGGGAAAATACAAGGTAAAAGAGGCAGAGGCAGACCAAGACTAACATGGACGAGTAACATCAAAAGATGGACAAACCAGCCTATGACAACCTGCACCATCAAAGCAAGAGACAGAGCAGAATAGCGCTCCATGGTAGCCAACCTTCGTAGAGGAGATGGCACTTGATGATGATGATATTTAATTCATTATAATAATTGATTATTATGATTATCCATTCATAAACACTTAAAACAGACTGAGACTTTACATCATTTTACTAAACTAAAACTATACTATTATTATTTTGTCACTGACTTCTTTGGAATAAATAATTTCACTAATAAAAGTCAAAAGTAACACAATAAATAAACAAATTACTTAATCCCGCTAAATGAAATCTTAAATCTAAATCAGTAGCAAATTAATAATTAAATGGCATGCCCCCTACATCTGCCTTAAAGCCCCCAACAAGTATACACAGAATACAGACCGTTTTACTTGCCAGTTGACAACTGCCTAAGTTACTACTTACTTTTTTCTTTTAAACACCTGCACATTTTCTATCTATCTATCTATTGACCTTTCGAGCCGTAGCCGGCCCATAGGGCGTAGACCAAGATACTACTCCTATCTAAATTTTTATTCTAGCAGTTTTCAATTCTTTTAAAGATATTTTATAAAATCTCGCCATGTTTATTGTCTCTGTTCTGTGCAAGCAGCTCTATCTCAATCTCATTGAGTCAGTGAGCCGATTCCTGCTGCTCTTGCAGCACATTTTGCTTTAGTTTAATTTAATTACAAACATGGCTGTTTCTACACGAATATGGTTAGTTAAAAAGTCCTGCAAATACAAACCGTTGGGTCACGGAAAGAATTTCCAGGTAGAAATGGTAGTCCCTCCATCTCAAATCTCTTCTGGATTGTCCAAGCTCTGTACTCTGTGGCTGCTATGGAGAGATACCTGGTGTTTGTATAAGCCGTTTCCAGGCGTTGCCAGGCACGCAGTTCTCGTTTGGGTTGGTCTAAATGTACAAACACAACAAATATGTTCACACAGCGAATTTCTGAGCAAATTCGGAGACGGATGGTGAAACAAAAAGGAGCACTGAAGCGTACGCTACAATTATAGTATTGATGTTTTATTTTTTAAACATTCAAAACAAATGGTAGTGCACTGCAGTTTGACTTCAGAGAGATCGCATTAAAATGGATTGTTTATTATGAGAACAATAATAATTATATTTTTCTCATAACTTGCACTAGCCTCGACAGCTTTAAACTAAACAAAAAACTGAGCGGTTAAAAACACAACAAACAAAAAACACTTTACATATAAGTGCACCCTTGCCACCTTTAACGTGTCCTGGAATCTAATCTATTGCCCACACTCATCATCATCTAGTACCGGGCCTGATGGCGTAGGTGATCATGTCTTTCCACAATTTTCGATCTCGACAGTTATTTATCATTTCTGTTGTTGACCTTCTGCCAAGCCATTCTCTTAATAAGCTGTCTGGTATTTTTCCTTTTTGTTTTGACCTCTTTCAGAACATTTTCATTACTCTTCTTAGCTGTCCATGGTACTCTCAACATTCTTATGTAATACCACATTTCTACAACCTCCTGTGATTTTCTTGTCTGCATTTCTATTGTCCATGATTCACATCCATATGTTAAGACTGGCTCTACATAACATTTAAGAACTCTATATCTTGTTTCTATTGTAAAAAATGGATTGCATAGCCTCTTCCTCATTTTTTGCAAAGCTGCTTTTGCCTGAGCCATTCTGCATCTCACCTCTTTTGTACATCTTCCGTCTGAGGTTAACAAAGTTCCCAAATATTTAAATTCATTTACCTGTTTTAATATTGGTTCACTTGTCTTTATTATGCACTGAGGTGATGTCTTTTTCTTTGTTGTTACCATTACTTCTGTCTTTTTGCTATTAAGGCTGAATCCTTTATTTTTGCTTCCTTTCACTGTGGTGTCCAACATTGTCCACACTATAATACTCATACTGTGCCGTTTAGAACAGTTTCTTTAGTAGGTATTAACTTTGCATGCGAATCGCATAATGCCACTGTCACTTACAGCTAATGTAGTTCAAGTTCCATCAAGGTGGGGTGTCTTATCAAATTGTGCAAGCCCATTTATATCTGACGTCATGTCTTGTCATCTTATTAAATAGTAGGAACATCCGACCTTCTTCCTCTTCAGCGTTCAGCTCTTGTGATCATGCAAACTTGGCTCTTTGCCTGTTTCATGATGGAGGTGTCAGAGACTTGACACACAATGAGCTGGTCACATGGTCAGTATACTAGTATATAGAGTTCACTAACCACTGAGCTATCGCGGCCCCACTAGTATATATAATAGAAGATAGTCATCATCAAGTGTCATCTCTGCAACGAAGGTTAACTACCACGGAGCGTCATTCTGCTATGTCTCTTGCTTTAATGGTGCACATTGTCATAGGCTGATTTGCCCATCTTTTGATGTTACTCGTCCATTTTAGTCTTGGTCTGCTTCTGTCTCTTTTACCTTGTATTTTCCCCTCCAGGATTACTTTTAGTAGGCTGTTGTGTCTTTTAACGCCCAAACATCGCATTTGTCTTGTTTGAATTGTATTTAGTAGTTTTCTTGTCATTTTTAGTTGTTTTAAGACTTCATCGTTTGTTTTCTTTTCTTTCAGTCCAATTCTACCTATTCTTTTACATATCCACACTTCAAAGGCTTCAATTCTCTGTTCTGTTTTCTTGTCTGTTGTCCATGTTTCTGCACCACATAGGAATGTTGAAACAATATAACATTTTGTTATTCTTAGTTTTAGCCGTGGTGTTATTAATAGTAGATAATCATTAATAATATATATAGTAGTAGATATAATAGTAGATGCGTATGTGTCCTGATTTTTCCCCTAAACCTGCGCCGTGGCTGAAACAATCCGCCCATCCAGTGACTGGCTCAATATACAGTAAGAACGACTGTAGATCTGACGGGAGCATTTGTATGAGGACCAGCAAACGTAATGTTGATGCCGATGAAGCAACAATTAGAACATAGCTTTTGTCAGTCTAAACAACGTGCTGGTAGTCAAACCACTACACAAAAATAAAGGGGGAAAAACAGTACTATAGCTAGTTTCAAATCACGTGCCCAACTTCAAAACGCTATTACTCAGTAACCGTTTGTTAAAAACTGTTGACATTTTTCAAATGTTATTAGAATGCAAAAGATCCTTTAAATGTATATTTAACAAATATTTTGCAGCTGCAGTTTTCTTAAAGCGGCGAATTTCTTTGATGTTTGTCAAAATTGTAAATTGTGAACCCCTAAATAATAGAAATTACCGTAGTTGCTGGTCTATGATTAATTTTCACTAGGTAAGGCCGTAATGGGGAAATAACTGAATAAGACAAAACACCAGGAGAATTATTGTCTTCTCAGTTCGAGGACGGACGATAATATCAAGGTATACCTGTATGTCCAATTTTCATAGTTGTGTGGTCCTGAAAAGGACCGTTTGTTGAACTAATTTAAGGTAATATAGTGGCCAACATTGTGGGGGCTATATACTTTCATTCTGAATCAGACGAGTCTAAAAGATTAATAACTGTTTGGGGTTGAACATTCCACAAACCATCATTTTTCCAATATTCCTCTTCCTGTTTTAAGACATGGTCTTCACATTCAGCCCAATAATCTTTGTCTATATTTAATAAAGCGAGATTAGCAAGAGTCTTTACATCGCATTTTTTTAATGTTGTATTTTCATCTGCCACTTGTCCTTTTAATTTTGCCCAGATTAGTTCTATTGGATTTAAATGAGCATGGTAAGGTGGCAGCCTCAAACTTATATGACCGTGCTCTTGGATAATATTATCTATTTGAAAAATCTTTGTCCTTTGTTTTTGCTTTACTAGAGATAGTAATTCAGGTTTTAAGTACATGTTATTAAATTGTATGTGCTCCTTTGTGAGCCATATCTTAATAGCATCTTTTGTACTGGATGACGTCGGGACTTTATCTTCAAGTGCAACAATGTTGTGGTACGCTGCATTGTCCATTATTAGGCAAGATGGTCGATCTAGTGATGGGAGAACAGAATTTTCAATCCAATGTCTAAATATGTGACCATTCATCTCAGAGTGATAATCCCGAT
This sequence comes from Megaustenia siamemsis, assembly GCA_032433765.1. Classification (NCBI taxonomy): domain Eukaryota; kingdom Metazoa; phylum Mollusca; class Gastropoda; order Stylommatophora; family Ariophantidae; genus Megaustenia; species Megaustenia siamemsis. The sequence continues at coordinate 16,809,678 of JAVIAB010000101.1, forward strand.
TGTCTATGGATTTTGAAAGAAAAATGAGCTCTGCATTCTGTATTAGTCCATGTTGTCGACTACCTGCATGAGCAATTATCAAGCGCTGTCCTTTGCTGCTAGGTATTAATCTCTTAATCTTTCCATCTGATGACTGCCATTCCCTTTGGTTAGTGTGGTGAGCATTGATCCATGTTTCATCCAAGTACACAATATCATAACCTTGCTTGCGCACCTCTTTTACTTCACGTAAGTATTTGCTTCTCATGACTACTATATGTGGCTTCTCACAGATGATGTTTCGTCCATTGGAATACTTTCTGAATGTAAAGCCTGCAGCTCTCACATTCCTCCATAATGTAGACTTTGATATTTCAATACTGTTGTTCTTTTTCAGCGAAACTTTTTAATTTTCTTATTGTAACAGTTTCATTCATACCCAACATTTTGCGAATTTCACTTCTAATAAGTTCACTGTCGAAATTATCCAACATTTTTGCTCTTCCTTGTGATTTTGTATATTTGGAACATTGACGGTCACGTGCTTGAATCCATCGATTAAATGACCGTTTAGATAAATCCAAAATGTGTCTTGTCCTATTCTCAGGGTTTTCTAAAGAATGAAATAATCTTCCTCGTTTAACCTCTTTGCAAAAATAGTCATACATTTTTATTGCGATGTTTTGTAAACTGCAGAATTTCATTTTAAGACTCATGATAAATGTTATCGTTCCACGTCTCCACCTCTGAATGAACGGAAATGGAACACACAATTTCTCGTGTTTTTTACAAGTGTCTAATTGTGTCAAAAAACCACGGTGAAAGCGTGCAAACACGTAAATTTTACCGTGTATGGATTTTTACTCGCTATTTTTAACTTAAAATACTGTAAACATTAAGTTTTGACTACATCAATGGGTCGTTATAAATTTATATAAATCAAATAAGCAACAATAATAACCAAATGTTTTTATTAATGAAATTAATTCCCTGTTGGGTTCTAATCATTATAACTTTACATGCCAATTTTGAACAACTTACAACAAGCGGTTAAAAAGCTATCTATTTTAAAAGTTGGACACGAGTTATGAAACAAGCTATAGTCTATGAACAAGTGAGAGCTGGAAAACAACAAGAGACATAGAAGCAAAGTTAAACGCATTCGAAAATAAATGTCTAAGAAAAATACTTGTTATAGCGTGGAACGCATTCAAAACAAACGAGGAAATTAGAGAAATCGCCAATCAACCACTAATATCTTCAGTAATAAAGAAAAGACGATGGTTATATGTTGGACATGTGATGAGAAGAGATAATAACCGAATAACAGAGCAAGCCCTCATGTAGCAAACAACAGGTAAGAGGAAAAGAGGCCGACCCAGAGAGACACTGAGAAGAACATTGATGAGAAAGGCAAGAGCAGCAGGAATCGGCTCACTCAATGAGATAGAGTTGCTTGCACAGAACAGAGACAAATGGTGAGATTTGATAAAATATCTTTACAAGGATTGAAAACTGCTAGAAGAAAATTTAGAATAGAGAAAGAGTATCTGGGTGTATGCCCTATGGGCCTGCTACGGCTCAAAAGTAAATAGATAGACAGATAGGAACAAGAAAAGTGAAGGGCATATAACTCTATGCCGTTAGATATACATTTCCAGTGAAACTGCAAGGTCATTGCATGAACATCACGAGTTTGAATCCTGGATCCTGCTGCCTACTTACTTATTTATAGTCTTTTCCACCTGCTATTGTTTGTAGATTGTTTCCTGCTGTTGTTTGTAGATTGTTTCCTGCTGTTGTTTGTAGATTGTTTCCCGCTGTTGTTTGTAGATTGTTTCCTGCTGTTGTTTGTAGATTGTTTCCTGCTGTTGTTTGTAGATTGTTTCCTGCTATTGTTTGTAGATTGTTTCCTGCTGTTGTTTGTAGATTGTTTCCTGCTTTTGTTTGTAGATTGTTTCCTGCTATTGTTTGTAGATTGTTTCCTGCTGTTGTTTGTAGATTGTTTCCTGCTATTGTTTGTAGATTGTTTCCTGCTGTTGTTTGTAGATTGTTTCCTGCTGTTGTTTGTAGATTGTTTCCTGCTGTTTTTTGTAGATTGTTTCCTGCTGTTGTTTGTAGATTGTTTCCTGCTATTGTTTGTAGATTGTTTCCTGCTGTTGTTTGTAGATTGTTTCCTGCTTTTGTTTGTAGATTGTTTCCTGCTATTGTTTGTAGATTGTTTCCTGCTGTTGTTTGTAGATTGTTTCCTGCTATTGTTTGTAGATTGTTTCCTGCTGTTGTTTGTAGATTGTTTCCTGCTGTTGTTTGTAGATTGTTTCCTGCTATTGTTTGTAGATTGTTTACTGCTATTGTTTGTAGATTGTTTCCTGCTTTTGTTTGTAGATTGTTTCCTGCTATTGTTTGTAGATTGTTTCCTGCTTTTGTTTGTAGATTGTTTCCTGCTGTTGTTTGTAGATTGTTTCCTGCTATTGCTTGTAGATTGTTTCCTGCTGTTGTTTGTAGATTGTTTACTGCTATTGTTTGTAGATTGTTTCCTGCTGTTGTTTGTAGATTGTTTCCTGCTATTGTTTGTAGATTGTTTCCTGCTATTGTTTGTAGATTGTTTCCTGCTGTTGTTTGTAGATTGTTTCCTGCTATTGTTTGTAGATTGTTTCCTGCTATTGTTTGTAGATTGTTTCCTGCTGTTGTTTGTAGATTGTTTCCTGCTATTGTTTGTAGATTGTTTCCTGCTGTTGTTTGTAGATTGTTTCCTGCTATTGTTTGTAGATTGTTTCCTGCTATTGTTTGTAGATTGTTTACTGCTATTGTTTGTAGATTGTTTCCTGCTGTTGTTTGTAGATTGTTTCCTGCTATTGTTTGTAGATTGTTTCCTGCTATTGTTTGTAGATTGTTTCCTGCTGTTGTTTGTAGATTGTTTCCAAGTGCCGTAAAAATCCACATGGTTCTGTATATGTTTGTCTCGTACTTAAAGGCTTCCTACAAAAGTACATTTATGTTGACAGGATCATCATCACCACACACTGGATGAATCCATAGCTGCTCCGATATCTCCCTCGAGAAGATCCGAGGAAAACCCTGACCCATGTGCACGAACTCCATAGTACGGCCTGGAATCCTGTTATTACATTTTTTCTAATTAAATGTGAGTACGTCCAGAAACGAGAAGCTTAGTGGGTGTATAAGGGGACTTAACCAACACACAACTGGAGTTATCAATCTCTGGATGCTACGGGGCATGCTGAAGAGATCTGAGCACACTTGGACATGTTCAGCATGCAATTTTGATATCTATCTATTGATCTTTCGAGCCGTAGCCGGCCCATAGGGCATACACCCACATTCTCTTTCTCTTATGTAAATTTTTATTCTAGCAGTTTTCAATCCTTCTAAAGATATTTTATAAAATCTCGCCATTTGTCTCTGTTCTGTGCAAGCAGCTCTATCTCATTGAGGGAGCCGATTCCTCCTGCTCATGCCTCTCTGATCAATGTTCTTCTCAGTGTCTTTCTGGGTCTTCCTCTTTTCCTCCTATTGGTTGTTTCCCTTGCTTTGTTATTCGGTTATTATCTCTTCTCATCACATGTCCAACATATGACCATCGTCTTTTCTTGATTACTGAAGATATTAGTGGTTGATTGGCGATTTCTCTAATTTCGCAATGTTGATAACCCACAATAATTCTTCAAAGGCAAAGAAAGAAGAAGAAAGAAGAAGGATTGTTGATATGATAATTTGTATGTTTGAACACTTACATATTTGCAGGAAGCCCCGGAGGCCGAGTGTGCTTGCTTTCTGACCAGAAGGGTCTAGATTCTATTCCCATAAGTGGCAGATTTTTTTTTACTGATTGGCAAGACTCTAAGATCCAGCCTTTAAAAATGGGTACCATATATATTTTTTTTTTTTGTGAGCATACTTGATGAAAGATCACAACAGCTAGGACTGAAGATTAATAGAGATAAGACCAACATTATGAGAATTAATGCAGTTGGCAATAAACAAATAAAACTAGGAGAAATACCTCTACTAGACATACAATCTTACATATACCTGGGCTGTAATATAGATAAAGAGGGAGGAACAGAAAATGATACCAAAATAAGGATATCAAAAGCAAGAGGAGCTTTCGTTGCACTGGGAAACATATAGAAGTCCAAAGAAATTAGGTTAAATACAAAAATAAACATTTTCAACTCCAATGTTAAGTCAGTCCTATTATATGGTTGTGAAACATGGAGAACAACAAAATTGACAATCATGAAGATACAGACTTTCATAAATGGATGCTTACGCAGAATAAAAGGATGGAAATGGCAGGACAAAATCACTAACATAGAATTATGGAAATGTACCGGTCAAATACCAGTGGATAAAGAGATACAGTGAAGACGATGGTGCTGGATAGGACACACACTATGGAAGCCAACTGAGAGAAATTACACAACAGGCCCTTTTCTGGAATCCCCAGGGGAAAAGACAAAGAGGAAGACCAAGGAATTCTTGGAGAAGACAGATAGAAGCAGAGATGAAGATAATTGGGAAGACATGGAATGATCTTAAAAGAATGGCAAAAAACAGAACGACTTGGAAAGTGTTTGTTGAAGACCTATGCTCCACAGGGAGCTAAAAAGGTAGAAGAAGAAGACCAGATATTTTTGTGGGAAACAGAGCTGACTTAGCATGATAATGATCACATCATCCAAAAATGTGCCTTTGGTCATACCAAATGTGGCCACTAACAGTATATTCCCCAAACGCTTGGCAAGGCAGGAAAGGAATGCAAATTATAGTAGGAAGAGGTATTTTTACAGCACTCAGAAAAAATGACAAATAAACAACAACAGGAAAAATCAAAGAACAATATATCGTCCGAAGCAGGATCGAACCCGTACTCCTTGGCACTTTGCCTTGCCACAAGAAGCCGAACGCTAGGGAACACTGCCACTCAGCTAATTAAAAAATTAGCTATCGATTATGATGTCTTTTTGTCATTTTTTCTGAGTGCTGTAAAACATACCTCTTCCTCCTATGATTCGCTGAATTATCGCCTCAGAAGTTTCCCTCTATAATAATATTCATTTATTATTATCTGTCTCCAGGAAAGGAATGTTTACTTCATCTACTTCTATATTTGAGGGTTAATTGCTGTGGAGTGGAACTCCTTACTTTCTCTCAGTTGAGATGATTGGGGCATGCTGGGATTGAACTATAATCAAGGTCATCATCAAGCCAGTTGTTTTTTTCAAGGGTGTTGCTTGAGTGGCAGTTTCTTCTGGATCCACTTTCAGATGCCAGCTTGGATATGTTCAAGCAGTGGTCAGTCTGAGTTGTTAAATCTCCATAGAGTTTGTCGCTCCATGCACGTCATACTCTACTGCACAAGCAATGCTTCTAAACTCCTTAGTTGCCTCTTATGACATAGTAGCAGGTAATAGTGGCTCTATTCTTTTCTTCCTTCACTGTTGGGGCCTGGTAGCCACATAGTAGCAGGTAACAGTGGCTCTATTCTTTTCTTCCTTCACTGTTGGGGCCCTGGTAGCCACATAGTAGCCACTTTCTGTGGTCACTTTCAGACATAAAACTGAATATGTTTGTTGCTATGGATTCACTGACCTGTGAGCTGATGCTCATCTGTCCAATGCCATGTAGTGAAATCTGCAAGTATTTATGAGTTCTTTTGTAGTTTCGTACAAAGTGTTCCATTGATCAGTATCAGATACTTGAATATGTTGATTATGTATATACATATGGAAACCATCTGGTAAAAGAAAACAAAGCAGACCCAGAGAATTACTATGCAGAATAATATATATTACTAGGGAAGGATCAACAATGGGAATAAGAAACAAGCAAGAACTAGCAGCAAAATGTCAGCTGTGGAAAACTATGACTTCTGTCCGATATGTTGTCTTTAGCCGAGAGGAAAATGAATTAAACAGTTACAAACTATTGACATCTTCATATACTTTGTTATGGATTGGTACTGGAGATGTTCATATTTTTTTAATGTGTGTCCACTTTCAGATGTCACTTGAATCATGTCTCAGGATAGTAGCAGTCAGCATAGTTATAGTTATACGAAGGCCTCTGTATCACTGCAAACAAATGAAAATTCATAATTGCTCAATCGCCCATGCCAGTGGAATCATATGACTGTTAATATCTTCTAGTACTTTTATCCTGAGATGTCACAATAAACCAGAATCCAGAAAGAAAGTAATGGAAGCTGTTAAAAAGCACTGGTTTTGAAACATCTGAATGTGACAATGCAAACAACAAATAAATAAATAATAAAAATGATCATGCCAATTTTGTGCTACTATATGGAGAACTCCCCACACCGCGATGGCAGGCAGAGGATCTCATGTATAGAGACAATGGCTGTGATCTCCGACTAGTACAGTCACTGCCAAGAAGGAAGGGATGGCAATCTACCTTCTTATATTGCCTGGAATAATCATGACAAGCCACAGAGAGTTCATCGATGCTATATAGAACCAATTCTGACCTATGGAAGCGAATCATGGACAATAGACAAACAAATGAAAAGACGATTAGAGGCCACAGAGATGGGATTTCTCAGAAGAATGTTGAAAGTTCCCTGGACAGCTAAAAAGAGCAATGAGGAAGTTCTCAAAGAGGCCAACACAAAAAGGGAGCTCTTAAAAACATCAGAAAGAAGCAATCAACATTTTTTGGGCACATCATGAGAAGAGGAAAGTTGGAATACTTGGTTACAACTGGCAAAATAAAAGGAAAGGGAGATCGCGGATGACAAAGAGAGAAAATACTGGATAGCTTGGTGTCATGGCATGGAAAAAAGTCAACAACAGAACTGATACGATGCACTGTGGATAGAAGATTGTGGAAGGACATGATCGCCAACGCCAACCGGTACGGCACATGATGATGATGATGATATGGAGAACTCTTGAAAGTCACAAGTGTAAAATAACAACATGCAAAATTAAATCATAAATTTATAAGGAAAGCTATCAACAAAACTAGAGTAGATAAAATTAGAAATTAAAACTGAACAAAAATGGTGAGCATAACACCAGTTGAGAGCCGCGATAGCTCAGTGGTTAGTGAACTGGACTACAAAGGACAAGAGGTAGGGTTCGATCCCAACCGACGGCTTCCGGGTTCACCCAGCCTTTAATGGGTACCTGATTTTTTTCTGGGAAAGTGAAGTGGCATGGGCGTAATACCGACCACATTACCCCAAAAATCATGTGCTGAAGGTCTGTAAAATATATGGTCACTAACACCATATATTCCCTATACGCTACTTGGCGTGACGGGGGTACTTTACTTTTTTTATTTTTATAACACTGGTTATTGACTGTACTTGTAACAAAAAAGAATTAAATCATTTAAATGTCTGACCAGAATGAAATCCAACCAACCTGCAGCTTGAGCACATTACATGAAAACATGCAGTTACAGAGCAAAAGGGAAACCCAGAAGATACATAGATGGAATCAAAGAGACATTATGTAAATTTAACATGGCAACTACTCAAACTACACAACTAGCAAAAGCCACAAGATGACACAGTATTCATCTCTGCGATGCAAATAGCAAAAGCAGTAGGATAAAAGAAAAAAGATGGTGAATGCAATTTTCTTTTATATTTCAAAGAAACAAAAATGACCATCATTAATTATACACATTAGCATAAAATCAAATAATAGGGTCAAAAATAAAATAAGAGAACAATATTATTTTAAACATATATAATATGTAATTTATTTGAGTAGCATACAAAGAATAATTATCAAAACTTCATAAAGGCATAAGTTTGAGTTCATTTTTCATTTTGGAAACTACAAAATAGCACCCAGACCATCACTGTTTGGTATGCCTTGTGATGTCAACTCTTCAATTCTGGGATTATTTTCTTGGTTTGGCCAGAATAATCTGATTAGAAAGTCCAAGATTTTGGATAAATTTTGTTTGAAATTAAAGTTTGTTAAAGCACAAATCAAATTAAAGAGTGCTACATAACATGGACAATACTGTTAATGAGATATCACAATATCAATATATTACTTTCAAAAATAAGCACCGAAATGGAAGACAGCAAGAAAAAGGAAAAGAGGTAAATCTTATAAGACATGAGAAGAGTGAGAGAAAGGGAGAAAGCAAAAGGCATTGGCATTTTAAATGAGATTATAAATCTCCCCAAGAAAAGATCAGTTTGGTGATGTACACTGGGAACCTTGTGAGACATCTGACGGAACTGGAATGATGTTAGATGTTACGTTCCAATCATCAAGAATATTCTATCTATCTATCTATTATGACCTTTCGAGCCGTAGCTGGCCCATAGGGCGTAGACCAAGATACACCTTCTCCCATATGAATTTTTTGTTCTAGCAGTTTTCTTTTAAAGATATTTTACCAAATCTCGCCATCTGTCTCTGTTCTGTGCAAGCAGCTCTATCTCATTGAGGGAGCCGATTCCTGTTGCTCTTGCCTCTCTCATCAATGTTCTTCTCAGTGTCTCTCTGGGTCTTCCTCTTTTCCTCTTACCTGTTGTTTCCCACATGAGGGCTTGCTTTGCTATTCGGTTATTATCTCTTCTCATCACATGTCCAACATATGATCATTGTCTTTTCTTGATATTAGTGGTTGATTGGCGATTTCTCTAATTTCCTCGTTTGTTTTGAATTCGTTCCACTATATACCAAGTATTTTCCTTAGACATTTATTTTCGAATGCATTCAACTTTGTTTCTATATCTCTTGTTGTTCTCCAGCTTTCACACGCATACGTAAGGGTTGATAGTACATTTGATTTGAATAGTCGAAGTTTTGTGTTTGTGCTGATGAGTTTTGATTTCCACAACTTTTCAAGGCTTCTGAAAGACATTGCTGCTTTAGCTATTCTGATTCTAATTTCTTTGCTTGTATCCCCTTCTCGATCAATGTGATTTCCAAGATAGATAATGTGATCGATCTCTTCCACTGGTTTGTTTTCCGTGTATATTTCTGTTTGAATTAGGCTTTTCATGACTTAAGTCTTTTCATGATTGATATCAAGAATATTGGTCCAGATTTAAAAAGTGAATTTTTGGTGAAAACTTTTTTACTAGTTAATCTTCACAATTTAAAAGAAATTAGGGGTGGTTAGTTCAAGGCTGGTGGCAGTTCAAGGCTGGTGGCAGTTCAAGGCTGATATCTCTTTAGATTGTCCTGGAATGAAGGAACTGCTAATGGATATATACAAATTCTGTTTGTGGGTGTTGATTTGCAAAATAAATATAAAATGGTATTAAGCAGCTAAACTTGTAGATAGACAAGACGAGCTATGATGTTTTAGCAAAAAGCCTTTATCAGCTACAAAACAACAAATATCAAAACAAAAACAAAAGGCAAGTATGTATTTCTGAGTAGTGATTTTATGTCGATTTTACAAGTTTTCTGCAGCTGTACTCTCTACCCAATGTGATATTTAATATATTTTATATTTGTGCTTATCTCTGCCTTGTAGATGATGACTTCTTGTACATGTTGACATTCAATTTTTTAAACAAACTTTTTAGTTTTTTTCCTGTTGAGTGGATTATAATCTAGTGTTCATCATTCGGGTAGAAACGAATTTGATCTCTTGTGAGGTCAAGATTCTTCTCTGTTGGAGGTAAAATATAATATCTAACTTGTGGTGGCTGTCCTGAAACATGAAGCCTGTCCCTCTGGACACCTCAACTCTGCTTCCAGAAGACTGCAGAAACTGGATAAATGCCATATTAATAGTTTTTCTTTCTTTCTTCATTTAGCATACATAAATAAACAACAAATAAAACAATTTGGCCACTTATTAAGACAGAAAGGTCAAAATACATCAACAAATGCTTTAATAACATCAAACCCAAGGTACAATCATACAAAATTTGGACTGAAAGAATGTAAGGATCACCAGAAATAACGGCAGAAGAAGCCAACAAATAAACAAAAGATCGCTAACTATGTCTCCTTGAATCTTGAAAGATAAATGAGGAAGGAAAGAAGTGGAAGAATTTAATTTTGCTTTCAACTTTTTCATTTGACATTTAGATCATTTCCCCTTGTCTTTTCTGCACCCCTTGTCCTTCTAATATTCTCTTTTGTCACTAAGTTTAGACTTTTTTTTTACAAAAACATTAAATGAAATTTGTCAAAATTATAGCCTTGGAGGACTGTTTGGTCTCGAGGCAAGATGCCGGCCTTGAGACAGAGAGGTTGTGGGTTCAAATCCCAGCTGCACCAGTTGGGATTTTTATTTATGATTACACAACGTTACTATCTTGTTGTGTTCCTTTTTTGTAAAGCTGTCAACATATAAAAGACTAAAACAATGATCATAAACAAAGAAAATTCTCAAGACCTACAATTAAATATCACAGTTGAGGGAATACATCTGGAGACAGTCCAGAGTTACAACTACCTGGGGCATACTATAACCAATGATGGAAAATGCAAAACTGAAATAAACAAAAGAATAGGTATGGCAAAAAGTAATTTTAATGCCATGAAAAATATACTAACAACAAAACAAATATCAGCAGGGCTGAAACTAAGAATGGCAAAATGTTATGTCTTCTCAATATTCCTGTATGGTGCAGAAACATGGACATTAGACAAGAAAACAGAACAGGAAATTGAAGCCTTTGAAATGTGGATTTATAGAAGAATAGGTAGGTTTGGATGGAAACAAAAGATAACAAACGATGAAGTTTTAAAACAACTGAAAATAAAAAGAGAACAACTAAATACAATTAAGACAAGACAAATGAAATTTTTGGGGCATGTTAAAAGACACAACAGCCTACTAAAAGTAACATTGGAAGGAAAAATACAAGGTAAAAGAGGCAGAGGCAGACCAAGACTAACATGGACGAGTAATATCAAAAGATGGACAAGTCAATCTATGTCAGCTTGCACCATCAAAGCAAGAAACTGAGTAGAATGGCGATCCATGGTAGCCAACCTTCGTTGCGGAGAAGGCACGCGATGATGATGATGTCTACAAATGTTGCAGGAGTGTACATTACATCCCACCACTTGCTCCTTGCTACCAGCTTTACAGCAGCACTGCAAATATTTTCCTGCTTCCTAAGAAAAAATAGAGATGGAACTGCTCGATGTGAAACTGTCTTGTTCATTCTGGACCTAACTAGTCATGAAGGAAGCTGCTCTTGAAAACAACACCAGGCATATGATATTGAAGATTGACATCTGCATGTTTCCAACCATCTGTGCAGATGTCAACAGCCATATATAATGTAATTATACCATTTTTAATATATACATATACACATTAATACACATGATATAATTACATTATATATGGCTATATATATATATATATATATATATATATATATATATATATATCATCATCATTATCATCATCAAGTACCGGGCCTACTGGCGTAGGTGATCATGTCTCTCCACAACTTTCGATCTCGGCAGCTATTTACCATTTCTGTTGTTGACCTTCTGCCAAGCCATTCTCTTAAGCTGTCTGTTATTTTTTCTCTTTGCTTCCCTCTATCTCTTCGTCCCTCAATTTTTCCAGTTGTTACAATATATTCCGGTTGTTCTCTTCTCACTGCATGGCCAAAAAATGATGATTGTTTCTTCCTAATATTGGAAATTAGCTCTCTTTTTGCTTTGACCTCTCTCAGAACATCTTCATTACTCTTCTTAGCTGTCCATGATATTCTCAACATTCTTCTGTAAAACCACATTTCTACAGACTCCAATGATTTTCTTGTCTGTTGTCCTATTGTCCATGATTCGCAACCATATGTTAAGACTGGCTCTACGTAACATTTAAGAACTCTTTTTCTTGTTTCTATTGTCAAAAATGGATTGCATAGTATCTTCCTCATTTATATATATATATATACAAAGAACAAATGAAATGGTTCAGACACTTGACAAGAATGAAATCAGACCAAAAAACATCAAAAGCTTTCTGAGCAAGATCAAAACCAAGGAAGAGATGGAAAGATGGAATGAAAGATATATTCAAGAACAAAAACATTTCTATTCTAACAGTGTCCAGATACGCCCACAGAATGACACCACATCTAAAAGGGAAGTCACCAAAAGAACAAACAATACAACATCTACAGGTATCAGATTATGTTATAAATTTCTCCTTTCTCTTGCGATGCTTCAAGGCAAAAATAGATGGATAAAAGAAAAGAAAGATACCATCTTTGCTTCAGCTCTCTATGGTTATCACATCTGCTTTCAAATATTCAGCGTGCTAACTACAGTTAAATATCACAGGTATTTATAAAAGTCATATACAGTAATTCCCCTTTATTACACAAGGGATTGGTTGTAAAACCAGACACCACTTACAAGTACAAATATAAAACATAGTATTTTGGTGAGCTCCTTTATTTTTATATCAGGGGAAGCCATTAAATAATAGGGATATTATTCTAAAGTACATGAATAAGTATACGAAAAAACCTATTTCAGGTCACGAAATGGCTCATGAACAGTATCCTATTTAGAAGTCATGACGACTGAGCAGTTTGTAGCAACGCAACTTGCACATGAAAGAGCCCCAATGTTTTATTCATTTTTTTTGGTCAGAGGGTTTGAAATTTTCAGAAAAATACAGAAGAATGAAGTTTCAATTTGAAGACAGTTGTTTGAGTAAAAGAAGATTTTCACCAGTTTGGACCTTTGAAAGAACATTTGTTTTTTGGTGTGGCTTTTAACCAACTTTGCATCACCTCCGTTACCTCATTGTAAACTCCAGATCCCAAGAATATTCCTTCATAGGTCCAAACAAGTGAAAGTCTCACAATCATAAGATTGAATATGTTATATCATACCTACTCATACAAAATTGAACACATTCAAAAATAAATGTCTAAGGAAAATACTTGGTATAGCATGGAACGAATTCAAAACAAACGAGGAAATTAGAGAAATTGCCAATCAACCACTAATATCTTCAGTAATAAAGAAAAGATGATGGTCATATGTTGGACATGTGATGAGAAGAGATAATAACTGACAAAGCAAGCCCTCATATGGGAAACAACAGATTAGAAGAAAAGAGGAAGACCCAGAGAGACACTGAGAAGAACATTGATGAGAGAGGCAAAAGCAGCAGGAATCAGCTCCCTCAATGAGGTAGAGCTGCTTGCACATAACAGAGACAAATGGTGAGATTTGATAAAACTGTTAGAATAAAAATTTAGATAAGAAAATGAGTATCTAGGTCTACGCCCTATGGGCCGGCTACGGCTCGAAAGGTCAATAGATGTCAATAGAATCATACAAAGTAGACAGATTACAGTACAGCTGAGTTAAAAAAGCCAAAAAATAATACTCAAGTGTATGTTTTAACAATATATTTTTTTCCCTTGTTTTGTTTAATATGTTATTGATGACTTAGCTTGAAATGTTCTGTTTTGTTTAATATGTTATTGATGACTTAGCTTGAAATGTTCTGTTTTGTTTTTTATTCATATAATATATAGTGAAAGTCTCACAAGACACAGACAAATGTCTCCATGCTGAACTTCACATCTTGCGACCATAAAACAAAATGGTGCAAGATGATGGTGGAGTGGCCAAATTGTATGAGCTATTGCACTGCCACATATTTCTCTATTATGACCTCTACATGGGGTAGGCCTAGTACTAAAGAGTCATTTTGTGCCATGAAATAAAGATTTTTCCTTGTGCACACTTTCCATGCACTTGAGAATATACTTCCTGTTATTTTAATGACTTTCCCCATATATAAACATATAATAGAACATACCATTCATTACTCAGTAAATAAGAAAATGGAAGATCTTGTCCTAGTGGTTTATGTAAGTAAAGTGCTCCATCACGCCAAGTGATGTATAGGGAATATAGTGCAAGTGATCATAAATTTTACAGACCTTTGGCACATGATTTTTGAGGTAATGTGGTCGGTATTATGCCCGTGCCGCTTTACTTTCCCAGAAAAATCTGGTACCTATTTAAGGTTGGATGAACCTGGAAGCCATCAACTAGGATCGAACCCACCTTATCTTTTGTAATCGTTCACTAACCACTGAGCTATTGCAGCTCCCTAGTGGTTTGTGTACTATGTGGTTAGATCTCCTCTCAGTGGTTGAAAATTAACCATTGATTTGATACATAAGTATCATTATCATCAAATATGTCTGCTGGTGTAGGTAATCAAGTCTCTTAGAAATGAAGACCCGATCATCAGCAATTCTCTTGTCATTTATATAATTACCACCGAGCTCTGGAAAGATTCTTTGTGGATCTTAGTACAATCACATCATACGGATTAAATAAATCTGCCATAGTAATCATCTATCTATCTATCTATTGACCTTTCGAGCCTTAGCCGGCCCATAGGGCATAGACCAAGATACTCCTTCTCTTATCTAAATTCCCATTCTAGCAGTTTTCAATTCTCTTAAAGATATTTTATCAAATCTCGCCATTTGTCTATGTTCTGTGCAAGCAACTTTATGTTATTGAGGGAGCCGATTTCTGTTGCTCTTGCCTCTCTTATCAATGTTCTTCTCAGTGTCTCTCTGGGTCTTCCTCTTTTCCTCTTACCTGTTGTTTCTCACATGAAGGCTTGCTTTGTTATTTGGTTATTATCTCTTCTCATCACATGTCCAACATATGACCATCGTCTTTTCTTTATTACTGAAGATATTGGTGGTTGATAGCAATCATACAGTGTGCAAAATACACGACAGTATAATTATATATATACAGGATAACAATCCAAAGTGGCTTCCAGCAGATATTTACCATCTCTGTTTTCTATTTTTGCATTTTAATGTATGTTATAGTATGTGAAAAAAAAAGTGGAAAATTTCAAGTATTTCAATACATTAATATTACAGTCAGTATTCATGTTTCTTCAAATGTCATTAAATACCAGCCATGACATGAAGTGAATTCACTAATAGTAATAATCCATCCGAAGGGAACTGAAACAGCACATAAACAGATTTTGCATAATATGGGAGATTACTGTATTTAAAAATAATATAAATCATTGTTATAAATAAAATGTATATAAATGATTGTTATAAATGATACATTAAATTTTAACGTTGATACATTACAAAAGTATAAAGAAAAAGGAACTAATTAATCTTCCACACAATTAATATTGATAAGCAGTGCGTCGAGGTGAGCCTGCAATTTCTGCCATCATGGACTGAGAAAGGGACTTCATTCCATCTGCCAGACGAGAGAACTCTTCCCATTTATGACTTTGCTGTGATAATTCCAGACTTTTCTGCAAATCTGCCCCTCGAAGCCTTGAACCTAGGTCTTCAACTCTGCTTTTCATGGACAGCAAATCTCTATCCTTGTCCTCAGCCTGATAAATATTTTAAAAATTTAATCTTAATAATTAGAATGAAATGAAACAAATGTAAAATCATTACAATTCTCAAAGATAGCAAATATTTATACATTTTCAAAGGTAAAAAAATTATAAATTATCAAAAGTGAAAAATAATTATAAATGATTCTTCTTCTTCTTCTATCCTTTCAGCTCCCTGTGGAGCATAGGTCTTCAACAAACACCTTCTAAGTCGTTCTGTTTCTTGCCATTCTTTTAAGATCATTCCATGTCTTCCCCATCATCTTCATCTCTGCTTCTGTTTGTCTTCTCCAAGAA
Organism: Megaustenia siamemsis; assembly: GCA_032433765.1. NCBI lineage: Eukaryota > Metazoa > Mollusca > Gastropoda > Stylommatophora > Ariophantidae > Megaustenia > Megaustenia siamemsis. Next base: position 16,825,332 of record JAVIAB010000101.1, read on the forward strand.
TTCTTTGGTCTTCCTCTTTGTCTTTTCCCCTGGGGATTTAAAAAAAGGGCCTGTTGTGTAATACTCTCAGTTGGCTTCCACAGTGTGTGTTCTATTCAGTGCCATCATCTTTGCTGTATCTCTTTATCCACTGGTATTTGACAGGTACATTTCCATAATTCTATGTTAGTGATTTTGTCCTGCCATTTCCATTCTTTTATTCTGCATAAGCGTCCATTAATGAAAGTCTGTATCTTCATGATTGTCAAACAATAGACGATGATAAACGATTAGTGATGAGAAATAATGATAAATTATAACATCAATGGCAAAAAGTAAAAGAACATTATCAAGTGTTAAAAACAAAAATATCTACAATATGAAAGGTGATGAAACATCATCATCATTGAGTGCCGTCTCCGCAACGAAGATTGGCTACCATGGAGCGCCATTCCACTTTGTCTCTTGCTTTGATGGTGCAGATTGTCATAGGTTGACTTGTCCATCTTTTGATGTTATTCGTCCATGTTAGTCTTGGTCTGCCTCTGCCTCTTTTACTTTGTATTTTCCCTTCCAATATTACTTTTATTAGACTGTTGTGTCTTTTAACATGCCCCAAATATTTCATTTGTCTTGTTCTAATTGTGTTTAGTAGTTCTCTCTTCATTTTTAGTTGTTTTAAACCTTCATCGTTTGTTTTCTTTTCTTTCCATCCAATTCTACCTATTCTTCAATAGGTGAAGAATAATAATAAATTTATCGAAGATAAATAAATAGAAATTATCGAAGATAAATAATTATAAATTATCAAAGATAAATAATTATAAATTATTGAAGATAAATAAATAGAAATTATCGAAGATAAATAATTATAAATTATCAAAGATAAATAATTATAAATTATCGAAGATAAATAATTATAAATTATCAAAGATAAATAATTATAAATTATCAAAGATAAATAATTAACAATTATCAAAGATAAATAATTATAAATTATCGAAGATAAATAATTATAAATTATCAAAGATAAATAATTATAAATTATCGAAGATAAATAATTATAAATTATCAAAGATAAATAATTAACAATTATCAAAGATAAATAATTATAAATTATCGAAGATAAATAATTATAAATTATCAAAGATAAATAATTATAAATTATCAAAGATAAATAATTATAAATTATCAAAGATAAATAATTAACAATTATCAAAGATAAATAATTATAAATTATCGAAGATTAATAATTATAAATTATCAAAGATAAATAATTAACAATTATCAAAGATAAATAATTATAAATTATCAAAGATAAATAATTAACAATTATCAAAGATAAATAATTATAAATTATCAAAGATAAATAATTATAAATTATCAAAGATAAATAATTATAATTTTTTAATGGTGACAACATTTCCAGATGTTCAAGATAATGATAAATTATATGAAAAGTAACAAATAATTCTTTATATGACGCCAGCAATATGCAAGCCACTAATTGCTGTGTCAGTGTGTGTATGACTAAGGGTAATTAGAAGATTATGTTGCTGCCTTTTATAAAAAAAACCATAAAGTATGTCATCCATTAAAGCTGTGTATATTGTGTGACCAGGGAGCCACGATAGCTCAGTGGTTAGTGAACTGGACTACAAAGGACAAGAGGTCAGGTTTGATCCCAACCGACGGCTTCCAGGTTTACCCAGCCTTTAATGGGTATCGGATTTTTTTCTGGGAAAGTAAAGCGGCACGGGCGTAATACCGACCACATTACCCAAAAAATCATGTGCCGAAGGTCTGTAAAATTTTTGGTCACTAACACTATATTCTTGTTCCTCTTCCTATACTCTATATCTTGTTAAGATCCCAAAAAAGGGCAATCTTAGAGATTGTAACAATTGGAGAGGCGTGACACTTTTGTCAGTTGCCTCAAAGTTATTCTGCAAAATCATCCTTAATAGAATAAACGATTCAATAGATACAGTAATGCATGAAGAACAGGTTGGGTTTAGAAAAGGGAGAAGCTGTCTTGACCACATTTTCACTCTACGACTTATATTGGAGGAACACATTGAAAAGCAAAAACCTTTTGTACTTAACTTCATCGACTTCAAAAAAGCATTTGATAGTATTCATAGAGATTCTTTGTGGAAAATTCTGAAGCAATATGGTTTACCATAAAAAATCATAAATATTATCAAAGACATGTATGATGGTTACACATGTGCAGTTCGAACAGAGGAAGGACTGAGCGAATGTTTCCCAATAGAAACTGGGGTTAAACAAGGATGTATTTTATCGCCCTTGTTATTTGGAATTGTTATGGACTTCATAATGAAGAAATGCTGCACTGGTAATAAAGGCATCGAATGGATACAAGGAGACCATTTGGAGGACCTCGACTTTGCTGATGACATAGTTCTCATCAGCAGTCAGATAAAAACGATGCAGGAAAACACAAATGAACTATCATCAATAGCCAGCAAAATTGGGCTTGAGGTCAATCATGAAAAGACTAAAGTCATGAAAAGTTTAATTCCAACAAGTGACAAAATATACATGGAAAACAAACCAGTAGAAGAGATCGATCACTTTATCTATCTTGGAAGTCACATTGATCAAGAAGGGGATACGAGCAAAGAAATTAGAATCAGAATGGCTAAAGCAGCAATGTCTTTCAGAAGCCTTGAAAAGTTGTGGAAATCAAAACTCATCAGCACAAACACAAAACTTAGGCTATTCAAATCAAATGTACTATCAACCCTTACGTATGCGTGTGAAAGTTGGAAAACAGCAAGAGATATAGAAACAAAGTGGAACGCATTTGAAAATAAATGTCTAAGGAAAATACTTGGTATAGCGTGGAACGAATTCAAAACAAACGAGGAAATTAGAGAAATCGCCAATCAACCACTAATATCTTCAGTAATAAAGAAAAGACGATGGTCATACGTTGGACATGTGATGAGAAGAGATAATAATCGAATAGCAAAGCAAGCCCTCATATGGGAAACAACAGGTAAAAGAAAAAGAGGAAGACCCAGGGAGACACTGAGAAGAACATTGATGAGAGAGGCAAGAGCAGCAGGAATCAGCTCCCTCAATGAGATAGAACTGCTTGCACAGAATAGAGACAAATGGCGAGATTTGATAAAATATATTTAAAAGAAAACTGCTAGAACAAAAAATTCATATAGGAGAAGGTGTATCTTGGTCTACGCCCTATGGGCCGGTTACGGCTCGAAAGGTCAATAGATAGATAGAACACTATATTCCCTATACGCAACTTGGCGTGATGGGGGTACTTTACTTACTTTTTTTTATGTTGTGTTATCCATAAAAAGTAGAATTTGCTGCGGCCATGCAAAACATCAGTAAGTATATTTATGAAACTATCAGCCCTTGACATAGTTAATTCCTCTCAGACCAAAAACAGGACATAGGACGGAGGCTATAGCTCTCTACAATTGATGATTTGCTGCTATTTCTTGTAGGTCTTGCTTGTTTCTTTGTCCCTAGTAATTGTTTTGCATAGTGACTCTCTTGGTTTTTCTTGTTTTTACCAGAAGGTTTCCACATGAATGCCTGACGGGGAAGTCTTTCTTCATTCATTCTCAGCACATGACCGATGTATTTCTAACGCCTTTTTCTTATAAATCTCGGTGTGTATTCTTGTTTAGTTTTGTCTCTTATTTTATTATTTGAAATGTACTTGTATTCTCTCCAACTTCTCTTTCAGATTCTTAAGAGGCTATTTTCAAAAGCATTTAACTTCCTATCCTAGACAAAGAAGAACATAAGAACTCTAACCATTCTATGGAGTTCTGCCACATGGTCAACCAGCAGGACTTTATCCTTCCGCAGTTGAGCATTCTCAGACTCCAAAATCCTATGAATGTCTTCAAACTCTTTTAGACGAGATCGCATTGTGCTCAGCTCAAGATCTGTCTTCCTGGAAGATGTGCCTTCATTTGTCAACTGTTGAGACAAAAAACAGAAAACATTAGAATTATTTACACATTAAAGTTCTGATTTTATAATTAATATTTAGGTTATTGAGTTATTTGTGAGTCATCATCATTGCACTCCGAACATGTCCATAATGTTTAGGTTTAACAACTAACATTTAGAATTAACTCATTCCAAACAAAGAACCAGAAAATGTGGCTCTTCTATCTGATGCAAATAACTTGCCATGTGTTTCATCCACTTTTTACATAAAGCTTTAACCATACAGTTTTTTTCTATTTATTTTTCTCATTTCTCCTTATAATTAGCTTTACTATATTTGTGTGTATGTTATATGTTTGTTTCTGCTGAAGGCCTATTGGTTCGAAACGTTGTTCTAATTTGTGCCGCCCATTTATTACGTAAAGCTTCAACCATACCGTTTTTTTTCTATTTTCTTCTATATATTTTTAAAATTTCTCCTTACAATCAGCTTTACTATATCTGTGTTATATGTTTGTTCCTGCTGAAGGCCTACTGGACCGAAACGTTGTTCTAATTTGTGCCGCCCACTTATTACGTGAAGCTTTAACCATACCATTTTTCCAATTTTTTTCTATATATTATTTTTCCATTTCTCCTCACAATTAGCTTTACTGCAGCTTGACATTTGTATGTATTTCTTTGCCTTGATCCTACTGATGAAAGTAACCCAGGAGACACGTTCTGCGGCTTTTAGTTTATTGACATCTCTGCAATTATTTCTTCTAAAACCTTGTAATTCTCTTATTTAACATCTTCTCCGATTTCCTGAGCAAATTGTTCAGACAAACTGCTTGTTTTAGATCAATTTTCATTTATTTTCTCACAGTCATTTTAATTTTTTTTTTTAATTCGCAAAAATGGCATGGCTACAGATTGTTAAACCTCTTGGTAGTGAATGTGTTCATGTTCAGATTTTATCATTACTGTTTACAATGTAACATTTAGAATATATTATTAACATTTAGATTTTATAATTACTCTTTAGGTTTTAAAATGAACATGTAAAACTTATAAATAAAGTTTTAAAAAAATTTATATTTAGAGTTTAGATTTATAAATAATTAAGGTTTATATTTTATCAAACTTTATTCTTCACAATCAAATTTAGGATAAATAGAAGACCTATAAGAACACTTAAATAGACTCAACAGCACAAGTACAAAATATAGCATGAAAATCAACATCATCAAAACAGAAGTAAAAAATAACGCAAAAGAGAAACAGGACATCAACATTACTATAGACGGCAGACAATTAAAACAAATAGAGGAATTTAAATGCCTAGGAAATCTAATGACAAACGACAATTCATAAACAGCAGAAATAGACTCAAGATGCAACAAAGCATGTGAAATCATTTGACAACTATCACCTGTATTGTCCAACAAGGAAATAACTATAGAGGCAAAGTGGACACTCTAAAATACAATATTCATCCCAAAATTGTGCTACCAATGCCAGTCCTGGACTCTAGATGCAAGAACAATAAGAAAAATAACCTCTACTGAGATGAAATGTGTTAGACAAATAATAGGAAATAGCCTGAGAGATATATCTCAGAAATGAAGAACTGAGAAAAAAGCTAGGAATAATTCCTGGCATAGAATATGTAAAGAAACAACAGATAAAAAGGTTTGGCCACATGATAAGGCAGAAAGATGAAAACACAACACAATGAGCCTTCAATAAACGTTACGAGAACAACAGACCCAAGGTCCGATCGCGAAAAAGATGGATTGACAGAATATTAGAAACACTAGGAAACCTAACAGTAACAGAGACGAACATAAGAGTAAAAGGCCGCAAATTATATCTCCCCTAGACGCTGAAAAGCAAATGAGGAAGGAAAGAAGAAGAAAATTTTTATCAAGGTTTAAATTTTACATTACAGTCAAGACTTTACATTAAGGAGTTTTACAGAGCTTGATATGATAGCTATTGTAAATTTTCTTTTAATGATCATCTGTTAGAAGGTGGCATCATAATTAAGTAGATTCAGTTATGAGAATCAGATGGTCAGACAAAATCACTAATTTAGAACTATGGGAAAGTACCAGTCAAATACCAGCAGACAAACAGTCAATACCAGCAGACAAACAAGATACGACAAAGACGATGGCACTGGATGGACACACATTGCAGAAGCCAACTGACAGTTTTACATGACAAGCCCTTTTTTGGAATCCCCAGAGGAGAAGACAAAGAGGAAGACCGAAATATACTTGGAGAAGACAGGTGGAAGCAAAGATGAAGAGAATGGGGAAAACATATAATGATCTTAATAAAATGGCAAGAAACAGATCAGGCTTGATAAGTGTTTGTTGAAGGCTTATGCTCCACTGGGAGCTGAAAGAAAGAAGAAGAAGAGTTAAGAAGATAGGTTTGGAATAAGTATTGTAGGAAGGCTGGGGGGTAGGGGTGAAACAGAATTATGTGCAGCCTTCAAGCTATAGAAACTATCAGTTTCCACAATTGGTATCATCTGTTGAGATGTATTAACTTTTTCCGTACGTTTTGCCGCACTGTGTGCCATGCCGATTTCGGCAACATATGTTTCGCCGCATAGTGAGCCACGCTCAATTTGATTAGTGTGAACACCATCAAACCATATTCTTTTTACATGTCTTATATCATCTTGGTATTGGTGAAATCTAACACCTTGTTCAATTATCTAAACATTCATATATAATATGTTAAATGTTAGAGTTATATGTTAGATAAATATAAATATGTAGATTGATTCTTAAAACCATGAACAATTTTGTCTCTGAAATTTTTTCTGTTGCGTCAATAAAAAGCTTCCGTACGGAAAGAGTTAAGAATATATAGATCTGAAAATAATGTAAAAAGTAAATAAATATGTTATATTTCAGCTTATGGTGAATTACAATTAAAATTGGAATGTTATCTTCCATGTACAAGTGCATATGGAACCTCCTATTTTTCACCATATTCCGAGAGGACTAGATGCAGGATCTTACTACCAAAAGACAGAGGTGGGTAATGCCACGAAGAGACCATAGATTGAATTTGGGAAATTTCCCACAACCTGAGGTGTGATTTGAACCCAAGACCTTCCTGTACAAAGGCCAACATTTTGCCTCTAGACCTTCAAGCCCCTGAACCAAGGTTCAAATTCTGTCATAGGCAGTGAGAATGTTTCACTTCAAAGCTGTGGTTTTCTCATGGATTTACCTTCCTCTGGTCTCTGGGTTGTGAGATCTAATGTCTTGTCTTCTAAAATAATGGTTCCCCTGGTCTCTGGGTAGTGAGATCTAATGTCTAGTCTTCTAAAATAATGGTTCCCCTGGTCTCTGGGTAGTGAGATCTAATGTCTAGTCTTCTAAAATAATGGTTCCCCTGGTCTCTGGGTAGTGAGATCTAATGTCTAGTCTTCTAAAATAATGGTTCCCCTGGTCTCTGGGTAGTGAGATCTAATGTCTAGTCTTCTAAAATAATGGTTCCTCTGGTCTCTGGGTACTGAGATCTAATGTCTAGTCTTCTAAAATAATGGTTCCTCTGGTCTCTGGGTAGTGAGATCTAATGTCTAGTCATCTAAAATAATGGTTCCTCTGGTCTCTGGGTTGTGAGATCTAATGTCTAGTCTTCTAAAATAATAGTTCCTCTGGTCTCTGGGTAGTGAGATCTAATGTCTAGTCTTCTAAAATAATGGTGAAAAACTGGAGTCAATGTGCATTCATGCATACTGAAGAATATTTGACAATTTAAAGTCAAAAAGAGTAGGCCAAAAATCGCCCTGTGGATCGTTAGCAAATCTCTCCACGCTGAAGGTAGATGTGTGCAGACTAAAGGTGCAAATATTACATCTTTGCCATAAAAAGCAACTCAGTGCACGCCAAACCAATTAATGGGTGAAATCTAAGAAGTGGAGAAAGAGCTACTAAAGAAACCTTAAAAGCAGGTCAAGACTTTTACCTGTTCAAGATATTGTCTAGATCTTTCCTGTTCCAATTTGAGTTGGTCTCTTAGAGCATCATTCTCAAGTAGCTTTTCCTTCAGGGTCATGATCTCTGTAACTGTACGGGAGTGACGCTGATCTGTGGAGTTTCGCAGCTCTTTCTCCTGAGAACATGAAATTATAAAATCACTTGAAGTGTTTTTTTTGCTCCTTATTTTATTATTTACCAATTTCTCTGATTTCAATTTTTTTGTTTACCTATTATTGTTTTACTTGTTTTCATTATTATTTTTTTTTAATTTTATTATTTACACACTCTTTTCATTTAGCTTTTTTACTGTTTAATTATTTTATTGTTTACCAGTCTCCTTGTTTTCCAATTTGCTTGTTTATTTATATTTTTTGTTTACCGAATTTTTTGTGTATTTATAACGCTGTTTATTGACTGTCTTGTTAATCCTGTTCAATGACAGGTTGAAGAATACAGCAAACAAGCAAATGTTGACATCAGTGATGATATCTGTTGACAGGTAAAACATGAAATCTTGAGGCTGTTGATAACAACACAACTTACCCTGTCAAGCTGTCTAGACAACTCAAGGATCTGTTGACTAAGGATAGAGTTTTCTCGAACCACTGCCTCCATGTCATCAGATACTTTATCTCGGAGTAATCTGTCCTTGTCTGCTCCTAACTCTGCTTCCTTCACTTTTTGATGCAATATTCGGATTTCATCCTTGGGAATGGAAGTAATAGCAGCATTAAGACAAAACACACAGTTGTTTGTCACTGATGTTTTAGTCAATTTGCTCATTTTTGTCTTTCCAGAAAGATAAAATAAACATGACTCTTCTAGGATACATTGAAAGTGATTACAAGAAGCTGTATCACAAGCTTTAAACACTTTTGTGCTTAAAAATTAAATATTGTACCTTAACCTCCAAAGAAGGTGTTATCTGCCTGTGTGGCGAGGGACTCATGTGCACATGGCTGCCAGGGAAAAATAGATTAATACACAAAATTCAGTTCCTAGTATCTAGGGGGGACTTTGCTAGAGGTGAAAGCTGGCAAACTAAAAAAAAATATATATACCCCAGAAATGTTCAGACTTGGGAATCTTTGATCTTTCTGTTACGTGCATTAACTACTAAAATATCATTCACACATAAATATTTACTGTTACTAACAACTTTCTGTATCAGGTCTACGTTTCATTAACAAAAGCGTTTTTACAATAGCGGCTTGTTAAACTGTTCAATACCAAGCGGGAAAAAAACAAATCTTCCATTTTGGGTCCAACCTGAAACGATGGTTATATGTTGGACATGTGATGAGGTAAGATAAAAAACAAATAGCAAAGCAAGACCTCATGTGGGAAACAACAGGTAAGAGGAAAAGAGGCTGACCCAGAGAGACATTGAGAAGAACATTGATCAGAGAAGCAAGAGCAGCAGGAATTGGCTCCCTCAATGAGATAGAGTTGTTTGCACAGAACAGAGACAAATGGTGAGATGTGATAAAATATCTTTACAAAGATTGAAAACTGCTAGAATAAAAATTTAGATAAGAGAAAGAGTATCTAGGTCTATATCTTATGGGCCGCCTATGACTTGAAAGGTCAATAGATAGATAGATAGATAGACTAACAACTTTACATTCTGTGTGCGGTGTCACAAATTGAAACCACATCCATAAAATATATTTATGAATGTGGGGAATGTATCAGGCTCCGGATATCTTCTTAAATGCTGCAATACTTTCACAATTAGAACTAAAATGTTACCTTTGAAGTGACAACAGCACCAGATTTGTAGGGAATGCATGGAGAAGAGATGGGTTGAATGCTTAATGACAACCGGCCAAATAGGTTGGAGGGATTGAGGTAGACAGAGAGAAGAATGCTGAAAGGGATGGGTTGAATGCTTAATGACAACTGGCCAAATAGGTTGGAGGGATTGAGGTAGACAGAGAGAAGAATGCTGAAAGGGATGGGTTGAATGCTTAATGACAACCGGCAAAATAGAAGGTTGAATGGATAGAGGTAGACAGAGAGAAGAATGCTGAAAGGGATGGGCTGAATTCTTAATGACAATCGGCAAAAAGAAGGTTGAAGGGATAGAGGCAGACAGAGAGAAGAATGCTGAAAGGGATGGGTTGAATGCTTAATGACAACCAACAAAATAGAAGGTTGAATGGATAGAGGTAGACAAAGAAAATAATGCTGGATGGTTTGTCAGTGTGGCATGGGAAATGATCATGAGTGAAATGTTGCAGAGCACTAAAGATCAAGGGTTATGGAAAGGAGGAGGCATGATATCCATACAAAGTTATAAACATGGACCAAGAGTGAATGAATCTCGATTTTTTTAATCACAACTTGCAATTTCAGCATCAAAACAGTATAATCCTAGCACTAGGACAAACACCTAAACCAAGCAATAAGAAAAATAGCTAGACCTAGCACTAAGACAAACACCTAAACCTAGACCTAGCACTAAGACAAACACCTAAACCTACAATTATCACTAAGACAAACACCTAAACCTAGAATTAGCACTAAGACAAACACCTAAACCTACAATTATCACTAAGACAAACACCTAAACCTACAATTATCACTAAGACAAACACCTAAACCTAGAATTAGCACTAAGACAAACACCTAAACCTAGAATTAGCACTAAGACAAACACCTAAACCTAGAATTAGCACTAAGACAAACACCTAAACCTAGACCTAGCACTAAAACAAACACCTAAACCTAGAATTAGCACTAAGACAAACACCTAAACCTAGACCTAGCACTAAGACAAACACCTAAACTTCGACCTAGCACTAAGACAAACACATAAACTTAGACCTAGCACTAAGACAAACACCTAAACCTAGACCTAGCACTAAGACAAACACCTAAACCTAGACCTAGCACTAAGACAAACACCTAAACCTAGACCTAGCACTAAGACAAACACCTAAACCTAGACCTAGCGCTAAGACAAACACCTAAACCTAGACCTAGCACTAAGACAAACACCTAAACCTAGACCTAGCGCTAAGACAAACACCTAAACCTAGACCTAGCACTAAGACACAAACCTAAACCTAGACCTAGCACTAAGACAAACACCTAAACCTAGACCTAGCACTAAGACAAACACCTAAACCTAGACCTAGCACTAAGACAAACACCTAAACTTCGACCTAGCACTAAGACAAACACATAAACTTAGACCTAGCACTAAGACAAACACCTAAACCTAGACCTAGCACTAAGACACACACCTAAACCTAGACCTAGCACTAAGACACACACTTAAACCTAGACCTAGCACTAAGACACACACCTAAACCTAGACCTAGCGCTATGACAAACACCTAAACCTAGACCTAGCACTAAGACACACACCTAAACCTAGAACTAACACTAAGACAAACACATTATCCTAGAAACATTACACAAAGACAGCACATTATTCAAGTGCAGTATTACAATATTACATTATCCTGACTTTTTATATTATCCTGGCTTATTATATTATCCAGGCTTATTATATTATCCTGGCTTATTATATTATCCTGACTTATTATATTATCCTGGCTTATTATATTATCCTGACTTATTATATTATCCTGGCTTATTATATTATCCTGACTTATTACATTATTCTGACTTATTATATTATCCTGACTTATTATATTATCCTGGCTTATTATATTATCCTGACTTATTATATTATCCTGCCTTATTATATTATCCTGACTTATTACATTATCCTGGCTTATTATATTATCCTGACTTATTATATTATCCTGACTTATTATATTATCCTGACTTATTATATTATCCTGACTTATTACATTATCCTGGCTTATTATATTATCCTGACTTATTATATTATCCTGGCTTTATAAAACAGCACACTGTCAATAACAACAATAGCTCTAAGACAACACATTATTCTTACAATACTTAGATGACACACTATTCTAGCAATGCTAGTATTACAGTAACTTATTACCGTAGCGTTAAAACAGCATTACAAAAAAATACTATTCTAGTAGTGTCAGCACAACAACAACACATTATTCCAGCAACATATTATAGTAAAAGTAAAGTACACCCGTCATGCCAAGTGGCGTATAGGTAATATGGTGTTAGTGACCATAAATTTTACAGACCTTCGGCACATGATTTTTGGGGTAATGAGGTCAGTATTATGCCCGTGCCGCTTTACTATCCCAGAAAAAATCCGGTACCCATTAAAGGCTGGATGAACCCGGAAGCCGTCGGTTGGGATCGAACCCTACCTCTTGTCCTTTGTAGTCCAGTTCACTAACCACTGAGCTATCGTGGCTCAGCAACATATTATACATATATATAATTCTAGCAAGGATAGTAGGAAGACAGCACACAATTTTAATAATGACAGTGTCATAATAATACATTATTTTATCACAACAGCAGTTAAACAATATTGAAAATTCCAGATTGCTGCATCATCATGTACCATACCGGTTGGCGTAGGCGACCATGTCCCTCCACAATCTTCTATCTACAGTGCATCGTATCAGTTCTGTTGTTGACTGTTTTCCATGCCATGACACCAAGCTATCCAGTATTTTCTCTCTTTGTCATCCGTTATCTCTCTTTCCTTTTATTTTGCCAGTTGTAACCAAGTATTGCTGCATATGTGATTTTAAGTCTATTTTTAAAACTAGGAGCAAACACTCCTCTCTCCCTATGGCCCTTAGACTAAAAGCCAGAGCAAACATGTTCACCAACACAAGAGAAGACAAAGATGGTACCTTTGGCATCAGGAAGGTGCAGAAGCAACTGAAGGAAATACGTCAAATTGAGGGGAGAATATTAAGAAGGACTCAAGATCACACCAACTTTCAGGTGCATTCCTGAACTCCTTCATACTCCTTCAAACCTCAAAGGTCAGTATCATGAAAAATGGAAAGGGATCAAGTCATCATACTTCACCTATGCACTGGCCACAATAGAATGAGAAATCACATGTTCACCAAATTCAAAATAGGTACAACCAGCCTATGCCACTGTACACTGGACAATATGACTACAAAACATGTTCTACAGGATTGCCCCCATACACAGACCTGAGAAGAGCAATGTGGTCCACACCCACCTCCCAGGAAGAAAAACTATATGGGGCAATCGAATCACTTAAACAGACAGCTGACTTCATGAGAGAGTCTGGAATCCTACTCTGATTGAGTCTTGATCGCAGAGAGAGAGAGAGAGAAAGAGAGAGAGAGAGAAAGAGAACTCCTTCATACTAAAGTGCAAAACTGTTTGACCAACCCACGTATAAATGCAAAGCAGAAAATGATAGCTGAAGAAAAGTGTGAAGACTCTTTCCTCCTACCCTCAGATCCTGGGACAGCTTGTCCCTGATAGCAGCGGCACCAGTGATGTACTTCTCCTCCATCTCCCGCAGCTGGGTCTCAGCTATCAGCAGTGCTGCACGTTTCTCTTCTAGTGCCAGCTGTGTTAAGTTGTGCTGTTCAATTCTCTGCTCCAGCTGAATAAGAAATAAAAATTAAAATTGTAATATTTCTACAAGAAAAACAGAAGAAATCTAAATCCCATTTTAAAAAAAAGTATAAAGCCCCGTCACGCCAAGTGGCCAAGTCGCATATAGAAAATATGGTGTTAGTGACCATAATTTTTATACACCTTCAGCACATGAATTTTGGGTCAATGTGATCGGTTTTACACCCATGCCGCTTTACTGTCTCAGAAAAAATCCGGTACCCATTTAAGGCTGGGTGAATCTGGAAGCCATCGATCAGGATCGAACCCGAACTCTTGTCCTTTGTAGTCCAGTTCACTAATGACTGAGCTATCGCAGCTCCCTAAATCCCATAAACTTTGAAAATAATATTTTATTCTTGATTGAAAGAAAGAAAAAAAAACAGGCTTATTTTTGGCTTCAATCCAAGACTGAGGAATGCTCTACCATCTTATTATGGATGGTTTATTGCTGGCTGAACAAGGTGACATAATTTTTTTTTTAATTTGGGCTGTAATTCGGATCTTTCTATGACTGGAGGAGATTATACTAGTGCTAAACAAATATGTAGACAAATATCATTATGAAAAGCACTTGAGATTTGTTTCATGAATTAAAAAAAAAAAATTTTTTTTGCCGTTTGCCAGCTTTCACCTCTGGCAAAGTCCCTAGAGTCTAGGAACAGAATTTTTCATTTAGGGTGTTAATCTGTTTTTCCTTGGCAGCTGTGTGCACAGGGGTCCCTCACCCCTGTAGGGTTAAGGAAAAAACAAACATACATAAACTGTGCAGCTCTGCAGAAAAAATATGACAGACCTAAACAATATTTTAACCCATAAAATCTTCATCAGGCTAAAAAGGCAAGAACAACACACACAAATTTACACACGGAAGGCAAAGAGAAGAATAACATGAAATTACATAAATAATAGTTCAGCACACTTGACCCTTCACTTTCTGTCCTTGGGAGTCTCGGTAGCCTAATTGGGAAAACCACCAGACTGGGCTACCGATGTGTGATTCCCTCTGGAAGCAGTGTGAATTGTACTCATGGTTAGAAAATAAAAAATCCACTGCTGTCAACCCAACTGCTGACAGAAATGAATACCAGGGTATTACTCTGGGAAGGTGAGAAATGCCGCCTCACATCGTCCGATGCTTGAAGCGACACTATCCAGAAATCTCCGAACACTTCTGGATAGGCGATTGAGCACATTTGGGTGAAAACTTGCATACTAAGATGCCGACTCAAGTCTCGAACTTTACCTTACCTTTCTGTCCTTTCATTAACTCTTATTGATTTCTGTCTGACAACCTCTCAAATGCAACTGCATTGACTTTTAGGCCCTTTATAGATATGTACTAAATTATCTGTCATTTTTGTTTCTATATAAAATTATGCATTGTTATTGCCATTATTTGGGAACTTTGTTAACCTCAGATGGAAGATGTACAAAAGAGGTGAGATGCAGAATGGCTCAGGCAAAAGCAGCTTTCCATAAAATGAGGAAAATACTATGCAATCCATTTTTGACAATAGAAACAAGAAAAAGAGTTCTTAAATATTACGTAGAGACAGTCTTAACATATGGATGCGAGTCATGGACAATAGGACAACAGACAAGAAAATCACTGGAGTCTGTAGAAATGTGGTTTTACAGAAGAATGTTGAGAATACCATGGACAGCTAAGAAGAGTAATAAAGAGGTTCTGAGAGAGGTCAAAGCAAAAAAGAGAACTAATTTCCAATATTAGGAAGAAGCAATCATCATTTTTTGGCCATGTAATGAGAAGAGAACAGCTGGAATATATTGTAACAACTGGAAAAATTGAGGGACGAAGAGATAGAGGGAAGCAAAGAGAAAAAATAACAGACAGCTTAAGAGAATGGCTTGACAGAAGGTCAACAACAGTAAATAGCTGTCGAGATCGAAAATTGTGGAGAGACATGATCACCTACGCCAGCAGGCCCGGTACTTGATGATGATGATGATGATGATGATTGCTATTATCTTTATCCCTGATCTATCTTTCGTTTGCCTGAAGCATTGTCTGTATCTGCAATGTTGTTTCTTGTGTACATTTTACTGATTTAATTTTTTAAAATTCTTGCAGAGACCATTTCGTTTTGTTTCCTGATGAAGCCTTATAGTATAATTTATGATAACAATGTCTTCTATATTAAAATAAATTTGTAAGCCACTGGCTTCATCACCATGCTTATTCTTTGTCACTTGCTGAAAGTACCCACTTCTGGGGCTCTCTGTGGTGTACTGAGATCATCATCATCAAGTACCAGGCCTACTGGCGTAGGTGATCATGTCTGTCCACAACTTTCAATCTTGACAGTTATTTATCATTTCTGTTGTTGACCTTCTGCCAAGCCATTCTCTTAAGCTGTCTGGTATTTTTTCTCTCTGCTTCTCTCTATCTCTTCATCCCTCAATTTTCCCAGTTGTTACAATATATTCCAGCTGTTCTCTTTTCATTACATGGCCAACAAATGATGATTGTTTCTTCCTAATATTGGAAATTAGCTGTCGTTCCGCTTTGACCTCTTTCAGAACATTTTCATTACTCTTCTTAGCTGTCCATGGTATTCTCAACATTCTTCTGTAAAACCACATTTCTATAGACTCCAGTGATTTTCTAGTCTGTTGTCCTATTGTCCATGATTCACATCCATATGTTAAGACTTGCTTTATATAACATTTAAGAACTCTTTTTCTTGTTTCTATTGTCAAAAATGGATTGCATAGTATCTTCCTCATTTTTTGGAAAGCTGCTTTTGTCTGAGCCATTCTGCATCTCCCCTCTGTTGTTCATCTTCCGTCTGAGGTTAACAAAGTTCCCAAATATTTAAATTCATTTACCTGTTTTAGTATTGTTCTACTTGTCTTTATTTTGCACTGAGATCACTTCTACTAAATAATCACACACCCTTAAACCACAAACAATATGTCTTACCTGAGCTCTGAGAGTATTCATCTTCAAGTCTGCATTCGTCAAGGCCAGAGCTGACCTGTCTAGTTCAGTTTTAGCATTCAAGATCTGTTCATTTTTGTGGTTAATTTCTCGCTCAAGCCTGTCCTTCTCTTTCTTCATTGTCACCAGCTCTTCTGTCAGTAAACGCTTGTCTCTCTGTCTGTTTTCTGTGGAAAAATTATACATATCTATCTATTGACCTTTTGAGCTGTAGCCGGCCCATAGGGCATAGGGCATAGACCCAGATACTCTTTCTCTTCTCTAATTTTTTATTCTGGCAGTTTTCAATCTTTCTAAAGATATTTTATCAAATATACACGAAGATAAGGTACACCATTGGCGACATGTGACGAACCATACATGATGAAATGATATAGGCTGGCAGGTCCTGGGAAGAGTTGTCCATGATTGCTCCAGACCGGATTGGGTGGAGATCTCTTGAGAGTGCCCTATGCTCCTGACTGAATTGGGTGGAGATCTCTTGTGTGTGCCCTATGCTCCAGACCAGATTGGGAGGAGGTCTCTTGTAAGTGCCCTATGCTCAAGACCGGATTGGGTGGAGATCTCTTGTGAGTGCTCTATGCTCCAGGCCAGATTGTGTGGCAATCTCTTGTGAATGCCCATGTTGGGTGGAGATCTCTCCTGAGTGCCCTATGTTGGGTGGAGATCTCTCATGAGTGCCCTATGTTGAGTGGAGATCTCTCATGAGTGCCCTATGTTGGGTGGAGATCTCTCATGAGTGCCCTATGTTGGGTGGAGATCTCTCATGAGTGCCCTATGTTTGGTGGAGATCTCTCTTGAGTGCCCTATGCTCTGACCAGAGTTCAGAGAATTAAGGACAAGACAAGCTGCCATAAAAGCCCAATTGTGATGGACTTGTCCTGTCTGTTGTTCACTTGCTTGATGAATACATCCCAATATATCTTTCATACTGTGAGCTCAGCAAAAACAAGTGACAGGATGGTGAACACAAGAAACACTTAACAGTAATCTCTTGTCCTTTTTCAGCTACATCACCATAACAGCAATCTCCTATTTTTCTCTAGCTATATTACCTTAAAAGCAATCTATATTTTTCCAGATACATCACCCCAACAGTAATTTCCAAACTTTTTCTAGCTACATCATCTTAACAAAAATCTCCTATCTTTTTCCAGCTACATCATCTTAACAACAGTCTCTTATCTTTTTCCAGCTACATGATCTTAACAACAATCTCTTATCTTTTTCCAGTTACATCATCGTAACAACAATCTCCTATTTTTCTCCAGTTAAACAACCTCAGCATAATCTCCAACATTTCTCCAGCTGCAAAACCTCAATGACTTCTTCCCAACAAAAATCTCCTACCTTTCTCCAGCTGCAGCACCTCAGCAATCCTATCTTTCTCCGAAGTGTGTATTCCAATACTTGACTCCCTCCTTTTAAGTTCAAGCTCCAACTTGTCCATCTCAGACTGCATGTCCTGTCACAGGTTGTGGAGAAAATGTTGAGGAAATAAAAATTGTGAGAACTTGTACAATAAAAATGTTACAGGAAGGGCAGTAAGAGAAATGTTAAAGTGAAAATGTTGAGAAAATGTTAATAGAACAAAACAGATGTAGAAAAATGTGGAAAGAATAAGTGTAGAAAAATGTGGAAAGAATAAGTGTAGAAAAATGTGGAAAGAATAAGTGTAGAAAAATGTGGAAAGAATAAGTGTAGAAAAATGTGGAAAGAATAAGTGTAGAAAAATGTGGAAAGAATAAGTGTAGAAAAATGTGGAAAGAATAAGTGTAGAAAAATGTGGAAAGAATAAGTGTAGAAAAATGTGGAAAGAATAAGTGTAGAAAAATGTGGAAAGAATAAGTGTAGAAAAATGTGGAAAGAATAAGTGTAGAAAAATGTTGAGAGAATAGATGTAGAAAAATGTTTAGAGAATAAATGTAGAAAAATGTTGAGAAAATCTATTTAACTATATATTGACTTTTCGTTTCGAGCCGTAGTCGGCCCATAGGGCATAGACCAAGATACTCCTTCTCTTATCTAAATTTTTATTCTAGCAGTTTTCAATTCTTTTAAAGATATTTTATCAAATCTCACCAATTGTCTCTGTTCTGTGCAAGCAGCTCTATCTCATTGAGGGAGCCGATTTCTGCTGCTCTTGCCTCTCTGATCAATGTTCTTCTCAGTATCTCTCTGGGTCTTCCTCTTTTCCTCTTACCTGTTGTTTCCCACATGAGGGCTTGCTTTGCTATTCGGTTAATATCTCTTCTCATCACATGTCCAATTTAAGAACTTTGTTAACCTCAGACGGAAGATGTACAAAAGAGGTGAGATGCAGAATGGCTCAGGCAAAAGCAGCTTTCCAAAAATGAGGAAGATACTATGCAATCCATTTTTGACAATAGAAACAAGAAAAAGAGTTCTTAAATGTTACGTAGAGCCAGTCTTAACATATGGATGCGAATCATGGACAATAGGACAACAGACAAGAAAATCATGGGAGTCTGTAGAAATGTGGTTTTACAGAAGAATGTTGAGGATACCATGGACAGCTAAGAAGAGTAATGAAAATGTTCTGAGAGAGGTCAAAGCAAAAAGAGAGCTAATTTCCAATGTTAGGAAGAAACATTCATCATTTTTTGGCCATGTAATGAGAAGAGAACAACTGGAATATATTGTAACAACTGGGAAAATTGAAGGACAAAGATATAGAGGGAAGCAAAGAGAAAAAATAACAGACAGCTTAAGAGAATAGCTTGGCAGAAGGTCAACAACAGAAATAATAAATAGCTGCCGAGATCAAAAGTTGTGGAGAGACATGATCACCTATGCCAGCAGGCATGGTACTTGATGATGATGATATGTCCAACATATGACCATCGTCTTTTCTTTATTACTGAAGATATTAGTGGTTGATTGGCGATTTCTCTAATTTCCTCGTTTGTTTTAAATTCGTTCCACACTATACCAAGTATTTTCCTTAGACATTTATTTTCTGATGCGTTCAACTTTGTTTCTATGTCTCTTGTTGTTTTCCAGCTTTTACACTCATACGTAAGGGTTGATAGTACATTTGATTTGAATAGTCTAAGTTTTGTGTTTGTGCTGATGAGTTTTGATTTCCACAACTTTTCAAGGCTTCTGAAAGACATTGCTGCTTTAGCTATTCTGATTCTAATTTCTTTGCCTGTATCCCCTTCTCGATCAATGTAACTTCCAAGACAGATAATGTGATCGATCTCTTCCACTGGTTTGTTTTCCATGTATATTTTGTCCAACTTTGGAATTAAGCTTTTCATGACCTTAGTCTTTTCATGATTGATCTCAAGCCCAATTTTGCTGGCTATTGATGATAGTTCATTTGTGTTTTCCTGCATCATTTTTATCTGATTGCTGATGAGAACTATGTCATCAGCAAAGTCGAGGTCCTTCA
Organism: Megaustenia siamemsis; assembly: GCA_032433765.1. Lineage (NCBI taxonomy): Eukaryota > Metazoa > Mollusca > Gastropoda > Stylommatophora > Ariophantidae > Megaustenia > Megaustenia siamemsis. The sequence continues at coordinate 16,845,169 of JAVIAB010000101.1, forward strand.
AATGGTCTCCTTGTATCCCTTCTATGCCTTTATTACCAGTGCAGCATTTCTTCATTATGAAGTCTATAACAACTCCAAATAACAAGGGCGATAAAATACATCCTTGTTTAACCCCAGTTTCTATTGGGAAACATTCGCTCAGTCCTTCCTCTGTTCGAACTGCACATGTGTAACCATCATACATGTCTTTGATAATATTTATGATTTTTGATGGTAAGCCATATTGCTTCAGAATTTTCCACAAAGAATCTCTATAAATACTGTCAAATGATTTTTTGAAGTCGATGAAGTTGAGAAAATAAATGTAGAAAAATGTTGAGAGAATAAATGTAGAAAAATGTTGAGAAAATAGATGTAGAAAAATGTTGAGGAAATAGATGTAGAAAAATGTTGAGAGAATAGATGTAGAAAAATGTTGAGAGAGTAGATGTAGAAAAATTTTAAGAGAATAAATGTGGAAAAAAATGTTGAGAGAATAGATGTAGAAAAATCTTGAGAGAATAGAGGTAGAAAAATGCTAAGAGAATAAATGTAGAAAAAATGTTGAGAGAATAGATGTAGAAAAATGTTGAGAGAATAGATGTAGAAAAATGTTGAGAGAATAGATGTAGAAAACTGTTGAGAAAATAGATATAGAAAAATGTTGAGAGAATAGATGTAGAAAAATGTTGAGAGAATAGAGGTAGAAAAATGTTAAGAGAATAAATGTAGAAAAAATGTTGAGAGAATAGATGTAGAAAAATGTTGAGAGAATAGATGTAGATAAATGTTGAGAGAATAGAAGTAGATAAATGTTGAGAGACTGAAAGTTGTGGGAAACAGTAAAATAAACAAGTTATATTAATGTTGGTAGAATAGACTTTTATTTTAAAAATGAGATTGTTGAGGGAATGAATGCATTATTGAGAAATCGTGTCTAGAAGGAGGGTGGACTGTGTGGTCTAGGGGTAAGACATCAACCTCTGGACAGGAAGGTGTCAGGTGAATTTTAAAATAAGGAACCTGTGGTTTCTTTATAGCTCTACCCTCCCTTCATCTCTGGGCAGTGAGGTCTGATGTCTAGCCCTTTTGGAAAACAGTGAAAAACAGGTTGTCCCATGTGCAACCAGTAAAAAACAGGTTGTCCCATGTGCAATCAGTAAAAAACAGGTTGTCCCATGTGCAATCAGTACAAAAAACAGGTTGTTCCGTGTGCAATCAGTAAAAAACAGGTTGTTCCATGTGCAATCAGTGAAAAACAGGTTGTTCCATGTGCAATCAGTAAAAAAAACAGGTTGTTCTGTGTGCAATCAGTAAAAAACAGGTTGTTCCATGTGCAATCAGTAAAAAACAGGTTGTCCCATGTGTAATCAGTAAAAAACTGGTTGTTCTGTGTGCAATCAGTAAAAAACAGGTTGTTCCATGTGCAATCAGTAAAAAACTGGTTGTTACGTGTGCAATCAGTAAAAAACAGGTTGTTCCATGTGCAATCAGTGAAAAACAGGTTGTTCCATGTGCAATCAGTAAAAAAAACAGGTTGTTCTGTGTGCAATCAGTAAAAAACAGGTTGTTCCATGTGCAATCAGTAAAAAACAGGTTGTCCCATGTGCAATCAGTAAAAAACTGGTTGTTCTGTGTGCAATCAGTAAAAAACAGGTTGTTCCATGTGCAATCAGTAAAAAACAGGTTGTTCCATGTGCAATCAGTAAAAAACAGGTTGTCCCATGTGCAATCAGTAAAAAACAGGTTGTTCCGTGTGCAATCAGTAAAAAACAGGTTGTTCTGTGTGCAATCAGTAAAAAACAGGTTGTCCCATGTGCAATCAGTAAAAAACAGGTTGTTCCATGTGCAATCAGTAAAAAACAGGTTGTTCCGTGTGCAATCAGTAAAAAACTGGTTGTTCCGTGTGCAATCAGTAAAAAACAGGTTGTTTCGTGTGCAATTGCACATGCTAAAGAACCCTTTGCAGTTTAAAGTCAAAAGGAGTAGGGCAAAGAAATGGCTGCTGATGGGGTAAAAATATTGTTATGTAAATCTACTCATGTTGAAGACAGATGTGTTGAAGCAGAAGGCAAAAATTTTTATATTTTGTCATAAACTTGCAACACGCATTCATGCTCACTTAATAAGTGAACGCTAAGAAGATGTCTAGCAGGGACTTCCAGGAAGCCAAGGTGCCTGATAGCACCAGAGCTGAAACTCTCAGAAAATCATAGCTGATGAATTAATGGAAAAACTGGAAAAAGACAAGAACTAATAGAAGCACTTGATAAAGACAAGACTTGATTGAAAGCCTGATAGAAACAAGACAAGATTAGTCAAAACTAAGCAGGATTTGTCTACACAAATTAAGAAAACTGACAACAAACCAGATACAACACAAAATGATTGAAGATCTAACCTTCAACTTGCCCAACATCATCTCTGCCTCCATTGTCATCTGAGGATGCATCTCCGTAGCCTTTCTTGCCTGCTCCCGGCTGGCATCCATGTTAAGAAACTTGTTTCAGTTATAAAAGCAATCAACCATGATTGTCATTTTTAACAGTTGAACCAAAAATGAGGCCAAAACAGAGTAGTTGAATAAGTATTAAGCAGTTATAGATAACCCCATGTGTTACCGGGGCCTCATTATGAGGGAGGTAAAGAATATTGACACTGTGACCTTCCAGGCATGTCATAAGAGGAGACTAAGGAGGTTGATCGATGGCTTGACAAGCTGTCATTGTAAACAGCGCCATATATTTTAGAGCAGTGATCTCTGCAATATGTGCCAATTGGCACGCAAGGTTTCTGTTTTTGAGATTGTGGTTATGCCCTATGTGACGTCTTCGGCTCAAAAGGACGATAGATAGGTAGGTAGGTAGGTAGGTAGGTAGGTAGGTAGGTAGGTAGGCAGGTAGGCAGGCAGGCAGGCAGGTAGGCAGGAAGGCAGGCAGGCAGGCAGGCAGGCAGGCAGGCAGGCAGGCAGGCAGGCAGGCAGGCAGGCAGGCAGGCAGGCAGGCAGGTAGGTAGGTAGGTAGGTAGGTAGATAGTTATAGATAAATGTGAAATATTCCTAGATTAAAGTTTCAGACAAACACCAAAACCAGTGAGTCATGAGAAGCAACAAAGACAATGGATAGGGTACACTATGCAGAAGCCAACTGAGAGTATCACATGACATATTAACAATACAATTTTAAATAACAGCAAGAAAATGAAAATTAATTTAAAACACATTATTTGTTAGAAGAATTTTGCTCAGGAAGTTGAAAAAAAGGTTAAATAAAAGAATTACAAGGTTTTAAAAGAAATAATAGCAAAAGCGCAAAAACAATTTAAAGCAATGTGTGGCTTCGGTGTTTCTCTCTCAGATTACTAGAGCAGTTATTTAGGACTCACAGTACAGAATATGTTAAGGATGGATCATGTGTTTTCTTCCACAGAGTGCAACAAAGATATCTTGGAGACTATGACCAAGATGGATCCAACATGCACATAATTATTTATATATACATCCCCCCTCCCACCCCCAATACTGACCACATTATCCAAAAAAATCATGTGCTGAAGGTGTGTAAAAAGTATTGTCACTAACACTATATTACCTATATGCCACTTAGTGTGACGGGGCTCTTTACTTTTACTTTACACTCCCCACCTCCACCTTTTCCTTTCCAGTTCTTGACCTAACAAGAAGGTCAGGGTCTTACATCCATCACAGCATCACAGGCAGTGGGGATTTTTTCACTTCTAATCCATGCTTTCTTCAAGGATTTGTCCTTCCCTGGTGTTTGGGTAATGAGACTCAATGTCTCTGCCTCTTGAATAATAGTAAAAATAGACAGAAAGTACCGTAGGCATTCTATCTATCTATCTATTGACCTTTCGAGCCGTAACCGGCCCATAGGGCGTAGACCAAGATACACCTTCTCCTATATGAATTTTTGTTCTAGCAGTTTTCTTTTAAAGATATTTTATCAAATCTCGCCATCTGTCTCTGTTCTGTGCAAGCAGTTCTATCTCATTGAGGGAGCCGATTCCTGCTGCTCTTGCCTCTCTCATCAATGTTCTTCTCAGTGTCTCCCTGGGTCTTCCTCTTTTTCTTTTACCTGTTGTTTCCCATATGAGGGCTTGCTTTAAAAAAAAGTAAAGTACCCCCCGTCACGCCAAGTGGCGTATAGGGAAATATGGTGTTAGTGACCCTATATTTTACAGACCTTCAGCACATGATTTTTGGGGTAATGTGGTCGGTATTACGCCCGTGCTGCTTTTACTTTCCCAGAAAAAATCCGGTACCCATTTAAGGCTGGGTGAACCCGGAGCCGTCGGTAGGGATCGAACCCTACCCCTTGTCCGTAGTAGTCCAGTTCACTAACCACTGAGCTATCGCGGCTCCTACTAATTTTTAGGGAATTAGTAAAACCCAGGTGTCCTCGCCAGAATTACGAACCCCGGCTGTTGCCGTGGTAAGCCAACCGAGGGCTTGCTTTGCTATTCGATTATTATCTCTTCTCATCACATGTCCAACGTATGACCATCGTCTTTTCTTTATTACTGAAGATATTAGTGGTTGATTGGCGATTTCTCTAATTTCCTCGTTTGTTTTGAATTCGTTCCATTCTATACCAAGTATTTTCCTTAGACATTTATTTTCGAATGCGTTCAACTTTGTTTCTATATCTCTTGTTGTTTTCCAGCTTTCACACGCATACGTAAGGGTTGATAGTACATTTGATTTGAATAGCCTAAGTTTTGTGTTTGTGCTGATGATTTTTGATTTCCACAACTTTTCAAGGCTTCTGAAAGACATTGCTGCTTTAGCCAGTCTGATTCTAATTTCTTTGCTCGTATCCCCTTCTCGATCAATGTGACTTCCAAGATAGATAAAGTGATCGATCTCTTCTACTGGTTTGTTTTCCATGTATAGTAGGCATTCTGTTAAAGAAATTTAAAAACCTACCCATGCCAAAAATGGCTGTGTCAAAGTGAAGGCACAGATATTGTGACTTCTACAAGATAGCAATACAACATGCAAATTTAACTTTTTCCGTACTGTTCGACTCACCATGCCAATTTTGATCGCGCATGGTTGTGCCGCACAATGTGTCACTCTCAATTTGATTAGTATAAATTGTCATCAAACCATATTATATTTACATGTTTTGTGTCATCTTGGTATTCTATCTATCTATCTATTGACCTTTCGAGCCGTAACCGGCCCATAGGGCGTAGACCAAGATACACCTTCTCCTATATGGATTTTTGTTCTAGCAGTTTTCTTTTAAAGATATTTTATCAAATCTCGCCATCTGTCTCTGTTCTGTGCAAGCAGTTCTATCTCATTGAGGGAGCCGACTCCTGCTGCTCTTGCCTCTCTCATCAATGTTCTTCTCAGTGTCTCCCTGGGTGACACTTGGTATTGGTGAAATCTAATTCCTTGTTTAATTATCTAAAAATTCATATATAATATATTTAGTGTTTGATAAATATAACGATGTAAATTAATAGTTAAAACCATGACAAATTTTGTCTCTGAAATCACCACCGCTGAATTTATAAAAACCTTCCGTACTGAAAGAGTTAACAGGTGAACACTGAAGAAAAATAGAAAGAAAAAAAAACATAAATATTCATAAACTTATAAATGTCATTACAGTTTAAAATATAACTTCAAAAATGTTATCAAAGTTTAAAATATATTACATTCTAATTATCTTGAATGAGCCATAGAAGAATCAACACAGGTAATATCTCTATAATGAAATGAACAAGATAACTAAAATATTGATTATAGACAGCTGTACAGTAACTCATCTCAATCACAACTCAACTAAACAATTCACCAAAAATACAAATACCAAACATCATTTACATCACATCTCCACACCTCACCCACACCCCACAAAGGATACAGGTATCCTGCCTCTAACTCCAGATAGTAGATCTGCTGCTGAAGATTTTTAATGTAGTCTGCCTCAATGCCAGCCAGCTCAGTTACAGACTTGTTCAGTTTTCTGAAAATAGCAAGAAATGTACATAAATACAGATAGAAATAGCAGATATAAAGACTAAAAAAACAGCATAAATAAAGAAAAAATAGCAGAAATATGTTTATTCTCTGATGTTTTATATCAACTGATGTTCAACTTAATAATGTACTGGCTCTCACCCTTTAAATGTACTATCAACCCTCACGTATGCATGTGAAAGCTGGAAAACAACAAGAGGCATAGAAACAAAGTTTCGAAACGCATTCGAAAATAAATATCTAAGGAAAATACTTGGTATAGTGTGAAACAAATTCAAAACAAATGAGAAAATTAGAGAAATCGCCAATCAACCACTAATATCTTCAGTAATCAAGAAAAGACGATAATCATATGTTGGACATGTGATGAGAAGAGATAATAACCGAATAGCAAAGCAAGCCCTCATGTGGGAAACAACAGGTAAGAGGAAAAGAGGAAGACCCAGAGAGACACTGAGAAGAATATTGATCAGAGAGGAAAGAGCAGCAGGAATCGGCTCCTTCAATGAGATAGAGCTGCTTGCACAGAACAGAGACAAATGGCGAGATTTGATAAAATATCTTTAAAAGAATTGAAAACTGCTAGAACAAAAATTCAGATAAGAGAAAGAGTATCTTAGTCTATGCCCTATGGGCCGGCTACGGCTCAAAAGGTCAATATCTATCTCACCCTTTAGATATAGCAACAAAGAGGGAAAAGAAACCTTCCCACAGTATTAGCAAAACATCGACCACCAAACAAATCAATATTACTGTAGCAAATTGCAAGCTCTGTCAAAAGCCTCTATTTTGGGGACTGGTTGGTCTCAAGGCAAAACGTCTGCCTCGAGACAGAGAGGTTGTGGGTTAAAATCTCAGCTACACTGGTTGGGATTTTTATTTATGATTTCTCACTGCGGCAACCACCCCTGGTCTCAGCAGCGAGGACTGGCTTGAAAACGTCAATTACTCATGGACGGAAAAAATATGAGTACCTCCGAAGTCAGAGTTATCTGCCTGTGCAGCGAGGGACCCCTGTGCACACGGCTGCCAGGGAAAAATGGATTAACACACAAAATTCAGTTCCTAGTCTCTAGGGACTTCATCAGAGGTAAAAGCTAGCGTACAAAAAAAAAAGCCTCTATTTTCTCTGTTACACACAAGAGAAGAAAGATGAGAATAAAAGAGAAGAATTAAGGTAAAAGAAGATGAGAAGAATTAAGGTAAAAGAAGATGAGTGGAATTAAGGTAAAAGAAGATGAGAAGAATTAAGGTAAAAGAAGATGAGAAGAATTAAAGTAAAAGAAGATGAGAAGAATTAAGGTAAAAGAAGATGAGAGGAATTAAGGTAAAAGAAGATGAGTGGAATTAAGGTAAAAGAAGATGAGAGGAATTAAGGTAAAAGAAGATGAGAAGAATTAAGGTAAAAGAAGATGAGAGGAATTAAGGTAAAAGAAGCTGAGTGGAATTAAGGTAAAAGAAGATGAGAAAAATTAAGGTAAAAGAAGATGAGAAAAATTAAGATAAAAGAAGATGAGAAAAATTAAGGTAAAAGAAGATGAGAGGAATTAAGGTAAAAGAAGATGAGTGGAATTAAGGTAAAAGAAGATGAGTGGAATTAAGGTAAAAGAAGATGAGAAGAGGAAAAGAGAAAGAACATGAATGATCATGCACAGTAACCTAGCCATTGAAAAAATGTCATTTATCTTGTCTGAAATGTGCTCATAGTTCATATTCCATTCTCAGTTTCTTTAAAACTTAATTTTGTGTTGCCCACACAATTCTGCCAATTTTTCTTTAAATCAATATTTCAAGTGTTTCAATGCTCCTCTCTTTTTTATTAATTAGTGTCCATGTTCCAGCACCATACAAGAGGGTTGATAGATACAACACATTATTATTTTAAATTTTAATTCTGGTGTTATTTACTTGAATGTTGGTATACTCATATATTTCATGTCCCTCATGATTGGTCTCGAGGCAAGATGCCGACCTCGAGACAGAGAGGTTGTAGGTTGAAATCTCGGCTACACCGGTTGGGATTTTTATTTATGATTTCTCTCTATGGCAACCACCCCCGGTCTCAGCAGCGAGGCCCGGCTTGAAACGTCAGTTACTCATCGACGGATAAAACATGAGTACCTCCGAGGTCGGAGTTATCTGCCTGTGCGGCGAGGGACCCCTGTGCACACGGCTGCCAGGGAAAAATGGATTAACACACAAAATTCAGTTCCTAGTCTCTAGGGACTTCATCAGAGTTGAAAGCTGCAACAACAACAACAATATTTCATATTAATCTTATTTTTTTTCATTTCTTTCTCAGATTTTCCATAATTTCTTATCATCATCAAGTACCGTGCCTGCTGGCGGAGGTGATCATGTCTCTCCACAACTTTCAATCTCGACAGTTATTTATAACTTCTGTTGTTGACCTTCATCATTTATTATGGCATGGTATATTCTGAAGATAGTTATTTGTCCATTTAACTATGTCTCTCTTATACCTTGAAAGTTATTGACTTGCCGGTATATTCTGAAGATAGTTATTTGTCCATTTAACTATGTCTCTCTTATACCTTGAAAGTTATTGACTTGCCGGTATGTTCTGAAGATAGTTATTTGTCCCTTGTAAGGGCGGATGATGAAGAGGAATATTCTAGCCTACCACGATACTCTAGAATACTTTAGTCATTGGGCGAATGCAACCATACCTTGAAAGTTATTGACTTGCCGGTATGTTCTGAAGATAGTTATTTGTCCATTTAACAATTATTTGATTTGATAATTATGTTTCTCTTATTTCTTGAATATTATTATTGCCTTGACATTTATATTAGTATCAACAATGAACAAATCTGATTGTCAACATACCCACTCATACTGAGGTCAGCCGTCAAACTGCTGCTGATGCTCTTGCGGAGATTGTTGCCAACGGTTGATCTTTTCAAGATGGACTTACCAGAGTTGAATGAGCCTATTATAAAAAAGCATGAAACAAGGGAACAAACATCATAACAGTGAAAACAACATTAAACACTTTCATTTGGCATGTAGCCCAGTGAATTCAGTGTAGGAATAAAATAGATAAAATAAGCAATGTATAATTACAATCTAAGACATTCATTACTAAAGGGTTTAACATGCTGTGATACAACAACAAGCCTTGAAAAGTTGTGGAAATCAAAACTCATCAGCACAAACACAAAACTTAGGCTATTCAAATCAAATGTACTATCAACCCTTATGTATGCGTGTGAAAGCTGGAAAACAACAAGAGACATAGAAACAAAGTTGAACGCATTCGAAAATAAATGTCTAAGGAAAATACTTGGTATAGCGTGGAACGAATTGAAAACAAATGAGGAAATTAGAGAAATCGCCAATCAACCACTAATATCTTCAGTAATAAAGAAAAGATGATGGTCATATGTTGAACATGTGATGAGAAGAGATAATAACCGAATAGCAAAGCAAGCCCTCATATGGGAAACAACAGGTAAGAGAAAAAGAGGAAGACCCAGAGATACGCTGAGAAGAACATTGATGAGAGAGGCAAGAGCAGCAGGATTTGGCTCCCTCAATGAGATAGAGCTGCTTGCACAGAACAGAGACAGATGGCGAGATTTGATAAAATATCTTTAAAAGAAAACTGCTAGAACAAAAATTCAGATAGGAGAAGGTGTATCTTGGTCTACGCCCTATGGGCCGGCTACGACTCGAAAGGTCAATAGATAGATAGATAGAACAACAAAAAAGTACATGGACATTGACAGTATGCTCTGCAGGTAGAACAGTCACAGAAGACAGTGGTGTGTATGCTATAACAACAAGTATCATGATGATGGAGTGGATAGCAGTGACAAGGGCATTCATCTGATTTGAGTCACAAGACTATACACATACCTGTATTTTAAATGACTCGTTGAGCATGACAGGAAAAGTGGAGGTGAAGTGGGTTCTGTGAGCAGATCTAATCATGACAGAAGTCACCGATACGCAGGCACTTTTGTCTGTGTCTCTGGACATGTGAGAGTACAGGGAAATGAAAGAGTGGACAGGCTGGCTTGATGTGAGGTCATCTAAGACAGTCAACCAATGGATAATACAGACATCATTAATACCTTCTGAGATGCAAGAACAGCATAGGACTTTGACAACCATAAATCCACATCACTCCTTTGGATAAAGAGATAGGTGTAGAGATGGATACATCCAGAAATGAGATGAGAACTTATACAACACAAAGCTGGAGTCATCAGTCGCTGAATGCTGCAGGACATGTTGATGAGGGGATCTGAGCACCGATGGATATGTTCAAAGTGCAATGATGATAACATACAAATAAATAAATAAATCCATTAATTATCATCTTTCCGACTATCAGTTTTATTGTTCTACATGTTTCATAGACATAAAATAACACTGACAGCCAACATTGATTTTAAAAATGTAATCTTTCCAGAGTATTTGATGCTATACATGTTCCCAAGAACATTCAGCATTTGATGCTATACATGTTCCCAAGAACATTCAGTATTTGATGCTATACATGTTCCCAAGAACATTCAGTATTTGATGCTATACATGTTCCCAAGAACATTCAGTATTTGATGCTATAGTTCCTAAGAACATTTAGTATTTGATGCTATACATGTTCCCAAGAACATTCAGCATTTGATGCTATACATGAACATTCAGCATTTGATGCTATACATGTTCCCAAGAACATTCAGTATTTGATGCTATACATGTTCCCAAGAACATTCAGCATTTGATGCTATACATGTTCCCAAGAACATTCAGCATTTGATGCTATACATGTTCCCAAGAACATTCAGCATTTGATGCTATACATGTTACCAAGAACATTCAGTATTTGACATCCTTTCTTCTTCTCTTCAATGACCATGGACAGACAGAGCAGTCAGAAGCCTACATACTTTGTGACAACTTCAGGACTACATCAAAATTCCTTAATTTTGCATGGTCTCTGTTTAACCTCCTAACCTAGGCTTCTATCTCTATCTATCTATTGTTCTTTTGAGCCGAAGACGGCTCATAGGGTAGAACCAGAATCTCAAGAACAGAAACCTTGTGTGCCAAAATGGCACATATTGCAGAGATCACTGCCTCTAAAATCTATGGCTCTGTTTCCATAACAATAGTTTTTACAATGACAGCTTGTCAAGCCATCGATCAACCTCCTTAGTTGCCTCTTACGACATACTTGGAAGGTCACAGTGTCACTATTCTTTACTCATAATGAGACCCCGGTAACACACGGGAAACTAGGCTTCTGATACCACAGCAAATGAGAATTTAATTGAGGAAGGTAGCTAGAGTGATGAGACAGGAAAAGTTAAAGAACAATTCTATAAAATGATAAAGAATCAGTATGGAATCAAATTTCAAATACCAGTGGATAAAGAGATACAGTGAAGACGATGGTGCTGGATAGGACACACACTACAGACGTCAATTGAGAGTATTACACAACAGGCTCTTTTTTGGAATCCCCAGGGGAAAAGACAAAGAGGAAGACAAAAGAATTCTTGGAGAAGACAGATAGAAGCAGAGATGAAGATGATGGGGAAGACATGGAATGGTCTTAAAAGAATGGCAGGAGACAGAATGGCTTGGAAAGTGTTTGTTGAAGACCTATGCTCCATAGGGAGCTAAAAGGTAGAAGATGGAATCAAATTACCTGACAAGAAGAAACTAGGAATGATGTCATAAGTAAGTGATATAGAATCAGTATAGAACCAAGTCACCAGACAAAAAAATGTAGGAATGAGGTCATAAGATATAATCATCATCATCATCATGTGCCATACCGGTTGGCGAAGGCGATCATGTCCTTCCACAATCTTCTATCTACAGTGCATCGTATCAGTTCTGTTGTTGACTGTTTTCCATGCCATGACACCAAGCTATCTAGTATTTTCTCTCTTTGTCGCCCACGATCTCTCTTTCCTTTTATTTTGCCAGTTGTAATCAAGTATTCCAACTGTCCTCTTCTCATAGATATAATAGAATCAGTATATAACCAACAGTGAACTATATAGAGAGACAATAAATCAAAGGTATTGTTCATAAGAAAATAATGATTCTATACCAAACAAGGCGTATATGAAAAAAGAGTAGGATGTCTAATTCCCGAGTCAGACCTAAAGTAAGATGGAGTGAGAACATTACAACTGCATTACCTAGAAATTTATATCTCCCTTGACATAAGAAAGGAGAAAATGAAGAAGAAAAAGATATGTAAGGAAAATAAAGATTTAAATAAATGGCAAAATAAATGCATCTGGAAATATTTCATGACTTCTGTAAAACAGAAACTTGTGACGTGTTAACACAATTTTTTGGGTCCCATGTTCATTTAGCATCTTCTTCTTCTACCTTTCAGCTCCCTGTGGAGCATAGGTCTTGAACAAACACTTTCCAAGTCGTTCTGTTTCTATGCAATTCTTTTAAGATTATTCCAAAAATCTTCATCTATGCTTCTATCTGTCTTCTCCAAGAATTCTTTGGTCTTCCTCTTTGTCTTTTCCCCTGGGCATTCCAAAAAAGGGCCTGTTGTGTATACTCTCAGTAGTCATTTAGCATGGCACACATCAAATGTAGAATGCTTCTGTATTACATCATTATGATCTTACCTTTAAAATCAGCATAAGGTGATGGGCTGGGTGACCTCCGAACCTTCTTTAGTTCCTGCGCATGTTTGGATCGAACAGGAGATGGAGTTTGTGAGCGGAAACTGTTAGAAGGGCCATCGATGCGGCTCTTCCTTTGACTTTTGCCTGGACTTGGTGATCTAAGTGACCTTCTCCACTGATTAACATCTGGAGTCTCAGAAAGTGTGTCGGTCATCATTTTAATTTTTTGAGATACAGATCAGTAGATCTTTCAATCTCTGCCTGAAGAACAAATTGATGACAGGACAAATTATATATTAACTTCTGATGTTGATGTACTCAACAATTTCTTGATAACACTGATAGCATTATTGAGTCTCTAATCTACATACTATTAACTTCAATTGTTGTATTATTAAACTATTTTTTTTATAACTCTCTGAATGCATTATTGAGTCTCTAATCTACATATGCAATATTAACTTCTATTATTGTATTATTATAACATTTCTTGTTAACTGTCAGACAACATTATTTAGTTAATCTACATAATATTAACTTCAATTGTTGTATTATTAAACTATTTTTTTATAACTCTCAGAATGCATTATTTTGTCTCTAATCTACATAATATTACTTCAATTGTTGTATTATTAAACTATTTTTTTATAACTCTCAGAATGCATTACTTTGTCTCTAATCTACATATGCAATATTAACTTCTGTTGTTGTATTATTGAACTAGATTTTTTATAACTCTCAGAATGCATTACTTTGTCTCTAATCTACATATGCAATATTAACTTCTGTTGTTGTATTATTGAACTAGATTTTTTATAACTCTCAGAATGCATTATTTTGTCTATAATCTACATAATATTAACTTCAAGTGTTGTACTATTGAACTAGTTTTTTTTTATAACTCTCTGAATGCATTATTGAGTCTCTAATCTACATATGCAATATTAACTTCCTATTATTGTATTATTATAACATTTCTTGTTAACTGTCAGACAACATTATTTTGTATATAACCTACATATGTAACACTGTCTAGCTTGAGACCTTAGTATTTTTAGTCTCTGATTTCAGAATTTAAAAATAGATTTCTTGCGTATATCATCCGATAAAATATTTTGAAAGTTGTTTCTGGAAGTTTAAATTTTTAAACATATAAAGATTGTTGTACTTTCAAGTCAGTAAACTATCTCTTAGAGGGAAATGGTTTTCTCATCTCACTTCCAAGAGTTACGATTGTTGGCCAAAAATGTTCACCATTAATTAACTCATGGATTGTAAATAAAAATGAACATTTTACCTGGCATATCAAATTGTTGTTGTTATTGCACCAAATTCCAAACTCTAAATTATAATGCATCATAAAAATTTCAAAACAGTAAATAAATTGTAAGCATTATCATAAACAATTTAAATTTCACTAATTCGTTTAATTATGGATATATTTTGTAAGAAAATAAGTAATTTATCACTAAAACAACATAATATTCACACAGATAAAGGATAATGAAAAGGTGCAATGAAGACATATTAAAAGACTTAAACATTGAACAGAAATGTATTATAAACAACATCATACAGAGGAAATTAAAATATTACAGTCACATCAAAAGACAGTGGAAAGAATAAGGGAAGGTATGGTTCCAGGAAGATGTGACAGGAGCAGAACAAGCAAAAGAGAGTTTCAAGACTCCCACAATGACCATTCATAAAAATGAATAATCTTCTTATTCTTCTATCTTTCAGCTCCCTGTGGAGCATAGGTCTTCAAAAAACACTTTCCAAGTCATTCTGTTTCTTGTCATTCTGTTTCTTGTCATTCTTTTAAGATCATTCCATGTCTTCCCCATCATCTTCATCTCTGCTTCTATCTGTCTTCTCCAAGAATTCCTTGTTCTTCCTCTTTGTCTTTTCCCCTGGGTTTTCCAAAAAAGGGCCTGTTGTGTAATACTCTCAGTTGGCTTCCGCAGTGTGTGTCCTATCCATCGCCATCGTCTTCGCTGTATCTCTTTATCCACTGGTATTTGATTGGTACATTTCCATAATTCTATGTTAGCGATTTTGTCCTGCCATTTCCATCCTTTTATTCTGCATAAACATCCATTAATGAAAGTCTGTATCTTCATGATTGTCATTTTCGTTGTTCTCCATGTTTACAAGACATATAATAAGACTGACTTAACATTGGAGTTGAACATTTTTATTTGAGTATTTAACATAATTTCTTTGGACTTCCATATGTTTCCCAGTGCAACAAATGCCCCTCTTGCTTTTGATATCCTTATTTTGGTATCATTTTCTGTTCCTCCCTCTTTGTCTTTGACTTGTCCATATTTGTGAAGTTTTTTTTTCGGCTTATTTTTTTACAATACGAGATTGCCAGTCCCATGCCCAATACTCCTTAGTCTCCTCTTATGAACATTCCTGGTAGGGAACAGTACCACTATTCTTTACTCCCCTTTCGGGCCCCGGCAGCGCATGGGCAGAACAATCTCACTTACCTAGTTAAGTCAGACACACCATGCTAAAGTTGCAGGCATTCTTACAGTTAATAATGCAAGATAAAAAGATAATACAGAAAAAAAAACAGAAATAGAATGTTTGCCCATTGGCAGAATGGAATTGAGACTTAAAATCTATATTAAAAACGAGGAAATGAAATAAATTAAAGATTTAAAAAATAATTTTGAACGTTGAGTCAAGTTGAACTTCAAAGTTTAGGCTGAAGCAGAATAGAGATGTAAATATGCAAATCAATTACTTGGACAATTAAAAAATAAATAAAAATAACATTTTGAGGTCTCATAGAAGAATTGTGATGAGAAGAGATAATAATCGAATAGCAAAGCAAGCCCTCATATGGGAAACAACAGGTAAAAGAAAAAGAGGAAGACCCAGGGAGACACTGAGAAGAACATTGATGAGAGAGGCAAGAGCAGCAGGAATCGGCTCCCTCAATGAGATAGAACTGCTTGCACAGAACAGAGACAGATGGCGAGATTTGATAAAATATCTTTAAAAGAAAACTGCTAGAACAAAAATTCATATAGGAGAAGGTGTATCTTGGTCTACGCCCTATGGGCCGGTTACGGCTCGAAAGGTCAATAGATAGATAGATAGAAGAATTATAATCAAAATATGGGAGACTGTAGATATCAAAATAGAGTACACTAATTCTAATTCTGATAAAGCATTCTGAACACACAAAAAAACACAAATGATGAAATAGTTAGGACACTGTGGTTACCAACAAAGTGATAAAACATCTCTCAACAAGCCCCAGCAGATCATGATATAGTAACAAAGTGATAAAACATCTCTCAACAAGCCCCAGCAGATCATGATATAGTAACAAAGTGATAAAACATCTCTCAACAAGCCCCAGCAGATCATGATATAGTAACAAAGTGATAAAACATCTCTCAACAAGCCCCAGCAGATCATGATATAGTAACAAAGTGATAAAACATCTCTCAACAAGCCCCAGCAGATCATGATATAGTAACAAAGTGATAAAACATCTCTCAACAAGCCCCAGCAGATCATGATATAGTAACAAAGTGATAAAACATCTCTCAACAAGCCCCAGCAGATCATGATATAGTAACAAAGTGATAAAACATCTCTCAACAAGCCCCAGCAGATCATGATATAGTAACAAAGTGATAAAACATCTCTCAACAAGCCCCAGCAGATCATGATATAGTAACAAAGTGATAAAACATCTCTCAACAAGCCCCAGCAGATCATGATATAGTAACAAAGTGATAAAACATCTCTCAACAAGCCCCAGCAGATCATGATATAGTAACAAAGTGATAAAACATCTCTCAACAAGCCCCAGCAGATCATGATATAGTAACAAAGTGATAAAACATCTCTCAACAAACCCCAGCAGATCATGATATAGTAACAAAGTGATAAAACATCTCTCAACAAGCCCCAGCAGATCATGATATAGTAACAAAGTGATAAAACATCTCTCAACAAGCCCCAGCAGATCATGATATAGTAACAAAGTGATAAAACATCTCTCAACAAGCCCCAGCAGATCATGATATAGTAACAAAGTGATAAAACATCTCTCAACAAGCCCCAGCAGATCATGATATAGTAACAAAGTGATAAAACATCTCTCAACAAGCCCCAGCAGATCATGATATAGTAACAAAGTGATAAAACATCTCTCAACAAGCCCCAGCAGATCATGATATAGTAACAAAGTGATAAAACATCTCTCAACAAGCCCCAGCAGATCATGATATAGTAACAAAGTGATAAAACATCTCTCAACAAGCCCCAGCAGATCATGATATAGTAACAAAGTGATAAAACATCTCTCAACAAGCCCCAGCAGATCATGATATAGTAACAAAGTGATAAAACATCTCTCAACAAGCCCCAGCAGATCATGATATAGTAACAAAGTGATAAAACATCTCTCAACAAGCCCCAGCAGATCATGATATAGTAACAAAGTGATAAAACATCTCTCAACAAGCCCCAGCAGATCATGATATAGTAACAAAGTGATAAAACATCTCTCAACAAGCCCCAGCAGATCATGATATAGTAACAAAGTGATAAAACATCTCTCAACAAGCCCCAGCAGATCATGATATAGTAACAAAGTGATAAAACATCTCTCAACAAGCCCCAGCAGATCATGATATAGTAACAAAGTGATAAAACATCTCTCAACAAGCCCCAGCAGATCATGATATAGTAACAAAGTGATAAAACATCTCTCAACAAGCCCCAGCAGATCATGATATAGTAACAAAGTGATAAAACATCTCTCAACAAGCCCCAGCAGATCATGATATAGTAACAAAGTGATAAAACATCTCTCAACAAGCCCCAGCAGATCATGATATAGTAACAAAGTGATAAAACATCTCTCAACAAGCCCCAGCAGATCATGATATAGTAACAAATGAAGAAAACGAAGACCCCTTTCCCACCTCATGATTGTTTAGAAAAGAAATGACTACCAAGATTACAATTATTCAAATGATACACAAACTGACAATTTACTAAAACAAAACTTACTTCACAGTTATGTAATTTAACTGAAACACCAAAACTTACCTCACAGTTATCTTATTTAACTAAAACAACAAAACTTAACCTGCCTCTACTTATTTAACTAAAACCAAATTTATAACTAAAACTAAACTAACTTACTCCAGTAATGTTATAACCAAAACTTAGTTGGGTTTCATTTAATTTGAAAGCATATTAATATTATGATATTATACAATACTGCAAAGAAATATGTTACTTTTTCAATTTACGTTTAAAGAAACAAAATAACGGACAGTCAATAATAGGATCAAACTTGAAAGCGGAAGAGAAACGGAGCTGCCTCAAATTCAAAACTGTGTCAGTTGAAATCTGTTGAATACTTAATGATTAAAATTATATGAAATAATTGAGTCAGTGGGGAGACTCGCGAGTGAGTTAAGTAGAACCAGAACTGATCTAAACAACTTTATCACTTTTATTTACGATAGGCCATTCGGCATAATGTGGATGCTTTTTTTTTGTCAAACACTGACCAATCTCTCGTGTTACTCTAAGGCAAGGATTGTTGAACACCGTGTCTAGACTAAGTTCAAACCTGAATAAGACATGAAAAATGGAGGTGCGAATGCACCGGAAGAACGCCAAATTACGTTGGTAGGGCAACGCACGTCGGAAATATTTTGTTTCGAAATATATTTTTAATGAATTGCGTTATTGAGTTATTTGCGGGTCTTCATCATTGCACTCCGAACATATCCATAGGTGCACAGATCTCCTCATCAGCAAGCCCCGCAGTACCCGGCGACTGACGACTCCAGTTCTGTGTTGGTTGATAAGTCTTCTTACACGCCCACTAAGTTTCTCATTTCTGGCTGTGCCCATCTTAACTCCCACCTCTTTCATCCGAAGGAATGACGTGGACTCATGGTTGTCGAAGTCCTGTGCACTTTTCACATTCCGGAGGACATTGATGACCCCCCCCCCCCCCCCCCCCGATCCATGAATATCATTATTATCGTATCATATTAATAATTTTAATGAATAGCATTTCAAATTATGCTCATAATTGTAAATATACTTGATAACTAGAAAATGAGCTAGATCACAAGGCTTAAAGGTGAAGGTCAAGTACGAGACTTAAATGGACTTCTTAGCACGCGAGTTTTCACCTATATGTGCTCGGCCGCCAAAGTGTTCCAGAAGTGTTCGGAGACCTCTGGATAGTGTCGCCTCAAGCATCGAAACTCACGATGCGAGGCGGCATTCCTCACCTTCCCAGAGTACTACCCTGGCAGCACCAATGAGAACCAGAACAAAAAACCGGCCACTATAGCATCAGTAGTTTCCTTAGAATTACATTATTCATAGTTAATCATAATTACACTCCGTACATGTCCGTAGATGCTCAGATCCACAACTCAGCATGTCCCGCCACATCGTCCAGCGACTGAAGACTCCAGCTCTGTTTTGGTTGATAAGTCCTCGTTTACGCCCACGAAACTTCTCGTTTCTGGATGTAGCTCATCTTCATTCCTATCTCTTTCATCCGAAGGAGTGACGTGGACCTTCGATTGACGAAGTTATGTGCTATTATAGTGTCCCTGAGAGCCTTAAATATGTCCACCTGATCCATTGGTTGATCATCTTCGGCGACAGCACAGCTAGCCAGCCTGTCCGCTCTTTTATTTTTCCGTCCTCCCGGATGTCTAGTGACGTAGACAAAGATACGTATTGTTGACTTCTGAAATGACTCGACCCATCGTCTCTGTCTTTTCCTGCTCTTTGAGTCACATGTACTGGCAACAAACAGCAGCAATACGAATTGACAACCAAACAGGACAATTTCAACTTATAAAACAAGGAGTCAGACAAGGCTGTGTTCTGTCGCCAGATTTGTTCTCACTTTGCAGCGTACATATTATGAGATCAATATTAGACAGAAAAGGAATTGAAGTCAACGGTCACAACATAAATAATTTGCGATATGCGGATGACACAGTCTTAATAGCAGAGACAGAGAACGAACTACAAGAAATGATAGGAGCCAGTGGTATGGTGTGCTAAACACTCCAAAGTATGATGACAGCTTTACAAGGAAGGAACACAACACAGTACTGACGTTTCGGCCTGTGGCCTTCTTCAGAATACAAGGACAACGACAACAAACGGTGAAGCACAATTATCTATAACTACATGTTAGATGATCAAGTGGAGGGTTAGGAAAGTAGGATGTAGAAATAAGAAAGGAGAGAGAAATTAATACTACATGAGGAGAGGTAGGATGGGCGTCAAGATATATAAAATGGAAAACGAGAAGAGAAAAAGAAAAAAAATGTATCATAAAATGTACTTAGCTTTCTAGCAGCGAGACAGTCCTCCGTGCTGAAACAAGTCAGAATGACTAGGAGCGTTTAGAATGTGTTAGGAAAATAACACGTGGTTGAGATAGTCGAGTGGAATGACAAGTTGGGGGGGGGGGGGTTTGGGATTGCAATTATTTGCCTGGTCCCGACAAGAAATGATAGACATAATAGTAAAAGAAAGCAACAAGAAAGGTCTCAGTCTGAATAGTAAGAAAACAGAAGTAATGGTTATATCTAAGAAACAATCACCACCATCATGCAGCATAAGAATAATCAAGACAAATCTGAAACAAGTGCAACGCGTCGAATACTTGGGCACAATAATAACATCGGATGGAAGATGCACCACGGAAATTAAAAGTAGAATAGCTCAGGCCAAAATAGCATTTCAGAAAATTAAAAATATCTTATGCAACAAATCTATGTCAATAGAAATGAGAAAGAGAGTTCATCGGTGCTATATAGAACCAATTCTTACCTACGGAAGCAAACCATGGACAGTAAACAAACAAATGAAAAGACGATTAGAGGCCACAGATATGGGATTTCACAGAAGATTGTTGAAAGTTCCATGGACAGCTAAAAAGACCAATGAGGAAGTTCTCAAAGAGGCCAACACAAAAAGGGAGCTCTTAAAAAACATCAGGAAGTAACAATCAACATTTTTTATGCACATCATGAGAAGAGGAAAGTGGGAATACTTGGTTACAACTGGCAAAAAAAAAAGGAAAGAGAGATCGCGGGCGACAAAGAGAGAAAATACTGGATAGCTTGGTGTCATGGCATGGAAAGCAGTCAACAACAGAACTGATACGATGCACTGTAGATAGAAGATTGTGGAAGGACATGATCGCCTACGCCAACCGGTATGGTACATGATAATGATGATGATGAGTCACTAAGGGGGTGATAATGTAGTCTTGGGCTCAACAACAAGATGAGCATATACTAGACTAGTCGGACTCAGCAACTAGATGAACATATACTAGACTAGTCGGACTCAACAACTAGATGAGCATATACTAGACTAGTCGGACTCAACAATAAGATGAACATATACTAGACTAGTCGGAATCAACAACAAGATGAGCATATACTAGACTAGTCGGACTCAACAATAAGATGAACATATACTAGACTAGTCGGACTCAACAACTAGATGAACATATACTACACTAGTCGGAATCAACAACAAGATGAGCATATACTAGACTAGTCGGAATCAACAACTAGATGAACATATACTAGACTAGTCGGACTCAGCAACTAGATGAACATATACTAGACTAGTCGGACTCAGCAACTAGATGAACATATACTAGACTAGTCGGACTCAGCAACTAGATGAACATATACTAGACTAGTCGAACTCAACAACTAGATGAGTATATACTAGACTAGTCGAACTCAACAACTAGATGAATATATACTAGACTAGTCGGACTCAACAACTAGATGAGTATATACTAGACTAGTCGGACTCAGCAACTAGATGAACATATACTAGACTAGTCGAACTCAACAACTAGATGAGAATATACTAGACTAGTCGGACTCAACAACTAGATGAGCATATACTAGACTAGTCGGACTCAATAACTAGATGAGCATATACTAGACTAGTCGGACTCAACAACTAGATGATCATATACTAGACTAGTCGGACTCAACAACTAGATGAGCATATACTAGACTAGTCGGACTCAATAACTAGATGAGCATATACTAGACTAGTCGGACTCAACAACTAGATGAGCATATACTAGACTAGTCGGACTCAACAACTAGATGAGCATATACTAGACTAGTCGGACTCAATAACTAGATGAGCATATACTAGACTAGTCGTACTCAACAACTAGATGAACATATACTAGACTAGTCGGACTCAACAATAAGATGAGCATATACTAGACTAGTCGGACTCAACAACTAGATGAGCATATACTAGACTAGCCGGACTCAGCAACTAGATGAGCATATACTAGACTAGTCGTACTCAACAACTAGAAGAACATATACTAGACTAGCCGGACTCAACAACTAGATGAACATATACTAGACTAGTCGCACTCATCAACTAGATGAGCATATACTAGACTAGTCGGACTCAGCAACTAGATGAACATATACTAGACTAGTCGGACTCAACAACTAGATGAACATATACTAGACTAGTCGGACTCAACAACAAGATGAGCATATATACTAGACTAGTCGGACTCAACAACTAGATGAACATATACTAGACTAGTCGGACTCAACAACCTACTTTCTTTACAGATTTACTTTTCACTACAGGCTTACCTTTCCTTACAGATTTACCTTTCGCGACAGGCTTACCTTTTCTTACAGATTTACCTTTCGTGACAGGCTTACCTTTCCTTACAGATTTACCTTTTGCTACAGGCGTACCTTTCTTTACATATTTACCTTTCGCTACAGGCTTACCTTTCCTTACAGATTTACCTTTCTCTACAGGCTTACATTTCCTTACAGATTTACCTTTCGCGACAGGCTTACCTTTCCTTAAAGATTTACCTTTCCCTACAGGCTTACCTTTCTTTACAGATTTACCTTTCGCGACAGGCGTACCTTTCTTTACATATTTACCTTTCGCTACAAGCTTACCTTTCCTTACAGATTTACCTTTCGCTACAGGCTTACCTTTCCTTACAGATTTACCTTTCGCTACAGGCGTACCTTTCTTTACAGATTTAACTTTCACTACAAGCTTACACTTTTTTTTTAAAGATTTCAAACATGAAATCTTTCTACTTCTTGCTTGAGTTGGAGTTATAGAGTGTCTCCAAAGATTTTGTTCTGCAGTTACCTTTCCCAGGTTGCAGGGTTTATGTTCAGTGGCTTCATGTCTCGTTTACACCGGTCACAACAATAACAATAGTAGTAGCAATAATAATAGTAACAATATTGATGTAGTAGTAGTGTAAAGTTCCCGTGTGTTACCGGGGCCTCATGAGGGAAGTAAAGAATAGTGACACTGTGACCTTCCAGGCATGTCGTAAGAGGCGACTAAGGAGGTTGATCGATGGCTTGACAAGCTGTCATTGTAAAAAGTATTGTTATGGAAACAGGGCCATATATTTAGAAGCAGTGATCTCTGCAATATGTGTCATTTTGGCACGCAAGGTTTCTGTTTTTAAGATTGTGGTTCTGCCCTATGTGCCGTCTCCGGCTCGAAAGGACAATAGATAGATAGATAGATAGATAGATAGATAGATAGATAGATAGATAGATAGATAGATAGATAGATAGATAGATAGATAGATAGATAGATAGATAGATAGATAGATAGATAGATAGATAGATAGATAGATAGATAGATAGATAGATAGATAGATAGATAGATAGATAGATAGATAGATAGATAGATAGATAGATAGATAGATAGATAGATAGATAGATAGATAGATAGATAGATAGATAGATAGATAGATAGATAGATAGATAGATAGATAGATAGATAGATAGATAGGATAGATAGATAGATAGATAGATAGATAGATAGATAGATAGATAGATAGATAGATAGATAGATAGATAGATAGATAGATAGATAGATAGATAGATAGATAGATAGATAGATAGATAGATAGATAGATAGATAGATAGATAGATAGATAGATAGATAGATAGATAGATAGATAGATAGATAGATAGATAGATAGATAGATAGATAGATAGATAGATAGATAGATAGATAGATAGATAGGTAGGTAGGTAGGTAGGTAGGTAGGTAGGTAGGTAGGTAGGTAGGTAGGTAGGTAGGTAGGTAGGTAGGTAGGTAGGCAGGTAGGTAGGCAGGCAGGTAGGCAGGCAGGTAGGCAGGCAGGCAGGCAGGCAGGCAGGCAGGCAGGCAGGCAGGCAGGCAGGTAGGTAGGCAGGTAGGTAGGTAGGTAGGTAGGTAGGTAGGTAGGTAGGTAGGTAGGTAGGTAGGTAGGTAGGTAGGTAGGTAGGTAGGTAGGTAGGTAGGTAGATAGATAGTGTAAAAATAATAGAAAAAAACAGGTATAATCATAGTAATAATCAAGTAAAGTGCTAGCCATATAGGAAATATGTTGTGACCATATTTTACAATGACGCAACACATTTTGGGTGATTTTTTCGGTCTCACGCGTGCCGCCTTTACTTCTCAGAAAATGTTCAGGTGCCCATTTTTGAAGGCTGGGAGAACCCAGGGGCCTTGTCAGTTCGAAACAAAAATTAATTCCGCCACTTCTGTGACTTGAACCCCGACTGTTCTGATCAGTGGGTCCAAGGCGAAGAAGTGAACATACATTCATACAATTACGAAGCTGAAGTGAAGCTGAAGTGAAGGTGATTGTGAGGAAAAATGAAACAAATAGATATAGAAATAAAAAAACTGTATGGTTAAAACTTCACGTAACAAGAGGATAACACAACCCAGAAAGACGTTTCGGCTGAATATACCTCCAGCAGGAACAAACATACAAAACACATAAACACAAATATATTTTATATATACATACATAAAAAATGAATTTCACATATACTGTGCAATCCATTTTTGACAATAAAAACAAGAAAAGAGTTCTGAGATGTTATGTTGAGCCAGTCTTAACATATGGATGCGAATCATTGACAATAGGACAACAAACAAGAAAATCACTGGAGGCTGTAGAAATGTTGTTTTACAGAAGAATGTTTAGTTTAGAATACCATGGACATCTAAGAAGAGTAATGAAAACGTTCTGAAAGATGCAAGCAAAAAGAGAATTAATTTCCAATAATAGGAAGAAACAATCATCATTTTTTGGTCATGTAATGAGAAGAGAGCGACTGGAATATATTGTAACAACTGGGAAAATTGAGGGACGAAGAGATAGAGGGAAACAAAGAGAAAAGACACCAGACAGCTTAAAAGAGTGGCTTGGCAGAATGTCAACAACAGAAATGATAAATAACTGTCGGGATCGAAAGTTGTGGAGAGACATGATCACCTACGCCAGCAGGCTCGGTACTTGATGATGATATAAAATATATAACATACATATTGTGGATAATATTTGTGTGTGTGCTGAATGTTTTTTTTTCCCTGCTGAATGGCTATTGAGCCGAAACGTCGTTCTGGTTTGTATTGTCCTCTTGTTACGTGAAGCTTTAACCAAGCCGGTTTTTTTTTCTGTTTTTCTACTTCTACTCTTCTGATCAGGAAGCGAACACACTAACCACTCGACCACCGAGACTCCAGGCAATATTATAAACAATAATAGCAATATTAATAAATTTAATAATATTATTAATATTATTTAAAAGGAAATCATAAAAAACTGTTGCTTACGAAACCTGTGACAGCTTGTCATTACGAAACTATAAATCTGTGAAATCCAATCAGGCAATATTAGCCATGTTTTACCCATGAGACAACAATTATTACACCAGCAATAAAACCAAAGAAGTAAAAAAAAGATGGCCAAAGTCTTACATTAGATAATGGTCTCTGAACAAGCTACACGGGAAAAAGCGGGGTCATCATCATGTGCCTTACCGGTTGAGTTAGGCGATCATATCCTTACACAATCTTCTATCCACCGTGCATCATATCGATTCTGTTGTTGACAGCTTTCCATGCCATGACATCAAAGTATCCTCTCACTGTGTAGTCCGCGATCTCTCTTTCCCTGTATTTTGCCAGTTGTAACCAAGTATTCCAACTTTCCTCTTCTCATGATGTGCCAAAAATAAAATTTTGATTGCTTCTTTCTGATGTTTTTTTTAGGAGCTCCCTTTTTGTGTTGGCCTCTTTGAAAATATCCTCATTGGTTTTTTTTAGCTGTCCATGGAACTTTCAACATTCTTCTGAGAAATCCCATCTCTGTGGTCTCTAATCGTCATTTCATTTGTTTGTCTACTGTCCATGATTCGCTTCCATAGGTTAGAATTGGCTCTATATTTCACCGATGAATTCTTTTTCTCACTTCTATTGACATAGACTTGTTGCATAAGACGTGTGAGGTAAAGGCATAAAAATACGTAAAGAATAGATACAATTATGACGCTGATGATAAGGATGTAAAGAAAAAAAAAGGGAAATGAAGGAAGGGTACGGTAACAATTTGACGTAGGTGAGGGACAGGGCAATAACAAAATGACGTTGCAGCTCAGAAGTCTTCAGTTTGCCACAAATATGTGTATAGATATTGAAGGCTGTGTATGAAAAGTGTTCCATGTTGCAGTTTCCTCATATTCCAAGTCCGGCTTGTTGCAGGAGCTACTGAGTTAAGTGCTCTGTGCACACCGTGAGCTGTGTGTTTCATCCGTTTTGATCGTGTTTCGATATTTCAATTGTTTACGATGAATGATGATATCGTATGACAAGGGAACAATTGGCTGTGTTCACTTCCTGTGCGGTTTCGCCTTATGTCTGTTGGCGTGTGCTGAGACTGCTATGATGGGGACTACAGCTACCTTTCTTTGTTTGGAAGATGAGATAGTAATTAGGATGATTCCACTGGTACGGGCGGATGAGCAATTATGGATTTTAATTCGTTTACAGTGATACCGGGGCCTTTCATTACCATAACCGTGTGTATAGGTAAACATGAAAATATAACGACATACATAGAGAGTGATAAACATGAAAATATAACTACATACATAGAGAGTGATAAACACGCAAATATAACTACATACACAGAGAGTGATAAACATGCAAATATAACGACATACATAGAGAGTGATAAACATGCAAATATAATAACACACATAGAGAGTGATAAACATGCAAATATAACTACACACATAGAGAGTGATAAACATGAAAATATAACTACACAAATAGAGAGTGATAAACATGCAAATATAACTACACACATAGAGAGTGATAAACATGAAAATATAACTACACACATAGAGAGTGATAAACATGTAAATATAACTACATACATAGAGAGTGATAAACATGCAAATATAACTACATACACAGAGAGTGATAAACATGCAAATATAATAACACACATAGAGAAAGAGGGAGCCGCAGTAGCTCAGTGGTTAGTGAACTTAGAATATAAAGGACAAGAGGTAGGGTTCGATCGCAACCGACGGCTTCCGGTTCACCCAACCTTCATGGGTACCGGATTTTTTTTCTGGGAAAGTAAAGCGGCAATGGCGTAATACCGACCACATTACCCCAAAAATCATGAGCCGAAAATATGTAAAATTTATGGTAACTAACACCATATTCCCTATACGTCACTTGGCGTGACGGGGGTACTTTACTTTACTAATATAGAGAAAGAGATAAACAATTATAACTACATAGAGGTAATATGCTAGACTATCTGAATGGGAAAACACATTTCAAGTGACTTCCGTGAGCGACACTTGTCTAAGTGTGGTCGACTACCACTTGACTAAAATCTCAGTGACGGACAAGGTAAATATATGGCTTTGTTCTTAAAAGGTCAGTTACTCTTTGATCGCAAATTAAAATTAAGTTGCTATTATTCTTCCATTATCGTTGAAATTTTAAAAGAACTGGCATTGCATCTTGTCACAAGTCACTATACTTGCATCTTGTCACATGTCAATATTCTTGCATATTGTCACATGTCACTATTCTTGCATCTTGTCACATGTCACTATTCTAGCTTCTAGCCACAAGCAACTATTCTTGCATTTCGTCACAAATCACTATTCTTGCATCTTGCCACAAGCCACTATTCTTGCATCTTGCCACAAGCCACTATTCTTGCATCTTGCCACAAGCCACTATTCTTGCGTATTGTCACAAGCCACTACTCTTCTTCTGCTATCATGACTCATTCAGACTAAGACTCCGGACTCTCTCATGAAGGCAGCTGCCTGTCTAAGTGATTTGGTTGACCGGTATAGTTTTTCTTCCAGGGAGGTGGGTATGGGCCACATTGATATCCTCAGGTCTGTGTAATGGGGGGGGGGGGGGGGGCAATCCTGTAGGATGTGATTTGTTGTCATATCATCTAGTGTACAGACATATAATGGCAAGTTCATATTTTGAGTCTGGTGAACATGTGGTTTCTCATTCTGTTGCTGTCAGTGTGCAGGAGAAGTATGATGACTTTATCAGGCCTTGATAGTTGAAGGTATCTATCCCTCTGTCGTAACTTCTTTGCACAATCATGAATCGTAAACAGCTTAAAAGAATGGCTTGGCAGAAGATCAACAACAGAAATGATAAATGACTGTCGAGATCGAAAGTTGTGGAGAGACATGATCACTTACGCCAGCAGGCCCGGTACTTGATGATGATCTATCCCTCTGTCGTAACTTCTTTGTACAACCATGAATCGTAGACAGCTTAAGATAATGGCTTGGCAGAAGATCAACAACAGAAATGGTAAATAACAGTCGAGATCGAAAGTTGTGGAGAGACATGATCACTTACGCCAGCAGGCCCGGTACTTGATGATGATCTATCCCTCTCGTTATACTTTGGGTGTTCCCCCCCCCCCCAATTTTCACGATACTGGCCTTTGATGATGTATTTAGCTTCTTCGTAGCTGACCAAATGGTTCTCTTGTGGTAATCTCTCTCCCTCGTTAGCCAGTTTCTCTGCACATTCGTTTCCTTGTACACTACAGTGTGATGGTATCCACTGGATGACCTCACTCTAGACGTTTTTGCACATTTTCTCTTCAGTTGAGGTCAATATTCAGGACTATTATAATTATTCGGGAGCCGCGATAGCTCAGTGGTTAGTGAACTGGACTACAAAGGACAAGGGGTAGGGTTCGATCCCAACCGACGGCTTCCGGGTTCACCAAGCCTTAAATGGGTACCGGATATTTTTTGGGGAAAGTAAAGCAGCACGGGCGTCTGTAAAATATAGGGTCACTAACACCATATTTCCCTAAACGCCACTTGGCGTGACAGGGGTACTTTACTTACTATTATGATTATTCCACTTTCGGGTCATTCCGACCCCACGGGTCCATCGCCTCACATCGCCATTTTGAGATAAATACTTGCCTTTCTTTTGATCATGTTTCGATATCCCGCTTGTTTACGATGAATGATGATATCGTATGACAAGGAACAGTTGGCTGTGTTCACTTTCTGCGCGGTTTCTCCATATGTCTTTAGGCGTGAGCTGAGACTGATACGATGGGGACCACAGCTACCTTTCTTTGTTTGGGAGACGAGATAGTAATTCAGATTATTCCAATGACACGGGCGGTTGAACAATTATGGATTTTAATTCGTTTGCAGTGATACAGGGGCCTTCTATAACCATAAGCATAACTTGCCTTTCGCGATTATTTTTGCATTAATATTTGTATTTTGTGCCTGATGAAGGATGGTGCCGAAACGTTGCAGTTTGACTCATTTATCTACATACAGATTTACCATTTCGTGTGTTATATTACATGTTTTCTACAGCACTACTGGGGACCTTGCATTCTATTTATTATATTGTGTGTGTCTGTGTATTTTATTTGTGTCTATCTTATTTTCCTGTAGGGCCTAAGACGGTGGATAAGACAAAAATTGTTATCCACGACAGACATTGTTATCCACGACAGACGTTGTTATCCACGACAGACGTTGTTATCCACCACAGACATTGTTATCCACCACAGACATTGTTATCCACCACAGACATTGTTATCCACGACAGACGTTGTTATCCACCACAGACATTGTTATCCACGACAGACGTTGTTATCCACCACAGACATTGTTATCCACGACAGACGTTGTTATCCACGACAGACGTTGTTATCCACCATGTGTGTTATCCACGACAGACATAACAAACCACCACAGACATTGTTATCCACCACAGACATTGTTATCCACGATTGACAATTTGCTGCTAGTTCCTGTTGCTCCCTGTTGTTTTCTTAGTTCCCCGGTTGAACTATCCATAGTAATCGTTCTGCGTAGCGATTCTCTAGGTCTGCCTTGTTTTCTTTTACCACGTGGATGCCACATGAACGCCTGATGAGTTAGTCTTTCTCCAATCATTCTCAGCACGTGACCGACGCATTTCCAACACTTCTTCATTAAGCTCGATGTGTATTCGTGTTTGGATTTGTCTGTTATCTTATTTGGTTTATAGGTAAAGTATCGCACGCATTCTGCAAACCCGTTTATTTGTTGTTTCTGTATGTAGTTCTGGATTGATTGACCTACCCTTTCTCTAATATCATTTCTGATTATGTCTTTTGTGGTTACTCCAAGCGTTTTTTCTCAGACATCTCATCTCTTTGATGACAAGCTCTCTTTTATGCTGAGACGTAAGTGACCGTTGGTAGCACAGTGTTGTAATAAATATAGGAGACAAATAATAATAAATAAATATTATTATAGAATGAGGAGCCGCGATAGCTCAGTGGTTAGTGAACTGGACTACAAAGGACATGGGGTAGGGTTCGATCCCAACCAACGGCTTCCGGGTTCACCCAGCCTTAAATGGGTACCGGATTTTTTTCTGGGAAAGTAAAGCAGCACGGGCGTAATACCGACCACATTACCCCAAAAATCATGTGCTGAAGATTTGTAAAATATAGGGTCACTAACACCATATTTCCCTATACGCCACTTGGCATGACGGGGGTACTTTACTTTTTCTTTTTTTTTTAATTATAGAGGGAAACTTCCGAGGCGATAATCAGTGGATCAATTCAGAGGAAGAGGTATGTTTACAGCACTCGGAGAAAATGACAAATAATAAACAACAGGAAAAAATATGGACCAAAGTAGGATCGAACCCGTACTCAGTGGCACAGCGCCTTGCCACGAAAAGCCAAACACTAGGGAACTCTGCCACTCAGCTAACTAAAAAATTAGCTATCGTGGACAATGTCTTACTCTGAATTGATTCGCTGATTATCGCCTCGGAAGTTTCCCTCTATAATAATATTACTTTTAGTAGGCTGTTGTGTCTTTTAACATGTCCACAAATTTCGTTTGTCTTGTTCTAATTGTATTTAGTAGTTCTCTTTTCATTTTTAGCTGTTTTAAAACTTCATCGTTTGTTTTCTTTTCTTTCCCTCCAATTCTACATATTCTTATATAGATCCACATCTCAAGGGCTTCATTTTTACATTCATGTTTTCTTGTCTAATGCTTTATGAAGAAGAAACAGAATAACTCTCCCATATTTGGTTTGCTTTGCTTCATCGTATGTCTATTTCTTTATTGATTTTGCCATTTTCAGAGAAAATTATACCCATATATTTAAAGTTTTCTACTTGTTTTATAACGAGATGTTCTATAACTATGTTTTATGTCTTCTTTTGAGCAGCGAAACAGATGACGTCACAAAATGACTAACTCTGACTATTTGAGAGTGCCAGGCAAACACCAGCAGAGAAAAAGATACCACATTGGCAATGTATGGGCCAGGAAACAGACGAAGGGAGCAATCTGGATACGCGAGACAGAAAGCAGTTGAAGATGGCAAACTAAAATCGGATGTGTCGGGCAGAAATCGCATCTTACCGTGAACCAAATCACAGCTCACTTACAACCATGAACATCGTTGATGAGTGTAACAGAAAGGGGAACAAACGGAAGAGTACGCTTAAGGACAATACCCTGTCTGCTGCCCCCCCCCTATTGTCTGTCTGTCTATGTGTCTGTCTGTCTATTTGTCTGTCTGTCTATATATTCTGTCTGTCTGTCTATATATCTATCTGTCTGTCTATATATCTATCTGTCTGTCTATATATCTATTTGTCTGTCTGTATATATATATATATATATATATATATATATATATACATATATATATATATATGTATAGATATATATGTCTATCTGTCTGTCTGTCTATATATCTATCTGTCTGCCTATATATTCTCTCTGTCTGTCTATATATTCTATCTGTCTGTCTGTCTATATATCTATTTGTCTGTCTGTCTATATATCTATTTGTCTGTCTGTATATCTATTTGTCTGTCTATATATCTATCTGTCTGTCTATATATTCTATCTGTCTGTCTGTCTATATATCTATTTGTCTGTCTGTCTATATATCTATTTGTCTGTCTGTCTATATATCTATTTGTCTGTCTGTCTATATATCTATTTGTCTGTCTGTATATATATATATATGTCTATCTGTCTGTCTGTCTATATATCTATCTGTCTGTCTATATATCTATTTGTCTGTCTGTCTATATATCTATTTGTCTGTCTGTCTATATATCTATTTGTCTGTCTATATATCTATCTGTCTGTCTGTATATCTATTTGTCTGTCTATATATATATATATATATATTTGTCTGTCTGTCTGCTGCCTTCCCTATTGTCTGTCTGTCTATGTGTCTGTCTGTCATCTATATATCTACTTATCTATTGTCCTTTTAAGCTGTAGATGGTACATAGGACAGATATTCCTGATTACGTGTCGGGCGAACTTTTTTTTTATCAAACCTTGCATTGTATTTCACCGACACAAATGTGGTCTGGTCTAGTTGCTCAATCTCGGCGATGGAGTTGATACCTATTGTTGTTGCCTCGCACCTCCGTGTTATTTTTAGTGTTTCTCTAGGCTGTCTTCTTTTTCTATTACCACGTGGTTCCCATTTGAAGGCCTGCTTTGAACATTGTCCAATTGAAGTAAAATACTCTATTTTTTGGCCATGTAATGAGAAGAGAACAACTTGAATATATTGTAACAACTGGGAAAATTGAGGGACGAAGAGATAGAGGGAAGCAAAGAGAAAAAAAAAATACCAGACAGCTTAAGAGAATGGCTTGGCAGAAGGTCAACAGCAGAAGTGATAAATAACTGTCGTGATCGAAAGTTGTGGAGAGACATGATCACCTACGCCAGTAGGCCCGGTACTTGATGATGATCACTCCTTTTTTTTAGACAGACGCTGAGACTAGGACATCTAGAGTTGAAACTAAAATACCACTTTTAGTATGAAACAAGCAACAGTGAAGGACGTTCTGCTGTGGGGTTGAATTAAAAATAATAACCGTATATTAGGCGCACTGACGCATGACAACGGACGGATCTGATTGGCTGACCTGTATGACGACCAGGAGACAAGCAGATTTAATCTAACCATTGGGTTGTGAAATCCCATGTATATAAGAGTGGGCAGCTGGTTGCTACGAGTATTATAAGCAATTTAGTCGCGGACATTATTAAGATGATGTCAGTCATGGGAATAAACGTAAGTTTCTAACATTTTATTTCGTAAAAATTATTTTTTTTTTTATTCTGACCTTTTAAAAATGTGGATAAGACTTTAACTAACATCAAAGCAAATAACACCAGGGCTAAAACTAAGAATAGCAAAATGTTATGTCTTCTCAACATTCCTATATGGTGCAGAAACATGGACATTAGACAAGAAAACAGAACAGAGAATTAAAACCTTTGAAATGTGGATATATATAAAAGAATAGGTAGAATTGGATGGAAGGAAAAGAAAACAGACGATGAAGTCTTAAAATAACTAAAAATGAAAAGAGAACTACTAAACACAATTAGAACAAGACAAATGAGATTTTTGGGTCATGTTAAAAGACACAACAGGCTACTAAAAGTAATCCTGGAGGGGAAAATACAAGGTAAAAGAGGCAGACCAAGACTAACATGGACGAGTAGCATCAAAAGATGGACAAACCAGCCTATGACAACCTGCACTATCAAAGCAAGAAACAGAGCAGAATGGAGCTCCATGATAGCCAACCTTCGTTGCGGAGACGACATTCGATGCTGACTAACATTTTATTTCGCAAAAAAATATTCTTTTTAATTCGGACTTTTTAATGTGGACAAGGCTGTAAAAAGTAGAATCCTTTTTCTTGCGCTAACTTTTTATGCGTTCCAGTTTTTCGATCCAGCGATTTTACACTATCATCATGTTGCTTGACGGGAATAGAAACGACATAATAGCTTAGGACGAGATAAACATTCAGAGACACCTTGATGGTTTAAGATACAGTTTAGCATCATCATCATCAAGTACCGGGCCTGCTGGCTTGGGTGGTCATGTCTCTCCACAACTTTCGATCTCGACAGTTATTTATCATTTCTGTTGTTGACCTTCTGCCAAACCATTATTTTAAGCTGTCTGGTATCTTTTCTCTTTGCTTCCCTCTATCTCTTCGTCCCTTAATTTTTCCAGTTGTTACAATATATTCAAGTTGTTCTCTTCTCATTACATGGCCAAAAAATGATGATTGTCTCTTCCTAATATTGGAAATTAGCTCTATTTTTGCTTTGACCTCTTTTAAAACGTTTTCATTACTCTTCTTAGCTGCCAATGGTATTCTCAACATTCTTCTGTAAAACCACATTTCTAAAACCTCCAGTGCGACAATTTTCTTGTCTGTTGTTTTATTGTCCATGATTCACATCCATATGTTAAGACTGGCTCTACATAATATTTAATAACTTTTTCTGTTTCTATTTTAGCTGCTATTGTGGTTTTATTCTGTTTAACTTATCTTAAGGTTATTTTAATCCACCGATCTCGTTCAATGCACAACAGACAACTCCATACTGCATTGATCCTCTCCTTATCACGTATCATCAGTATCAAGTACACCCGCCACACACTAGCAAATACACTGACGATGGTTTCAGCTCAGATGCACGAACTCCGTAATACTAGTGAAGACCTTGACCGCAAAATCTCTTTAAACACCTCTAACGACATGAGTGGCAAGTCACATTGGTTTTATTCTTGTCTCCCTTGACCGTGGTCAGAACCATGGTAACCATGCGGGCGTCAAGTGACACATTTCATGTTTAGATCAAATTATTTACCAGGTGTTGTAATAAATAAATAATTATTTACCAGATGTTTTAATAAATAAATAAATATTTAAAAGATGTTTCAATAATAATTAAATATTTACCAGGTGTTTTAATAATAAACAATTGTATACCAGATGTTTCAATACATAAATAATTATTTACCAGATGTTTCAGTAAAAAATAATTATTTACCAGATGTTTCAATAATAAATAATTATTTACCAGATGTTTCAATAATAAATAATTATTTACCAGATGTTTCAATAATAAATAATTATTTACCAGATGTTTCAATAATAAATAAATATTTACCAGATGTTTTAATAATAAATAAATATTTACCAGATGTTTTAATAATAAATAAATATTTACCAGATGTTTTAATTCATAAATAAATATTTACCATATGTTTTAATAATAAATAAATATTTACCAGTTGTTTTAATAAATAACTGCAGTGTTACGTTGTATTGACGTCGTCAGATGTGCATACCAATAATTTGTTTCTTCTTTCTCCTTCCTCATTTGTCTTTCAACGTCAGGATGACATTATAATTTGTGGTATTTTGCTCGTCTGTTGGCCTCTGCTGCCTTACGTTTCCCAGTGTTTCTAATATTCCATCAATCCATTCATTATCGTGGTCATCGCTCGAGTCTGTGGGACAGTCGACTCGCTTAAACAGACAGCTGACTTCATGAGAGAGTCTGGAATCCTACTCTGATTGAGTCTTGATCGCAGAGAGAGAGAGATCCCTCGAGTCTGTGGGACAGTCGACTCGCTTAAACAGACAGCTGACTTCATGAGAGAGTCTGGAATCCTACTATGATTGAGTCTTGATCGCAGAGAGAGAGATCCCTCGAGTCTGTGGGACAGTCGACTCGCTTAAACAGACAGCTGACTTCATGAGAGAGTCTGGAATCCTACTCTGATTGAGTCTTGATCGCAGAGAGAGAGATCCCTCGAGTCTGGTGTTCTCACAATGTTTACTAAATGCTCATTGTCTTGTGTTTGGTGGTTCTGTCTTCTCATTTAGCCCTATTATTTGATGTTTAATCATTCAAAAACGATTACATTCAAGTCTCAATAATCAACTAGATTAAAGTGCTATGATATCGAACAATGGCAATACATGAACATAATACAAAAGTAAAGTACCCCCGTCACGCCAAATGGCGTATAGGGAATATGGTGTTAGTGACCATACATTTTACAGACCTTCGGCACATGACTTTTGGGGTAATGTGGTCGGTATTACGCCTGTGTCGCTTTACTTTCCCAGAAAAAAAATCCGGTACCCATTAAAGGCTGGGTGAACCCGAAGCCGTGGGTTGGGATCGAACCCTACCTCTTGTCCTTTGTAGTCCAGTTCACTTAACTACTGAGCTAGCGCGGCTCCAATACATGAACATACGAAATCATAGAACCTGCTGTGATATATGTCATCACACACTGTCAACAGTTTATTTGAAGTATTTAGTGAACCATAATTATAGTCACTATGTGCGTGTGACGTTTTTGCATCGTATAACCAGATTTTCTCTTAGCATGCGCCGTGGCTGACACATTTAGATTTTGGCAGAATAGATCTTCGTTTGAAGTAGAAGTGTGTTTTTAAATGTTACTTCTTGTAGACTACAGCCTGAAGTGTGTTTTCTTGACTTCTTAAAGAAACAAGAATTGATATTTGTGTTTATGAGTTTGAGAAGTAAATGTTGATAATAGTGGAACTTGTAGAAGAATATAACGACAGAACAAGTTGAATTGTCTAAGCTGAAGAAGACAGAGTAGACAAAAAATCAGGCAATCGTAGTATCATCATCTTCTTCTCTCCTTCCTCTGCTGCCGTTGTCGTCGAGGGGAGAAACAATCTGCGATTCTTTGCTCTTCTGTTGACCTCTTCTGATGTTATCCCTCCTAGTGACTCTAGTATTCCCTTTATCCATCTCTTTCTCGGTCTTCCTCTTAATCTGGCGTTTTCGTTCCGTTTGTTTATGGCTCTTTGAGTCATTGTTAGTTCTTTTTGTCTTGTTATGTGGCCGAACCAATTTATCTGTTGTTTCTTTATGTATTCGATGGCTGGTTCAATTTCGAGTTTCTTCCTCAGGTCAGTGTTTCTTACTCTGTCCCTTAAGCTGTTTCCTGTCATTCTTCTGACACATTTCATTTCGGTGGTCGTTATCTTCTAAAGTTAATAATGGAAATTGGGCACATATCTGTCATTTGATGAGAATAAATAACCAGGTCCTCAAATGGGAAGCAAAAGGAAAATAACAAAAAAGAATGACCTAGAAAAGGTAAGAAGAGCACTGATAAGAGATGCACACAGTAGGCATCAACTTCCTTATCGAGATTGAGAGGTTCACCAAGAACTGGGACTTCTGATGAGAGACAAATAATAATAAATAAATATTATAATAGAGGGAAACTTCCGTGGTGATCATCAATGAATCAATTCAGAGGAAGAGGTATGTTTACAGCACTCGGAAAAATGACAAATAATCAACAACAGAAGGAAAAAACAAAGAACAATATATGGACCGAAGCAGGATCGAACCCGTACTCCTTGGTACAGCGCCTTGCCATGAAAAGTCAAACCCGAGTTGGCAGTGTTCTCTAGTCCTTTGTAGTCCAGTTCACTAACCACGGAGCTATCTCTGCTCCCAATGATTCTCCTTTTTCGTCAACTCAATCATTTTATTCTGGAGGTCGCCGTGACACTGACAGACTTTAACAACCTTCTCCGTGTATGGATATCTTCATTCATTCTTTTGGTAATCGGATCTCAGTTCATTCATTCTTTTGGTAATCGGATCTCAGTTCATTCATTCTTTTGGTAACCGGATCTCAGTTGAATATCAGACACTGTTCTCATCTTTCAGACAAGAATGAAATACAAATACAACGAACTGATCTTGAGTTATTGAGTTTTGTGTGGGTCATCGTCATTGCACTCCGAACATGTCCATAGGTGCTCAGATCCCCTCCTCAGCAATTCTCGCAATGTCCAGCGACTGACGACTCCAGTTCTATGTTGGTTGATAAGTCTTCTTACACGGCCACTAAGTTTCTCGTTTCTGTGCCCATCTTAACTCCCATCTCTTTCATGCGAAAGAGTGACGTGGACTCATGAACTGATCTTACTCCTCTGTATAGACTTTTAATTATATTCCCCGTGAGAATTATTCTCAGGTATTTGAAATCAGATTAAAGTCTGTCCTGACGTAAACTAACTACATTAACCACAACAATAAGCCAATGCTAATATTATATTTGTACAAACATTGCATTTTATGGACTGACGTAAACTAACTACATTAACCACAACAATAAGCCAATGCTAATATTATATTTGTACAAACATTGCATTTTATGGACTGACGTAAACTAACTACATTAACCACAACAATAAGCCAATGCTAATATTATATTTGTACAAACATTGTATTTTATGGACTGACGTAAACTAACTACATTAACCACAACAATAAGCCAATGCTAATATTATATTTGTACAAACATTGTATTTTATGGACTGACGTAAACTAACTACATTAACCACAACAATAAGCCAATGCTAATATTATATTTGTACAAACATTGTATTTTATGGACTGACGTAAACTTAACTACATTAACCACAAAAATAAGCAGATGATGATATTATATTTGTACAAACACTGTATTTTGTATAAACTGCGAGGCGTGACGGCTTTCTACCCTACACAGCAATGTCACAAGCACAGCCGGATAGAAAGTTGTTTTTTTTTACACACTTATTTATGTTATTACCCGCGTGTTACCGGAGCCTCATTATGAGGGAAGTAAAGAATAGTGACACTGTGAATTTTCAGGCATGCCGTAAGAGGCGACTAAGGAGGTTGATCGATGGTTTGACAAGCTGTCATTGTAAAAAGTATTGTTATGGAAACAGAGCCATAGATTTTAGAAACTGTGATTTCTGCCATATGTGCCATTTTGGCACGCAAGGTTTCTATTTTTGAGATTGTTTTTCTACCCGATGTGCCATCTTCGGCTCGAAAGGCGAATAGATAGATAGATAGATAGATAGATAGATAGATAGATAGATAGATAGATAGATAGATAGATAGATAGATAGATAGATAGATAGATAGATAGATAGATAGATAGATAGATAGATAGATAGATAGATAGATAGATAGATAGATAGATTTATGTTATCGTGTATTTTGATATGAAAATAAGATCACAAGAGAAATGTGAGTCATAAGAAAACAATGTTAGTAGAATGATACAAGATAACAAACATAATATAATAAACACATGTTTATGTCACTTATCATTACATGTTGTTTCATTTGGTGTGGAGAGTGAGGAACGGGTTAATATGTAAAAAAAAAAAAGTAAAGTACCCCCGTCACGCCAAGTGGCGTATAGGGAAATATGGTGTTAGTGACCCTATATTTTACAGACCTTCAGCACATGATTTTTGGGGTAATGGTCGGTATTACGCCCGTGCGGCTTTACTTTCCCAGAAAAAAAATCCGGTACCCATTTAAGGCTGGGTGAACCCGGAAGCCGTCGGTTGGGATCGAACCATACCCCTTGTCCTTTGTATTCAGTTCACTAACCACTGAGCTATCGCGGCTCCCTAGGGTTAATATGTGCTGGCCGGATAATATTCGATCACATGACCCAGTGGCTCCGTGACGTATATGTAACAACTTGTATTCATTGTGACATAAAATTATATGTCTGTGACAATTGTGCAGATGTTTCTACCAGAACAAACAGGACGTTGTGATAAGACAAAGAACACGCACAACTTTTGGATAATGTAGGGGACAAATAAAGAACATTGAAATAGTGGAGCATCAAAATAGGGAAAAGTGAGATAACACACGGACAAAGAATACATTCATGTAATTGTCGAACCGACAAACAACAAAGTGAGATAACACACGGACAAACAATACATTCATGTAATTGTCGAACCGACAAACAACAAAGTGAGATAACACACGGACAAACAATACATTCATGTAAATGTCGAACCGACAAACAACAAAGTGAGATAACACACGGACAAAGAATACATTCATGTAATTGTCGAACCGACAAACAACAAAGTGAGATAACACACGGACAAAGAATACATTCATGTAATTGTCGAACCGACAAACAACAAAGTGAGATAACACACGGACAAACAAAGTGAGATAACACACGGACAAACAATACATTCAAGTAATTGTCGAACCGACAAACAACAAAGTGAGATAACACACGGACAAACAATACATTTAAGTAATTGTCGAACCGACAAACAACAAAGTGAGATAACACACGGACAAACAATACATTCATGTAATTGTCGAACCGACAAACAACAAAGTGAGATAACACACGCACAAACAAAGTGAGATAACACACG
Organism: Megaustenia siamemsis; assembly: GCA_032433765.1. Classification (NCBI taxonomy): domain Eukaryota; kingdom Metazoa; phylum Mollusca; class Gastropoda; order Stylommatophora; family Ariophantidae; genus Megaustenia; species Megaustenia siamemsis. Next base: position 16,885,355 of record JAVIAB010000101.1, read on the forward strand.
GACAAACAATACATTCAAGTAATTGTCGAACCGACAAACAACAAAGTGAGATAACACACGGACAAACAATACATTCATGTAATTGTCGAACCGACAAACAACAAAGTGAGATAACACACGGACAAACAAAGTGAGATAACACACGGACAAACAATACATTCAAGTAATTGTCGAACCGACAAACAACAAAGTGAGATAACACACGGACAAACAATACATTCATGTAATTGTCGAACCGACAAACGACAAAGTGAGATAACACACGGACAAAGAATACATTAATGTAATTGTCGAACCGACAAACAACAAAGTGAGATAACACACGGACAAACAAAGTGAGATAACACACGGACAAACAAAGTGAGATAACACACGGACAAACAATACATTCATGTAATTGTCGAATCGACAAACAACAAAGTGAGATAACACACGGACAAACAAAGTGAGATAACACACGGACAAACAAAGTGAGATAACACACGGACAAACAATACATTCATGTAATTGTCGAACCGACAAACAACAAAGTGAGATAATACACGGATAAGCAATACATTTAGATAATAGTAGAGCGGAAAACACTAAAATGAGACAGCAAGGATAAACAATGCATTCAAATAATTGTAGAACAGAAAAGCAACAACAAAGTGAGATAACACACGGACGAAGAATACATTTAAATACTAGTAAAACTTATTAAAAAAAATGAGATTTAAAAAATCGCACAAACATCACATGAGATAACACACGGACAAACAAAGACAGACAAACAAACAAAGATCTCTCTCTCTCTGCGATCAAGACTCAATCAGAGTAGGATTCCAGACTCTCTCTAAAAAAGTGAGATAACACACGGACAAACAAAGTGAGATAACACACGGACAAACAAAGTGAGATAACAGACAAACATCAAACTGAGATAACAGACAAACAAACAGAAAAGTGAGATAACAGACAAACAGCATAGCGAAGAAACAGTCAAACAGCAAAGTGAGATCACAGACATATAAAAAGCAAAGGGAGATATCAGACAGACTAACAACACAGAGGGAGAACAGACAAACAGAAAGTGAGATAATAGACAAACAAAGAACAAAGTGAGAAAACAAACAGACAAACAGCATAGTGAGATAACAGACAGATAAATAGCAAAGTGGGATAACAGACAATCAGAATAGTGAGATAACAGAAAGACAAACAGCAAAGTGAGAAAACAGATAGACAAACAGCATATTGTGAGATAACAGACAAACAGCATATTGTGAGATAACAGACAAACAGCATATTGTGAGATAACAGATAGATAAACAGCAAAGTGAGATACTAGAATTAACAAACAGTAAAGCGAGATACTAGAACTAGCAAACAGTAAAGTGAGATACTAGAATTAACAAACAGTAAAGTGAGATACTAGAACTAACAAACAGTAAAGTGAGATACCAGAATTAACAAACAGTAAAGTGAGATACTAGAACTAACAAACAGTAAAATGAGATACTAGAACTAACAAACAGTAAAGTGAGATACTAGAACTAATAAACAGTAAAGTGAGATACTAGAACTAACAAACAATAAAGTTAGATACTAGAACTAACAAACAGTATAGTGAGATACTAGAACTAACAAACAGTAAAGTGAGATACTAGAACTAACAAACAATAAAGTTAGATACTAGAACTAACAAACAGTAAAGTGAGATACTAGAACTAACAAACAATAAAGTAAGATACTAGAACTAACAAACAGTAAAGTGAGATACTAGAACTAACAAACAGTAAAGTGAGATACTAGAACTAACAAACAGTAAAGTGAGATACTAGAACTAACAAACAGTAAAGTGAGATACTAGAACTAACAAACAGTAAAGTGAGATACTAGAACTAACAAACAGTAAAGTGAGATACTAGAACTAACAAACAGTAAAGTGAGAAAACAGATAGACAAACAGCATATTGTGAGATAACAGACAAACAGCATATTGTGAGATAACAGACAAACAGCATACTGTGAGATAACAGATAGATAAACAGCAAAGTGAGATACTAGAATTAACAAACAGTAAAGCGAGATACTAGAACTAGCAAACAGTAAAGTGAGATACTAGAATTAACAAACAGTAAAGTGAGATACTAGAACTAACAAACAGTAAAGTGAGATACCAGAATTAACAAACAGTAAAGTGAGATACTAGAACTAACAAACAGTAAAATGAGATACTAGAACTAACAAACAGTAAAGTGAGATACTAGAACTAATAAACAGTAAAGTGAGATACTAGAACTAACAAACAATAAAGTTAGATACTAGAACTAACAAACAGTAAAGTGAGACGTTAACAGATGGTTCGTCAGTACAATTTATATAATTGAAAGCAATTCTAACGGCTGATAGATTGTACAAAGAAACAATAAATATAATACAATCATCGCTGGGAAGCTTGTCAAATCATCGGACAGTTATCACCACAATTGTCCAACAAGGAAATAACTCTGGAGGCAAAACGGGCACTATACAATACAATCTTCATCCCAACGTTGTGCTACCAATGCCAGACCTGGACCCTAGATGCAAGAACAATAAGAAAAAAATAACCTCTACAGAGATGAAATGTGTTAGACGAATGACAGGAAACAGTCTGAGAGATAAGATCAGAAATGAAGAACTGAGAAAAAAGCTAGAAATATCCCTCGCCATAGAATATATAAGGAAACAACAGATAAAATGGTTTGGCCACGTGACAAGGCAGAAAGATCAAAACACAACACAATGAGCCTTCAACAAACGTTGTGAGAACACCAGACCCAAGGGTCGAACACGAAAAAGATGTATTGATGGAATATTAGAAGCACTAGGAAACATAAAAGTAACAGCAGCAGAAGCGAACAGAAGAGCAAAAGACCGCAAATTATACCTCCCCTCGACGCTGAAAGGCCATGAGGAAGGAAAGAGGTAGATGAAGAAGAAGCTGGAAAGCGTCTATCATTGAGAACAGGAAAGGGCAGACATAGAGCACGATTAAGTAATGAAATACAAAACGATGGGCACAATGCATGCGGCACATTGGAGAGAACTGTTCCAAATATTCTGGCTTTTATTTTTATGTTGAAAGTAGAGTCGAAGACTAAGATTAAAAGAGACAGAGGCAGACCAAGACTAACATGGACGAGTAACATCAAAAGATGGACAAGTCAACCTATGACAATCTGCACCATCAAAGCAAGAGACAGAGTGGAATGGCGCTCCATGGTAGCCAACTTTCGATGCGGAGACGGCACTCAATGATGATGCTGCTGGCTTGCTTGCTTGCGTTCACCCGACGACTAAAGGAGTACACCTCTTCATCATCCGCCCTTAAAAGGACGTTAAGTGGGCGTGTCTGCGATGTGTTGTGATTTACAGTACAACTGTGATATTTGTGCCTTTCGGCCCAACATATCCGACTTCAGCATGAGATTTTTGAGTACCGGGTTGTCTTCCCTCCTCGATCCTTACTCGCTTGGCCAGATTAGACAGGTTAGTCTGTTACTAGAGGCACCACGGAGAGGTGGTTCAGGGTCTGGATGTATTTTGTATAAACTGCGAGGCGTGACGGCTTTCTACCCTACACAGCAATGTCACAAGCACAGCCGGATAGAAAGTTGTTTTTTTTACACACTTATTTATGTTATTACCCGCGTGTTACCGGAGCCTCATTATGAGGGAAGTAAAGAATAGTGACACTGTGAATTTTCAGGCATGCCGTAAGAGGCGACTAAGGAGGTTGATCGATGGTTTGACAAGCTGTCATTGTAAAAAGTATTGTTATGGAAACAGAGCCATAGATTTTAGAAACTGTGATTTCTGCCATATGTGCCATTTTGGCACGCAAGGTTTCTATTTTTGAGTTTGTTTTTCTACCCGATGTGCCATCTTCGGCTCGAAAGGCGAATAGATAGATAGATAGATAGATAGATAGATAGATAGATAGATAGATAGATAGATAGATATAAAGATAGATAGATAGATAGATAGATAGATAGATAGATAGATAGATAGATAGATAGATAGATAGATAGATAGATAGATAGATAGATAGATAGATAGATAGATAGATAGATAGATAGATAGATAGATAGATAGATAGATAGATAGATAGATAGATAGATAGATAGATAGATAGATAGATAGATAGATAGATTTATGTTATCGTGTATTTTGATATGAAAATAAGATCACAAGAGAAATGTGAGTCATAAGAAAACAATGTTAGTAGAATGATACAAGATAACAAACATAATATAATAAACACATGTTTATGTCACTTATCATTACATGTTTTTTCATTTGGTGTGGAGAGTGAGGAACGGGTTAATATGTAAAAAAAAAAAAGTAAAGTACCCCCGTCACGCCAAGTGGCGTATAGGGAAATATGGTGTTAGTGACCCTATGATTTACAGACCTTCAGCACATGATTTTTGGGGTAATGGTCGGTATTACGCCCGTGCGGCTTTACTTTCCCAGAAAAAAAATCCGGTACCCATTTAAGGCTGGGTGAACCCGGAAGCCGTCGGTTGGGATCGAACCATACCCCTTGTCCTTTGTATTCAGTTCACTAACCACTGAGCTATCGCGGCTCCCTAGGGTTAATATGTGCTGGCCGGATAATATTCGATCACATGACCCAGTGGCTCCGTGACGTATATGTAACAACTTGTATTCATTGTGACATAAAATTATATGTCTGTGACATTTGTCCAGATGTTTCTACCAGAACAAACAGGACGTTGTGATAAGACAAAGAACACGCACAACTTTTGGATAATGTAGGGGACAAATAAAGAACATTGAAATAGTGGAGCATCAAAATAGGGAAAGTGAGATAACACACGGACAAAGAATACATTCATGTAATTGTCGAACCGACAAACAACAAAGTGAGATAACACACGGACAAACAATACATTCATGTAATTGTCGAACCGACAAACAACAAAGTGAGATAACACACGGACAAACAATACATTCATGTAATTGTCGAACCGACAAACAACAAAGTGAGATAACACACGGACAAAGAATACATTCATGTAATTGTCGAACCGACAAACAACAAAGTGAGATAACACACGGACAAACAAAGTGAGATAACACACGGACAAACAATACATTCAAGTAATTGTCGAACCGACAAACAACAAAGTGAGATAACACACGGACAAACAATACATTCAAGTAATTGTCGAACCGACAAACAACAAAGTGAGATAACACACGGACAAACAATACATTCATGTAATTGTCGAACCGACACACAACAAAGTGAGATAACACACGGACAAACAATACATTCAAGTAATTGTCGAACCGACAAACAACAAAGTGAGATAACACACGGACAAAGAATACATTCATGTAATTGTCGAACCGACAAACAACAAAGTGAGATAACACACGGACAAACAAAGTGAGATAACACACGGACAAACAATGCATTCAAGTAATTGTCGAACCGACAAACAACAAAGTGAGATAACACACGGACAAACAATACATTCAAGTAATTGTCGAACCGACAAACAACAAAGTGAGATAACACACGGACAAACAATACATTCATGTAATTGTCGAACCGACAAACAACAAAGTGAGATAACACACGGACAAACAATACATTCATGTAATTGTCGAACCGACAAACAACAAAGTGAGATAACACACGGACAAACAATACATTCATGTAATTGTCGAACCGACAAACAACAAAGTGAGATAACACACGGACAAACAAAGTAAGATAACACACGGACAAAGAATACATTAATGTAATTGTCGAACCGACAAACAACAAAGTGAGATAACACACGGACAAACAATACATTCAAGTAATTGTCGAACCGACAAACAACAAAGTGAGATAACACCCGGACAAACAATACATTCATGTAATTGTCGAACCGACAAACAACAAAGTGAGATAACACACGGACAAACAATACATTCATGTAATTGTCGAACCGACAAACAACAAAGTGAGATAACACACGGACAAAGAATACATTCATGTAATTGTCGAACCGACAAACAACAAAGTGAGATAACACACGGACAAACAAAGTAAGATAACACACGGACAAAGAATACATTAATGTAATTGTCGAACCGACAAACAACAAAGTGAGATAACACACGGACAAACAAAGTGAGATAACACACGGACAAACAATACATTCATGTAATTGTCGAATCGATAAACAACAAAGTGAGATAACACACGGACAAACAAAGTGAGATAACACACGGACAAACAAAGTGAGATAACACACGGACAAACAATACATTCATGTAATTGTCGAACCGACAAACAACAAAGTGAGATAATACACGGATAAGCAATACATTTAGATAATAGTAGAGCGGAAAACACTAAAATGAGACAGCAAGGATAAACAATGCATTCAAATAATTGTAGAACAGAAAAGCAACAACAAATTGAGATAACACACGGACGAAGAATACATTTAAATACTAGTAAAACTTATTTAAAAAAATGAGATTTAAAAAATCGCACAAACATCACATGAGATAACACACGGACAAACAAAGACAGTCAAACAAACAAAGATCTCTCTCTCTCTCTGCGATCAAGACTCAATCAGAGTAGGATTCCAGACTCTCTCTAAAAAAGTGAGATAACACACGGACAAACAAAGTGAGATAACACACGGACAAACAAAGTGAGATAACAGACAAACATCAAACTGAGATAACAGACAAACAAACAGAAAAGTGAGATAACAGACAAACAGCATAGCGAAGAAACAGTCAAACAGCAAAGTGAGATCACAGACATATAAAAAGCAAAGGGAGATATCAGACAGACTAACAACACAGAGGGAGAACAGACAAACAGAAAGTGAGATAATAGACAAACAAAGAACAAAGTGAGAAAACAAACAGACAAACAGCATAGTGAGATAACAGACAGATAAATAGCAAAGTGGGATAACAGACAATCAGAATAGTGAGATAACAGAAAGACAAACAGCAAAGTGAGAAAACAGATAGACAAACAGCATATTGTGAGATAACAGACAAACAGCATATTGTGAGATAACAGACAAACAGCATATTGTGAGATAACAGACAAACAGCATATTGTGAGATAACAGATAGATAAACAGCAAAGTGAGATACTAGAATTAACAAACAGTAAAGCGAGATAATAGAACTAGCAAACAGTAAAGTGAGATACTAGAATTAACAAACAGTAAAGTGAGATACTAGAACTAACAAACAGTAAAGTGAGATACCAGAATTAACAAACAGTAAAGTGAGATACTAGAACTAACAAACAGTAAAATGAGATACTAGAACTAACAAACAGTAAAGTGAGATACTAGAACTAATAAACAGTAAAGTGAGATACTAGAACTAACAAACAATAAAGTTAGATACTAGAACTAACAAACAGTAAAGTGAGATACTAGAACTAACAAACAGTAAAGCGAGATACTAGAACTAACAAACAATAAAGTTAGATACTAGAACTAACAAACAGTAAAGTAAGTGAGATACTAGAACTAACAAACAGTAAAGTAAGATACTAGAACTAACAAACAATAAAGTGAGATACTAGAACTAACAAACAGTAAAGTGAGATACTAGAACTAACAAACAGTAAAGTGAGATACTAGAACTAACAAACAGTAAAGTGAGATACTAGAATTAACAAACAATAAAGTGAGATACTAGAACTAACAAACAGTAAAGTGAGATACTAGAACTAACAAACAGTAAAGTGAGATACTAGAACTAACAAACAGTAAAGTGAGATACTAGAACTAACAAACAATAAAGTGAGATACTAGAACTAACAAACAGTAAAGTGAGATACTAGAACTAACAAGCAGTAAAGTGAGATACTAGAACGAACAAACAGTAAAGTGAGATACTAGAACTAACAAACAGTAAAGTGAGATACTAGAACTAACAAACAGTAAAGTGAGATACTAGAACTAACAAACAGTAAAGTGAGATACTAGAACTAACAAACAGTAAAGTGAGATACTAGAACTAACAAACAGTAAAGTGAGATACTAGAACTAACAAACAGTAAAGTGAGATACTAGAACTAACAAACAGTAAAGTGAGATACTAGAACTAACAAACAATAAAGTGAGATACTAGAACTAACAAACAGTAAAGTGAGATACTTGAACTAACAAACAGTAAAGTGAGATACTAGAATTAACAAACAGTAAAGTGAGATACTAGAACTAACAAACAATAAAGTGAGATACTAGAACTAACAAACAGTAAAGTGAGACGTTAACAGATGGTTCGTCAGTACAATTTATATAATTGAAAGCAATTCTAACGGCTGATAGATTGTACAAAGAAACAATAAATATAATACAATCATCGCTGGGAAGCTTGTCAAATCATCGGACAGTTATCACCACAATTGTCCAACAAGGAAATAACTCTGGAGGCAAAACGGGCACTATACAATACAATCTTCATCCCAACGTTGTGCTACCAATGCCAGACCTGGACCCTAGATGCAAGAACAATAAGAAAAAAATAACCTCTACAGAGATGAAATGTGTTAGACGAATGACAGGAAACAGTCTGAGAGATAAGATCAGAAATGAAGAACTGAGAAAAAAGCTAGAAATATCCCTCGCCATAGAATATATAAGGAAACAACAGATAAAATGGTTTGGCCACGTGACAAGGCAGAAAGATCAAAACACAACACAATGAGCCTTCAACAAACGTTGTGAGAACACCAGACCCAGGGTCGAACACGAAAAAGATGTATTGATGGAATATTAGAAGCACTAGGAAACATAAAAGTAACAGCAGCAGAAGCGAACAGAAGAGCAAAAGATCGCAAATTATACCTCCCCTCGACGCTGAAAGGCCATGAGGAAGGAAAGAGGTAGATGAAGAAGAAGCTGGAAAGCGTCTATCATTGAGAACAGGAAAGGGCAGACATAGAGCACGATTAAGTAATGAAATACAAAACGATGGGCACAATGCATGCGGCACATTGGAGAGAATTGTTCCAAATATTCTGGCTTTTATTTTTATGTTGAAAGTAGAGTCGAAGACTAAGATTAAAAGAGACAGAGGCAGACCAAGACTAACATGGACGACTAACATCAAAAGATGGACAAGTCAACCTATGACAATCTGCACCATCAAAGCAAGAGACAGAGTGGAATGGCGCTCCATGGTAGCCAACCTTCGATGCGGAGACGGCACTCAATGATGATGCTGCTGGCTTGCTTGCTTGCGTTCACCCGACGACTAAAGGAGTACACCTCTTCATCATCCGCCCTTAAAAGGACGTTAAGTGGGCGTGTCTGCGATGTGTTGTGGTTTACAGTACAACTGTGATATTTGTGCCTTTCGGCCCAACACATCCGACTTCAGCATGAGATTTTTGAGTACCGGGTTGTCTTCCCTCCTCGATCCTTACTCGCTTGGCCAGATTAGACAGGTTAGTCTGTTACTAGAGGCACCACGGAGAGGTGGAGCAGGGTCTGGATGGTTCTGGTTCACCGATCCTGGCGCAAGCCATCAGATGTGGTTCGCTGACAATTTCCAGCTCTGGTGCTGTGAGGCACGCCTTTGCCTCCATATATATAAAGAACACATAAATAAAAACCCCACCAGGTTTGAAACAAAGAAAACCTAACTAATTACGTGTCAAAACTAATGTCAGTGCCTTTGTAGACATTGTGAATAATATATGAAGATATGACTATGTATCAAGTATCTCTGTACTTGAGGCTACAGAACACAAACAACATATACACTGCGCTAAGCTAACGTCGTTAATTTAACGTCTAACGTAAATGTTGGACATTATAGTGAAGGAAAGCAAAAATAAAGGATTCAGCCTTAATAGCAAAAAGACAGAGGTAATGGTAACAACAAAGAAAAAGATATCACCTCAGTGCAAAATAAAGACAAGTGGAACAATATTAAAAAAGGTAAATGAATTTAAATATTTGGGAACTTTGTTAACCTCAGACGAAAGATGTACAAAAGTGGTGAGATACAGAATGGCTCAGACAAAAGCAGCTTTCCAAAAAATGAAGAAGATACTATGCAATCCATTTTTGACAATAGAAACAAGAAAAATAGTTCTTAAATGTTATGCAGAGCCAGTCTTTATATATGGATGCGAATCACGGACAATAGGACAACAGACAAGAAAATCACTGGAGTCTGTAGAAATGTGGTTTTACAGAAGAGTGTTGAAAATACCATGGACAGCTAAGAAGAGTAAAGATGATGTTCTGAGAGAGAGGTCAAAGCAAAAAGAGAGCTAATTTCCAATATTGGGAAGAAACAATCATCATTTTTTGGCCATGTAATGAGAAGAGAACAACTGGAATATATTGTAACAACTGGAAAAATTGAGGGACGAAGAGATAGAGGAAGCAAAGAGAAAAAAATAACAGACAGCTTAAGAGAATGGCTTGGCAGAAGGTCAAGAACAGACAGAAATGATAAATAGCTGCCGAGATCGAAAGTTGTGGAGAGACATGATCACCTACGCCAGTAGGCCCGGTACTTGATGATGATGATGATGATTATGATGAAGCTAACGTCGTTTGAGATGGCCGGGATTCATGACCCGTAACGAAGAGGCACGGATTCCAAAAGATTTTCTGTTCAGTGAGCTGGTGACAGGCACGTGACTCATCGGCCGACCCGCTGTTCATTTTAGAGATGCACATTAAGCGACATGAAGCCATCATAACACAATTTCTCAGCTCTCCTCTCATAGTTACTATAATGCCTCACATCCAATCGGCAGAATCTCTGTGCCAGCATAATCTACTCCATATTTCAATAACTACTGCCTCATGGCTAATCTTAAAACGATTCTCATTGCTGTCATCTGATTTAAGTCACGTCACATTTTAACACGACTATAAACTATTTTCTGAATCTTGCATTCATGGCTAAACTGAAAAGGAAATGGGATCTTTGTGGTCTAGAGTCGGTGTATAGATAGAAAGATAATGAGTTCGAGTCCCGCTATAGGAGGTAGGATTTTTTCTTTCGTGGTTTTACTCTCCCTTAATCTCCGGCTCTAATCTGTTACTGGGGCCTCATTATGAGGGATGTAAAGAATAGTGACACTGTCACCTTCCAGGCATGTCGAAAGAGGCGACTAAGGAGATTGATCGATGGCTTGACAAGTTGTCATTGTAAAAAGTATTGTTATGGAAACAGAGCCATAGATTTCAGAGACAGTGGTTTCTGCAATATGTGCCATTTTGGTACGCAAGGTTTCTGTTTTTGAGAGTGTGGTTCTGCTCTATGTGCCGTCTTCAGCTCGAATGGACAATAGATGGATAGAATCTCTGGCCAGTGAGATGTATAATCCACTCGGATAAGAATGAAAAACAGGCGTCCCACATTTTTAGCGGACGTTAATGAACATATGCCAGTTAACATTGTAAAATAGTAGGCCAAACACAACCGCTGGCTGGGCAAAATTGTTAGATAATAATATACCCATGCCGAATATGCATGTATCTGATAGAAAGGCACAGATTTGGCGGTATTGTTGTAAAATAACGACACAAAACATGCACGCCAACTTAACGGGTAAACGTAAACATACATGGAGAATAAGGGAAAGAAAAGAAGCAATTAAACAATAAAACAAGAGAAAAGAGAACATAAATAACTGCAATAACTCTAATAAATAAATATCGCAAGAAAACAATTATAGCTGTCATTATGACGCAAGTAATAAAGTGCGTGTGTGATTTATTAATATCTCTGACAGTTCAATGAAGCGTGTCTTCGTAATTAAGATGAATAGAAAACAGCTGTAATGACAAACAGATGTAACGTCCCGAGCACTCTTCGCCTTATTTGTTTACGAGAGATCCTGCCGAACAAAGAACCAGCAGGTGATGTCCCCATTATGAACGTCAACACAAAACCTGTCAAGTGTTTAATCTGCGCTTACAAAATAAAAATAAAAACTTCCAAGTAGGAACATCCGGACTTCATCAGCTGAATGGCGACTTGTTTGCACGCGACTTAATCAACTTGTAAACTCCGACTCATGTTTCAAATTTTTCCTAATTACGTAGCTATGTTTCCCTATTTGTTGACAGTTAAAATAAGCATGTCAAGTGTTAAATGTTGTTGTTTAATTCACACGTGACGGGAAAACATAAATCAACAACCAAAATATCGAACACAAGGAATGTAAAGACTTGCATTATTAAAAATAATGCGGAATTTAAGGAACGAAGGAACATACATTTTAAATAAAATGCGAAATAATAGAAAAGAAAACAGACATGTTGTAAACCTATTGTAGAAAATAAGAGTTCATCAGTGTTACATAGAGCCAATTCTGAATTATGGAAACGAATCATGGACATTATACAAACCAGTGAAAAGGTGATTAGAGGCCCACAGAGATGGGATTTCTCAGAAGAATGTTGAAAGTTTCCTGGACAGCTTAAAATACCAATGAAGAAATTTTTAAAGAGGCCGACACTAAAATGGAGCTATTAAAAACATCAGAAAGAAACAATCAACATTTTTCGGGCACATCATGAGAGGAGGAATGTTGGAATACTTGGTTACAACGGGCAAAATACAGGGAAAGAGAGATTGTGGATAACAAAAAGAGAAGATACTAGATAGCTTGGTGTCATGGTATGGAAAACAGTCAACAACAGAATTGGTACAGTGCACTATGGATAGAAGATTGTGGAAGGACATGATCCCCAACCGGATACGCCAACCGGTATGGCACACGACGATGATGATGAAAAATAAGCAAACTAAAAACATGCATCAATGTTTCGTTATTTATATGGGCAATGTAAAAACCTGAATAAGTTTATGTTTATTCATACGAACAATATAAAAACATACATTTCTTTACTTCTTAAAGTTTAAAATAAGAAATGAAACAAAAAAGAGTTATTGAAAAAAAAAATATTATTTAAAACATCAAATTTGATGAGTGATGGTGGGGCTTACAGAACCAGAGAATAAAGGCCGTCCGTTGAGTGCAGTCACCGCAAGGTGTTCCAGTTTTAGTTTTTATTTCACCCCCGATATAAAAAAAAAAAAAAAGCATTTGACCTGGCATGTTTGAAACCCACTTTTTCCTGATTTCGAGCATGATAGTTATCGATGAGATCACCAAGTGATAACTGCAAGTCAAACCTCAATTAGTGCTACATGTATTTTCATTTTATTTAAATTCCTTCCGCTATCGCCTTTATAATTATGTGAAATCCTTGGTATGCCCCTGTCGTAGCGGCCGAGGACTAATAATGTTGGTTATTTGGTTATGGAAGGCTCCGGTATCACTGCAAACTAGTAAAAGTGTAAAAGTAAAGTACCCCCGTCACGCCAAGTGGCGTATAGGGAAATATGGTGTTAGTGACCCTATATTTTACAGACCTTCAGCACATGATTTTTGGGGTAATGTGGTCGGTATTACACCCGTGCTGCTTTACTTTCCCAGAAAAAAATCCAGTACCCATTTAAGGCTGGGTGAACCCGGAAGCCGAACGGTTGGGATCGAACCCTACCCCTTGTCCTTTGTAGTCCAGTTCAATAACAACTGAGCTATCGCGGCTCCCTACTGCAAACTAAGTAAAATCAATAATTGCTCAACCGCTCGTGCTAGCGTAATCATCCGAATTAATATCTCATCTCCCAAACAAAGAAATGTAACTGTAGTCTCCATCGTAGCAGTCTCAGTACACGCCAAAAGACATAAGGCGAAACCGCGCAGAAAGTGAACACAGCCAACTGTTCCCTGTCATACAATATCATCATTCATCGTAAACAACTGGATTATCGAAACATGATCAAAATGGGACACACATAGACTAATTAGTTGATCGCAGCTCATAAAGTAGGGAAAGATATAAAATAAGTTGAGTGATAGAGAAAGAAAAAAAGAAAACAATGAAAAATGTAACGGGAAAAGAAACATGAAACAATGACAAGAATCAAATATGACTTTTGACTTGTCTGAAACTAACGAGATGATAGGGAGATAGGTTCTTGGAGCCAAGATGGTGTGTGACGTATTGTGGCGGTTGTCTGAAACTAACGAGATGATAGGGAGATAGGTTCTTGGAGCCAAGATGGTGCGTGACGTGTTGTGGCGGTTGTCTGAAACTAACGAGATGATAGGGAGATAGGTTCTTGGAGCCAAGATGGTGCGTGACGTGTTGTGGCGGTTTTCTGAAATCTCTGGCTTTTACTGGAGAAGTTGGAATTGGTCCTACCTAGAGGTGTTGCAATACTCATCATCTTCATCAAGTACCGGGCCTGCTGGCGTAGGTGATCATGTCTCTCCATAACTATCGATCACGACAGTTATTTATCATTTCTGTTGTTGACCTTCTGCCAAGCCATTCTCTTAAGTTGTCCTGTATCTTTTTCACTTTGCTTCCCTCTCTCTCTTCGTCCCTCAATTTTCCCAGTTGTTACAATATATTTCAGTTGTTCTCTTCTCATTACATGGCCAAAAAATGATGATTGTTTCTTCCTAAAATTGGTAATTAGCTCCCTTTTTGCTTTGACCTCTTTCAGAACATTTTCATTACTCTTCTTAGCTGTCCATGGTATTTTCAACATTCTTCTATAAAACCACATTTCTACATACTCCAGTGAGTTTCTTGTCTGTTGTTCTATTGTCCATGATACGTAACATTTAAGAACTCTTTTTCTTGTTTCTATTGTCAAAAATGGATTGCATAGTATCTTCCTCATTTTTTGGGAATACTGCAATACTAGGTCTTCTATATCAGTAATACCACCGCTACGGAGAACACGGCCGTCCTTGTCTCTGATAGTTAACATGTTCTGACGCAGGTCATCTCCAGGGAGACCGACTTGGAGGTCGAGGTCAGGTCTTTGACAGCTGATGAGCTTCCTGCACTGAGATTGCGCACGCAGGTCACACAAGCAGCTATATTGTTTCTTCACTCATTTACCGTCTGGAGTAGTAAAAAAAGTTAAGTACCCCCGTCACGCCAAGTGGCGTATAGGGAATATGGTGTTAGTGCCCCGTCATGCAAGTGGCGTATAGGGAATATGGTGTTAGTGCCCCGTCACGCCAAGTGGCGTATAGGGAATATGGTGTTAGTGCCCCGTCATGCCAAGTGGCGTATAGGGAATATGGTGTTAGTGCCCCGTCATGCCAAGTGGCGTATAGGGAATATGGTGTTGGTGCCCCGTCATGCCAAGTGGCGTATAGGGAATATGGTGTTAGTGCCCCGTCACGCCAAGTGGCGTATAGGGAATATGATGTTAGTGCCCTGTCATGCCAAGTGGCGTATAGGGAATATGATGTTAGTGACCCGTCATGCCAAGTGGCGTATAGGGAATATGGTGTTAGTGACCATAAACGTTACAGACCTTCGGCACATGATTTTTGGGGTAATGTGGCCGTTATTACGCCCGTGCCGCTTTACTTTCCCAGAAAAAATCCTGTACCCATTTAAGGCTTGGTGAACCCGGAAGCCGCCGGTTGGGATCGAACCCTACCTCTTGTGCTTTGTAGTCCAGTTCATTAACCACTGAGCTATCGCAGCTCCCATTTACCGTCTTAATCATCATCATTGGGTGCCGTCTCTACATCGAAGGTTGGCTACCACGGAGCGCCATTTGACACTATCTCTTGTAATGATGGTGCATGTTCTCATAAGTTCGTCTGTCCATCTTTTAATGTTGTCTGTCAACTTCAGTATTGGTCTGCCTCTCCCACCTTGTACCCTCCCTTCTAAGATGCCTTTAGTAAGTTTTTTTTTAATCTCTTCACATGCTCCAAATGTTTCAGTTGTGTTTTCCGAATTGCGTTAAATAGTTTTGTTGTTGTGTTTTTTATTATTATCAACTGATTCAGAACTTCCTTGTTTGTTTTCTTTTCCTTCCACCAAATTCTCCTCATTTTTCTATAGGTCCACGTTTCAAGAGATTTCGTTTTCTTCTTTGATTTCTTATTTAGTGTCCATGTTTCTGTCCCATACAGGAATGTTGAGTTACCGTTCCCAGAAGCGCGTAAAGTGAGTGTAGTTGAGTTATAAAAGTAAAGTGCCCCGTCACGCCAAGTGGTGTATAGAGAATATAGTGTTAGTGACCATAATTTTTATAGACCTTCGGCACACGATTTTTGGGGTAATGTGGTTTGTATTACGCCCGTGCCGCTTTACTTTCCCAGAAAAAAAAAAATCCGGTACCAATTTAAGGCTGGGTGAAACCAGAAGCCGTCGATTGGGATCGAACCCTACCTCTTGTCCTGTGTAGTCCAGTTCACTCACCACTGAACTTTCGTAGTTGAGTTATACCGTTCATAACGCTCTACATCCGCGCCTTTCCGTCCAGAGATCTAACTTCAGCATATTACCATTCCTCAGATGTTGGTATGACTAATTAACGGAACCAATTTCGTTACACTCATGGCATTCTCAAAGGTGCTTGCCCTATTTACATTTACAAAACACACTAGCTCCAGCTCTGAATATACACGCTCTGGCAATCTGCCAACAGATTCCAATCCAGGTCATGAAATGTTAGTCCTGCTATTTGTCCCCATTAATCAAAGATTGCGTTCTTCTCGAGCATGCATGGGAAAAGACCAAGAGGAAGACCCAGAAGAAGATGGATAGATGCAGTGACAGAGACATGTAACAACAAAGGAAAATCACTAATTCAGACAATTCGAGCAGCTCAAGAACGACAAATGATATAAACCACGACACCTTTTAGGTATCAGTGAAAGAGAAAAGAGGAAGAAGAATCAAAGATTTGTTTTATTAAATGCATTCATGTTGTCTACCCAAGGTAACAGGGAGCCGCAATAGCTCAGTTGTTAGTCAACTGGACTACAAAGGGTAAGAGTTCGGGTTCGATCCTGATCGACGGCTTCCGGATTCACCCAGCCTTAAATGGGTATGGCATTTTTTGTGGGAAAGTAAAGCGGCACGGGCGTAATACCAACCACATTACTCTACAATCATGTGCTGAGGATCTATACAAATGCTGGTCACTAACACCATATTCCCTATACGCCACTTGGCGTGCCTGGTCACTAACACCATATTCTCTATACGCCACTTGGCGTGCCTGGTCACTAACACCATATTCTCTATACGCCACTTGGCGTGCCTGGTCACTAACACCATATTCTCTATACGCCACTTGGCGTGCCTGGTCACTAACACCATATTCTCTATACGCCACTTGGCGTGCCTGGTCACTAACACCATATTCTCTATACGCCACTTGGCGTGCCTGGTCACTAACACCATATTCCCTATACGCCACTTGGCGTGCCTGGTCACTAACACCATATTCCCTATACGCCACTTGGCGTGACGGGGGCTCTTTACCTTTTTATTACCCAAGGTAACATGCTCAGTTATCCTTGACATTGACAGAAAGATGGGTCAAGGTTGTCCCAAATGTTGACGTCATGCCCTACTTAAATTATTCTTAGAATTGCCCGACACGTGACAGCTTCATTAACATAGAAACCAGCCTTCAAACACAGACCGGAAGTTTATGTCCAAACATGACCGTGGCCTTGCTGCGGGTGACGTTAACTTAAGGAGAGAAGAATAAGAAGAAAATCATAATAATACAAAGTCACAGATAATACTTTCAGGCCGAAACGTCGGATTCTTTTGTGTTTTCTTGAAATACCATAATGCTGCAACTATATCCCCCCCCCTCCTCCATTCTACCGGCTTTTCATAGATGTATGTCTAACCCTTTTAACCCCACATATCCCTGGTGTGAACTCTTCATGTAATTTCTACTTCCTGTTTTATGTTTTCTATTTTCTTTCAACTCCCAGTGTAGCACATGTCTTGAACAAACACTTTCCAACCAGTCAGGTTTGGTGCCATTCACTTAATGTCTGTCCATGTCTCCACCATCGCCGTCATCTCTACTTTGTTTTTCCTTATTTGTCCTTAAACCACATGGATTTAAATTTCACTAATGAAATACGCAATTTTTTTTTTTGGGGCATGTGACAATTGTCGTGACAACCATTGGCTGTTTCTAAAATCAATAACCTTTCTGCATCTCTATTTATTGGAGACGCGTACATGTGCCCGAATTAGCAAGACCTGTCTCCCTCCAAAACCCACAAGTGGATATCAAAATTGAAGGAATAGACCTGGAGACAGTTCAGAACTACAACTACCTTGGACATACTATAACCAGTGATGGAAAATGTAAAAGTGAAATAAACAAAAGAATAGGGATGGCAATAAGTAATTTTAATGTCATGAAGGACATACTAACATCAAAACAAATAACACCAGAGCTAAAACTAAGAATAGCAAAATGTTACATCTTCTCAATATTCCTATATGGTGCTGAAACATGGACATTAGACAAGAAAACAGAACAGAGAATTGAAGCCTTTGAGATGTGGATATATAGAAGAATAGGTAGAATTGGATGGAAGGAAAGAAAACAAACGATGAAGTCTTAAAACAACTAAAATGAAAAGAGAACTTCTGAACACAATTAGAACAAGACAAATGCGATTCTTAGGCCATGTTAAAAGACACAACATCCTACTGAAAGTGATCCTGGAGGGGAAAATACAAGGTAAAAGAGGCAGAGGCAGACCAAGATTAACATGGACGAGTAACATCAAAAGATGGACAAATCAACCGATGACAACCTGCACCATCAAAGCAAGAGATAGAGCAAAATGGCGCTCCATGGTAGCCAACCTTCGTTGCGGAGACGGCACTCAATGATGATGATGAATGAAATACTCAGTTTTTTTTGTCATGTGACAATTGTCGTGACAACTATTGGCTGTTTCTAAAACCAATAACCTTTCTGCATCTCTATTTATTGGAGACGCGTGCATGTGCCCGAATTAGCAAGACCCATCAATCTCCAAAACCTACAGATGGATATTAAAATTGAAGGAATAGACCTGGAGACAGTTCAGAACTACAACTACCTTGGACATACTATAACTAGTGATGGAAAATGTAAAAGTGAAATAAACAAAAGAATAGGGATGGCAATAAGTAATTTTAATGTCATGAAGAACATACTAACATCAAAATAAATAACACCAGGGCTAAAACTAAGAATAGCAAAATGTTATGTCTTCTCAACATTCCTATATGGTGCAGAAACATGGACATTAGAAAAGAAAACTGAACAGAGAATTGAAGCATTTGAAATGTGGATATATAGAAGAATAGGTAGAATTTAGTGGAAAGAAAAGAAAACAAACGATGAAGTCTTAAAACAAATAAAAAGCGAAAAGAGAACTACTAAACACAATTAAAACAAGACAAATGCGATTTTTGGGCCATGATAAAAGACACAACAACCTACTAAAAGTAATCTTGGAGGGGAAAATACAAGGTAAAAAGAGGCAAAGACAGACCTAGACTAACATGGACGAGTAACATCAAAAGATGGACAAATCAGCCTATGACAACCTGCACCATCAAAGTAAGAGACAGAGTTGAATGGCGCTCTATGATAGCCAACCTTCATTGCGGAGATGGCACTCGATGATGATGTCACTTTCCACGTGACCTGGACGTGAGTTCTCCAAATTCTGAATTTTCCAGTTAAGTTCGCATGTATGCGTTGTGTCGCTAGTATACGATATTGGGCGATATCTGCGCCATTCGGCCCAATACATACAACTTATATGCTCTTCTTAGTTTCCACCCGTGGACATAGTTACATTGTGTCGCTACACGTCTTTTATCCCAACACATACAACCTCTGTGCTCTTCTTAGTTTCCACCCGTGGACATGGTTACACTGTGTCGCTACACGTCTTTCATCCCAACACATACAACCTCTATGCTCTTCTCCGAGATGTGGGAAGAGCACAGGACTTCGACAAACACAGATCCACGTCACTTCTTCGGATGATGGAAATGGGAGTTAAGATGGGCACAGCCAGAAATGAGAAACTTAGTGGCCGTGTAAGAAGACTTATCAACCACATAGAACTGGAGTCGTCAGTCGCTGGACACTGCGGGACTTGCTGAGGAGGGGATCTGAGCACCTATGGACATATTCGGAGTGCAGTGATGATGACCCACAAATAACTCAATAACTGAGGATGGGATCTGAGCACCTATGGACATATTCGGAGTGCAGTGATGATGACCCACAAATAACTCAATAACTGAGGATGGATCTGAGCACCTATGGACATGTTCGGAGTGCAATGATGATGACCCACAAATAACTCAATAACTGAGGATGGGATCTGAGCACCTATGGACATGTTCGAGTGCAATGATGATGACCCACAAATAACCCAATAACTGAGGATGGGATCTGAGCACCTATGGACATATTCGGAGTGCAATGATGATGACCCACAAATAACTCAATAACTGAGGATGGGATCTGAGCACCTATGGACATGTTCGGAGTGCAATGATGATGACCCACAAATAACCCAATAACTGAGGAT